>OY740776.1:40283155-40956474 GCA_963513935.1 Aphrophora alni
TCCATGTTTTGGAGTGCCATGATTGAAAAAAAAGTGGTTATTGAAATGATATCTGTCTTGTGTGCAGTGCTTTACAGCTCAAACGCGTAATAAAGTTGGAATTTGGGCTAATTTTGACCCTTTTAATTTTTTCGGTAACTCAAAATTTGGGAAAAACAACTTTTCGATTTTCTCAAAATTAGTTCCAACGATTTTGATCAAATTATGCTCTCCAAGGACTCTAAAAATACCGATTCGTCATTCGAGTTTAAAAAAATAAGTCTAATAACCGTAATTTATCAAAACCTGCTTTACCAATTTTGTTCAAATTTTAGTATAATATGAAAATTAATGATTGACTAGCATGTGCAAATTTACAAATAGTAGAAACTTCCCGTTAAGGAATAGTTTAAAAACATTAAAACGTTCCTTAACTCACTCAGTTCCAACGATTTTGATCAAATTTTGCTCTCTTTAGGACTCAAACCTAACAAATCCGATCGCCTACATAATAACAATAAATTAAATCTGTTTTTTTTGTATTATATATAATTATAATACCATTTTATATATAGCAGTAGTAATCACAGATTGAAATTTGAATCTTGAATCCATTTCAGCAAGTAAACATATTCATACAAAACCTATTGACAAGCTTAATGATGTTCCCCGTCCTGTCTTTGTCTAATGTCATGTAATTGTACCCCTGGGGGTACAGATAACTAGGGTGGAGGGGGAAGGTAGGATGTATTTGTCTTGGAAACTAGTTTGTCTGTCTGATGTGTTGTTTAATGATACAAGTTGACACAGCTCATAACGCTACAATTATTCAACCAACATAAATTCATACAAGTTGGGGGAAAGCAATTTAACACCGGAGGGGTGAATCAAATTAGCTGTATTAAGGTATTGTCAAATGTAACTTTCTTAGAAAAACAAACATTATTTAATTCGAAAAAAAATTGTTATCAATTTAAAAGTAAAAGTGAATAATATAGTCTTGAGAGGTAATATATTCGAATTGGGGAAAGATATGTCTATCAAATTCGGGTGAAATATGCAGATTTATGAGCTTAGGGTGGTTTTTATGTTTTTTGAAAAATGGACGAGTAAGTATATATATGCAATACAATGAGTGAATACAATATAACAATAGTATTCATGGAATCTAGTTCATCACATTCATGTAAAACATATTGACAAGTTTAATGATGTTCCCAGACTTGTCTTTTGTCTTATGTCATATAATTGTACCCCTGAGGGTTACAGATAACTCAGAGAGGATGGGGGGGAGACTTATGTGTCTTGAAAACTAGTTCGTCTATGTGTCTGATGTGTTGTTTAATGACACAACTTGTATCGTTACAATTATTCAAACGACATAAACTTTTACAAGTCTGGGAAAGCAATTTAACATTAAGTTAAGTTAATCAATTTATCAATTTAACTGTAGTAAGGAAGGTTAGGTTAGGTTAAGTTAGGTTAGGTTAGGTTAGGTTAGGTTAGGTTAGGTTATGTTAGGTTAGGTTAGGTTAGGTTAGGTTATGTTATGTTATGTTAGGTTAGGTTATGTTAGGTTAGGTTAGGTTAGGTTATGTTATGTTAGGTTAGGTTAGGTTAGGTTAGGTTAGGTTATGTTATGTTATGTTATGTTATGTTAGGTTAGGTTAGGTTATGTTAGGTTGGTTATGTTATGTTATTTTAGGTTAGGTTAGGTTAGGTTATGTTAGGTTATGTTATGTTAGGTTATGTTATGTTATGTTATGTTATGTTATGTTATGTTATGTTATGTTAGGTTAGGTTAGACCCCCCGATTTCTGTGTAAACCTTTATTCAGAGTCCCGGTTACAAAGTCATGCTAACCTAGATTGTACCTAAGAATATCTCATTAGTACAGTTGACGTTTCGATGTTGTGACAACAAGGAATAAACTTTGTCCAGTTCGATGTTATGACGTCACGAATGGAGGTTGTTTGTGCAATACAATCTCTGTCTAGACGTGTAATTGATTGTAATCCAATGTTTGGTTTTATTAAGTAGAGATCAACTTTTTTTTTATTAAATAGGCGATTGGTTTTTAGTTTTGTTCATTAGGAGATCGACTTACTTTAATGAGGGGACTATGAAATTGCCCCCGATATTTTAGGTACGTTTTGAAACGATGAAACTGACCCCGCTCATTAAAGAGGATCAAGAAGTGTCGCCTCACAAGACCGGGAATGCTGAAATTGCCCGAGTCTAATTTCGGTGGTATGTGTTTAAATTTAACCTCAATCAAGCTTATAAGCCTGTAAGGTTAGATTAGATTAGGTTAGATAACATTTTCTCGTCTTCATTATACTTTCTCTACTACAACAAATCTTAAACGGATTTTAACATAAATAAAACTCAAAGAATAACATTTCCTTCGCATAAAACGGAATATCTTTCCGTACGATTGCTACCAGGATATTTCTGCATTCTATAAAATATAAGAGGAAGAGGGAATCCTTTTCACATCACGTAACAAGTAGTGCAAACATTGTTACTATCTTATGTAGGTACAGTATTCTGCCGGTCATAAAATGTAAATAAAATATACATAGAATCATAGGACATAACACGGAGACTTTAACGACTAAAGTTATGCAGTTTGTCGTTCCTTTACTTTAAAAATAAAAAGAAAAACATGGTGGGTATGAAATCTCCCGCTCGTCACATTTTGGAACACTAATCTCCAAATTAATTTTAGAATATTCTCTCTCTCTGTCCCCCCTCTCTCTCTCTCTCTCTCTCTCTCTCTCTCTCTCTCTCTCTCTCTCTCTCTCTCTCTCTCTCTCCTCTCTCCCCTCCCTCCTCACCTCCTCCCTCCCACCCACATCTCTCTCTCTCCCCCTCTCTCTCCCTCCCTCCCCACCTCCTCCCTCCCTCCACCCCCCCCCTCTCTCTCTCTCTCTCTCTCTCTCTCTCTCTCTCTCTCTCTCTCTCTCTCTCTCTCTCTCACACACATTCTCTCTCTCTCACACACATTCTCTCCCTCTCTCTCCCCTCTCTCTCTCTCACTCTCTCTCTCTCTCTCTCTCTCTCTCTCTCTCTCTCTCTCTCTCTCTCTCTCTCTCTCTCTCTCTCTCTCTCTCTCTCTCTCTCTCTCTCTCTCTCTCTCTCTTCTCTCTCTCCCCTCCCCTCTCTAACTATTTAAACAGAAGACCATTTGTTTCGTGACTCTGAAGAATTAACACTAAATGAATGCACGGTCGGTCACTCGTTGCATTTACATTGGTCTATTTATATATTCAAAGTTTACAGCTTAGATAAAGCCTGCATTACCATTCATTACTACGGGAGTAATATTAGCAACTGAAAGTGGATTACTCCAGCCATGGATACAGGGAGACTCGAAGGTGGCGGTAGTCTTGGTGTAATTAGAATAGATGGTGCAGAAACTTTGTATTAAACGTTTGTTTAAAATCCAAAATGGCGCACATTAAAGTGGGTGTTATTTTAAATTCTCATATAGAGAAAGTTATGTGATATGTGTGAGAGAGAGAGAGAGAGAGAGAGAGAGAGAGAGAGAGAGAGAGAGAGAGAGAGAGAGAGAGAAGAGAGAGAGAGAGAGAGAGAGAGAGAGAGAGAGAGAGAGAGAGAGAGAGAGAGAGAGAGAGAGAGAGAGAGAGAGAGAGAGAGAGAGAGAGAGAGAGAGAGAGAGAGAGAGATGAGAAGATTATTATTTTTATTTGAACTAAACAATTTTCTTATCTTAAAAAAATAATAGTTATAAACATCGGTTACTCTCAACATTTTCATTTCTTTATTTTGATTAAATTAAATGTAAAAGAAATTACAATAACAGAAGAACTAAATAAATCTTTACGATGATAAAACGCTAAAGTTAAACACAAATAACTTATAGTTCAAATGCGAAATCGTCTCGTAGCCTTGTTTCTGTGTCCCGTGTTAACCTATATAACAAATCAAACTCACCACTTTTGCTGCAAAGAGATTGTACCAATTCTCTATGGTAGTTTGTAACTTTTCAATTCACTGGATATTTTTCTAAGAAGCGTTGAAAGTAAGTTTTGAAAAAAAAAGAAAAGAGAGAAACGTGTAAACTTAAAGATTTAATCTAATCGAGTCCATTGCGGCAAATAATGTAGAAACAGTTGAACCATAGAAATCGCAGTTTCGTCCAAAGTAAATCGGATTAAACCGATCAAAGCAGACGGAGATGTTTGGGTGTAATTTCTTAGGGAAGAAGGAATCAAAGTTTATCCCTTGTAAATATCCTCTGAAACTTTTAGACGTTGGATTATTAAGTCTTGTGAAACGGAGGGAAATTCTCTGTGAGAAGTCTAGCGTCAAAAAGCATTTCTGATATTTGTATTCGTCCCCTGTATGAAGAAAACTGAATATTACATTATCTGACTTGTAAGCTAAGTAGTAAATATTCTAATAAAATGAATTGAATTACTTACTTCAAAAAGAAATTCTAATACCTTTAATCACCAAGTTTTTAAAACGCCATTTTCCTACTAAAATTATTTATAAAATGTCATTTTCCTGCCTAAATTAGTTTGCTCTTCCACTTAAAAATAATTCAACCAATTTAATCACCTATTAAATAAAATTCTCATATTTCAGTTACCCATTGAATTTTTTTTAACTCTACCACATTGGTTTCTGACTGTGCAGTTGTACAATTACTTGATTTATAATATTGTTTAAAATTGCTCATATTAATTTGCTATTCACGCACTAAAAATATTCCATTTCTCTTAAATATACAATCCCCCTACTTTATATAATTCTCTTACATAACGCCATTCCCCCTACTTATTTATTTAATTCCACTTTAACGATCATATTGCATTCTGATTCTACGCAAAAGATATTAATAATTAACGTGTTACCTTCGTTAGACGCGTCTATTTACGCCACACAAAAGATTAATGGTAATTTTTATATTGTATAATCATATAATGTTATATTAATTTTTTTTTAAATAGTTAATTCACGTTATCAAAATAGGGTTGCGTTCTTTTTGAAACACCCTGTATTATACTCGTCAACAAATCACATCTCCACTATGAAGACATTACGTATTGAAGTAGAGTATATAAAAGACACTGTACCTACCATCCCTCCACTACCCTCTGACCTACCCTACATTTGATATACAATATTAATGCAAAGTGCAATTTAGAATTTTAATGCAGACTGAGCATCTCCGGTAGTGGCTTCAGAAGGACGGAAATTTTTATGACTTTTTGACAGTTGAAGTTTCCTTGATCAATAATAAAGAGAGGGGGGTGGTTTTGTTGTTTTACTACACCCTCCTGATGAGAACAGTGACACTCGCTGATAATCAAAAATTACTTTTGTTCGGTAGTAGAGTAGTAACTGAATTTAACCTAACCTAACCTAACCTAACTTTACCTAACCTAACCTAACCTAACGAAACCGAAACCTACGGGCTTTAAATGAGAAATAAAATTATTTAGTACGCAGCTGAGATACAATGACAGTGATAGGATGGAAATTTCTTTTGTGTACACTCGTTTGCCGACCTCAACCTTGGTATTGGACATAATGGATAAATCTCAGCTCATTTCAATGAAAAATGAACGTTGTACAATTCTGTTAAAACACATAAAATAAAATCAATTAAATGCGTCGCCATAAAAAATCGGAATGTTTTAAATAACTGTGAAAACGATTTTGGTCAGAAATAGGCTTTAAACGAAAACAAAACATTTTGGTCAAAACCCTAATGGCGCCGCTTTAAGCTTCACATAATTTCAAATAGAAATGTTGATAATTTTTTTGTGAAATGTAAGGGTTTGAAACACAAACCAATGGGCTAAAATTGAATTATAGAAAATTTGTTCGTAATATGTAAAAAAAAAAAAAAATAATAAAAATAAAATAAAATAAAAAAAAAAATAAAATAAAAAATAGTCTAAACTATTTTATAGTTAATAATAGACACTGAAATATATCTCAGCACCATCCTTAGTTCATTTCTCAGATGCTAGTTATTTTCTTTCTAAGATACTTACTACGTAATTTCTCCGATTCTTAATTCATTTTCAGACTCTTAGTTCATTTTGTCAAATTCCTAGTTCCTTCTAAAATTCTTCGTTCATTCTTGGATTTTTAGTTCATTTCTTAGATTTTTAGTTCATTTTTCAGATTCTTAGCTCATTTCTCAGATTCTTTGCTCATTTATCAGTTTCTTGCTTATTTTTCATTCTTAGCTCATTTCTCAGATTCGTAGTGCATTTCTCAGATTCTTAATTCATTTTCAGATTCTTAGCTCATTTCCTCAGATTCTTAGTTCATTTGTAAAATTCCTATTTCCATCTAAAATTCTTCGTTCATTCTTGGATTTTTAGTTCATTTCTTAGATTTTTAGTTCATTTTTCGGATTCTTAGGCTCATTTCTTAGATTCTTATCTCATTTCTAGATTCTCAGTTCATTTCTCAGATTCGTAGCTAATATTTAAGATTTTAGCTCATTTCACAGATTCTTAATATTCTTAAAATTGCATTTTTCATTTGTTTATTATTAGCTTTTATTATGAACAGCTTTTTTCCAAACTTTTGAGATTTATTATTTCTGTAAGGGTGTCCGTACGACGAATTTTTTGAGTTAGTAAATAAAATTTACCATTTCAGTAAAAACCTCGATTTTTTTTATTCAATAATACTTGCTCTATATTACGTATAAATAAAATACTATGTACTAAATCTATTTACCATTTAGGGGGACATCATCATTTTTGTAAAATAAAGAAAACTACCCTTTCCTAACCTTCACACACAGCTTTTGAAACGAAATTAGAAACATTCGCTTTAGAAATCCCAAGACAATTTCATTTTCTCATTAAATCCTCCCTCCAACCCCTCCCCGATAACAGATATTCTCCATTATATTATTAATGAAGGAAACGTTGACCCATGACTCTATTAAAGAAACGAAATGGCGGAGGGATTTAAATCTTTTCCTCCAACTGTTGGAATACGACGTCAACTTTGTTTTAGAAGTCAAAGAAAATCTCAATTTCTTAAAACTCGTGTATCTTATCATTTAAGTTGTACATATAATTTCTGCGATAGTACACTTATAAACAAAAAACATAAAGACGGGGAGAAACATTTTATGTACAAAATATAATAATTAAATGTAAATAATAAGTCCTATGTTTATGATTAAAAACCTTTTAACAGAATGAGGAAATATTAAGTTGTAACTGACTTCTTTAACGACACAAGATTAGATTATGTTTCTCTGAAAGTGTTTATCGTGGGGTGAATAACCCCTTGTCCGAGGGGTCTTTTGTACTTAAAAATAGTATTATTCGTTTCCTTTATAGTCAATCTCATTTTTTAGTTAAGAGAATAAGTAACTCAAAAGCCCTTCAACTATTGTTTGCTAATTTAATAAATCGCCCACCTAATCATTAATGACAGCTTGGTATACAGTTTTGTATATAAACTAGGTTTTAATAGTTCTTTCTAAAATGGTCGCATAATTTCATCTACGTTTTATAATATTTCATTTTTTACAACTGGTGATCGATACGAAGAACGATGTCGGCAAACGGGAGAATACGCAGAACAATTCGCGACATAGCGTAACAACTACAACCTCAGGAATGATTTCTTAAGTTACGATTTATATAAACTTACACTCTTAGTATAAAGCGAAATCTTCATGTTATAGATTTTAATCATTTTCTTTTGAAATAATGATCAAACCACCCTTAATCAAATTTAATAATTTTTTAAGACACACTTGAGATTTTCTTGAAACAAAGCTCGCATCCACTACGCCCTGGAGGGTGGAAGGAAAGGTATAATCCTCCCGTTTTGTTGCTTTAATGGAACGTTTTCTATATTAATAATATAATGGTGGTAATTCGATTTTGTGTATATAGTTGAGAAATTGACTGCATTGTTTGTGTACTATTATACGCCTTCTGTTCTATCCGAGCATTAAAATCACTCTTAAAAGTTTTCATTTTTCTATATATTATCTTTATCAATGGTTTTTTTTTCTGTTGCAGATTCTACTGGACAACTTGAAAAACAAAAGGTAAAATATATTAATTTATTGGTTTTTACTTTTGAATCGTAAGTTAAAATAATAGACTCAAAATGTTAGAATGCCCCCCTCCTTTTTTACCCAAGGTAGACTCACATTGGTTGGTGTTCATCCACTCCAATTTATACACAACAAATCTAACATAAATTTCACTAAAAACGACATCAACTGTGTTGAATAGAAAAATGTTTTATTTCAAGAAGTTTCGTAGACTAGACGGAATAAAACTGTTTGGGGAAGAAAAGTTGGGTTGGGTGGGGGGGGCACAAAACTTTACATAATCGTTTATCTATAAGAGAGGATTGTTCGTTTACAGCTGGTTTCGTTCTGTCTGGAAAATATACGTTTATTTTTTTTAATAATTGTTTGTCTATGAGAAATGATTGTTAGAGAAGTAACCTATTTTGATGAAAATTTGAACGCACAATTCTTGTTCTAATTTTTATATCTGTTTACTAGAAAAATCTAGTTTTCTAAGTTAGTTTTTTTTCCTTTTTACAATTATTTTGATTGTTTTTGGAATTTTTATCCGATTTAACAAACGTTAGTTATATATATTAAAACGACGCTGTAAAAAAATCGAGAGAAATTCGCGTCCTTTCATATCAGTCTATTTACCCGCACACCCTGTATTTCTGTTAATGTAAAACGATAACGGACGCCATATTGGTTACAACACACTCTGTTTATGCTTTCCAATTAACCCAGACGCCAGAAGGAGGTAGGGGGGGGAATTGGTTTTGTTGTCCCATTGGAGGTAATGTGCTTTAATTTACACACTAGGAAAAGTTAATTTGCCAAGTATTGAATTGGTGGTACAGTATATGAAAAATCAAAGGATTGCCCTACATAGCTGTATTTGTTTGGATTGTGTTGATAATTGGAATGCATTTGTGTGCTTATACAGGGTATCGAATAGTTGTGAACCTAGTCTATAACTAAAATCTATTTTTTTTATGAATAGGTCAGGAAAACTGTTACAATTAGATCAATATGCGTCCTTACTAAAAAGTATTTACCAAACCTACCTTGTGGTCCCCGCAATTGTCCATGCTCTGAAGATCCTTACATATTGCTTACACTAAGACTGTTATGAAATTGAAAATTTTATAAAAACTTTTCTTTAATTTTTTATAAAGCAACAACAACGAATTTTGTTTTTGTTATTTTCTCGACAAAATGTCAGACGGATTAAGAGTTCAAGAATATAAAACTTTCGACTCTCAAAGTTTAAAACTTTGTCTCCTCTGTACTACGATATGATTTATTTACACTCACAATCACTAAAATAACTCACAATAAAACTGTACCATGATTCACTGATAAATAACTCGGTGAGTTCATTGTTTACTCAACAGTGTTCGTAAAACTTTAACCTAATTTGTAAAACTTAGAGTTTATTTTGACGTCAGCTCTGAAACTATTTGCTACGACGAAATGTTTCTTATTTTCTTTGCCCTTCAATGGTTCAGTCAATAGTGGTGGATGATTTTCGGAATTGTTTACCCTATTTAAAACCTAACGATTGAACATTCCTTTTATGTAAGATTTATCTACTCTTAAATGATTTGAATACAAACAATTATTTCCCATACTTTAAAATAAATTCTACTTTAAATTAAAAATATTCTTCCACGGAAAAAGGATAGTTTTTCTTACATAAAACGAATTATATTTTGAAACAAGATAATTTTTCTAATATTAAAGTACCGTACCTTAATCTGACAAAATTTTTATACTTCAGGGAAAGAAAATATTCCCCTCGTATAAGAAAAATCAATAATCCTTTGATTGAGAAGAAACAAATATTTTCCTGTTTTAAAAAACACATTATGGTTTTGGTAAAAAAAAAAAAAAAAAAAAAAAAAAGAGAGAGAGAAAAGAAATATTCTCTGGTTTTGGTGAAAATTCTGTAGGGAGAAAAATATTCACTTTATTTAATATGAAACTAATACCAAAACAAATATAACATTTATTTTTAAAAAATGTAGAAAAACAACATGAAACTGATTACTGAAAAATTAGTAGGCTTTATAAATAAATAGTAAAACAGGTTGTTCTTGGGTAGGATTTTTGAAGCAAATTTTCATGACATGGATAAAGTGCTTCAATTTAAACAAAAAATAATCTAAATGACTGATGAATTAAGAGAAATACAGCTTGTGTTGAAATATGAATTTCATAAATTAACTCAAAATATCCGGAAAATAATTTATTTCACACTAGTATTCTAGTTTGTTCAATTTTATAAAATGATAGTTAGAGATATTATTTTTGGCCGTCAGCTTATGTTTTGATAGATGGCTTAAACTCCTAAGACACAGATAGTTTCAGTGATTCTGTCGATAATGATGGATGTTTTCGGAATCGAGCGTACCCTACTACCCTCCTTCCCCCGTTATAAACTTCTCAATACGTCCTTACAGAAAAGGAAGATTAATTTAGTGTCACATTCATGTGTGATAGGCTAACGTTCTTTCCCTTAACAAAGTCCTTTATACGTTTGACATCAGAAATAATTAATTTTTTTTTTTTTATAAACTGCCGAATGAACCTTGCCTGTCGCTTACTTTGTAATATGTAATTCGTCTATTTAAGAAACAAATATTACCTTGACGTAAGGAAAGTTATTCTACTTGTAAGTTATTAAAATTCACCTTTGTTCAAATGTAGATATTTTTGTATACATCTTAAAAGTAGCCTAAAAAATAAAACTATCCCAGTGAGAAGATTACAGAATTATGTTAGGTTAGGTTAGGTTAGGTTATGTTAGGTTAGGTTAGGTTAGGTTAGGTTAGAATTTTACGAACTCTTTTAAGTAAACAATCAACTACACTTCAGTATCAATTCAGTGTTCTTTTAGATTCAACTACAGAGAATTGAGTGTGAATAATTCATTTTGTTCTGAGTAACTGAAAGTTTAAAAGTTTCTTGTTTTGTTCTTCAAAAGTTGTACGAAATAGTTTTACAATTCATTTTTACGTTTAGTTTTTGTCGGCCATCGTTTTGAAAAAATAAAAGTTAAAAGTTACGTCGATTAGACGTAAACAAAGGAAGAAAATTAAACTGATTATACCAAAAAGGAAAACACCACTAGGAATCTGTTTCAGCTGCGTGGACAAGATACAAAATGATTTAATAATGAATTCATTTTTCAGTATCCAGGTCACTAATATATATAATAACGTACTATAACTTAATTTTCCGTCAGTGAACTTCTGTTTCTTTAATATTGACGCGTTTCGAGATTTTTATCCCATCATCAGAAATTCCCTCTATGGATGGAGGTCTTCAAAACGTTAAATACACAAACACGTACACATAACGCACAACACATTTAAAAAACACAGTCTGTAGATGCGCATCTTACGGCTCCCGGGTAAGATATTTGAGTGCATATCCGCGAGCCGTAAGATGCGCATCTACAGACTGTGTTTTTTAAATGTGTTGTGCGTTATGTGTATGTGTTTGTGTATTTAACGTTTTGACGACCTCCATAGAGGGAATTTCTGATGATGGGATAAAAATCTCGAAACGCGTCAAGATTAAAGAAAAAGAAGTTCACTGACGGAAAATTAAGGTATAGTACTTTATTAAAATGATTTATATTAATTATTTTAATTTCAACGCTTATACATTATCCCAAGTGTTTCCGTCTTTATATTAACCGATCAAATCTGACGGAGATGCCAAGGTGTAAATTCTTAGACAAGAAGAAATCAAAGTTAACCCCCCTCTACAACTTCTAGACTTTGGATTACTAACTTTTGTGAAATGGAGGAATTTTTCTGGATGATGTCTATCGTTAAAAACCATTTGTTACGTCTGGTGTAGAATTTTTAAAAACACCAGTCTCCTATTTGAATTATTTTAACGCCCTACCTTTAGCAATGTCATTCTACTTCAATTTATTTAATCCAATGTATTAAAAGTCATTCTCCAATATTTAAATTGTTTTAAAAACAATAATGAATACCAAAATATCATTAATATTTACCGAAGTGTCTTTATTGCTTTGTTAATTTCACAGATTTCTATAATTCATACTGACGTCAACAAAGGTCCATTTTATTTTCCCCTATATTATTCCTGAAATATAACTTTCTGTTCCCCTTAAATTCTGAGTTAACTTTTATTTATTTTATATAATCCAGTAGCTCTTTGTTTCCTTGATAAAGTTCGAAAAACTTTAACCTAATTTGTAAAATGTTCGTTAGAGATTTTTGGCCGTCAGCTTATGTTTTGATAGATGGCTTAATCTCCTAAGACACAGTTAGTTTCTTTTTCCCTTGCCTTCAGTGATTCTGTCGATAATGATGGATGTTTTTCGGAATCGAGCGATCGGGGAGAGGGGAGGCTTTCCATTTATAAGCTCCTCAGTTCGTCCTTAACAAAAGGAAGAGCAATTTAGTTCCACATTCATGTGTGATAGGCTAACGTTTCTTCGTTTAACAAAGTCCTTTTTTATATTTGACATACGAAATAATTAGTTTGCTTATAAAGTGTCAAATGAACCTTGACTTTTGTCTACAGTAATAGATACACAAAATAAAGTGTTTGAATTAAAATTTTTTCGGGATATGATCATAAATAGTTAAACTGTTTTGGACTTTGAACGATAGACTTCCACGGTCATAAACATCATTATAATCTTGTGGCCCGACAAGGGTCCACTCCCAGGACTATAAAATGTCAGGCCTATGATGGCTCGCTTCACTTGACATTTGTTAAGCCTTGAAAATGGACATCTGTAAAGTGCCCGAAACGTCGGCTGTACTCAACGTGCAGACAATATTGACGCGGTCGAACCCCGAAGAACAAGATCATAATGATGTTTTGGACTGTAGAACTTTAGAACTGAAGACAAAGTAAAACAACAGAAAGGTGTGACAAAAATGAGTTAACGATAACCCTGAATATGATTTACTGATTCATGACTCGGTAGTTCATTGTTTACTCGGAAGAGTGCGTAAAGCGTTTAACCTAGTTTTGTAAACTTTGCTTCGGGAAGTTTAGTGTTGATAGATGTAAATTTTGTGTGGAATCTTCATTGCTTTCAGTGATTCTGTCAATAGTGATTCATGTTTTTTTAGAATGGAGCGGTCTCCCCCTCCCTCCAATTGTAAACTTCTCAAAACACCTGTACAGAGTTGTACATTTACATTTATAAGGTTGAGTAATGAAGTCGCCTTTTCAAAAGTCAACTGAAATAGCTTTCGCCTATTTATCAAAAATATTTATGCCTACTTAATACGTGTTTAACTCGTTTTTAGTTATACTGAATTAAATTTTGAACGCTTACTTATATAGTAGACTACAAGTTACCACTCATCTCTTGAGAATAACCCTTGTAAACAATAAAATCTAACCTAAATTCAAACTTTGAAACATATCTCACCCTCCCTTATATTTTCTTTCAACCCTCTATAGCTAATGCATCCCTTAAGTGTAGTTGTGGGGTCTCATTTCCGTTAGAGCTAATTACCCAACACTGCGCTTCCCTTGCAGTAATCACCTGCTGTTCTTCGACCCGCAATATTTCGTCGTTTTTTCTCACTGTTAAAAAAAAAAAAAAAAAAAAAAAAAAAATCAGATTGTTGACGTATTTTAAGGATAAAACGTCATTAGTTACGTACCAGGTAGTCTATGCAAACCAACCTCTCAAGTCGCTGGATATTTGTGTGTGCAATTTAATTCCTTCTAATTTGTTTTGAGTTGGACGGAGGGCCCATTGTTAATAAATGGTGGTTGGTATTGTTGTTGGAACTTGACTGAAAACACCAAATTTTAGAACAAGCTGATAGGCTGGTAAGTACTCAGCTCTGCTACGAAAATTATGTTAAGTTACCGCACCTAAAACAAATTACAATTCGCCAATTTATAAAAATGTTCTACAATCCCACACACAAAGTTGGCAGTTTATTTCGGTCATGACCGCCCACTCTAGACTGCACGAACTCTTTCGTGACTTAAAACGTAATAATTTATGCACAACCCCCCTTCCCCCTCAAACGAGCTCTTTGAACTAAATTACGTATATTTAAGAGTAAACTAGTTTAAAACAAGGGTTTGTTTGTCCACCAATTAACAAGGTAGTTGAACACGAGAGGACAATGTATTTGTAATCGACGTGGAATACGGAATGACAATTGTCCTAAATTCGGCGACAGTTTAACGAGAGGACTGGTGTTTACGGCCGTTGTGACGTCAGATTTACTGTCGCGTTCAATAATATAGATCCACTTTACAACCCTCATTAACACTAATCACACACGGCCGCCTAGTCATTTCTAAAATGTGCTTAATTTTTCGGATAAACACAAAAATAGTAATAGAAACATTTTCGGAAAAGTGACAACGAATATTATTTTGGCTAGTTATTTATTTTTGTGAATACTGTGTGGGTGTTTCACCGTTCATTTTGTTATAATATAAAATGTCAAATATGAAATGTGACAATATAGTAAAATATTAAGGTGGAAGATTAAATAGTTGATTAAATTAAGTAGTCGAATTATTAAATAGGCTATTTATTAAGTAGACTAATTAATTAATCAATTATTAGGTAGGAGAATTATTAAATAGGTTAATTATTAGGTATACTAATTAATTAGGTAATCAATCATTAAGTAGAAAAATTATTATATAGGTTATTTATTAGTAGAATAATTAATAAGGTAATCAATTATTAGGTAGGAGAATTATTAAATAGGCTATTTATTAAGTAGACTAATTAATTAATCAATTATTAGGTAGGAGAATTATTAAATAGGTTATTTATTAAGTAGACTAATTAATTAATCAATTATTAGGTAGGAGCATAATTATTAAATAGGTTAATTATTAGGTAGACTAATTAATTAGGTAATCAATTATTAAGTAGAAAAATTATTAAATAGGTTATTTATTAGTAGAATAATTAATTAATCGATTATTAGGTAGGAGATTATTAAATAGGCTATTTATTAAGTAGACTAATTAATTAATCAATTATTAGGTAGGAGAATTATTAAATAGGCTATTTATTAAGTAGACTAATTAATTAATCAATTATTAGGTAGGAGCATAATTATTAAATAGGTTAATTATTAGGTAGACTAATTAATTAGGTAATCAATTAATAAGTAGAAAAATTATTAAATAGGTTATTTATTAGTAGAATAATTAATTAATCGATTATTAGGTAGGAGATTATTAAATAGGCTATTTATTAAGTAGACTAATTAACAAGGTAATCAATTATTAGGTAGGAGAATTATTAAATAGGCTATTTATTAAGTAGACTAATTAATTAATCAATTATTAGGTAGAAGAATTATTAAATAGGATATTTATTAAGTAGACTAATTAATTAGGTAATTATTAGGTAGGAGAATTATTAAATAGGCTATTTATTAAGTAGACTAATTAATTAATCAATTATTAGGTAGAAGAATAATTATTAAATAGGATATTTATTAAGTAGACTAATTAATTAGGTAATTATTAGGTAGGAGAATTATTAAATAGGCTATTTATTAAGTACACTAATTAATTAATCAATTATTAGGTAGAAGAATTATTAAATAGGCTATTTATTAAGTAGACTAATTAATTAGGTAATCAATTATTAGGTAGGAGAATTATTAAATAGGCTATTTATTAAGTAGACTAATTAATTATTTAATCAATTATTAGGTAGGAGAATTATTAAATAGGCTATTTATTAAGTAGACTAATTAACTAATCAATTATTAAGTAGAATTATTATTAAATAGGCTATTTATTAAGTAGGAACAAAGTAACTACAGTATATTACAATTTAAATAGTGGGCATGCAGCTGATAAAATGAAAGATCGCTTTTTTTTCGATGATGTTTGTATATCCTATTGAATGCACACCTCCAACTGGTCATTAAACGCGGAGATTACAAAGCTGTACAGCATGAATTATTTATTACAACCTCAAAAAGGTCTATAAACTTGAAACTAAATTTTACATTTCTAAACAGCACATTGTCAATTATATACAGTTTCCATTGCTTATTTTTACATATGACATTAGATTTAAAGGTACTAGAGGGCGCTCATATAAGAACTGTAATAAAATTCAGAAAAAAATTGAATTGAAAATGTAAAAATAGCGTCCATTAAAAAAAATTCTTCTGTGTTATTCAACTTATAACACACTTAAATTAGATAAAATGTTCAGATTTTATGTATGGGTTTTCGTTCTATATGAGTAAAATAACCCTATTTCATAGTTTCTACAATTCCCCCCCCCCGACTGTTGTATTTAATTAGGTTTCTGTAATACATCTCATATATAAATATTTGTACAGTAGTGGACTCTGAAATGAGTATAATTTTGTGGAGTGCACTTAATTATGAGCTCAGCTCATGTCAATAGGTTGCGGTTGCGATGCTCTGGGCTATGAAATGTGTTCATATATTTATGAATATAGTGTGGTTGGAAAGTAATTACCCCCCCCCCCCAGTTGAAACTTTGTCTATTTCACAAATGTACAATTTAATTAAGTTAAGTTAAAATTTCGAATGAATTTCCGTAGGAAAATTGAGCTGTTTTAGAGGCGATAAATAGGAGCGTGGGGGAGGGGGGACCTGGGTTTTAGAATATATTCTGCGCCCTAACCTAACCTAACCTATTGAATATATCTAAACAACAAAATCGTATGTTTTTCTTATTTTTCTTTTAACTGGTACAGAAATTATAAAATTTGTGATTACTATCCAACCATTATAAAGAAGGCAGGATGTACAGTTGGACTAAGGGATATACGGTTAGATATGCAGAGAATGGGTGCAGGATGGTCGCAAGGTCACTATGACAGGAAGAAGGATTATGCACACGATGGTGAAATGCACGAACAAGGTTCTGCTGATATGTAGCAAGTAGACTATATACGAATATTTGAATATTTGTGGTTTGGCTGAAGAGTCCGCAGAACACATTCTCTTAGAGTGTGAGGCGTTAGGACGAGCCAGGCTATACTCTCCAGGCCCTCCGGGGAAGGAGATGGAAACCATCCTAGACAACCCTATAGGTAGTATCTGTTCCTTTATAAGGATGACAGGTATTACTGAGTGGGTGTAGGAAGGAACTTGGGGCGGCAATAGATCTTTAGGTCGACGCCGGTGAGGCTCTGAAGGAGGCTCACAGCCCAGTACAAAATATATATATATATATATATATATATATACACGAATAGAAGTACCCATTGCACAAACTTTCTTACACATCCCAAAAACCAATTTTGAACACTGCAGATACAAGAGACATACAATATTTCTAAAATCTTTTTCTGGGATCAAGAGACTTCAAAACAAAAATATCCTATGTACTGAGTGTGGAGGTAATACTTTGACATAAAAGATGGGAATTTTCCTTTGGCTTTTTTTTTTTTATACACCGTGTGTCCACTTTTGTGATTTCGAAACTACAAGATTGACAGCAAACTTTAAATGGCGATTTCACTTACTTTTAGTGAACATTCCAAATATTAAATTGGAATTTCGAAATTCGTCCGCCATTTTACAACACGGCGGCCAAATTCCAATCTCTTATGGAACACCCTACATTTGATGACTTTTGGATTTTACTTCCTAAATATTTATGAAGATGAGTACTATCCGAAACGTGTTTTAGGGAAGCCAGCTATATACTCGTGTATTTAAGGTTATTTTTACAGTAATATACAGCACCTTTTACACAATAATAAACCCACTATCTGTGTAAATTAAAATAAAACTTTTTAAAATCAGTGAACTACTGTTCTATTTTTGTCATGCAGTCTCAGAAAATTACGTAAACTAGTAAACATTTAAAATAGGCGAGTGACAAATAACCTGGAGGTCTTATGACGTCACTCGATGTGGAAAAACACAAAGCTAATACGATGTGATTAGTTGAACGACCTGGCCGCCATCGCTCGAGGCTGGAGGTTGTACAAATATTGCTCAATTTCTAGGTGAAGTATTTGGAGAGCAAAGGTGACGGGCGGTTTTAAATGGTCAAGGATGAACGAGGGGGGATTAGAAGTGATTTCAAATTAGTTTGTCTCGTTTAACTTAATTTTAATCGTTTCACTTTCATGTAACGTTCAATGCTGGCGATCTAAATAGTAAAACCGTAGATTCCCTTTCCACTCTTACTTTCCTTTCTTATAATTCTCTCTCTCTCTCTCTCCTCTCTCTCTCTCTCTTCTCTCTCTCTCTCTCTCTCTCTCCTCTCTCTCTCTCTCTCTCTATCTCTCTCTCTCTCTCTCTCTCTCTCTCTCCCTCTCTCCCTCTCCCTCTCTCTCTCTCTCTCTCACTCTCTCCCTCCCTCCCTCTCATTCTCACTCTCTCTCTCTCTCTCTCTCTCCCTCTCTCTCCCTCCCTCCCCCCTCTCTCTCTCTCTCTCTCTCTCTCTCTCTCTCTCTCTCTCTCTCTCTCTCTCTCTCTCTCTCTCTCTCTCTCTCTCTCTCTCTCCCTCCCCCCATATATATATATATATATATATATATATATATATATATATATATTTATTTTACTTTTTACACAACTACTGTTGAATATAAGACAAAAAATTTTTAAATCATGTCGTCTTGAACCTTTGTCGTACCGGTACCGTTATTCAACTACTTGACGCACAATCGCGACTTACGTCAAAACAGGACATAGACTCGTCCTTCATCCTCACAATTACAGCAATTAGACCTCATCAGCGGTGTACTGTGTTGTCCTTCGACAATTGATGATAAAGAAAAGGAAAAATTGAAAACACGTGTTTTTCCTATCTTCTTCGTTAAATGATGTTGCATTGAGCTGCGATGAAGGACAGTGTCTTTGTATTGCATAAATAAGCTTCTAACGAAGCCGAGACGTTAATAATTAATTATAAGCTTCTGCGCAGAATCAGAATGCAAAGTGATCGTTAAAGTGTAATTAAATAACTAAATAGGGGGTGGCGTTATGTAAGGGATTAATATTAAGTAGAATGATATTTTTTTAAAGTAGACAATTAAATTAATTTTAGTATTAAAATGACGATTACAAATAGAGGAATGCCTTTATTGTATCAGAATATTTAGTAGAGTAGGGTATTAGGGTAGCGTTTTGAAGAAAGCGATTAAATTAATTTAAGTATTAGAGTAGCGTTTTGAAGAAAGCGATTAAATTAATTTAAGTATTAGAGTAGCGTTTTGAAGAAAGTGATTAAATTAATTTAAGTATTAGATTAGCGTTTTGAAGAAAGTGATTAAATTAATTTAAGTATTAGAGTAGCGTTTTGAAGAAAGCGATTAAATTAATATAAGTATTACAGTAGCGTTTTGAAGAAAGTGATTAAATTAATTTAAGTATTAGAGTAGCGTTTTGAAGAAAGTGATTAAATTAATTTAAGTATTAGAGTAGCGTTTTGAAGTAAGTGATTAAATTAATTTAAGTATTACAGTAGCGTTTTGAAGAAAGTGATTAAATTAATTTAAGTATTAGAGTAGCGTTTTGAAGTAAGTGATTAAATTAATTTAAGTATTAGAGTAGCGTTTTGAAGAAAGTGATTAAATTAATTTAAGTATTAGAGTAGCGTTTTGAAGTAAGTGATTAAATTAATTTAAGTATTAGAGTAGCGTTTTGAAGAAAGTGATTAAATTAATTTAAGTATTAGAGTAGCGTTTTGAAGTAAGTGATTAAATTAATTTAAGTATTACAGTAGCGTTTTGAAGAAAGTGATTAAATTAATTTAAGTATTAGAGTAGCGTTTTGAAGAAAGTGATTAAATTAATTTAAGTATTAGAGTAGCGTTTTGAAGAAAGTGATTAAATTAATTTAAGTATTAGAGTAGCGTTTTGAAGTAAGTGATTAAATTAATTTAAGTATTGGAATAGCGTTTTGAAGAAAGTGATTAAATTAATTTAAGTATTAGAGTAGCGTTTTGAAGAAAGTGATTAAATTAATTTAAGTATTAGAGTAGCGTTTTGAAGTAAGTGATTAAATTAATTTAAGTATTAGAGTAGCGTTTTGAAGAAAGTGATTAAATTAATTTAAGTATTACAGTAACGTTTTGAAGAAAGTGATTAAATTAATTTAAGTATTAGAGTAGCGTTTTGAAGACTGTGGTTAAATTAATTTAAGTATTAGAGTAGCGTTTTGAAGAAAGTGATTAAATTAATTTAAGTATTGGAATAGCGTTTTGAAGAAAGTGATTAAATTAATTTAAGTATTAGAGTAGCGTTTTGAAGAATGTGATTAAATTAATTTAAGTATTGCAGGAGCGTTTTGAAGAAAGTGATTAAATTAATTTAAGTATTAGAGTAGCGTTTTGAAGAAGGTGATTAAATTAATTTAATTTTAAGTATGATGTTTTTAAATTCGGTCAATATGATAAACAAATAAATAAATAAAATAAATGTCCATTATTATTTTTAAATAATCAAGTTACTTGTTTTTTCTTTATGAATTATAATTCTACAATAGAGATAACAAATTCAAACATCAGATATGCTTTTTTTACGCTACACTTCTCACGTAGAGAATATCGCTTCGTCTAGACGTTGCAAAGGGTGTTTACAAGGGATAAACTTGGATTTCTTCTTGCCTAAGAACTTACACTCTGCTTTGATAGGTTTAATCCGATTTAGTATCGACGAAACTGAGTTGTATGGTTCAACTGTTTCTACAGCGTTTGACACAACGGACTCGATGAGATTTAAATCTTCAAGTTAAAATTTCAAAATGGTCGAACCGATAATTCTCCCAGTGCATGTAGCGTTGTGTTTCTGTCATGTTGAACACGTACGAATTATATATTCACACAAAAAAAATCGCCTTTGTGACAAATCACAGCGCAACTACAAAGTCGTCTACGTCCAACAATATTAATGCAAGGTGCATTGTGGAATTTTAATGCAAAATGCAACCCCGGGGAGTTTGAGATAGACAGACGATTTTTACGAGTTCTACTTGTCAGCAAAGTCTTGGAGGATCGATAAGGGGTGAGTATAAGGGTAGGTTTTACGGCTCTTAGGGTTTATTACTCCCTTCCTCTTCAGTCTTTACACTTTTAGATGGTGATAACCTTTTTAAGGAAAATTCTAGAAATATTTGAGATTTTACAGTTATTATTTTATTCGTAATAAAGAGAACAAACGGACAGCGATTGTAAAATCGTTGTATTTATTAGTTTACAATTGAAAATTGAAAGGTCCTTGATAAAAAAAAACAAATTTTAGACAGACTTTTCACAGTCTAATTGCTTCAATATTTTGTGAATCCACCAGTTTCGACAACCTACTAAAAACATGCTTGTCGTCATAGCGATGGATTGTGGCGACAAAAATAAACTACCGATTTGTATGTCTCTCTCATCAACACGTATGAACGAGCACTGACAATTATCCCTACCGAGGGAATAATTGGCAACACTGTACCGAGGGAAATTTACAAAGCGACTATTGTACGTTTGGCAGCTTTGTCTGATTGATTGGCAATTATACAAAACTTTGTGCGTAGTAATAAAGAAAACCTGGGCGAAGCGGGATTTTATTTGTTCCTTGAAGGAAAAACACTGTCATCATTGTCTAATGAAAAGAATATAAAATAAAGACACCCTAACTGTGTATTAGTGTCAGTGTCGAAAAGGAACAAAAGTTGGTCAAGAGATATCTGATATCGTTTCATTCAAGAGTACAATATTAAAGACACAGGAATGTGCAATCTACCCTTAAAGCTACAAAACCACCCCTCTCTCTTATCCTTCGACCGAACAAAAATTTAACTGTCAAAAAGCCAAAAATATTTCCCTTCCGCCTTCACGACAGGATCTACCTTTCTGCATTAATATTGTATATTATCATGTAGAGTAGTGGGGGAGATTAGTGGCTTCAATACGTGATATCTTCAAAGTAGATATACGGTTTGTTAGCGTCCTTTTTGAGGATGTTTTCCTGTAAGGATGGGTGAAGACGGGAGATATAAGTTGATATAAGACCTCATTAAATGTCTTAAATGAGGTATCACTCAATAGGGGTTGATATTTAAAATTCTTGACTTACCCCCAAACAACCTCATTTTGGGGGTAAGGGTTGAACATTTTGATACTTCAAAAAACTCGTCCTTTGGTTATCTAAACTTTCCCCAAAGCAAATCTGTTTATTTCCATTAATAAAAAGTAATAAGGGGTGGGACTTTTGGGACACATAGTAGGCTCATATGTAAAAAATTATGTACAACAGAATTTCAAATAAATTTAATTAATATAGAAAATAATTCCGATAGAAATAAACTGTGGGAAAACATTGCACAAACTCGTCCATCCTCGAAACCACATAACTAAAGCGCTAGTTGGTAATAAAAATGTACAAATTAAACATGAACGTTGTTTTTGAAAAATATATATATACTGTATTTAAATAAAAGCCTAAATTGGTCAAAACTTTCTCCGCTTACGTCATAAACGTATCTCAGCGTTTATTTTTTTCAATTATTTCTAACAATAATATTTTTTTATTCCAAATTTTGAACACCGGTGTGAATGTTAAAGTTCATATTACACTAAAGTTTGAACGAAATCTGTAGAGTCGTTTTTAAAAAAATAACGTCTTTCAGTGGCCATTTTACCCATAACAGACTAACAGTCGGACATTTTAAAAGGGATGGGGGACGGCACAGAATACGTTTTATTGGTTCTTAAGGGCTACACTTGAACAAAATTCTATTGAAATCAGTAGAGTTGTTTTGGAGATATAATATTGTGTTTCTTATGACAGGTGCCCTTAAATAAAAAATGGAGGGGGGAGACATGGTCAAAATATGCTCACATGCCGACTTTTATTAAAAATGAACCTTGACCGGGAAGTTTACTTTTTGTTTTTCTGTGGAAAATAATTTAATATTTTTGCGATTTATTTATTTTTGAAATAAAGTAGAATGTGTTTATTCTTGTGTATTTTAGAAAAAAATATCAAATAAATAACAAGTAGGGGAGATAGTTGCGGAGAGGGGAGCCAGACGATGTAACACAGTGGCTGAGAATGGATGGGGGGGGGGCAGTGGGTGACACGGTTATCATGGCGCCGGAGGTTGAGGAGGCGTCCGTATGTCTAATCTAAGCTGGTGTACATTTCACTTTTATATTTTATTTATCGGTCATTGGATGAAATGAAAACTGTATTATCACTTTAAAATTAAAGATGCACAAACTTTCTCACTTAGCTATGCCTAAAATTAAATAAAAACGAAACAAATGAAGGATATAATTGATTGCACGTTTTCTCTAAAGACATACCTCTGTATTGTTTCGTATCGGGGCCGCCTGACGGAAGGGTTTCTTGAATGGCAGGTCACATCTCGGTGTAGAATACCGTTGGTTGAGGCCCGGGGGTAAACTTGAAAAATGAAGACAATGATCTACTAACCGCCAATTTGTTACGAGTCTATGTTTGTTAGATATTAGCATTTTTGAAAATTCGTGTTTTTCAGATTTTGAGAGTATTTAAACATTGTTGTTTCGACTATAAATGAAGTAAAATACCCAACGAACATTTGAAAGTTTTGTATGAATGTCAGTTTTACAATTGGCAGTATTTTAGTTTATTTATCTTTATTTGGTACATTTTACTGTAGAAGCTATTTTTGGATTTGTAAAATAAACTTGTTATTTATCTTCATTTAGCCACTTTTCCATTCGTTTATTTTCAACTTTTTAAGTCTCCCAAAGTTTAGATTTGTTTACTTTGAACACTTTTTCAAGTATTATAAACAAAATTTTGTAATAGCTCTTGGTCAAGTGTACAGTATTTGTTAGAACACATATCTAATTGTACTTTTGTCCAAACATTTTTTATAATTGTATCACGTAATGCTTGATCTTTCCTACATTTCCTACAAGATTCAAGAAACCAATTTTTAGGCGTTACATTAAGAGGATCTATACATTGTATAACAGGACTGGGTAAATATGGCGTCCATCGACTTGTTTTGACAGTTTTATTTGGAGAAAATATTATATTTATTTAATCAAACTAGTACAAACAACTTTAAAATCTTATTTTTTCGATTAAACCGGAAGTTGGAGGTATTTCCAAGTCAAAAATGAAAACTCCATTATAAACTTCATAGTTTGGTTATTAAATAATAATTTTAATTATTACAGTATATTAACATGTCATTATATCTACACTTTTTCCTGTCTTCAGGTGTTTGACACGGGTGTCTGGAGTGTGATTACACAACTTATAATTAGCTACATAACCCCCCCCTCCCGCTATAGTCTGTCCCCTCTACATTATTAAAAGGTTGTCTATACTTTAGGTGTAATTGTAGACACTTGCTGTATAAATGTTTAAGTATTGGCTAATAGTTACTTCGGGTTTTGCTAATGTTTGTCTGTCTTTTTGCTGGTTCTTAATTTCTTGTTGAGGTTGGATGTGTATAATTTAGTATGGCAGTACGTCTTCGGTCTTAATTAGTTCAAGTTAGGTTTCGCCACGTTTAAAAAAGTTCTCGAGAAATATCTTGGAATTAAAAAGAATTGAAATATCACCTATTTAAAAATAAAATTAATAATTTGCCTACGATAAAACAAAGGAATTAAAGAAACAATCATGTTTATTAGCCTATACTATGTATCCCAAAAGTCCCACCCCTATTATTTTTTTTATTAATGGAAATAGACAGATTTGCTTTGGGGAAAGTTTAGATAACCAAAGGAGAGTTTTTTGAAGTATCAAAATTTTCAACCCTTACCCCCAAAATGGGGTAGTTTGGGGGTACGTTAAGAATTTTAAATAGCAACCCCTATTGAGTGATACCTCATTTTAAAGGTCTTATAAAAATAAGAATAATGTCACAAACTAGACTCTAAGTTCATCCTATCCAACATAGCGACCAATCGAATTGTGAATTTTACGTTAATAATTACACCGGAAATGTACAACATGCTTTTGATTCTAGAATCTATTTCTGCCAAGAAGTAAATGGTAGCCATTTCGAGAACTTAATCTGAGCTAAAAAACAATGTAAAGCTCTTACCATCATTAACCAACATAATAAAAACAACCGGAGTTTGTAGGTTAACATTCACAATTCGATTGGTCGCTATGTTGGGTAGGATAAACTTAGAGACCTCTAGTTTACGCCATTATTCTTATTTTTAAAAGGCCTTTAAAATGAGGTATCACTCAATAGGGGTTGCTATTAAAAATTCTGGACTTATACCCAAACTACCCCATTCTGGGGTAAGGGTTTAAAATTTTGATACTTCAAAAAACTCCTCCTCTGGTTATCCATACTTTCCCCAAAGCAAATCTGTCTATTTCCATTAATAAAAAAAATAATAGGGGGGGCTTTTGGGACACTTGTTATAATACATTAGTAAAACCTTATGACCATCTATTATACTAAACTTAAATGTTCACCTACTATCATTGTATAATTTTCCTTATAATACAGTAAACTACTTGCTGTTCATTACACATTAAACCATCTTTATTCCATGTTACTACAAATGTTGTATTCATTTAAATTGCCTTTATCGGTTTATTCATTTGTGAATGACAAAGGTGGAGGCGTTCTATCCACTCTGTAATGTAGGCCCCCTCCCCCCCCCCCAGGAGTATGGATATGCATTTACGTAACAAGACACGAGGAATGTCTTGCGTGGGTGGGGACTAACTCTTGTGTGTGGTCACTATACGCTCCATTGAGTAGATGGCTTCCATAAATAAATTCCCCTTTTAAACTTGTAACTACTGGAATTGATTGCCTATACCTAGGCGGACGATACCTACAGCTTTGCTTCTGTTGTCACCGTATTCTTGGGTTTCATTTGTTTCGTTATTTTAAAATTCTAAAACGAGTACAATTTATAGAATAGGGTGTTTCATTTTCAGGACGATTCCCCCTTTATTTAATAACGAAAACAATTATTATCTTCTAATAAAAAGAAGGAAGGAAAAACATAAAATAAAGTCCCCCTTATCCCTGGAATACTCAAATAGTGTCAGAGTCGGAATAGAACAAGAGTTGGTTAAGAGATACGTGATAAATGAAAGAAATCTAACCTAAGACTATATAAAAAAGGAACCCTAGAGATTGCTAAACCAGTACTCACTACTTTCTACTAGTAAAAACAGAGAAAAAAGTTCATATAAACAAGTTTAAAATCGCTTAGTTTCTCTCTATCCATTATTTTGTTTTTTACAAAAACATAACTTTCTATATAAATAATGTATTGAGTTTAAATTTGGTACAAACCTTTTTTTTTTTTTTTTTTTTTTTTTTTTTACACGTGTGAAAAATACAGGATAACAAACAAACAGAACACAATTCTTCACAAAAAAATACGCCCAAGTATCAGACGCGTCTCAACGACAAGGTCGTCCTCTTCAATAGTTATAACTATAATATTGTTATAATAATAGTTATAGGTTTGATTGGTGTAGCTCGTGTATCACTGAAGAGGACGACCTTGTCGTTGAAACGCGTCTGATACTTAGGCGTATTTTTTGTGAGAATTGTGTTCTGTTTGTTTGTTATACTGTATAATTTTTCTCATAAGTCAAGCTCAACATTTAATATTAAGTGTTGAAAAGAAGACTTTTCTATATTTTCAAATTGGTCATATCTCTAAAACTGTCAAATTTACAAAAAATTACAAGTGACAAAATAATTTCCTTTTTAACAAAACAATTTTTTTTGCAGGATAAAGGATAATAACAAAAATAAACTTAAATTTTGTAGTAATTGTCTAAAATACTCAATATTACCCTAAAAACAAAACATTGTGATTACTTTAATATTTATTAATATCATTCTACTTTAATTATATACTCATTTCATTTTCCTACTTTAATTATATACTCATTTCATTTTCCTACTTTAATTATGTACTTATTTCATTCTCTTTAATTATATACTCATTTCATTATCCTACTTTAATTATGTACTCATTTCATTTTCCTACTTTAATTATATACTCATTTCATTTTCCTACTTTAATTATGTACTTATTTCATTCTCTTTAATTATATACTCATTTCATTATCCTACTTTAATTATGTACTCATTTCATTTTCTTTAATTATATACTCATTTCATTATCCTACTTTAATTATGTACTCATTTCATTTTCCTACTTTAATTATATACTCATTTCATTTTCCTACTTTAATTATGTACTTATTTCATTCCCTTTAATTATATACTCATTTTATTATCCTACTTTAATTATGTACTCATTTCATTTTCTTTAATTATAGCCTATACTCATTTCATTTTCCTACTTTAATTATGTACTCATTTCATTTTCCTACTTTAATTATGTACTCATTTCATTTTCCTACTTTAATTATATACTCATTTCATTATCCTACTTTAATTATGTACTCATTTCATTATCCTACTTTAATTATGTACTCATTTCATTTTCTTTAATTATGTACTCATTTCATTTTCCTACTTTAATTATATACTCATTTCATTTTCCTACTTTAATTATATACTCATTTCATTTTCTTACTTTAATTATATACTCATTCATTTTCCTACTTTAATTATGTACTTATTTCATTCTCTTTAATTATATACTCATTTCATTATCCTACTTTAATTATCTACTCATTTCATTATCCTACTTTAATTATATACTCATTTATTTTTCCTACTTTAATTATATACTCATTTCATTTTCCTACTTTAATTATATACTCATTTCATTTTCCTACTTTAATTATATACTCATTCATTTTCCTACTTTAATTATATACTCATTTCATTTTCCTACTTTAATTATATACTCATTTCATTTTCCTACTTTAATTATATACTCATTTCATTTTCCTACTTTAAGTATATACTCGATTCATTTTCCTACTTTAATTATATACTCAATTCATTTTCCTACTTTAATTATATACTCAATTCATATTCCTACTTTAATTATATACTCATTTCATTTTCCTACTTTAATTATATACTCATTTAATTTTCCTACTTTAATTATATACTCATTTCATTTTCTTACTTTAATTATATACTCATTCATTTTCCTACTTTAATTATGTACTTATTTCATTCTCTTTAATTATATACTCATTTCATTATCCTACTTTAATTATCTACTCATTTCATTTTCCTACTTTAATTATATACTCAATTCATTTTCCTACTTTAATTATGTACTCATTTCCTTTTCCTACTTTAATTATATACTCAATTCATTTCCCTAATTTAATTATATACTCAATTCATTTTCCTAATTTAATTATATACTCAATTCATTTTCCTAATTTAATTGTATACTCAATTCATTTTCCTACTTTAATTATGTTCTCATTTTATTTTCCTACTTTAATTATGTTCTCATTTCATTTTCCTACTTTAATTATATACTCAATTCATTCACTCTTGCTGCAAACTCTAGTACTGTAGTTGCATATATTGAACATTATTTCTCTACATAATATTCATAGTGCAGTTAAGAAGAAAGAAGCGCTCAAATGAAGATTACACAAGGAGGCATGTTACACGTTGCGAGAATGAAATTCTTGCATAAAACACTAGTCTGCAACGTGAAACACTACATTTCTGCTTGTCATGTAAAGAGAGATGTTTATTTTTTCTCTCAAGTGTCTTGAGGAGTGCAAAATACTATCTTGTCTTCTAAGAGGCCTTGTAACAATTGTGTCAATATATTATCGAAATAAACTGTGCACTGACTTTCTCACTTATCCATTTATAAAATCAAAAGTAATATTCCACATTATAAACACACAAAAGTTACGGTTTTAAGTTACAAAAAGTAACTTTATTATTCAGTTTATCCAGTGTATTCTTAGATAGTAAATCTTAATAAAATTTTGGCTTATCGCAGATAGCTCAAATGTTTAGATAAACAAGAAATTTTAATGTTTTTCGGCTGTTCGACACTGAACAAACAGACATCGTTTTGAAGACCATCTTTTAGGCTCAAAACAGATATTTTCGCGATAATTTTATCTGATTTTTATTAACTGAATTAACTGAATTTTATTAACTGATCATATGTTGTTTTTTTTGTTTTTTTTTCTCTTTTCTTTTTCTATATGTATATGGAAATAAATAAAATAGATTGCAATTGTTTTTTTTTTGTTGTTGTTGAACGAATCTATAAAGTTAAAATATATCTCATTTTAAATATTAATTGTAAACGTTTTTATCTTAAAAAGTATTTTATTTAAACATAAAGTGTATTTTAATATCTTTTATAAATTCATATAGTCCGTGATTCTCAGTATTTGTTAAACATCTACATTTAAATCTGCATTAAAACTCTACTTTTTTCTTTTCTGACTTTTCGTATTATCTAGTTCGTTTAACTTTATTTGCGTTTACTCTTTTGATGAATTGATTTTATGTAGCTTATTATATTTCTTACTTTTTTAGCAAGTTTAATTTTTCCTTCCTTTCCACGATCTGTTTTTTGTACTTCTGTACCTTTACACTATATTTGTTATCTCTTATTTATTTTGTTTGTTCAGTCGTCGTTAATTATTTTTTCTTCGTTTTCTTTTACATTCTTTGTAATGTTTTTTATTTTTATTTTATACTTTTCATAAGTAATTCTCATCCATTAATTTCTATCCATATTATAATTTCATCCTTCTCTCTTTTCCTTTATTCAATCTCTTCTCTGTCCTTTTCCTGACAACACTACTACCAGCTTCATTTTCTTTCATTGATTTGCTTTTACTTTTATTTATTTTGTATATGCATATATCTTGCTTTATTTCTGTAGTTTTGTTCGTTTATTTGAATTCCTTGATATCTTTCACTTAATTTAATTATTTACTCATTCCATTAATCTACTTTAATATTTAGTGGTTTCCTTTCCCTACTTTAATTGTGTACTGATTTTCATTGCCCTACTTTAATTTTAATTCTTCTTTACTTTTCCTTGTGACATTAACTCTATTGATATTGATTTACAATGTTAACGTCTTAAAAACAACAAACAAGTCACTTATTGACACAAAATGAAATAGACATGCCGTTCTAATTTGATTTACTAGACTAATTCAAAATTGACATCTGACAATTTGACCTGAATATTTTAAATTGAATCACAACTGGAAGAAACAGTAAATAAATTGCTGTAAAGTTGTCGACGCTGTTGACAGAAAACAAAAGTCCAATTCTTTTGTAGAAGGGATTAAAAGATTTATCATACACTCCCACTGGGAGGAAGTGTGTCTGCCTTATTTGAACGGGATGATAGCCTATGTAGTAAAAAGGTACGATGTACACAAATTTTATTACTATACATTTTTTGGACATTTGCCATCATTTGTGTTAAAAATCAAAACACGACGTTTCGGGAATAAGAATCAATTCCAGTTATCAAGTGACTAAAAACTAAAGAAACATGAAACTAGAAACTAAGCCTATGTAAGAAGTAAGATTAAATAAGAATACCACCAACCTTAACCCTAGATTACTACTCTTAGTTCATTGTTACGTGATCACTATTCATTCGTAAACTTTACTACTTTCTGTTTTTATTTTTATTATTATTTTTTAAACTTTACTATAGTGTTGACTATTTTTTATATTAAATCCTTTATTGTTTTTAAGTGTTTTTAAAAATATTTAACAATAAACTCCTACATATTTTAACTGTAAAAAAATGTCTTTTACCACCACTACAAGTACGTTTTAAAAAAATAATCAATCTGGAAAAAAAATCGAAAAAATATAAATATTATTTTTATGGAAAAATTAATCGGATATTCATAAAAATACATCATTTATAAGTGTTTAATTAATATAAAAAGAGAAAAATGATTTACAATAAGTTCATTAGGTAGAATGCCAAAAATGCCAAAATTAGAGTCCTGTCTTCACTGAGAATCACATTCCTTGCAGTGATTAATATACACTTAGTAGCTAAATCAAACACTTTGAACTCTAAAATCACTATTTACACAATAAACTATTAACAACACTAAAAACTAACAATATAAAAACAATAATTTACAAAAAAAAATATTCAAACACTTAATAGTTAAAACTTTCGCAAACACTATTCTTTCGTAAAATATACGACGCGAGCTTGAGTACGGTAATAACGGTTCAACTTTGAGCTTAGCCGAAGAGACAGTGGCCTCTATTCACAATGGCAGGAAGGTAAACAAAAAGACAGAGCGTGTCCGTCTTTTGTCTACGAGTTCTCCGAATTTCACAAAGGGCGGGTCGTAATTTTTATGAATGAGTAGTGTTCTAGGGTTAATATCTATACTCTGTATGAAGTAACCTGTCTCCTGACCCTCCAGCTACCTGGGACAGGCCCGGGGCCATTCACCGGCACTCGGCGTCGCCCGCAGTTGTTTACCTAATTAGTCGCCTATAAGCTTCCCCACTAGCTTAAGTAACTTTTTTACCTAAATCATAATTTCCGAAATGTTATCAAATATTTGAAAAGTACATAAAAAAATAAGATCAACGATACTAAACAAGGGCAAATTTGATACGTAATTTCATTGTCATATTGTTACATAAAACCAACTTTATTATTAAAAGCTTTAAACAGACTACTTCTATATTTCTTATTCCCTCTATAATCTATTGTTTGTTTTTTATCAAATTTGCCCTTGTTTAGTATCGTTGATCTTATTTTTTTATGTACTTCTCAAATTTTTGATAAAATTTCGGAAATTAAGATTCGGCTAAAAAAGTTACTTAAGCTAGTGGAGAAACTAAAAGGTGACTATTTAGGAAAACAGCTGTGGATGTCTCAGAGTGCAATTGAATGACCTGGGCCTGTCCCAGGTAGTCGAAGGGTTAGGAGACAGGTTACTTCATACAGACTGTAAGCATGCATCCCAGAGCTAAAACTGAGAAGTCAAAAAACACAATCACGGTAATACACAACTAACGTCAAATACGTGTTGTTGTATTAAAGATACAGCAACAAGTGACGTGGTCCAGAAGGCGTGACTAACTATTAGGGGAGTGGCCTATTGTTAGTTGTATTAAGCTTCCTAGCTCGAGAGCGGGTTACAACCCCTTGTGGCGATTTAACAGTTAAATTTCAGCTTGTTTTTTAGTTATAGGGATATTATAATTAAATTTTTATTTCTTTTTTTAATAATGGGAGCCATAATGGCCTTACTTCTATACTTGATTGGCTGATAGGATTGTCCGTTAGTTTTATATATAAGGCTTCAATTTTTTTACGTTTGTATAAGTTACTTTCCCAGTGTATGATTTTTGCCTCTTCCCAATTAAATTTGTGATTTTCGGACCATATATGTTCTGCAATTTTCGATTTATCGACTAGGCCTAACCGCACATTGTTTTTATGTTATTTTATTCTAATGTTTAAGGTCTTTTTGTCTCGCCAATATATTGTCTATCACACTCACATTTGATACTGTAAATACAGTTTTTTGTATCCTGCGTGCCATTTTTAGGTTTAGTTTGGACGAGATATTGCCTAATAGTTGTGTGCTACCGTGATTGTGTGTTTTTTTTTTTTTTTTGACTTCTCAGTTTTAGCTCTGAGATGCATGCTTAGATATTAAGGTTGGTGGTATTCTTATTTAATTTTACTTCTTACATAGGCTTAGTTTCTAGTTTCATGTTTCTTTAGTTTTTAGTCACTTGATAAGGAGAATTGATTCTTATTCCCGAAACGTCGTGTTTTGATTTTTAACACACGAATGATGGCAAATGTCCGAAAAATGTATAATAATAAAATTAAACATCCATCATTAAGAAATAACTTCAAACAGAAAATGTACACAAAGCTGCACAATTTGTATTTTTCTCACGAAAATGACAATTATATGTTGATGTAAAAAATAGATTTTTAATTTTATTGTTGAAATATTATTTTAGAGTTCTCTTGATATTGATAAAATGGACCGATTTAAATATCCCAAGGCTTCTCTTTTCAATTTTCCTGAAACTAAAAATTTAAAAACAAAACTTAAAATTCCAAAGTTGCTTTCCAAGTATCCAATAAATCGGTGGGTTACCTCTTCCAAAAAAAATTCCAGATATAGTCTATTGTTTAAATTAACAATATTTTTTAACCTGGACGTTTGCGAGGAGGACAGAATTTAAATATTTAATTTTATTACAAGTATCTAACAACAAAAGAAAACTCATCTAAAAAATTTAATATCAGATTAATTTTTAAAAAGAAATGAAAATACATGATAAAATTGTTGACCTGTAGAGCGTTTACGAGACAAATTTGTTGCCATAATTCTCCCTAGAGTGTGATCAGTTTACATTTCATGGTTTTGCTTGATCATGAGGAAGATGACTTTACCTAGAGTTTCTGTTTTAGGAATGTTCTAATATAATATAACAGCATAAAGAAGAAGGTGGAACTCGTAAAATTGTAATTGATACTGCAGTGTCGCATTACGGGGACGAAGTTTTGTCTGGTTACCTCCCTTGTGGGCGTGAAACGTGCTTCGTTTTATCAAACAATGGAAGAAATATTGTTTTGCGCTTGAAAGTGTAATACTCAGATGATACGCGGCGTAGCCTATTTGTTGTTTTTTAGATTTTCTTATAAACGTAGTGTAGAGAAAGTTATGGCGGCGAAAAAATGTATTTCGTTACCGCTCTGTTGTTTTATCTTTATGGAAGTGTGCATTGTTAAAAGGACAGCGATTCTTTAATTCAATATGAACATATTAGAACACCCTATACAGACCACCTGTTAAAGTCACTACCGTACAACAAATCAAAGCGTTTAAACAATCGTACAATTTGCATATCTAGTTGTGGCCTACGTACAATTCCATATCAAATCATATGGAACACCTAATTATACCAAGTAGGTGCGCGTAGGTGCTGTGTGACAGGAGAATAGGTTGGACGTAGGTGTCGAGAGGATATCAGGTGTCCGTGAGAAAGGTTTATTGTGCAAGGTTGAGTTTACGTTTTTGGGAAATGTGTGAGATACGCAACTTGGATGGATTTTGTTTTAGTAAATCTGAGGATGACGAAATTGTCGAAACGTGTTGTTGTGTTTGACTCGATTATTTTTATTATGTACTGACATACGTAGCATAGAGGAAGTATGTGATGGGTCAAAAAAGCGATGTAGCGTTTCTTAAAAAGTTTTCAGGTTCTCCGAGTCAAAAAATTTGACTTTATCATCGTAGGTTTAGCGACATCCACCCCAAGAAAAGAAGGAGGAAGGAGAATATCCACTATCAGCAGCACCACTACCCCCCACGAGTCCATCCTCATCTGCAGTGAAGCTCCATTAGGGCTCCCACGCTCCTTGGTATCATTTTCAGCTATAACTGATTTCTCAGCTTCGCCCCGATGCCCAGAATGGTCGCGGGCCCGTGATCGTAAACAATCCACCATTCACGAACACTACGGTTTCGGCGTCCCTTCATATTCCGCCTGGGACTTGACAGTAAACTCCAGGTTACCTGGTTTTCCGTACCCGCGTAGGTTTAGTACCATTACATGCAAAATTTGAATCTAATTAAATGTATTATAAGGTGAATAACATTGGAGATACGAAGAAACAACTGTTTATAAGGTCCGCCATTTTAATTTTACTACACATATATTTTTAACATATTCGTTTCCCCTAGCGTTACGTAATAAACGAAATTGGTACCTCTATCCATTCTACAAACTATCAAAAGTTTCATGTTTTGTAGTTTGTTTGTCTTGTAATTTTCATTCCCCTCTATCCCCGCATTAAACTTCCCGACTTGATACACAAGTGCAGTGTACACACATTACCCAACCCCTTCTCTTAAACGTTACTCTCGGAGATGAAACCTCCTCCCGCACCCCCAGACATACTTCATCACACTTGTTATTTTCCCAACTTTAAAATAAATGTCTCAGAATTGACAAAAATAAAATTAATGCAAGGCAATACGACCGAACTTAACAAATTGTCGGATCCAAACTGTACAAATTGGTTTAACTATAGACGCCATCTTGGGTTTTTCTGTTTCGCTAGTAAATCTTATTGAATGGAATTAAGTTTCTTATCTTTTGTGTTATATTGCCTTTGTCACATTTCTATTGTGTAGCAAGTAATTAAATAGGCGAACTTTGAAATGGTTTCACCCCCTTTAAAATGTAGCCTATTATGTAGAAAGACGTGTTCTCTTATTTTACATTATATTTCATTACAGTTATATTTTTCTAGTTTAACTAATTAATTTTCTCCTTCTTTAAAACATTTTATATTACGTATTTATATTTGTGTATTTTACAGGGATTTATTTTATTACGGATAAAAATATATTTATACTTTAAAGTAGGCCTATATTATTAGAGAGATGTTCTCCTACAATAAATATTACTGTTTTTAATTACAGTTATACAATTGTCTACTATACTATTGTTCTTCTACATACATTTATGTTTATTTATATTACAGATCAAAACAAAATTTTATACAAATTATTTTTCTCCTTTATTGCCGCTGTCAGTTTCTTTTTTCTTTTTTATTGTTGCATGTAATAGTAGACGAACTTTGAAAAGACTTTCGCTTATTTTAAAATGTATTATAATAAGTATTATGTAGAAAAATATGGTCTATTATAAATTTGTTATTTTTCTACTTTGAAGTATAATTTTTAATGATGTTTTTCTTCGTTTTTTATTGACTTTCTTACTCTCTTCTGATTTATTTTCCTATGTTAAATTAATTTAAGTATTTATTCTTTTTCTCCTTAAGTGTTGAATGATTTGAATGATTTTTCTCCCACATTAATTTCTACTTTGTATTTTGTATTTACATTTCTTTATATTATACATATTTTTTGAAAAAAAATATTTGTTACATATAAAATTTCAATTTGTAGAGATGTTTTTTTTTTATAAATTTTTTTGACGCCTTAAAGTCAAAAATTCACTTGCACACAAACATATAAATTTCATTATTTTGAGTCATTTTTTTCCGTTTAAAGTAAAAATATTCAATAGGGAAATTATACAAATAAGATAAAAATCAACGTAAAATAAAACTTAGGTATTAATTTTACAATTTTCAACATTAAAACTAAATTCATGTATACTAACAATTATTTACTTTACAAGTAATATTCAAAACATATTTCTTACCTTGCTTTTACGACTGTAAGGAGAATTGAAGACGTTGAGAGAGAGAAATAGATTCTGTTCGCATTATCCCTCAAGAGATCACATGTAAATTGTTGCGTGAATACAATAAGCTATGAACCATCCTGTTTACAGAATAAAGGATAATTTCCTTTGGGACATCGTTTCTATTCTTACCTGGCATTGCAGTCTCCAGAAACTAAGATACAATAGTCTTAGAGAAACTATTACAAAACCGATCATTTTTATGACGATCGCCTACCTTTAGCTTCTGAATATTTTATAAACTTTTGTAAAAGAATTTAAATTCGTTGGAAATATCTATGGTTTATTTAAAGGGAAAAGTTAAAGGATTTCCCTCGAGAGGTTTTCTATATAGATATATCCGTATGGTGTATATAAATATAGTTTACACTTGCATTTTGAATTTATAACTTTATGAAATATACTAACTTTCCCGGCTGTGCCTTACAGTTTAAGCAGGTGAACGTATTTTGATCAAATTCGATTGGTACATATATCTCGAGAACAACTTAAAATTTTGAAGTAGGGCCTACCTGCCGTAAAGTACCCCAACATTAAAATTAGGATAGAAAATTACTACGTTTTTATCATATTTGGAATTAAAGTCTCCTCATATTAGAAACAATGCTAACAAATTTCCCTACAGTTAACATTTTACCTGTCCAAAACATAGAGACAAGTCTTGTATAGAAGAATTAAAGCGAGGGGAACTCCGCGATTAAATGAATTGTTGTTAAAGCAGACGTTTCTACAATTCTCGGCATTAAAGTCTCCTCATATTAGAAACAATGCTTTCAAATTTAACTCTACTTTGTCAAGTGTACAAACATGAAACAACGACTATAATCTGTCCTTAATACAAGCCGACTTCGAGTTAAACACAAGATGACAAATAATGAAGTTATCCACCCCCTGTCCCATGGTACGGGGGGGAGTAATTCCGGCCGCCACGGTTTATTATGCAGCGTTCGTGACGTTTTAAACTCATGACAGTTTTCACGTTAACACTTATCTAATATAGCGGTGATTTTATTAATGTCGGGAAGGAAGATTGTATTTTTTCATTTCCTGTTGATGGAATTACGCTGGTAAGTCTGTCAACACTTTCAAGGTGATTTCGTCCTGTCTCGTCAAGGATTCTGTTGTTGCAGTTTTGACGTCTGCGAGTGGGATGTTACAGCAATTGAATGAAAAGATGTTAGAAAGAACCTTTTAATACTCGATGTTGTAGTTGGTAGTCTAATTATACATACCGGGTGATCAAAAATTCTCCTTTACTCTTTTCCACAATTTTATATCAACGAATTAATTGAAATTTTGTATTTTTTTTAGGTAAATCTCCTGTGGAATCATATGGGTAAATAAAACTACTTAGTTTTTATAAGTTAAGTTTTTATGTAATAAGTGACAATGTTAAAGGTTTTGTTTTCTTAAAAAAATCATAAAAAATCTTAATTGTATGCAAAACCTAACTTTTAGGATATCATTTTTCTCAGAAAGACGCGTAGATTTTATCTATGTAAAAAAAAGCTTATATGAAAAGGTTTTGGAGTAAGTATGTTAGGTGTCAAAAAATGAAGTTAACATTTTTCAGAAAAAAACCTGTATCATCCAAAATCAATAGCTTACCACCTTTTTTTCAAGATATACAAAAGTTTTGTGTAATATTTGTGATTATATTTAGAAAAAAATAAATAAATTTGTTACATTTTCAAAACAAAGCAAAAATTGTTTTACGAAAAAAGGGGAAATGTTTTGCCTAATTTGAAAAAACACCATTAAATTATTAAATTTATTAAATAAAATTTTTAACATTTTATGAACTTTTGATTGTATGGTAATAGTCTATGGAAAATTATCTTTAAAACAGTATAAAAATTATTGCCATAGGATGATTTATACTAGGGTAAATGTTGAATTGCAAAAAAGTGATTTTTTGACACATAAACACTAGAATGACAGCGGAATAGCGGAATACCACCTGTAGGGTTAATATACAAGATTTTCTGGTTGAAAAAAAAAAACCTTACAATTTTATAAAGTACATCTAAGGTGTGTTAGCTTGCTCGGTTCAATACCAGATAAGGTGGGAAAGTTATGTAAAACGTCTCCAGGCCAATATAATCCTTGATCTTCTCCCAAGGTCATATTCTCCATGTCAAGGTCAAATGAAGCAACATTAGCGCCTTATTTAACATAACTGCATGTGTATAAATAATGTGCGAGTACCAGGTGTTTTCAATATCTGTGTAATGTGTATGTAATTATGCATTGTATTACAGTACGTGTAGGAGGCTATACAGTATAGCGGTGTTACAATCAAGGTGAGGAGACTTTAACGCTGGAAAAGATTGTTTACATGAATGTAAAGATGGCAGGGAATTTTTGACGTATAACTTATTCTATACGTGAGAAAGCAAACAAAATGCGAGGGAGTATTTAGAAAACAACTTTTTTTCAAACCCCAAATTAAAAAAAAAATCTTGTAAACTTTCAAATAATCGTAAAACAGTTTATAGTACAGTATTAAAACATAAATTTCTAACAGAGAATTATACCTCATAAACTCAATCCAATGCCCGCAGCGCTCCTAGCGGATGATTTACGCCCTTCCCTAACTCTTGGAATTAATACGCGTATTTGCAACATACAGTCATTCTAAACAGTTTTAAGCCAGCCGATAAATTACCCCCAACAAGTACCGAGGTGTATTTAGCTGTACACACTTCCGGTCGGCCATTGTTTCCGGCTTGTTAATATGTTTAATTAATGATAAGATTTCATTCAATTGTTTACCGCCATTTATGAAAATGACGTGGTAGTGTGCCTGGTGGGAGTGTAAATAAGTCAGACTGGGTATTGTTTTTATGCAAAACTTGAGTGCGTCCGGTTTTTGAAACATCCGTGTGAATTTTAAAATATTTTGACTGTCATACGTGGCGAATTTAGTTACACAGTATATGAGTCGTTTAATCTTCATGTGTTATTAAAATTTGAACGAAATCAGTAGCGCTGATTTTGAGAAATTACGCCTTTAAAAAGCTCCTACCGATTTTTCGTTTTTTTCCCCCGATAACTCACGAATCGGCGGTTTTGGAAACATAACGACCAATACGTTTTGTTTGTGTTTTTAGAGGCTACACTCGAGCAAAATTTGATCAAAATCGTTCTACACAATTTTGAGAAAATCGTAATTTCGTGTTTTTTTTTGTTGGTACCCCAAATTTTGAGTTACCGTAAATACGACATCGATTTTTCGACCAATCGATAACTGTCTTTAAGTTTCTAAATTAAAAATTGACATTTAAGTGTCCCACTCTTGGGTTGGTACAAGAAAAAAATGGAAATCGCTTATCGAAATCCTATTTTCTTACAAATATTTAATCTTTCAACTTTCCAAAAATCCCACAAATACAAAATGGCGTCCTACATCAACGTATTTTTCCCAGTAGTTACTTACAGCTTGTCATTACAGCCAACTTAAGAAAGACAAAAAGCCTTGCGTGATCCGATACTTATCTCAAGCCAAGGCAAACCGGCGTACAGGCTTGCCAACTCTAAAACATTAAAATACCACAGTTCAACTCTTCATCCCAAGTCGCATTATTTTCACTGTCTGAACGTTTTCGCTCCGTTTAATTCCAACGTTACATTTGTTACCAGTGATGCCAACCTTTAAGTTTTATTTTCCCCTTTTATTGTCTTAGGGTATTTATATTCGTTTAAGGTTTTATGGTTTAGAACTATGGAAAGAACTGCTGAGTAAATAAAGTAACTATAGTTGTCAAACAAGATTGTAATAAGACTATATTTTTTGAATCCGCTAACTTTAAAAAAAATTTCAGAAAACAAAACAAAATTACTTTTTTAATGGCAAACAAAAGAGTTTTTTTATTATTTTTTCTGTAGCTCAAAAGATAAACGATTTATCGGATAAAAACTAAAAACACTTTTTTTCTTCTTTTCTCCAGTCTTTAATATTTTTTAGGTACTGTATATTTAAGAGTAAAAATCCATTTTATTGAAAAATCTGTAGTTGTTAACTCCCGGCTCGAAAACAAATCGCCCCTTCGCAGAATTGTTTACCCCCCCCCCCTAAATAAAAAATTCATAATGAAGCGATGAATACCAATAGGTGATGTTGAAAGCTAAACCTCATTAAATGCACTAAATATACTGTCATTGTATCCCACCCCGTCCCACTCTGTATTGAAAACAATAGACTTCAGTATTCCGTAAATATATCAAATTTTGATTTATTGAACGCTTCCGTATCAAATCAATGTCTCCAATGTGCGGGGGGGGGAGGGGTTCAAATAAAAACAATCAAAGTTTTCCCCGTCATATTTAAAAATTAACTGTTCAAAAACGTTGTGCTCATACGAATTCAAAGCTTACGAAACTTTCCGGGCGATGGTATTTTGGGATAAAGCCCCTTCCAGGGTGATAGTCCCTTTCTAGACATTTGCTCCTTCCAGGGCGATAGTCCCTTTCTAGACATTTGCTCCTTCCAGGGCGATAGTCCCTTTCTAGACATTTGCTCCTTCCAGGGCGATACCATTGGCGATAGTCCCTTTCTAGACATTTGCTCCTTCCGATAGTCCCTTTCTAGACATTTGCTCCATCCAGGGCGATAGTCCCTTTCTAGACATTTGCTCCTTCCAGGGCGATAGTCCCTTTCTAGACATTTGCTCCTTCCAGGGCGATACCATAGGCGATAGTCCCTTTCTAGACATTTGCTCCTTCCGATAGTCCCTTTCTAGACATTTGCTCCATCCAGGGCGATAATCCCTTTCTAGACATTTGCTCCTTCCAGGGCGATAGTCCCTTTCTAGACATTTGCTCCTTCCAGGGCGATACCATAGGCGATAGTCCCTTTCTAGACATTTGCTCCTTCCGATAGTCCCTTTCTAGACATTTGCTCCATCCAGGGCGATAGTCCCTTTCTAGACATTTGCTCCTTCCAGTACGATACCATGGGCGATAGTCCCTTTCTAGACATTTGCTCCTTCCAGGGCGATACCATGGGCGATAGTCCCTTTCTAGACATTTGCTCCTTCCGATAGTCCCTTTCTAGATATTTGCTCCTTCCAGGGCGATAGTCCCTTTCTAGACATTTGCTCCTTCCAGGGCGATAGTCCCTTTCTAGACATTTGCTCCTTCCAGGGCGATAGTCCCTTTCTAGACATTTGCTCCTTCCAGGGCGATAGTCCCTTTCTAGACATTTGCTCCTTCCAGGGCGATACCATGGGCGATAGTCCCTTTCTAGACATTTGCTCCTTCCAGGGCGATAGTCCCTTTCTAGACATTTGCTCCTTCCAGGGCGATAGTCCCTTTCTAGACATTTGCTCCTTCCAGGGCGATACCATGGGCGATAGTCCCATTCTAGACATTTGCTCCTTCCGATAGTTCCTTTCTAGACATTTGCTTCTTCCAGGGCGATAGTCCCTTTCTAGACATTTGCTCCTTCCAGTGCGTTAGTCCTTTTTTAGACATTCTCTCCTTCCGGGGCGATAAATTCCTTTCGGGACATTGGCCCATACTGGGCGGTTGTCCCTTTCGCGACATTGGCCCCGTCTGGGGCGATAGTCCCTTTCTAGACATTTGCTCCTTCCGATAGTCCCTTTCTAGATATTTGCTCCTTCCAGGGCGATAGTCCCTTTCTAGACATTTGCTCCTTCCAGGGCGATAGTCCCTTTCTAGACATTTGCTCCTTCCAGGGCGATAGTCCCTTTCTAGACATTTGCTCCTTCCAGGGCGATAGTCCCTTTCTAGACATTTGCTCCTTCCAGGGCGATACCATGGGCGATAGTCCCTTTCTAGACATTTGCTCCTTCCAGGGCGATAGTCCCTTTCTAGACATTTGCTCCTTCCAGGGCGATAGTCCCTTTCTAGACATTTGCTCCTTCCAGGGCGATACCATGGGCGATAGTCCCATTCTAGACATTTGCTCCTTCCGATAGTTCCTTTCTAGACATTTGCTTCTTCCAGGGCGATAGTCCCTTTCTAGACATTTGCTCCTTCCAGTGCGTTAGTCCTTTTTTAGACATTCTCTCCTTCCGGGGCGATAAATTCCTTTCGGGACATTGGCCCATACTGGGCGGTTGTCCCTTTCGCGACATTGGCCCCGTCTGGGGCGATAGTCCATTTGGGGACATTGGTTTCTTCCGGAGCTATATTCCCTTTCGTGACGATGATTCATTTTGGGATATTAGCCCCTTCGGAGCGGTTGCCCTTTTCAGGGTGACTTCAATGTCGCCGTTACATTTTTTCGTCCAATATATATTGGGAAATTTCTTTTCAAAATGTACGTTTGAAAACATGTGTCTTAAATTAAAAACAAAAATTGTTTTTCGTTCTCTCCTCCCTTTTTTTATCAGGAAGGGAAGGGTGGAATACATCAATACATTAGTTGGATTCTTTACGCTTTGAATTCATTGGGTCAACCAGCCATCCAGGCTCATCAGAGGTTTTGTTTGTCACCTTTCCAAGGGGTTCAGCATAATGTTAACTTGTAATCCTTATGAATGGTAATCACAGCATAAGGCATTTAAATATTATTTGTCATTGTTTGTCGTGTTTTGATCACGTGTACAGTACTTGTACTATTATTTATGATTGTTGTACGATAGGTCTACATCACCAGACGTGAGATCTGCTCTTGAGAAAAACATTTTGTTGGATTTGAGACAATTTTTCTGAATTATCTTTTACAAAGTAAGTAAAGCTTCCACTTTCTCCCCCTCCCCTTCCACCTCGCAGTTCTCCTTTTATGAAATGAAATAAACAATCCCATATCTTTAATTTCCAAGTCGCAGCACACTGAAAGGCTGACGATCAAATGGAAGCCTGAAGCTACACAGACAGGACAGAAAGTCTTGTCAGAGTGCTGTTCTAATTAACACGCAGTGCAGACAACATTACAAATAATAATTCCCTCACAACTGACCTACTTCAGGTTATCTAATAATGTAAGGGGAAATTAAGTTTTGAAGAATTAATGAAAAACTGTAGATTACAGATGAAAAAGTGCTTTTGTTGGGAGTGTTTAAAGGGAGAGAGGTTTATTGGAACAAAAAATGGTAAAATGACATTTTTAATATTTAAATCCCCCCCTTCTTATTTAATATGTATGAGTATGTGAGAAGGTTTGGTAGACGATATTGACCGAAATGGTTTTTCGCCTTAAAACAAAAAACAAACTAATCTCACGTTTGAATGTAACTATGCAAACTTAAACCCAAACTGTACTTAAGTCTGGTTTACTAAGTTGGCATAGCAACCCTTACGTCCGGTCAACAGTTTCCGGCGAGATTATAATCGATTTAACGGAATAATTATAATTAGCAAAATTTAATTTGAACTAAATAATAGGAGGGGGGCTGTGGGAATGTTTTTATATACACAATTGCGTGTTCTGTAGATGCGTCGTGTACATGACAAAATAATAATGTCTCTCTTTATTATTTTATAGACATTTAAAAAAATGTATTTTAATTTAACATTTCAAAATGTACACACAGATGATTTTAGTTCTCTCTGTACAGAGATACTGATAGTATCCGATGCCAATCTGTGGCTCTTGTGTTTCCAATCTGTTCTGAATACTAAACATTGTTAAACTATTCTAGTCCTAACCGTCCGTACGTCTGGCACAACTTGGAGGTCAGCCATTTTGTTCAAGCTTTGGCTCTAGTTTTGACATTAGTAAGATTGTATTGAAATGCATCTCTGAATAAAATATAAAAACGAAAAATAATACAAAGGTTGTAGACAATTTCTCTCACACCCTGTAGACAAAAACTAAATTAAAATCATGTTAAAAATTTATTGATATAAGAACAAAATTAAAAATAATGAATTTCTCTTTTAAACTATATTGGAGTTCAATTATGTAGCTCGTGTACCACTGAAGATGGCAACATTGTCGTCGAAACGCGTTTGATTAAAGAACGTACTATTTGTGTTCAAATTTTATTCCGTTTTGTATATACAGTCTATGTAGAAAACATACAAGCTGCTCGATATTTCAAGAACTGCTTTAGATAGAAAAATGTATGACCACTCATTTTAAAGTTCATAAAAATTAAGCTTGCTACAGGTGGTACAAAAGTTTAGTTTGATATACAGGGTGTTTCAAAAATTAACAAAACGTGATATTAGCCCCCTTCGGGCGATATTTTCTTTGGGTACATTGGCCCCTACCGGGGCGATAGTCCCTTTCGGGACATTGAACCCTTCCGGGGCGCAATTCCTTTTCGGGACTTCTTGGCCTTACCGGAGCGACAGTCCCTTTCGGGACATTGGTCACGTTCGGGGTGGTAGTTCCTTTCAGGACATTGGTCACGTTCGGGGCGATAGTCACTTTCGGGACATTGAACCCTTCCGGGGCGCAAGTCCTTTTCGAGACTTCTTGGCCTTACCGGAGCGACAGTCTTTTTCGGGACATTGGCCTCTTCCGGGGCGATAATAAACCATGCCATAAAACAAAATTTTAAACTTTTTTAAATTTATCATTTTATAATAAACAAACTGAGAAACCCCCTTACGGATTAATATAAAAAAAGAGTATTTTCTTTTTTGATTTTTTTACGATTTTTGTTATTTTTTACCCTATTTTCCACATCAGTAGATACTCGGACGGGAAATTTCATAACCCCCCCCGAATTACTTTCGAAACTATCACTGATTAATTCTGTCGAAACCGCAGGAAGTTTATATCAACCGATATCTATGAAACTTCGAAATAGCTTTTAACTTGAAAATCGTCTGCTGTATATAATGTTTAAATTAATATCTAATAACACTGTAAAGGTGCAGTGCACCCTTAGACTGGGGGATTATTTGAGATTAGGAATAGGTATTACGGATGTACAAAACAATATGGGGGGGGGTATTAGCTCGCTGAGCTCAGAATACTAAAGACTACAATAATTATACATTATTTATAATATTGTTTAAAATTTATGGCAGAATTATGAGCCTACTTTCTTGTATGAAATTGCGTGTAAAACTAATAGAAACTTGTACATTATAGACTATGAAATGTTTACTGACCCTATACATTAGAGTTTTTTGCCACGTTTTTCATTGATCACTCCCTTATAAAAATCGGAAGAAAATAACATACAATAAAGACCCTCTAGCCTTCGAATGTTCTAATAGGTTAGAGTTGGTCAAAGTAAAGTCAGCGATACTTGAAGACAAGGCCAATCAGAAGCCTCCATTTGGTCACGTGGCCTAAGCCCTTCCCCCTTTTGTTAACGCCTCATGTTAAAAAATTCATAGCTCTAAGGTTCTTAGCTCCAGAGATTTCGTGATCAGTCAGGGGGTTTTGACTCTTATATAATCAATTTAGATTGAGCCCTCCTTTAACTATTCCTTAGATACTAAGTTACCATACTTTCCAATTTCACTTTATTAGTCCTCATTAAGTTTTTGTAAGCAGATTAAGGGAATTATTCTCCGTTTGAAGTTATTTGTTAATGATGGAAGTTCAATTTTATTATTATACATTTTTCGGACATTTGCCATCATTTGTGTGTTAAAAATCCAAACACGACGTTTCGGGAATAAGAATCAATTCCCGTTATCAAGTGACTAAAAACTAAAGAAACATGAAACTAGAAACTAAGCCTATGTAAGAAGTAAAATTAAATGAGAATACCACCAACCTTAATATCTAAGCATGCATCTCAGAGCTAAAACTGAGAAATCAAAAAACACAATCACGGTAACACACAAGCTGAAATTGTACCTGTTAAATCGCCACAAGGGGTTGTAACCCGCTCTCGGGCTAGGAAGCTTAATACAACTAACAATAGGCCACTCCCTAATAGTTTGTCACGCCTTTTGGACCACGTCACTTGTTGCTGTATCTTTGATACAACACGTATTTGACGTTAGTTGTGTGTTACCGTTATTGTGTTTTTTGACTTCTCAGTTTTAGCTCTGAGATGCATGCTTAGATATTAAGGTTGGAGGTATTCTTATTTAATTTTACTTCTTACATAGGCTTAGTTTCTAGTTTCATGTTTCTTTAGTTTTTAGTCACTAGATAACGGGAATTGATTCTTATTCCCGAAACGTCGTGTTTTCATTTTTAACACACAACTGATGGCAAATGTCCGAAAAGTGTATAATAATAAAAATAAGGGAATTAATTGAATATTAGTCAAAAATTAAAAGCTTATTTTAAATTGTGCATCTTTAAAGTCTCCATACAGTTATACCATTTTTGGTTGGTTCTAGTAATGGGTGAGTGACATAGTTAGTGCAATATTTTAGCACAGTAATATGTAAAGGTGAATCAACGCTCCGTTCTGTTATTCCATTTCTCCATCTAAGATTAATACTGTCACAATACGGCGTTACGTCTTCAAGGGATGAAAACACTGCAATTCTTCCGTTTAAATTTTCATCAACTAAAAGCGTTTCTTGCAAGGCTTGTCTTTGTCGCATGACAGGAGCCTTTCTTTGTATTGTGGAAAGATTTAAGTCAAATTTAACAAAATAAGATTTTTAAAACCAAACCCACATTTCGTAGTTCTCAAGAAAACTGCAAAAGGTAGATTATAAAATATGCAAATTCATTGATAAACCTAGAGTGAAGGACAAGATATGCTATTACAATACACTACAAGTCTAATCAGGCAGTATTCAATGGTAATTATAGAATCCTTTACAAGTGATACTGTCTGAAGGACAACCTCCTTCAATAGGGATGGGTGGGGGGGTTCTATTCAATACAGATTGCAGTATTATTACATAATTATTCTACTCATGAACGCTTCAAACAACAATAACACTCAGGATGCAACTGATACGCTGACATGAAATGACGCCATTTTCTATGGTTTTTTTTTTATATTAGGATCGTATGTAGGAGAATGAAAAGGGGATAAAAATAAATATAATTTAAACCCCGGTTATCTTAAAAGTCACTCATAAAACATGCTACAAAATAAAACAAAACCATCAGGCTTTATAATAAATAGATAAGAAAAATAAACCTGAACCAGAACGTTTTATTCCTCTCCCAGAGGCGTTCACTCACAGTAATGACATAGAGATGTTTATCCTTATTATCCTGCAGGAATACATGGCTGGAGCTATCCTGCAATTGCTCGGGGGGAAGAGACAATCAAGGAATGGAAGTCCTTAGAGTTTGTCTTAAGTTTAAATTAAAATTACTTTTATTTGTTTAAGGACATTATGTTTCGCGTTACGATTGTAAGGGTACTTGTGTTTCTAATTTATATGTTAAAGTGGTGTTTCTTACGAAATTATAGTGCATTAGTGATGGTTTTATTTACCCAGTTTAAAAAGTATTGAGTGAATTTGTTGCATATAAGGTAACCTATTAAGAATACCTTTTGTTCAAATCCCTTTAGATATTTTATTTCAACACAATTTGATCAAAATCGTTCGACACATGTTACAACACAAATTCTCTATGTCTATGATATATCTTACCGGACTGTACTGCATTGACATCTCTCCAACTTTGCTGACTAATGCACGTGTTTTGGCGAGACCAATGCACCCAATGCACTTTTACAAAATGCATCGCCTCTCAGACAACATTCAAAGTATTTTAAAACACTTTACTCTAGCTAAGGTCAGACTTGGTACTATTTTAAACGCGTCTATTTTTGAAATCGGAGGCAAATGTCGACTGCGCATCACGCGGTGGGGTCACGGACGTTATGGAAACTGTTTTCTTTATAGTTGCGCTAACATCTGGGTAAAATGTTCACTGATCAAATCCGGGAGAGGAAATTTGACGCCATTGTGTGTACTCAAGTACTCGGGGGATCACTAGCTTGGCAATCCCGAGGTTCCTAGCCGGATCTACACTTTTTCATGTATTCCTTATTTAGATCCCTTTCTTTCATATTCTTATCAAGTCTCTTCCGAGACCATGACGCTATTAGGGTATTCGACGGCTATGTATATCTATTTTATCTTCTTTTCTTGTTTTTTTTTTTTAGTGTTATGATGACAGAGGTTTTTCACCTATAAACAACAAGGTAAAACTTCCTATTTAATCTTTTCATCTACTTAATCTTTAAAATTAGTTCCATTCTACTATTTCATTTTCTTTATTTAATTAATTAATCTCTTACCCCCACTTAATCTACCTGGATATACACTTTTTTTTTAAATATTGGACAGCTGTTTTATCTTATTTTCTCGTTTTTTTATTATGTCAGAAAGGTTTTTCGTTTTTTAAAAACAAATAATTTAAAATAAAACAAACGGTGTTGTTTTATAAATATTTTTTAAAGACTGCAATAATGGTTCTTTTTGATTAGCAAATACCGAACTGAAGGTGACGTTGGAAAGTTTATGCAAGGTGTCTCAGTATGAACCGATGCAAGTATGTTGTGAGGCCCGTGACCTACGATACACTTATTTTATGTTCTTCCACACTTGACTACCTTTTCAATTACGTTTCGCGTCTTCTCTAGTTTAATTAAATAAATAGAAATATGGGACGCCATTTTGTGGTACAGTTGTGAATGTAGAAGTGGGAGTAGCTTTGTTTTCAGACAGGGCTGTCAGTTACAGTAGATGAGCGCATCCTTGTGTTTGCACCGAGGAATTAGTTCAAAGGTTACCTTTCTTATTTTCTGTGTCTCTCTCTCGCTCTCCCTCTATCTATCTCCTTTTTATCTCTCTAATTTTTCAATCCTCTTTTTTCTCATTCTTTTGTATCTTCATTATCACTTTCTTTTTTTTTCTCATTTTCCCTCTTTTCCGTCACATTAAGTATATATTTTTCTCTCTTACACTCCTTTCTTCTCTTTTCCCTCCTTTTAAGTTCTAACTTCTGATCTTTTTTACCTTTATTCTTCGTTCACTTTCTCACCTTTCTCCTCTGCTCTTCTTTTCGTTCGTTTGTTTTTCCGTCCTTTTTTTCGCTTCTCATTTATTTCTCTCTTTCATTTTCCTTCTATTGTTTCGCGGCTTATTTTCCCTTCCAATTTTTTTTGCGTATCTTCTATCCTTCTTTCTTTTATTCTCTCCCTTCTCTTCTTCCCTCTATCCTCTCCTTCCTTTGTTCTTCTTTTTCTAATATTTACACTAATTTTTAATGACCATTCTTTTTCTCCTTCTTACTCCTAACTTATTTCTCCTTCCATTTCTTCTTACTGTCTACTTTGTCTCTTTTTTGCCATAGTCCCTTCTCTCTTAATTTCTTCTTCTATCTTTTTATCCAACTCCCCCGTAATTAACAATCTCTTTAGTTATCTTTATATATCTCTATCTAAATGTTGTCTTTTCTTGCCCTTTATCTCTCTTACTTCTTTTGTCTTTCTTTTCTACGTACTTTCTTTCATTTTAATATTCTTCACCTTACTGGAGAGCTTTTAAATAATAATATATTTGTTCTACTTACGTCTGCTCATCCAAAATTGTTTCAATGCATTGAAACAATTTTGGATGAGCAGACTTAAGTAGAACAAATATATTAGTACTTTCTTTCCCTCTGTTCCTTTCTTCTTCTATTTCTATCCGTTTCTCTCTCTCTCTCTCTCTCTCTCTCTCTCTCTCTCTCTCTCTCTCTCTCTCTCTCTCTCTCTCTCTCTCTCTCTCTCTCTCTCTCTCTCTCTCTCTCTCTCCCTTCTTGTGTTTATTTATATCACTTCCCTTACTTATCCTTATCTCTCTTTATCCATCACCTATATTCCTTTCTTTTTTAGTCTCTCTTTTACTTTGAATGTATTCTACAAAGCAAATACATGTTATAACACATTTTTTATATAATACAAACAGATTGTTCATTTGTCACAAAAAACAATATAAAAAGTATCCCCTAATTATTACACTCGTGCGGTTACACAACCCCTAAACCCTGTGATGTAACTCAATTACTATCTATGTCTGTAATTGTTTTATTCAATAAATAATTAATTAAAAGCGTTTGAAAGCCCGGTGAATTAATCCCTAATTATTTTGAGTCGGTAAGCGCTTAGATTGTTTTGAATAATATTTGTATGAAGGGGATTGCAGCTGCCAATGATTATATTGTCACAAGTTGATAAAATAATAATAAAATGAACGTAATCTCACATTTACTTTTGAAAATTTAATTCTAGTTTTTTTTTGTTTTTTTTTTAATGAGGAAATTTTCTGGTTACGACTACAATAGGGTCGTAAAATTCCCCAATATGATTCCAAAAATCAATTTTTTTAGAAATAATTTGTAAATATAGAGGGGGTGGGAATACAAACGTTCAAAACAACAAATAGACTGGAATTAAATAAGAGTGATGATGAATATAGTGGACGAACGACAATTAAAGCGAGCGCGTGGTGAACAAAAATAATCCTTTGAATTTTTTTTCTAAATTTTCAATTAGTTTAATTGACTTTGTTTTTATCGCTAGTAAAATCTGTGAAGTTTCGTCGTGGGAGGGGTACGGGGGAGGCAAGGGGGAGTAAAATGGGAACGAAGCTGTAATTGTAACAGGAATTGTTTTAGACACAATTAACTTCTGTAACGACCACAACAACTGTTACGGGAAAGTTGGAAACAGTGCTGTAACGCTGCTGTAACGCTCTCCGTCTGCCATGTTTCTGTTTACAAAGGGTATGTCTGGAAAATGCAACAAATTCATTAAGTTTGAATATGCAAAGTGAATTGTTTTGTTTTATTTTAAATCTGACTGGATTTTCAACGTCTGTGTTTGTTGAGTAAATTATTCTCCGTTTGTATAGATTTTTACTTTATATCTACGTAGTATTCAGAATTCTTATTCTGCGATAAAACAATGGATGATGTTATTTTTCATAGCCTTAATTTTAAGAAAAATGGCGACATTGTACAAATATGTTTTGTTTGGGTTTATGGAAGCTACCATTTTGTGATTTTTTTCAAAAACATAGTCGATTTTGCGATAATCGGAGTTTGAGTGTTATTAAACTTATGACAGCGTTCCGCTTGAACTTTGAAATTGATTAGTAGCCTATTTGGTATTTTGTATCCGAAAGTTTGTGCAATGATTTATTTCGTGTTTTTCTGTAAGTCAAGAAAGTAAAATTTATATTACAATAGAACAATTAAAAATTATTTAACAATTAATTTTTTTTTATTTTAAAGTTGGAAAATAGAGTTTGTCTACAGTTGTTGACAAAGTGGCATTTTGTTCATTTAAATTAGTTTGCAAAACAGCTGATTTCTCAACAATTTCACTTTGCCCACTACTTTGCACACTACTTTGCTCACTCCTAATGGCAACCGAACAAAACGAAATTTAGGTTAAGTTTATTTGAATTGATTTATAATATACAGGAAATGTCCCGTATGTATGTTAGATTAATTCTTACATGTAAAATAACATAAATAAACAACAAAACAACGTTTTAAAGTTGAAAAAGGAAATAATTATTCATAAAGATGATTGACAGTGTATCTACACAGAGAGTATTTTTCGTTTGCCGAGTTTTGAAGTTGGCAATCCCGTTTCCTCAACAATACACCGAAGCTATTTTGTAATATTCATAAATAACCTCAGTTTTGACGTGAGGTTGAACACTATTGTATTAAATTAATGTTTTATTAAATTGTGTTACTGCTGAAGTATGTTTTTTTATTTGTCACAAAATAACAACTGTAGACAAAGTATAATGTGCAATTCGTGAGCAAAGTGTCTTTTTTAAACTCGATAAAATTGACGCACTCGGCAAGCCTCGTGCGTCAACATTTTTCTCTCGTTTAAAAAAGTGCCACTTTGCTCACTAGTTGCACAAATAACTATTAACATTAGAAGTATACAGTATAACTAACACACAGAACACAATTTTCACAAAAATACGCCTAAGTATCAGACGCGTTTCCACGACAAGGTCGTCCTCTTCAGTGATAACTCAAAGATATAGTTTGATTGTTGTAGCTCGTGTATCACTGAAGAGGACGACCTTGTCGTTGAAACGCGTCTGATACTAAGGCGTATTTTTTGTGAAAATTGTGTTCTGTGTGTTTGTTATACTGTATAATTTTTCTCATAAGTCAAACTCAACATTTAATATAACATGAGAAGGTTTGTGGAATATTTATTAGTATTTTAAAATTTTATATTTGTATTATTATTTCTTTTTGTTTCATACTTATTACAGGTGAGGCATTATTAACAAATTAAATTGCCTAGTTTACTTAACTAAACATTTTGCCAAATTATACCTTATGGAGTAAGATCGGTGACCATTTTTAGTCACTGACCATAAAGGAAATTATCAAACTTAGAATTTCCATATTATTATGTAAGTCGTCAATAATTATTTTTTTGAATTTTCAAGTTCAAGCCTCTTTTATTTACGTTCAAGATACGGTGCACACACCGCTGGACTTCGCAACTTGGAAGATCGCCTCTGATTGGCTGACGCGACGTTCTCTTGCCCTTGTTTTTCTTTTTGCCGCAGACTAGAGACTCGTTTACCTTGAAGTGTTACCGAATGACTTCTTTATGTTGCACATGCGCAGTCGACATGTGAGTTAGATATAGTCTGTTACTTGAAAAAATAGACATCCTAACGTAGAGATATTGTAAAATAAATAATAACTCTGTCAATGGAATGGATGTAGCCTTTCTCTGTCCGTTGTTGATGTTTTTAATTGTTTTTGGGGGAATGGGCAATTTTAATAATTCGGTTGAAAAACCGATGTTCTTAATGTTGTTTATTTTAGTAACCAAGATTCATCAAAATAGGTTTATAATTGAGACGGTTTTAGAAAAAAATCAAAAGTGAAAATAGTCGGTTGAAAAACTGATTTTATGAAGACCTTGTTTGTTTTCCTTTTTATTGTCTATTCTCAACTTATATTTATCACTTTATATTACACAAAGTTCTGAAGATTCATTCATTTTCATTTTATATTATCAAGGATTGAATTTAAATAAAAATCATTGTCAAGTAAGCGCTTAAACCTTCCTCACAACTACAATAAAAATTGTTACAATTTTTCCTTTCACAATTTTCCTATATTTCCATAAAATATTTTCATATTTAACATTGAAAATCGATCTCTGACGTGTAAAACTCATTAAATCCACTAAATAGACTTGCATTGTATCCAACCCTTGTTTACAACCCCCATCTCCCTCCTTCTAAATCCTTGTATTCAATATATATTTTGTATTTAACAAGTTTTAATTTATTGGACGCTTCCATATCCGGTAATTGTCATCCGTGGTTGGATGGGAGGGAGGGGGGGTCATTTAAAGGCTCTCTATTAAAAACAAAATCATACAATTTTAGTTTCCTGGCACATAAATCTTTTATAGAGAAAAGGAAGTAGAATTATTTCTAGGACCTAAATACAATACCTAATAAATAACCAAAGTAGTCAAATAATGTTTTTAGTCGCCATTTTAAAGAGATACAACTACAAATTCAAAAATTGTTTTTACCAGCTGATTTTACCCAAATTGTAGAGTTTAACAAAAACTACCAATGCAGGAAAAGTTCAGTTAATATATACGACAAACATATCTCAGAAAATTTATTTGCAATAATAGATTTTCGATTCGTTTTGTGTTTTAAATGCACGTAAACGCAAGTTTAGGTTAAAAAAATAATTTTACTTTAATTAATTGTTCCTTTGAGACATTAAGTCCAGTTCCAGTTAAAGTTTATTATGCAGTTTTACTCGGCAGCTATTTTAAATCTTTTTTTCAAAATGATCCGTGTTTAATTAATTTTTACTCTGTGTAAATACAGGAGTCCAATTCCTCTGTTCCCACAACACTTTTTTTATTCCCCACATTCCTCAGGTCTAATTCCAGCGTTCCCACCTTATCTCACATACCTTAAGACTTCACTCAGCTGACACATCTAAATAATAAGTGCTGAGATAGTTAAGAAGTTAAACATCAGAACATGCAAGATCAGGTCATCGTGTGTCTGATTCTTGGATTTCTGTCTTGGAAGCGCCACTTATATCGTCAATTGCATGGTAGAAAAACAATGCATTTACTTTCCTACAGATTAAAAACACATACAGCTAATATGTTGTAGTCTATAGGTATTATAAGAACTAATTTTAAATACCCTTATAGTATAACTTGGTTACATGACACTTCCTCACAGCCCTTGGACGCGGCTACTTGTTTAATGACTCCTTCGGAGTGAAGAAAGCGCTCGATCCTAACCTAACCTAACCTAACATAACCTAAAAAACTTCGAAACCTCCGATAATTCGAAGTTTTTAGCCGGTCCCGTTGACTTCCAATTATCGCAACTCTACTGTACTTCAAAGGCTACATTAAACAGGTAGCCACGTCCAAGCAAGGGCGTACCCAGGATCAAAACTAGAGGGGGGCAAACCATGGTCATTCAATATAAAATTGATTATTAAAATAGTTATTTCAAGAATTGTATTAAATTCCAGCAACAAAATGTATAATAAAGATTTATTTTTTTGCTTCCGGGGGGGCAGCTTCCCCCCCCCCCTGCCCTCGCTGGGTACGCCCATGCGTCCAAGGGCTGTGGGGAAGAGTCGGGACACCTATAACTTAACCTAACTTATTAGAGATAATATTTTATTATTAAATATGACCAATTTTATTAGACTAAAAGCACTTAATGGATAATTTACTTACTTTATTTTGATCCAACAAATCTCCGACACGAAGATTCTAACTAAGAAAAGATAAGATTAAAATATATTTGTTTCTTCATAAGAAAGCAACAAGTGACTTTTCCTCTGGATTAAATTCTTTAATCAGATTAAACAGTTTGTACAAATTAAAACTATTCCTGCAGGAGCAACAATGGAGGGGGTTAGTTCTACACAATTAACATGTAACGACTGTTGCATACTCACCGTTCCCCACCTTTTTGTTTCTCTTGGTAATATGCTACAAAAGGGTAAAGTCGGCAATGTATTTAAATAAGGCAGTAATAGAATCTACATACATACGCAGTTACAGATTAAATTAAAATGGTGTATTTTTAAGTTGTAATTTTATAAACATATCTTATAATTTATGTCCTTCCTCTCCAAAGACTTTTAATAAATAGTTATATATTTATCGTATGAACAATGCAACTCTTACATCGAGAATACATTAAAATATATTTTTCACGTATCCCACCTGCATTACACAAACTAAACCATATCAAAGTAAAGTGCAACGTGTTGGGAATTTTCTTCGTCTTTTCTTCATCTTTTCAAAGAAGCAGGGGGGGGGGAACTTCCGATACTTTTTGAAAGTAAATGAAACATTACTGGAATCTTCCTTTCTGTCTTTTTCTATTGGAAATCCAATTTGAAGAAGAATTGAACTTAAGAGGTTATATGCGCGCGCGTTTACCTAAGTATTATTTAGTTCTTGGATGTATGATAATAGCGTAATACTTTTAAAGTAAATTTATAAAATATGTAATCTTTTATATATTTTTAAAGTGGCGAATCATGTAAATACATTTTAATGCCATTATAAGATAATGTATAGGCTATTCTTACAAATTTACTCTGTTCCACTATATCCCTGAATTTTAAGTGGCTGATACGTTAACGTTGCAATTTTGTTGATTTAAAACATTATGTTATAATCACTATAATAATGTTAAATAATTATATTCGTTATTGTAATGCCATTCGAGAGAAATTATTTTCAACAAATTTGTTTTAAAAATGGCAAAAAAGCCTGCTTTATATTGTAGAATTAGCGTGTAGTTATGATTTGACAGCTGATCTTGGATAGTTCTTACATACCTGTATTGGAACTGATTTTCAAGCAAGATTTTAACATTTTAAAGTTAGCGACCGCTTAATATTTTAAAGTAGGGAATCGCGTAATATTTTAAAGTAGGGAATCGCGTAATATTTTAAAGTAGGGAATCGCATAATATTTTAAAGTAGTTGATGACGTATTATTTTTAATTAGGTAGCTTAATATTTTAAAGTAGGGAATCGCATAATATTTTAATGTAGGGAATCGCATAATATTTTAATGTAGGGAATCGCATAATATTTTAATGTAGGGAATCGCATAATATTTTAAAGTAGGGAATCGCATAATATTTTAATGTAGGGAATCGCATAATATTTTAATGTAGGGAATCGCATAATATTTTAATGTAGGGAATCGCGTAATATTTTAAAGTAGGGAATCGCATAATATTTTAATGTAGTTGATGACGTATTATTTTTAATTAGGTAGCTTAATATTTTAAAGTAGGGAATCGCATAATATTTTAATGTAGGGAATCGCATAATATTTTAATGTAGTTGATGACGTATTATTTTTAATTAGGTAGCTTAATATTTTAAAGTAGAGAATCGCATGATATTTTAAAGTAATTGACTATCATTTTTAATTAGCTTAATGTTTTAAAGTAGGGAATCGCATACTATTTTAAAGTAGGGAATTGCATCATCTTTAAAGTACTGTAGTTGATAACGTATTATTTTTAATTAGCATAATATTTTAAAGTAGGGAATCGCATAATATTTTAAAGTAGGGAATCGCATCATATTTTAAAGTAGTTGATGACGTATTATTTTTAATTAGGTACCTTAATATTTTAAAGTAGGGAATCGCATAATATTTTAAAGTATTTGATGACGTATTATTTTTAATTAGCATAATATTTTAAAGTAGGGAATCGCATAATATTTTAAAGTACCTTGATGACGTATTATTTTTAATTAGCTTAATATTTTAAAGTAGAGAATCGCATAATATTTTAAAGTATTTGATGACGTATTATTTTTAATTAGCATAATATTTTAAAGTAGAGAATCGCATAATATTTTAAAGTATTTGATGACGTATTATTTTTAATTAGCATAATATTTTAAAGTAGAGAATCGCATAATATTTTAAAGTATTTGATGACGTATTATTTTTAATTAGCATAATATTTTAAAGTAGGGAATCGCATAATATTTTAAAGTAGGGAATCGCATAATATTTTAAAGTACCTTGATGACGTATTATTTTTAATTAGCTTAATATTTTAAAGTAGAGAATCGCATAATATTTTAAAGTATTTGATGACGTATTATTTTTAATTAGGTAGCTTCATATTTTAATGTAAGGGAGCTCTATTGAGACACAGAAAGAGCATTGTATTCAAAATATCAATTTGTATTATACAAAATAAGAAACAATTCAAACTGAATTATTTTAGTAGGATAGAATGATAGATATCTGAGCCAGGAATTGTGAAAACGCTGAGTCGACTGGATTGAGCGAAGCAAGGGATTACGAGAGCAGTGGGGTGGGGGGAGGTGGGGGTATTTTATTGTAGATCGCCGCAAGCTAAATATATTGTGATTGAGATATAGTACAAGTAGTTCTTTATTAATATGGAGTATGTCGGTCATATACACACAAAATACTCAATTTTCTTCTTCTTCTAGTTAACCTAATAGTTTTGTTCGTTTTACTAGAAATGTATTTTTATTTTAAGTCACACCTAAAAAATATCGACAGTTAGTTTTTACAAAACTCAAAATTTAAACAAAATCTAAACTAACGATGGTTTCAAAATGTCTACGAAAGATCGATTCCCCCCCCCCCACCACGACAATATTTTTTGACGTGTTAAATAAAACCACAAACTATTTATCCAACCAATTTCTAATTGTAAAACATCCCTTATAAAGTCATGTTTTCAGTATATACATAAATAATGACGAAATTAAAACATGTAATGTGTTGACATAGCGAGAGGAGTAATAATTAAATTCATTTATTATTAAAATAAATATTATTTTATGAGATGAGATAAATTGAAAGCAGCAAAATTGCATGCAAAATTAACTTTTATCATTCTCCAGTATAAAAACAGTGGCATAATAAATTGGACATGTTAATAAATCATTAATTTATATTTGTAATTCTGTTTCATTATATTTTATCGAAGGGCAGAAAATGTCTGGGTTTTGTGTTGTTTCAGGGGTTAGTTGAGGGGGAAATATGAGGGGGAAATAATACCTCTCAATTGTATAAATATCAAAATTTAATACCTTTACATTTAAAATTAAAGAAAAGCAATGGGCTCCTTTTAAGGACGGAACGCAGCCGCGTTTCTTAATAATTTGTATTCATCCCATAATTTCTTATTAATAATCTGTGACGTCCGACGGGTTCTATGATGCATATCCGACCTCCTACCAGCCAGCACGACGAGTCTTGAATCATTTTCACACCTCGGAATCGTCTCAGAAAGTTTATGCTTTTCATGACATCGTTATGTTGGCACAGAACAGTCCAAGCGTGTCGTCACGCCAAGTCCAGTCCGCAACACATTTCGCAAGCACGGGAGACACGTGTGAAAAGGGTGTCTCGTAACTACGGGGGGGGGGGGGTAAACTTTGACAGAAAATTGTTTTGTATTGTTGGAGAGACTTAAACATCTGCAAACTACAGTACATCCCTTTGCGCATGACAGATTTCCCGCACTCCGTTGTATTTTACTTGCGATTTTACATACGGTCTTAAAAATCGTCTCATATTAAAATTTCAACGAAATCCGTGGTTCCGATTTTGTGAAATTACATCCAAATTGAATAAAAACATCACTTTCTCAATACGTGAGGTCATATTCCTCGAGTTGTTTTAGAAAGTTCAAACACTACTTCTCGAACGCCAATGAACCAGCGTTAGTTTTATTTGTACAGTTGGTAGACCTGGTTATGCCATGAATGCTGTACGATAATTTTATTTGTTGTAGTGGTTTACTGGTTTTAATAGGCACGATTTTATTCTACGATATTGGGAGCGTATAATGTTACCGACTGCAGGAGGTATTTTAAATAGCTTCGGAGGTGAATGCAAATACTGGTAGTTTACTGTTTTCTTGAGAAACAATGGACGAGAGGTTGAAAGCGTTATTCTTTTGGGTGAATTACTAAAACAGAAATTCCAACGCCGAGACTAGCATTGGAGTAATTCACATTTTATGCCTCATTGTATACAGGGTGTAAAAAAAGTCCCGGGACAGCTGAAACTTTAGGAAACTTTTTTGCCGTTGAGGTAAATTCACCCTCAAATCAAAATTATTTTTTAGGGGCAACTCTAATTTTTTAAAACCCCTATCGAGTAACATCTCGTTTTAAAGGTCTTAAAACTGCGCAAACTAGAGGTCGCTATCTTACCGATACAAAATGGCGGCCCATTGAATATAAAAAAAAAATCCAGGAATTTTCTACTCTGAGGAAAATTTTCTTGTGAGATTTTCTCTCTCTTTTCTTTTCCATCAGGTCTCTCTTAACCAACAGTTGGTTTTTTCCGACCCTGACGCTATTTGACTGCTAGCAGTTTTTAAACAAAGACGTTTAAACGATTAAGTCTTCAATTTCAATCACGATTACTTGGAAAACATACCTACTGAAAGTAGCTTAAACAAAAACCGGTACTTACGTATTAACGCCACCGCAGCAGAAGTTGCTAATGCGCATGCGCCAATATTTGCTTACTTTGCGATATAATTATATATCACGACAGGTTTGGCCAGGTAGCTATATATATATATATATATATATATATATATATATATATATATAAACACCTGGCCAAACTTTATATATATATATATATATATATATATATATAATCACCTGGCCAAACCTTTCGTAAGTTTATTGAAGTTAATAATTTGAAATTAGATTATGGATAAACATGAGCTTTAAAAGTCAAGTGCCGCCAATCTACGCCTAAAATTTTTGCGACAAATCATAAAATGAAAGTATATGAATCTCAAAGCTGAAAAAAAATGGAATTCTGCTTCCCTTAAACAAGTTTGCTCTTTATTGGCGCATGCGCATTAGCGCAACTTCTGCTGCGGTGGCGTTAATACGTAAGTACCCAAAAACCTTATAAAGAACGGTCATAAATAAAGAGACAAACAATAAAATGAATTAGGTACATGACAGTATTAGTTTTTATTTAATTGACGCTTCTTTTGTAACCGTTCTCGTTCTTGTTCAATCTACCTGAAGATGACTGGTCGTCGAAACGTTTTAAACAAATTCAGATCAATTTATCTTTACATTTAGATAAGAAAAGTGTATCCTGAGCAAACCATCCTCTCCTATCGCCCCGTTGAAAAATGTTTATTCTATTAGAAAGCAAGAAAGACACAGAGGTTGTTTGAAGGTCGGAGGAAGCGTTGACTACTTGTAAACCAAATACCTACTTTGGTATTGTTGGCCTTTGACGACATTTCGCCATGTAAGGTTGGCTGCAATGAATAACCATTGTAAATCAACAGGTTTGTTTCTTTCCATTTGCTTTGTGGTGTGACATATTACGGTATCGTGTTTTAGGGATGTTCCTAATTTGGGAAATGCAAACGAATTCACGGTTGTTTTAGTCATGCCCCCCCCCTCTTCCACACCCTATACAACCTGAAAAACACCTTTATTTCAGATACATATTACGATTTTGTTTGAGTATTATCTAGTTTATGATTAAAAGCTTTAGAATTTCCGTACCTCAGCAGGGAACTTTACAGTATGCTGAATACATTTTCTGTACCAACATTCAAAACTAAAATTTCCCGTAGTTATGTTTTTGACATGTTACTGTATAGAGAAACGCTGTAAGCTTAAAGACTATTAGAATGTTTCCCTTCAGGGGAATTCATTTTAGCTAAACACGAATTACCTATTGTATCCACACGAATGTAGTCTACTATTGGGTTAGATTCCTCTCTATTCATCGTTCTTTATTGATCCCTCTTTAATTCCTTTCCACTATTTATTGATTTTAAACTACGAACTACGAAGTTCGCTTGGGTAGCCTTCCGCCTATTGAAATGTCAAAAAGATCTTTAGGAACGCGGTAGCGTTCCTCCACTTTAACTATTTAGCCTAATAAAAGTGTAATGGTACAAATGGAAAAAAATAATTGTCAACACAAGCACTCGTATTTTTGGAACGCGGAGCGTTCCCTCCTCTTGAACTATCTAGCCTAATAAAAGTGTTAATATACTATCACTAGTCTTATATTTTTCTGTATCTGTACACTAATGGTACAAATGAAAAAAAGAATTGTCATCACAAGCACTCGTATTTTAGGAACGCGGAGCGTTCCCTCCTCTTGAACTATCTATTATAATAAAAATGTTAAAAAATACTATCACTAGCCTTGCTCTTTTCTGTAACCCTACACTAATGGTACAAATGGAAAAAAGAATTGTCATCACAAGCACTCGTATTTTAGGAACGCGGTAGCGTACCCTCTCTTTAACTATCTAACCTCCTAAAAATGTTAAAATATACTATCACTAGGCTTGCTCTTTTCTGTAACCGTACACTAATGGTACAAATGGAAAAAAGAATTGTCAACACAAGCGAATTTGCTTGGACGCGATTTTTAGGAACGCCGTAGCGTTCTGATTCAACACGACCGTAGCGAGTGACCCGTCGTTTAGCCTAGTTAACTATCGGACTATTTAAAAACATCCACGATTGTTTTGTACAAATGACACCAGCGAAGCGAGTGACTCGCTTTTTAGGAACACCGCAGCGTTCCGATCTTTCAACTGTAAAAAAAATGTTAAAATATATTATTTCCAATGTTTGCTCGTCACTGTTTAGTCAAAACAAAACTATTATAAAAATGTATTTAATTCGTACAAATTGGGCAATAACACACGCCTAGTATGTTGTGTGTTAAATAACATGTTCTTATCTTTAACCTTGCATAATTTGTGTGGCCTACTTTAATAAGTACCTGATTGTACAATCACGTGTCTTTTAATTTTATTATTTTTGTAAATTGTTCCATTTTTATAGACAACAGACTATAAATCAGTCAATTGTCTAAATACGCTGCTGATACGCGTTGATCGACAGTTTTTGGAGGGTCAGATTTAACTGCTGTAAAATTGTTTCCAACAGCGGCCATTTTGAATTTTTTGATGTTTTACGCCCTTTTTTCAAATTCCTACTATAAGAAGTGATTTGAGGTTATGTTCTTAACAATTTAGTGTTTTTCGAAATAATTTCGTATCCTTTTTGAATTTAGTATACTTGTCTAATATACCAAATGTATCACAGAATCTTTTCTTACATATTAATTTCATTTTAAAATTATTTTCCATTAAGCCGTATAGCCTGTTCAAACAAAACTAGAACACGTTTAAATAAGGACATTTGCAAATGTTGCTGTACAGTCGAGTAATTCCTAAAATAGGACATACAGTGAAATTCTGGATAGGTTTGTTATCCAATAAAATTGAATTTAAAATGTCAAAATGGCGGAGGTTTTAAACTGTTTTTAGTTCATATCTTGGTGTTATATAACTCCCGTAAGACAAAGAGAGTTGATAAATTTTATACATCACTAGCCCTTTCGTTTAAATACACAATGATTATTTTTTTAAATAAAATTTTCCTATCAACTTTGTCTCTCAATATTACCCCCCCCCCCTCGAGATCGCCCACTTTAATTCCTATATGTAAATATACAAATCTGTTTGCCTACTTTAATTAACTATGTAATATTACCCTCACCGCGAAGCCCCCCTTTAATTCCTGTAAGTAAATATACAAATCAGTTCGATTACTTTAATTAACTTGTAATATTACCCTCACTGAGATCGCCCACTTTAATTCCTATATGTAAATATACAAATCTGTTTGCCTACTTTAATTAACTATGTAATATTACCCTCACCGAGATCGCTCACTTAATTCCTATAAGTAAATATACAAGTCAGTTTGCCTACTTTAATTAACTATGTAATATTACCCTCACCGAGATCGCTCACTTAATTCCTATAAGTAAATATACAAGTCAGTTTGCCTACTTTAATTAACTATGTAATATTACCCTCACTGAGATCGCTCACTTAATTCCTATAAGTAAATATACAAATCAGTTTGCCTACGATAATTAACTATGTAATATTACCCTCACCGAGATCGCTTACTTAATTCCTATAAGTAAATATACAAATCAGTTTGCCTACTTTAATTAACTATGTAATATTACCCTCACTGAGATCGCTCACTTAATTCCTATAAGTAAATATACAAATCAGTTCGTCTACTTTTATTAACTTGTAATATTACCCTCACCGAGACCGCCCACTTTAATGCCTATAAGTAAATATACAAATCAGTTTGCCTACTCTTATTAACTTGTAATATTACCCTCACCGAGACCGCCCACTTTAATGCCTATAAGTAAATATACAAATCAGTTTGCCTACTCTTATTAACTTGTAATATTACCCTCACCGAGACCGCCCACTTTAATGCCTATAAGTAAATATACAAATAAGTTTGCCTACTTTAATTAACTTGTAATATTACCCTCACCGAGACCGCCCACTTTAATGCCTATAAGTAAATATACAAATCAGTTTGCCTACTCTTATTAACTATGTAATATTACCCTCACCGAGACCGCCCACTTTAATTCCTATAAGTAAATATACAAATCAGTTTGCCTACTTTAATTAACTTGTAATATTACCCTCACCGAGACCGCCCACTTTAATTCCTATAAGTAAATATACAAATAAGTTTGCCTACTTTAATTAACTTGTAATATTACCCTCACCGAGACCGCCCACTTTAATTCCTATAAGTAAATATACAAATCAGTTTGCCTACTTTAATTAACTTGTAATATTACCCTCACCGAGACCGCCCACTTTAATTCCTATAAGTAAATATACAAATCAGTTTGCCTACTTTAATTAACTTGTAATATTACCCTCACCGAGACCGCCCACTTTAATTCCTATAAGTAAATATACAAATCAGTTTGCCTACTTTAATTAACTTGTAATATTACCCTCACCGAGACCGCCCACTTTAATTCCTATAAGTAAATATACAAATCAGTTTGCCTACTTTAATTAACTTGTAATATTACCCTCAACGAGATCGCCTACTTTAATATATATCCCACTTTATACATCACTCGACTGTACTAATGTAGTTGATGAGAAAGTGGGCAACCTAGAGTCGTGGTACCTGCCTGGTGATCAGTCAGTCAGTTGTCTTACTAGGTTACACATATACGCGCGTTAGTTGGTGCCACCCTAAGTTTGAGGTTAGGATTTATGTGTGTGTGTTTTTGTGTTGTGCTGTGTGTCGATTTTGGGATTATTTGTTTTGTGTGGATTACAAGACAAGGTAAATTGAAAATTTTGTAAAGGGTAAGTTTTTTTAAAGTACATTTTATAAATTTTTCAGTGTTTAGGTTTTTTTTTAATAAGAGGTTATATTTTGTTGTATGAGAAAGTTGATATTTTATCGTTTTATTTGTGAAATAAATGAATTAGTAAGAATTTTGCTGTTTTGAGTTTTGCAAAATTAAATTACTTTTTTCTCTTTCAAATTCCAAATGGATGGTTTTCATAAGGATATAACCCTATCACATCACATAGCATAATTTTCTCTGTATTTTGTATAAATGAAAAAAATCATCAACAATTAACCATTACCAACTGATTAGTTATTGATAAAGTAATTAATCAACTATACACCCGACATAATTAAGAACCTAGAAACCGTTATGAACTTCATGATTATGATTCATACAATGTTTTAAATAACGGATCCAATACAATTTGGTCTCGTATCCTTTCTTGCTGTCGTAGTTTTTATCTGATTTTAATAAAATTTGATTCAAGTATTTGTTTTTGAAAAGTTTCTAAAACAAGATTGTTAGCAAACGACAGTTTTTAAATCTTTACAAAATTAGTCTATAGCTTCTTTTTATTGCAGTGGTTGTAACTATTGTTTAATTTTTACATAGTAAAATTTATGTTTAGTAAACTTCTATAGAAGGAAATAACTAGTTGGGAGGCACTTTGATTTGGGTTATAAAATATTTCACTAAAATTTTTATCGAAATATCCAAAGCTGATTTTGAGATTTTCCACTTTCGAAAACTACGTGAATTGGTCGTTTTCAGTTTTTTATCTCTATGGCTTCGTAACCGTTATTATTGAGAAGATAGCGACGTGTTTATTTTATTTTGATTTATACAAGCTTTTAAGTAAAGTTTAATCAAACTATGTTCTTCCGTTTGGTCTGTAGAAACGTTTTCAGAATGACAGAATCAATATTTACGCGAAAAACTTAGCATTCATGTAACCCATTATATAACTTTCTATATTGTACTAGTTATGTGCGAGAAAATATAAACTAGTCGACTTTAATTCATACACTGAAAATTCAAAAACATTTTAATAGAATAACAAAGGTTTCCCTAATTTAATTAACTATGTAATATTATCCTCACCAAGATCGCCTACTTTAATTCCTGTAAGTAAATATACAAATCAGTTCGATTACTTTAATTAACTATTTAACATTACCCTCATCGACACAGCTTACTTTAATTCCTATAAGTAAATATACAAATCAGTTCGATTATATTAATTAACTATGTAATATTACCCTCACCGAGACCGCTTACTTTAATGCCTGTAAGTAAATATACAAATCAGTTCGATTACTTTAATTAACTATTTAACATTACCCTCATCGACACAGCTTACTTTAATTCCTATAAGTAAATATACAAATCAGTTCGATTATATTAATTAACTATGTAATATTACCCTCACCGAGACAGCTTACTTTAATTCCTATAAGTAAATATACAAAACAGTTCGATTATATTAATTAACTATGTAATATTACCCTCACCGAGACCGCTTACTTTAATGCCTGTAAGTAAATATACAAATCAGTTCGATTACTTTAATTAACTATGTAATAATGCCTGTAAGTAAATATACAAATCAGTTCGATTACTTTAATTAACTATTTAACATCACCCTCGCCGAGACAGCTTACTTTAATGCCTGTAAGTAAATATACAAATCAGTTCGATTACTTTAATTAACTATGTAACATTACCCTCACCGAGAACGACTACTTTAATTCCTGTAAGTAAATATACAAATCAGTTCGATTACTTTAATTAACTATGTAACATTACCCTCACCGAGAACGACTACTTTAATTCCTGTAAGTAAATATACAAATCAGTTCGATTACTTTAATTAACTATGTAATATTACCCTCACCGAGATCGCTTACTTTAATGCCTTGTAAGTAAATATACAAATCAGTTCGATTACTTTAATTAACTATGTAATATTACCCTCACCGAGATCGCTTACTTTAATGCCTTGTAAGTAAATATACAAATCAGTTTGATTACTTTAATTAACTATGTAATATTACCCTCATCGACACAGCTTACTTTAATGCCTGTAAGTAAATATACAAATCAGTTCGATTATATTAATTAACTATGTAATATTACCCTCACCGAGATCGCTTACTTTAATTCCTATAAGTAAATATACAAATCAGTTTACCTACTTTATTCCAATACCCATTTATTATTCAAACGTTACAACATAGTTTCGCAAAACAATTCCCTAAATAATCGGACCCTAACCGCAGTGAGATGGGTGTTTGTTAACAAGTTGTGTCTAACGCAAGAGTCTAATCATCCGATTGATAAGACTTTGACCTAGATTTGCCTATCAGGGATACCACTACAACACAAACAAAACATTGCTTATCTAAACACTTGTCAAAACAAACATTTAAAAGAAGTAAGTTAGTAATTGTTGTACACGTCGTCGTCACTTTTCCAAGCAATTATTCACTCTCTCTTTTTATTCTATCTGTCTATCACGCTACTTAAATCTTGAGATGTGTTTCATTCTTAATTTCATTTTACGATTTCTCTCGTTTGTCTGTTCCTTGAACTGTAGTATATGTTGGGGAGCTGTACATTTTGGTAAGATATGCATGTTTTTTAAATATCTAAATTTTTAGAAATATCTGATCTTTCAAGTCTTAAGAGAAAAAAACAAAAATCGTTTTTCTCAAATGTTCTCCTGCGATTTTAATCAATTAATTATTTACAAAACGTATTTCTCGTCATCTTCACCAAAACCATTTCTATTATTAACCTGTAACAACTGCCAGGCACTTAGCGCAGCGAAAATTTGTAATATAATAATATGTCCGTTAGAAATTCCAATATTAGCGCATCCCTTATTTAGGGTTGCAAGTACGGTAGCTCCACTTCCCTTGTAATTAATTATTCCGTCAACTTTTAAATACATCACCCCTAACTCTCAGGGGGTAGAGGGGGAAAAATATACGATTGAATCGAGCTGCAAGATATGAGTGGTTCACTTTACAGAGCTTGCCCTATTTTTCAAAACCTTCTCTCCCCTTCTTTGCTTCAATTAGGGTAGTTTATTGTTCATTTTTAAACTTTGTGAACTGAAAATTTTGGGCAGTAATCGTATCCCTTTTGTATTCGGGTTCTTTTGGGGTCTGGTTATTGATCAACTACTTCAAAACTATTTAATTTTTGTGTATTTATTTACATTTGTAGGAAATGTACAGTGATTTTAAATAGGTTTATTAACAGTAAAAAAAGTAAGTGAATTTTAAATAATTAGAATTAAAATTAAAGTAGTTAAATCAAGAATGAAAAGTAAGTGATGTTAAGTAGATAACAAATTGAATTCAAATAATCAAGAGTGAAAAGTAAATATTAGTTAAAATACATATAAATAATACTTTTTTTCTTGATAAAATTTTATTACAATGAAGGCCTTTAATCAAAATAAAACTTTATTGCTCTCCATCTACACTAAAATACCGGTTTGTAGTTATAAGTTGATTGGTAAAAACACAACCACAGACAATCGTGAAAGTGAAATTGTTTAAAAAATGGCGGAAACGTTTACGATCAAATTTTGGTGAAATGTAAATTTATAAACCAAACCACTCTGCCAAAGAGTAAATAAAAGAAAACATATGTTCAAAATTTATAAAACAAACAACAAAACTAAGACTGTCAGTCTTCGTGTACTTTTCAAATCTTCGCGAACCTCAAAATTGGTTCAGTAACCTTTCGTCCCGCTGCCAATTTCCTAGAAAAAGGGAACATTTCTTCCCGCTCAGATTTACAAATGATTAAACAAACTAATTACATCATCTCGTAGTATCATCTAATTTAAAAGTATTTTATCTAGTTTTACCAAATTCGATAAAAACATTTTCATACGAGAAGTGTTATTACTATTAACATATTTTTAAAATTTGTAAATACAATTATTTTTTATATTATAACCTAACCTAACCTAGCGTATGTGCCAGGACGAGATGTTACTAGTGGGCAAGTAGAGAGTTCATCCCCAACCCCCACGCTCGTGGAATCGGGACGAGATGTTACGACACCTCAAAATTCGCTTCCAAACACTAAACTTTTTACTTCTGGCAAGCTTACTTTTAATTTTAGACACTGAAAATGGAAAATCTGACCAAGATTGGCTGTTTTCAATTACTTAAGTTTAAAAATAATGTTTTCTCTCCTGTTCAGTATTAATTTGTTCCCTACAAATGATTGTTTGGGATAATTTATAAATAAATCTCCGCCTCTTACATTAGTTTATCTTTACATTTCCATAAGAAAGTGGTGAGTGCACCCCTCATGGAATTAGAGACACTATCAAACGCATTACTGCCAACTGGAAACTTAAAACCGGTCTTCATCATGGCAGACACCGTAACTTATTACGCCACGTTTTCCAAGACGTTTTATAGAAAAAAAAATACCCTAATCAAGAGGTAAATGCTACTTCAAACCGTGGGAATACCACAAAATCTAATACCAACATTATAAACAAAAATATTATTGTAATTTGGATGCTACGTAATACGACCACGCCCCTTCTCATTAAATCTTTCCACTTTCACTTTGCCCATTAGGTTGTTCCGGTCGTACGTTATGATTGCAACCCCCTTCTTATTCCGTCTTCTCTCTTTCTCTTTCAGTAATATTTGTGCATTTAAAATTGTAATCTTAATTACTCCTACTTTAAATGTATATCTTTCAGAATTTAATTGCTGCTCTTTGTTTTTATTTTATTTTTTATAAACGAGTTTACTTTAATTCCAAAAGAGAAATTTATGAACGGTTTATCACGTTATTATATTTTTAAAAGTAACTTTTCGCCTATTTTAATGAATCTTCACTCTTTTTAAAGAAACTCAGGTAAAGGAACCAATAATCTCGTAAAATAATTGGGGGAATATAATGTAGGAGAACAATTTAAAAAATAAGGGGGAAAATAGTAAAGTACAAAATAAACGACAAAATGAAAAGAATGAATGTCAAATAGGAGAACATAATAATGTATAAGAAAAATTAATTTAAAAAAAAAAAAAAAAATATACAGCTGGTGAACAAATTATAAAATTCGAAAAGTAAATGTTAAAAATAGGAAAACAATTTATAAAATAAACTAGAAAATTATAAACAGGATAACAAGTTATTAGTAAGGGTTAAAAATATGAAATAGACCAACAAATAATTTATATGGAAACAATTTATAAAAACTATTTTAAATATACAGTAGATGGAAAAATAAATAATATTAATTTAAAATTTGTAGTTTATTTATTCTTTTAAAACAACCTAATTATTTATAAAACAACAATATTGTGGTAATTTTAATTTCGTCTATAACTAAATTACTATAAACATCGCAATACACTAGGAAACAAAACAATGTCCATTATACTTTTAATTTTAAGTAAACTGTCTGTTAATCAATAGAAATTGAATAACTGGTAAATCAAGTGATATTTTCCAAGAATTGGTTTAGTAAAGTAATCAATTCTCTACTTTCATCAATGCGCAGTAAATACTCTTCCTTGATCAGCAATAAAAACGTCCGGGTATTGCTGTATTCGTGAAAGGCTACGTTGAAATATTTCCTGGTTCTATATTTACAATTACATTGGCATCTTCGTGTTTACATTTGGTTCTGCATTACAAGTATTTTCCAACAACTCTAAAGCTAATTTTATTTAAATTTGGGAAATGACTTTGCGTTAAATATTCTCGAGACAAGTTTGTTCTAACTAAACGTTTTCCTAAATGGCAACATGAAGTTGCGGTGTTTTTGCAGAGTTGTGAAAGGGAGACAGAAACAGTTTGGGTTTAACAGGTTTCGAGGTAAAACGGTTTGATGTGGTTTGTTCCAAAGGTGAAATATAACAGACCAAAGTTATCGTCTTTGTTTCAAGGTGTATTAGATGTCAGAAATCTTTACAATCTTGTAAAGTCTTTAATTTGTTTTATATAAATTATTTTTCTACTTTTTCTTATTGTACATTTTGTCTCTTTATTCTCGTTGTCCTATTTATTTTCCAACTTTGTTCTGCTTTGTTATTTTATAAATATTATTCTTCCATTTTGTAACTACTTCCCCTGTTTTACATTTGTTTCTTCGTCTTTATATTTTCTCCCCCTACTAATTTAAAAATTTTATTTTGTGTTCTACTTAGAAACTTGTGCTTCTACTTTAAACTTTCTCTCCTAATTAAAAGCCTCTGTTTCTAACAAATAACTTATTACTCTACAATAATTTGTTCTACTAAATAACTTAACTTGTCGTTTATAATTTTTCTTCTTATTTTATATTGTTTTTCCTACTTTTTATTTTGATAATCTTGTTTGATACTATATGTATATAACATGCCGATTTGTTCTTTGTAATATTCCAATTATATTATAAATTATTCTGTACTTTATAACTTCTTTCTTGTTTTATATTTTATTCTTCTAAATACATGCTGTATATTCCTAAGGTCTAATTTATAAGTTGTTCTACTTTATATTATAATCACTTACGTAACTTAATTCCTTTCTAGTTTTTCCGCCCAATTTAAAAAGGTTTCTTCTTTTTTCATAACATTTCCTCCATATTGTAATTTAATCTCTTTTTTTCTATTTTCGTCTCCTAAATAACAACTTATTTTTTTAATGTTTTTACTTATTTTATAAAATTGTCTTCTATTATAACTTGTTCCCTTACTAATTTATTTTCCCGCTTTATAGTTTGTTCTCCTACTTTATTATTTTTCATCTTTATAAATTGTTCACCTTTTTTCTTCAACTATTTCCAATTTTTTATCCTTGTTATTCTTGTTATCCTTTATAATTTATTAATAAGTGCTTTCCTAATTTTTAATTTCTTCTCCTACTTTAATTTAATTTGCCTACATAATAACATGGTCCTCCTGTATTATTTTGCCTTCTACTTGTTAGTTTTCTTTAAAAACTTACTTTCACCTTTTATAATATATTCCACTTCTTTGTTATTTGTCCCCGTGTATTACAACACTGTTCCTTACCCACTATTATATTATTCTACTTTACAATTTGTATTTAAATTCATTTTATAGTTCGTTTACATTAATGAATTTTTCTCTTTACTTTTATAATTTTATAGTAACTAACCTTAACAAAACGCACCCAAAAATATTATTATCAACCTTTCGAATATCCTAGTGTATGTAATGTCTGCCTACAATAATATTCTGCATGTTCAACTTTCGATGTTAGCAACCTGTTAAAGACGATGAAGAGTAAGTGGTGAGAGGGGGAGGGGATAACAGTAAAGTCCGTCCGTCTGTCCGTCGGTAATGGTTGTGTACCTTGCTGCGTCTACGCTGTGGATTCTTGGAAGTCGTCCAACGAGATGGCAAGTGGTCGCGGAATTTCCTGTTTGAATGCCAGAGTCGAAGCCACCCGTCCAGTTCTATCGTAAACCCAGAGGCCCACTGTCCGGGTAGTGGAATTGGTCATGACTTGAAAGTAGTTTTTTGTATTCAAAGAGGAATGAAATCAACCGAGTAGTCTACATGTATCGATCTCCTAATTTTAAAAACTACTTTATAATGTTTCACATTCACTTTAGGTCTTATGTAGGAAAATAATTGCTTTTACGTAGGAGAATAAACAATAAAAAGGTTAAAATAATTATCAAATCTCCTAATTTAAACAAATATTAAACTTTAATATTTTATTTGATAATTTCTCTTATATTTTTGCCTAATGAAAATCGTTAAAAAAAAAAAAAAAAAAAAAAAAAAAAAAAAAAAAAGAAAAAATATTTCGCCTAGTTAAAAAGAATTATATTTTCATTTCCCCCTACAGCCATTCTTTACAAACATACACCTAACACTAAAAACATTATTTTCTGAATTTCTCAGGAAAAAGTTTATTAAAGTCTTAAAATACCTTAACCTAATATTACCAACAATATCTTGTAGCAAAATTCTTTATTTTGTGGATATTTTCATCTTTGAAGTTGGTAGCCTATACATCTAGTCACTTTATATTTATGAGTGACTAATTGTCAGTAAATTACCAAGAATATCAGTGAACTTTATGAACAAGTTATTGTGGCTTACAAACATTATAACTGTTTCATTAATAATGTATTTCAATTTGAAAAATGATTCAATAATAATATTTTCCTAACAATTTCACAATAATTCTTCCTGATTCAAACACATATTTAAGATGAATTTAAGTTTGTTTATGTTCTTTTATAGATCAAATAAGTCTTACTTTAACTAAAAATAATGTAAGAAGAGCACTGAAAACTTTTTAATGTAAAATAAAGTAGTTTTAACAGACTGTTGAGTTTATTGTCACGTCCGTAACAAACCAGTGTTACGTCCGTAACGTTTTATCAATTTTTTAATTGAAATATTACAGGATTGTAAGATTGAACACTAATGTTTCTAAGAAGGTATTTATCTTAAGATAAGCTGACAAAAATTTAATTCATAAATTTCCCAAGAAATTTGCAGACTTTTTAACAATGGTAACAGTATGCCAGAAGACAAGTGCTTTTCAAGTCACGTCCGTAACTCCAACTTGGTTGAACTATACATCAAAACCAATAATATGATCATTTTCAAATTTAGTGCAAAAATAGTATAAAAAATTACCTACCAGTTGAGCTTTAACAATTTACAAAATAAAATTAACTTTTCTTTTTTTCCAAGTTGTAATCCATGTAACTGTCACGTCCGTAACAAAAGAATGGCTGCTTAGTTATATATATATATATATATATATATATATATGTTATGGACTTAGTAAAACCTTGAAATCAGGTAACTGTATTGTATAGTAAATATATATCTAGAAACCTGAAGATCTTCCGCAGATCGTTGATAAGGCCAAAAAATATATAAATTTAAATGTAACAGCTGATATTTCTCTAACAATTAAATTACCTTTGGTTTCCGCCAGGTGACTTCTTTTTTTATATACACTTACGTTAAGATGGAGCGTACGTTTCGAAACGCCTAAGTGTATATAAAAAAAGAAGTAACCTGGCGGAAACCAAAGGTAATTTAATTGTTAGTTAAAACAATAGTGACTTGGATACTATCAACATGATTCTTAGATATTTCTCTATGAAACTCCATAATCAAGGATTAAATAAAGCAATAAAGCTAAAGTTTAAAAATTATTTTAATAATATAAAGAGCTACAATTGTTTCGCCTTGCGGCATCGTAGGGCAACTCTACTTTATACAATATATTTTTGAAGATTAAGGAAATAAATTGTAGCCCTACAGTATTTGTAAAAAGATTTATTTGTGTAATACTATTTACATTTTATCTACAACACTACATGTAGATATTTACTTGTCTCTCTTCTACTTAATTTTTGCCCTTTTTCCACATAAATCATAAAATGTGAGAACATTAGAAAACACTAACCTACGTCATACTGTAACAGTGACCTTCAAAATAGTTTGAAAAATTTAGATGAATCATCCAAGGAAACCCTTCTAAGAAACAGTGTTATAAAATATAATCTTTATCACAAATTTGGACTATAAAGTAGAAGGGCACACAGCAGGGCGTCTCAAAGTTTTGGCTTGTGCCCAAATTAATCCATCTCCATTATGATCATAAGACACTACCCTCGTCATCTGTTAAAACTCTTAATTTTATTTTATTGTTTCATATCTCAGACAATAAAAGCGTTAATGTTGTTTTAATTGCAGTTAATGCAGGTTTAACGTCTGCCAGTGGGACTGTCTCCACCTGGTTATGTTTATTATAATGATATACAATTTATAAATGTGCTAAATATTTTATAATTACAGTCTGGAGTTGTTTTTGAATGTGGCTAATTTCAACCGTTGTCACGGTGTAATGTATGAAGTTTTTTTATTTTTTTTAAGTTTCTATTTGTTTTATACAAATAATTTTAGTTGTAATAAAATCTACATAACGATAACTCATTACACAATATTTGTTTAATAAATTGTAGACTAATAGTTGGAGTAAACAATTCTTAACTTTGAAGTTTGTAGGTTTTGTATAGAATAATAAATGTATGTTTTGGAAGTAATAGCTTTTTCTACCCCCACAACTCGGATATCTTAACTGAAAGGAACAACAAAAGAAAATTATAATAAAATAACAAGTTAATATAAAGTATAAGTTATTTTTCTGTATATTTTCTTTTTTCTTTTAAAAGTCTTTATTTAAAATAGGAGAGCGGTGCATGATTTTTTACTCGTTTAGTTTTTATTCAACAACTTCTATTCTACCCACCTTTCAAATCACTCAGTTTGAACTTGGCGTTAGTTTCTATGTTAATTCAATCAAAACTTCCTTATATATATTCTCTCTCTCTCCCCCCTCTCCCCCACCTCTCTCTCTTATATATATATATATATATATATATATATATATATATATATATATATAGACAAATATCAAAAAACCACTTTAAAATAAACTGACTGTACAAAAAACCTTAGGCCGCCTTTGGAACGATAGTATTAACAACTATTATAGTTTCTCTGCGTGAGAAAGTTGAGTGACTTCACGATGAATGTGAAACAGCTGATTTTGTGATCTCACTGTTTATGTTGTCTTAACATAAATATTGTGTATCGACAACTGTTAAACTTGTATATTTCTTTGAAAGATGCTTTCAACGGCGATTGGTTTACTTCATTGTAGACACCGACAAGGAATTAAAAAAAAAAAAATTTATTGACTAGTGTAGAGATTTGTTTGTGTTTTTTAAGAAGCTACTTTTAGAAGAATTTAATTCAATAGGTTTAATTGTTTTCGTTTGTATTGTTGGTACCCTCTACAATAAGATCTTATTGAAATTTATAGCGTACGATTTCTATTTTATTAATCTTTAAATTTCGAACTTCAACAAGTCCATTCATTTGAAGTGTTAGAGCTTTATGCTTTTCTTAAGTATGTTTTAAGTTGCATGCTTTATTTTAAAGTAGGCGAACTTTATAATGTTTTTAAAGTAGCCGAACTTCGTGTACTTTTAAAGTAGGCAAGCTTCATGTACTTTTAAAGTAGGCAAGCTTCATATACTTTTAAAGTATGCGTTTCTTATTTTTTTTAAAGTAGGCAAGCTTCATATACTTTTAAAGTATGCGTTTCTTATTTTTTTTAAAGTAGGCGAGCTTCATGTACTTTTAAAATAGGCGAGCTTCATGTACTTTTAAAGTAGCCGATTTTTATGATTTTTTTAAAAGTAGGCGAGCTTCATGTACTTTAAAAGTAGGCGAGCTTCAGTACTTTTAAAGTAGGCGAGCTTCATGTACTTTTAAAGTATGCGATTCTTATTATTTTAAAGTAGGCGAGCTTCATTTACTTTTAAAGTATGCGATTCTTATTATTTTAAAGTAGGTGAGCTTCATTTACTTTTAAAGTATGCGATTCTTATTAATTTAAAGTAGGCGAGCTTCATTTACTTTTAAAGTAGGCGATATTAACTAAATTTATAGTTGTGAATTCGATATGTCCGATTGTCAGTATTAATAGAATAAAATTGTAATATAATCATTCTTCATCTACAGATATAGAGTTTCTCCGATTGCATTGTCGACTGTAATGAGAAAGTGTCCGTCCGTCTGGCCCGTACAAAAGCACAGTGAAAGTTTAGTCTCTATTCTATTATACAATACAACTAACCTAGATTGCCATTGGCTGAGATCGGAGCGAGAAAATTGGTTGTCACAGATTGAGTTGGTTTTTCCTTTGATTAGCTCACAGATGTGACATGACAGCACGGTGGATTAATGTGCAGACGGGGGAGTTTATATTTTAAATAAACTAAATTCGAAATTATTAAACTCGTTTGACCTTAGAATCGTTAATTTGTTGTTAACTAAGGTAAAGTCGTCATAATTGTGAAAGGCCTTATGGTGGTCGAATAACACATTAATTAAATCCCAACAGTCGCCAATATCCAACACAAGTATCTACAGTGTTGCCATGTTTATTGTTGATGCGACGTTGCCGTATTGTACATCTGCTTAGTTGGCGTCCATCCAAGGAACATCACAATAAAACATAAAGATACATTGGTCGCTGATTAGTAGATAACACAAGTAGAGAGGATGGATTATTCTGTTTAAAGTTGGGCGGACTTTGTATTGAGATGGTAAGCCGGACAAATCCTAGTGATTTGTGTGGTTGGTTTGTTCGATTGTCTTTATTGATAAAAATTTATGATTAACTCTAAACGTGAGCTCGTCATTGTTGCGTCTTTTTAGAAGTGATAACGGCATCGCTGGATTTAGTCAGCTTTTGTGTGTCCACTTCAAATTTAAAATATTTCCAATTTTTGTATGGTCATTAGTACAACTGAATATCTTTAATTCCAAAACAAAGGTTATTTTGTTTATATTATTTTGGTTCTTATGTTTTTGTAAACGACAAAGGGTTTTACTTCTCTTGATAATATATCCTACATATCTGTATCACTTGACGTTATATATTTTGTTTCATATTTTTTTGTTTACATAATTATATAGTAAATATATTTATTTTCCAATTCCTTACAACTTAGTGCAAAATTATAAGTGCCTATCTAATTTTAATGTTTTTTTTCTCTTCTTTTTGTGCTATGTCAATTGTGGAAAAATTCAGAAACAATTTCTTTAATTGTTTATATAAAACAATTTCTTTAATTTGTTTTTTTGAATTTAAAAGTACGGTTAAAATATAGCCAAAATATCCCTACCATATTGGGGCTCAGGGGGTATCACAAAAAGAGTTAAAAAATATTACAGATTTAGAGTGGTATTGTAAAATGATGGCAATTACAGTATAAGTGTTTACAATACCTTTTATTTCTAAGTGTTTTCAATACCATTTATATTTTTGAACAATTTATGTACAGTAAGTATCATTTATTATTAATATTTTTCCTCAGAATTAAATTTTCCCTTCATTAAATTGATTTAAAGTACAGTAGCCTCAGACTATAGGAGTGTGTCTGGTGTAAGGGGCGTGTCCTCCCTTCTACTTTTTTCCCTAACCTAACTTGACGGTACAACCAAATCTAAGAAAACTAGGTACACAAATTACTGCTTAGCTACATTTAATTCCTAAAGTTACAACTTCGTGACAGACTTTTGTAAACGTTTTATTCTTATTTACACCGATAAAAGAAACGAAAGTAGGGTACGCGTTTACACAGAAGCATTTTAGTTTTGTATATTTTTTTATTGGGGTTGTATCGCTGAAAATAAACACAACACAGTTTTGGGGCCCCCTATTTTCCTCTCCACCCCAGACACATTCCTACCTTGAGGATACTGTAGGCGATCTTTACATGTAGCCTATTCTGTAGAGACTTGTATGATGGGTGTGTTTGATTGTCATTGAACTTTTTTACGTGTGTACAAAAAATAAGATACAACCATAAAATTTCATAAAGGTGACTATATCGTGGTCATATAGAACCATATTGAAATTCAGACTCGTAAAGAAAATTTCAAAATGGCGGTAATTTTAAACAGTTTATTTCCAGTGTTATTCAACTTATAACAGACTAAATTGGATTACGTCACTAACAGCTGTTCTTTGTTTCAGATCGACGAGGATGTTACGTACTCATGCGGAGCTACTCTGATGGACTCCTGAACAGACCCGGATGGTCACATGGACCAACGATGACCTGATCCCAGTGTTTTTAGTGTAATGATAGTGTATTAGTGTCGTCGCGTGTGTGGTGTTACAAATAAAATCGTACGTGCGTGATTTGTGTTAAATGTTGAGGAACAACGAACGTGCGACGTTATTATCACAATTGGCAACATTGAACGTGGGGTGTTTTTTGTTTTAATGTTGGCAACGACACGAAATGGACTTGAAACATGACTTGTTGTTTAGAAGTAGCGGTGGGGGCCTGTCTCTACTCTCGGATGATCTCATCAAATCAGAACCGCACGGTGACGTCCCCAGCGGAAGTGGCAACGGTTTGTTTTGTAACATCACTTCGAGCCAACCCACTAAGAGACAAAGAACTGACGATTGGTTGTCGTCGCCGTCGCCCGGTAGTTTATCAATACAGAGTCAGACCCCGGCCCCCGCACCGCTTACACCGTCACCTGGACCTCCGAGTCATTCGTACGTCATTTCCAATGGATACTCATCACCTACTATGTCGTCCGGAAGCTACGACCCTTACAGCCCTAACGGGAAAATTGGTAAGTCGAAAAATTAATTTTAAGTTCTGTAAATATTAATTTTTAATTAAATGTGTTAACAGAGGAGATTCAAAATCTGTAATTCTTAACATTGGCTTAATTGTTGGCGCTTTTCAGATTAACTATTTTTTCAAAAGCTATTTAGGGGTTTTGATTCAACTCTCAACTAATCACTTAAGAGGGCGGATCTTATAGTTAGAGGAGAGGGCGGAGCTTAGATTGAAAATAGAGGGTGGAGCTTATAGGTAAAGTAGAGGGCGGAGCTTATAATTAAAGGAGAGGGCGGAGCTTATAATTAAAGGACAGGGCGGAACTTAAATTGAGTCTAGAGGGTGGAGCTTATAGGTAAAGTAGAGGGCGGAGCTTATAATTAAAGGAGAGGGCGGAGCTTATAATTAAAGGAGAGGGCAGAGCTTAAATTTAAAGAAAGGTATTATCGCCCCGGAAGGGGCCAATGTCCCGATAGGGACTATCGCCCCGGAAGGGGCCAATGTCCCGATAGGGACTATCACCCCGGAAGGGGCCAATGTCCCGATAGGGACTATCACCCCAGAAGAGGGCATTGTACCGAAAAGGAACATTACACCTTACATTTCAATAAGAAAGTGGTTGTATTGCAGACAGTTGTATATTATATAAAATTATTGTCGTCCTGATATTACAATAATTTATATTAGCTATTTTAATTACTTGATAAATAATTTTGATTTAATTTCTAAAATGAACGTTTTTTTTTTTTCGTTGGAGAAACACACTACTGAGAAAACACAGTAAAGTTTATTTTATATTTTTAATTACCTTTCCAAGTTTACGATGTTGAAAGTAATAAAACTCTTCGCTCAAGTTGTATATAATTACTCTTAATTTGTTGGTTTTTATGTATTTTTCATTGTTTTAGTTCATAAAAAAACGTAATGATAATAGTAAATATTTATGTGGGAACAGAGCGCTGTAGTTAGACGCCCACATTTGAGGGGAGTCTTTCATGTTGTTTTCTTCCCTTCTTTATAAACTGATGTTGACCGATAGTTTTCTCGCTTTAAAAAATGAGGGAAATAAATCGACAAAATTCTCTTTTACAAAATGGAGGTCATATTTCATTTTATCTAAAATATTTAACCTAAAAGTAACAAAATGACATTTAACTTAGAACTTCCTTTATGTGTTGAAACAATGCAAGGTGCTGACATTCCTTACGAGGGTGTAAGTCATATCACACCCTTGCCATTATTTTACTTAAGGGTTGAATTCATTACAACTATTCCAGTTAAATAAATTATTCATTACCAAGTTATGACGTAAGGTATACGTTATACATCTAGAACACTAACTCCCCCCCTCCCAAAGTTACCCCCCACACCCCATTTCCTGTTTGCTTTACAATTATCTTATTATCATTTCACTCTTGATTAGAGCGTGAGAGAGAGAGAGAGAGAGAGAGAGAGAGAGAGAGAGAGATGCTTAAAATGGATTTTCATATAAAATTTAGTATCATTTTTTTTCTCCAACTAAATACTGTCTCTTTATTTTGTGTATTTGTTAAGATTGACATTAGCACAATACATAAATAAGACTTCTTCTTTCTTTGTGAAACATTTGATCACAAATAAATTAAATAAAACCTGCGCAGATCATTTTAATTTACCACTTATAGCGCACCTTTTCTGTTGATTTGTTGATTGATCGTTTGATTGCGCCACTGTATCAACTTTCACACCGGATGACTTCATCGTTTTCTCGATTCCCTTGGGATCTGGGGTAGGGGGGGAGGGAGGGTTGTATTTTACTTGCTTCTGATTGCGTCAAATCACGGTTGCTTAGAGAAACGAATTTTCTATTTCTAGTTGGAAGTAATCGTAATTGAATTTCATCTATCAGGCGGATTTATAAAATAAGCGGCGTGTTTTTAAATGAGGCTTGTAAGTTTACAATTAATGTAGGATTTCGGGGGTGCCAAATTTTCTCAATTTTATAATTTTGTCCTCTTGCTTTGGTTCGTTTATGGTACAACTAGTTTCACTTGGGGATAGTTGAGATAGTTTTAAAAACAAATAATTTTTGTAACACAACCTTAGTGGTGGTGCAATCGAAATAAATTGTGCCCAACACAGCAAGACGACAATTTTGATCAAATAGGCCTAACAAAGATATGATAATTTTTATTTAGTGTTAAAAAACACCCTTGGAGTAGAACATTTTCAAAACCCTTTCTTAGTACGTGTCTACAGACCTACCTCAAACCATGTTAAAAAATTCATAGGCTTCTTGGACCAGAGATATGCTTTAGGGGCTAAAAACACCCATGGAGTGGAACATTTTCAAAACCCTATCTTATTACGTGTCTACATAGAGATCTACACCAAACCATGTTAAAAATTCATAGGCTTCTTGGATCCAGATATTTGTTTTATGGGGTTAAAAACACCCTTGGAGTGGAACATTTTCAAAACCCTTTCTTAGTACGTGTCTACATACCTACCCCAAACCATGTTAAAAAATTAATAGCTCTAGGCTTCTTGGATCCAGAAATATGTTTTATGGGTTAAAAACACCCTTTGGAGTGGAACATTTTCAAAACCCTTTCTTAGTACGTGTCTACATACCTACCCCAAACCATGTTAAAAAATCCATAGCTCCAGGCTTCTTGGATCCAGAGATATGCTTTAGGGGTTAAAAACACCCTTGTAGAGGAACATTTTTAAAACCCTTTCTTAGTACGCGTCTACAGACTATACCACAGTAAAAAATTCATAGCTCCAGGCTTCTTGGATCCAGAGATATGCTTTAGGGGTTAAAACACCCTTGTAGAGGAACATTATTAAAACCCTTTCTTAGTACGTGTCTACAGACCTACGTCAAACCATGTTAAAAAATTCATAGCTTTAGGCTTCTTGGATCCAGAAATATGTTTTATGGGTTAAAAACACCCTTTGGAGTGGAACATTTTCAAAACCCTTTCTTAGTACGTGTCTACAGACCTACGTCAAACCATGTTAAAAAATTCATAGCTCCAGGCTTCTTGGATCCAGAGATATGCTTTAGGGGTTAAAAACACCCTTGTAGAGTAACATTTTTAAAACCCTTTCTTAGTACGCGTCTACAGACTATACCACAGTAAAAAAATTCTAGCTCTTGGCTTCTTGAATCCAGAGATATGCTTTAGGAATAAAATACACCCTTACAGTGGATTTTATAATACTTTCACTAATAATTACAATTCGTTACAGCAGATTTTTGTTTTTGGATTGACATATACGTTTTGGTAGGGTACACCTTTTGCTCACAATTGAAATAATAATAATAGTTAAAAAAAACATGTAGGCCTATTATTAAAAATTTCATAACAGACTGGAAAATATCAAATTTAAGAGTTTACGCATTTGCATTAAGTTTTATATTTCGCTTAAATTTGATCAAAAGATGGCGTGACGAATTTGAAATATTATGCTATTTATACAGCGGTATGTGCATTTATTTAAAAGCTGGGTGGGGGGTTGTGGGCCATACATCTTATTTGAATGTACTTTTCTTGACTTAAGTTTTGGTCAAAATCATTGCATACACAATTTTTTTTTTTTTTTAATGTTTTAATATTATCAAAGTAACACCAAATTTTGAACTTTTACGATACTTTTACGTGCATTGTTAAAAACCGAAAAGCTCCGAGTTAAAAATTTAAATCGAATTTATCCATCGGTTTCTAAAAAAGGAAGTTCTATATTGATATAAACAAATCTACAAATTATTATATAAGTGGAAATTTGGCAACCTTTCTTGTGTCGGCGTTAAAGTCTCTCGAATTTCCAATTATATTAATAATTTTAAGTAGACTATCGCGTGACTCCTATAGTAAACTCTCCCGAGGCAAAACCGCTGCTAAATATATCGTTGGAGAATTTAATTCCTTGCGAGCTGTTGCGCATATTTTAAGCGCGGAGTGAAAGTAGTCGCCACGGATACGGGCGGTGGACTAGTTTTGCGCGCGCGTATAACCTTGCACTGCCCGCATAGCGGCGTAGTTGCTGCCACCTGCCTGTATTTGTCGGCTTGTGGTTTGCCCACGTCTGGCCTGCCCATCTCCTTTATATTGGATATTGCAATATACAACTCCACTACTGACTTTAGCACTATATATGGTGTTCTGCATTCAAATGGATCTTTTAATCAAAGCAGTCAAGGTTTATTTTAGTTTTTTTCAATTATCCCTGAATCTTGTATAAATTGGCTGTTAATATTTCCCTTGCACAAACCACTAATTTAACAAAAAAAAACAAAAAAAACAATTAATTAAACCAATTTAATTGTATCTCTGCTCATTCTACTCCATTTTGCTTTTTAATTAATATATTAAAGTTCAATTTAACGTTTTCCAGGAATAAAACACCTGCTAGTGCGCTCTGCAGGTGCAATAACAAACTACGTACCACATTGTTATTTGTACCGTCAGTTCGTTAGATTTTACAATAAAATGTTGCAATTTGAAAAATGTAGGTCTATTTATACGTCATTAAAAAGCACACACACTTTTAATTACTTATAACAATACAAATTTACTTTTATTAGTAAAATACAAGGGTAGGAGTTTCCTCAAATTATTTTGTTCCGAAATTATCTACACATTTTGTTAAAATCTTATATTTAACATTTTATCAAAATAATTAGAGCCGATTTTGATAAAAAAAAGTGGTTTTGTCTTAAATCCCATATATCTAAAATATATGTATTTGAGTCAAATATATCGGAATTGACTGTAAACTTACAGAATTTTGTCCTGCAATATTTAAAGACCCAATGGATATTCACGAAAATTTCAATATAATTTTTTTCATATCCACAGTCCTTCTCATGTAAAAACTACCTTCATTGGCATTTTAAAAGTTTGGAAATTACAAAACGAATCAACTACAGTCTGGATTTGTCTTGTAATTTTCTAAATTGCCCTCAAAACGTTTATCTTGTGCTTGCGTTTTGTCGAAGGAGTCTTTCCCCCTTTTATCTTTTTCTTTTATTATAATTCTGTAATTAATTTTAATAAAAAATTTTATTTAACGTTTTTGTAATTAATTTTAATAAAAATTTTTATTGAACTTTTTTTAAATTAATTTTAATAAAATTTTTTATTAAACGTTTTGTAATTAATTTTAATAAAAATTTTTATTAAACGTTTTTGTAATTAATTTTAATAAATTTTTTTATTAAACGTTTTTGTAATTAATTTAAAAAAATTAATAAACGTTTTTGTAATTAATTTTAATTAAACGTTTTTGTAATTAATTTTAATAAAAATTTTTACTAAACGTTTTTGTAATTAATTTTAATAAAAATTTTTATTAAACGTTTTTGTAATTAATTTTAATAAAAAATTTTATTAAACGTTTTTGTAATTAATTTTAATAAAATTTATCATTAAACGTTTTTAAAATAGTTTTATTTCGGAGTGGTAAAGAAGAAAATGAGTAAAACAAGTAATCTAGAGTATATACGTAAAACAACCTTTAGTGAGAGAAACTACAACGTAGATAGGTAGGGGGTGAACCCATTACACTGCTGTAGGACCCCCTAAGTACCGACATGACCCCATTATTGTAGGACCCCCTCGTACTGACATGATCCTATATTGTTTCTTTGTTTTAACAAACATACATTCCCATATTTCAACTTCTTTATGATAATTTCAAGGAATAGAATTCTAAACAAATATTATTTCACTGGTTATAAAATTGATGTTTAGTTTTTCGCAGAAACGCCTATTTATGAATTGTTATTCTCTCACTTAAAATGTATTTCTATTCATTTTCATTCTACTTAATTTAATTGATTGGATTATTTTACTATTTTAATTGTTTACATTCACACTTATAAATAAACATTTCATTAACGTGTTTTCTGTAATTTATACCTTTTTAGAATTTAAAACTTATATTCTGTTCTATTATTTTATAGCCTATATATTATATATAACAAAAAATTATCACGTACTTAATTCAATAAAATGGACGAATGAACTATCGTGTCGAGGTTTTAATTCGTATCCTTTATATAAATTATTCTAAATAAACATGAAAGGATTTAAATGATCGGAACTAAGTGTATTGACAAACCGGAATTGGTTTTGGAAACTGCATCTAGTTCTGGTTTATTATGTCAATATTCAATATATATAGTCTGCCATCTTTGTTGGTTTTGCTGTTAATTGAGGTGGCTTTAGATTGTTTAGGTTATTCGTCTTTGAATCCCTAAGGTTTTGGTTTTGTTTGTTTGATGGAATAGATAATAGTAAAATATTCTTTTTTATTTCCATTATGGGTAATTTGTTTAATGTTAGATAAGGCACTATGACGGGGATAACAGTTAGAACGATGGGACATTCATGTTATGTAAGAAACTGGAAGAGACTTCAACAGTGGATAAAGAAAGAACGCTATACAATATTAATATCGTCTTCACATTGATTTAAAGTAAAGGCTGTATCGTCAGCCCGTAAAATTATAATTAACTACGATAGAGTAATAAAAACTATAGCTATAAAGAAAAATCCTAACTGAATAAAACATAAAAAAAACTTTAATAAAGCTCGGAAAAGTCGGACGCTCGCTGCGCTCAGAGTCGCAACAAAGTCTCGTAATAAAACTGAAGCCAGTAAAAACATTATTTGTAATAAAATGCAAAACGAAATATGAAATTTCTAGATTTTATTGGTCGAATCAAAAACTCGGATGTAAATATTCATAGCCGAGAGTAGAAAATGAATAAATTTATAAGAAAAAGAAAATTGATACTGGAAATGTTTTTCTGAGAAGGGAATGATAAAATTATATTATGAAGTTTATATTTGATAAAAGAAAGATGGGAAATGTTTTTCTATGATATACGGAAGGGGGGAGGAGGTTAAAAGGTGGGTATTAATTAACGATTTAATCGCTATAGTGACGTATATATACAATTTTAACATTTAGATAAAACGAGCTATTCCTACCCAAAGTCACAACTAATACTAATTACTAAAAATAAAAACCCTAACACCCATCAGTTCCCAAATTATCTTTATCAAATCTAATGTCTGACGCCATATGTCGTATTAAATCTTTTTTAAACGTAGTCGGCCATTTTCGAAATAATAACTCACAAATTCTATAATCATCGTTGGGTTTATAATGAGTTGTGAGAGAGAACATATTTTAAACCGAGGTTTTGGAGTGAAAGTGTGTCTGTAGACAATTTGGGGGGTCAACCGCACACTCCAAGCCATGCCGTGCTGGGAAAGGTCAAGGAAAAGGGAATTAGGGTCATTCTGCTTGTTAAATGATAGCAGGTTTCCGAGCAGTCGTTGGGAGATAACGGGTTAAGCGTTCATTTGTATATTCTAGTTTGAATACCGGCTGTTAAATATATTAAAGCAGACGAGCTTATTGTAGTTGTTTTTTTGTGTGAAAATAATTTTACAATACCAGACGAAACAGATCCATACACCGCCTGCAAATGTTGAGAGAAACTGATAATGGTGTCATTTGTTCATAAACATCGAAACTGTCATTTGTAGACAACTTGTTAATATTAACTAATGCTATCTATAAATAAACAGGAGGGAAAAGATCTCTTTAAGCTCAAGTAGTTAAATACAGTGTAAAATTAAAAGTAAGTTAAGGTTGTCAGAAGTAAGATAAAAGAAAAAAAATTTCAAAGTAGGGGAAACGTGAAAATAATTTTTAAATTAGGCGATTTTTTTCCATTTGTAAGTATGGCAATGTAGTTAAATGAGAGCGCCATCTTAGGGTATTCTTATTAGATAAAAGTAGGCAAGCGTTTAATATTTTAAAGCAGGCCAGCGTTTAATATTTTAAAGCAGGCCAGCGTTTAATATTTTAAAGCAGACCAGCGTTTAATATTTTAAAGCAGGCCAGCGTTTAATATTTTAAAGCAGGCCAGCGTTTAATATTTTTAAAGCTGGCCAGCGTTTAGTATTTTAAAGCAGCCCAGCGTTTAATATTTTAGAGCAGGCCAGCGTCTAATATTTTAAAGCAGGCCAGCGTTTAATATTTTAAAGCAGGCCAGCGTTTAATATTTTAAAGCAGGCCAGCGTTTAATATTTTAAAGCAGGCCAGCGTTTAATATTTTTAAAGCAGGCCAGCGTTTAGTATTTTAAAGCAGCCCAGCGTTTAATATTTTAGAGCAGGCCAGCGTTTAATATTTTAAAGCAGGCCAGCGTTTAATATTTTAAAGCAGGCCAGCGTTTAATATTCTAAAGCAGTCAAATTCTATTATGAAAGTACATTTTAAATGTTAAACATTATTCAACTATAACTTATACAAATGTCCGAGGAGGATATTAACAATAACTAAATGATGTTTCTTGAGGAGTTGAAACGTAAAGGTCAATCAAAAAACTGAGGTAGAACTTTTTTTTTTATTACCTAACTTATTTTTGGCCGACTCCACCGAGACCTTATCTAGGAAACATCTGACCCTGCTCCTTCTTTGTCTTTCTTATGAATGTTATATAAGTTTGCCATTGACATGTCACCTTCAAAGGTCACCCTACTTAGTCTCACTTGTTCGATTGATATTTGATCCTTCTATATAGGATATAGGACATAGCCGGAGATTTCAACACACATCTGGGGACAGAAACGAAGTCGTGTTTGGATAGATTAGCGTGTTGTACTCTCGGTGTGGGCAAACGGCGGGAGGCTTCGCCCCCGGACCTCCCATCTCGCGAAAACATTATAAACGTCCTCTTTGATCACACTGATCCATATGAGTTTGTCGAAAGAAGAGGACTTTTTATGATAGTTTCTGTAAAACAGATTTTAAAATTTAAGTTAAATTAAACCCGTTTTCGATATTGACTTTCTGTCTGTTTCCAAACTCTTCTCTCTATAAAAATTGTCAGTGTTTTTATAAGAAACTTTCTTCTTTTTATAGTTCTTAGAATTTGCTATATATTGCAGGCGCCCCTCCGGTTACACTCAAACTACCGTGCAATGGACGGACAAAATATTGGAATTTAGTTCAGCTCTCCCCCGTCTCTATCGTAAATTTCTACGTTTCCAGCTGTTTTCTTTCCCTACCTTAGGGGGGGGGGGGCTACGTTTGTTACATTAACAGTACATGTTTTCAGTTTCATGTACTATACATTAAAAAAACATTTTTTTAAAATTGACATTGCTAGCACAGCTTGTTACTTACCGGTGTAAAATTCTAATTCAGCGCCTTATAACCAAAAAAGTTTCATCAAAATAGCTCATTAACGATAGTTTTAAATTCACTTATTTGTGGTTGTATACGAAGACCAACATACACATTGTTGTCAAATTCAAACTGAACTTAAAAAAAATATATAAATAAATAAATTTTGAATTTTCATCAAAATCATCTCTAAGGGGCCAATGTCCCGTAAGGCACTATAAATATGATTATTTTAAATATTGACACTTTATTTTTACATCATGAGATTGTTAACGATTTGTTTCGTCCAGCTAGAATAAAGATTTATAGCCTGTTTCAAAATTGACTTTCCATCGTCACATATTCGTACTAAAATAAAAATACTTGTTGGTGGGTCGCGCTAAGTCTCAAGGTCGGCTGCTCCTTACACGAGCCTCAATCTTCTTAATTGCGTTTAAATCTGTCTGTTATTTTGACGAGGTTTTAATTTTACACTTTGTCTTTCATAACGGTGTATTGTGTTTTGGGAGTTTGAACGAAATTCATAGATTTCATAATTTATAAACAGTACAAAACATTGCTCCCTTGCCAGTTCTCATAGTTAAATAATAACAAATGAATAACAATTTCCGACAAATGTCTTTATACGTAAGAAAATAAAATAATGATTGCACAAACTTTTCCACTTGTTCATCCACAAAAGCAAATAAAAACGAATCAAACTTATTCATACTTTATTTTGTCTCATATGAATGTTTTTCTCTTGTATAGTACATTCAAAAGAAAACATCTACTAACATTTTAACAAACATTTATTCAAACCGTCTTCTTACTTTTAATCGAACGGATACCACAAAGGATTCCATTTGAAACTATATACTGTATAACAAATTTAATGCAATCCTATGGAAGAAAAACAGCTGGTAAAATTTTACAACGCTGTTACGCCTAGCGGCAAGGAGCTGAACTAAATTGCGAGTAATGTATTGTCCGTTCATTGCATCATTTCACGGTAGTTTGAGTTAACCCGGAGGGGCAAACCCCCCCTCCCTACAGTATCGGTACATTATCGTTGAAGGAAATTCTTGGAACTATTAAAACAACAGAGAGACTGAGAAAATAAAACGCTGTTTTTACAAAAGAGAGTAGTTTTGAAAACATTTTCTATTCTGTTCAGTATATATACCTCTAAATAAACATTCAATGGATTTTCTCTCTTAATGCTTCTCGCTTTCTTCTCCCCAAGAACGGAAATACAAATATGGGTGCTAAAGTCATTAATCCAGGCAATTTGCATTACAAACAAAAATCTTAATACCGAAGTGAACCTGTTTTTATATTTTTTTAAACACATATTTTTACTCATAAAACAATCTAATCACATTTGCGTCAAAATCAATCCTGTACTAAAATTGATACAAGCGAAAAATTTGACAAAAATATTTACGTTTTTTGCTAGTCACAATTTTTTTTCTTTTCTTTTTTTTCTCTTTTTCTGTATTTATAAATATATTTTATATAAAGTGTAGAGCAATCAATTTCTTACATCAATCATATATTCTATTTTTTAAAGTGTATTTCTGGTAACAATGGATGGTCAGATAAAGATGCCGGACAGAGCGAAGAATATGGACAGATCCGGATTAGCGGGAATTAACATAGACGTTTTACATAATAGGAGAGTAAGATAAATAAAGTATATTAGATCTATTAATGTAGGAGGATTATGTCATTTAAAGTAGGAGTTAGATAAATTACAGTAGCAGAAATACATCATTTACAGCAGGAGAATTAGATCAATTAAAGTAGGAAGAAACATCATTTACAGCAGGAGAAGTAGATCAATAAAAGTAGGAAAATAACATCATTTACAGCAGGAGAAGTAGATCAATAAAAGTAGGAAAATAACATCATTTACAGCAGGAGAAGTAGATCAATAAAAGTAGGAAAATAACATCATTTACAGCAGGAGAAGTAGATCAATTAAAGTAGGAAAATAACATCATTTACAGCAGGAGAAGTAGATCAATAAAAGTAGGAAAATAACATCATTTACAGCAGGAGAAGTAGATCAATAAAAGTAGGAAAATAACATCATTTACAGCAGGAGAAGTAGATCAATAAAAGTAGGAAAATAACATCATTTACAGCAGGAGAAGTAGATCAATAAAAGTAGGAAAATAACATCATTTACAACAGGAGAAGTAGATCAATTAAAGTAGGAAAATAACATCATTTACAGCAGGAGAAGTGGATCAATTAAAGTAGGGAAATAACATCATTTACAGCAGGAGAAGTAGATCAATTAAAGTAGGGAAATAACATCATTTACAGCAGGAGAAGTAGATCAATTAAAGTAGGGAAATAACATCATTTACAGCAGGAGAAGTAGATCAATTAAAGTAGGAAAATAACATCATTTACAGCAGGAGAATTAGATCAATTAAAGTAAAATAATTAGATCCATTAAAATAGGAAAACTAGTTAGTTTAAATTAGGCGAATTAAATCATTTAAAAGAGGATTAGATAAGGAAATAGGGGAAGGAGAGAATAAAAGTAGTCATAATGTTTTAACAAAATAATTTGTAAACATCTTTAACATTGTAGTGATATTAATTAACACAATGGTTAAATAATTAGACTAAAAGTGTAAGATATAGGCTTCTAGAATGTAGGCATTTTAATAAAGCTTACACAAGAATTCTTGTACAATAATTTGCCACTTTTAGACATGATTAAGCAAATTTGATATTGTTATGCTACGACCAAAAACAAGTGTTTGTCAGAAACTGACGAGAATGTCTAGTAATTTTCGCCGGCTAAATAGATTTTATCCATGAAACCCTAATAATAAACTATCCCGGTATTTTTGTCACACTCTGTATTTTGTAACCTTTAATTCCCTAACGTGTATAGAGGTATTTACTTCAAACTTTTAGTACATTACACAGTTCTTTCAGACAGACAGCGAGGGGGGTGGGGGATGGGGGTGCAAAATTCAATTGTTTTACAGTCGGTTGTCTACGTGTTTCACCTTCACTAAAGTCTGGAAATTTTTACTTGTCTTTAAAACCATGTGGTTGTTTCATGTCAAATTAGGGCTCTGTACTTAAAAGCAGAGAAGTAAATGTTTCTTATTTCTTCCTAATGTTAAGTAAAGAAAGCTTCCTCATATTCTTTTACGATTATATTTTCCCTTTAAATGTCTTAAATTGACGTATTTTTATTTTCTTTGATTTACCTACGTGTTGTTTATTTTATTCATCTAGTTTTATTTCACAAAGTGTATATCTTTAATTGTTGTTTTAATTTATTTCATTCGCCTATTTTAATTTATGGGATTATTACACCATAATTTTCTCTTTTAACTACTTTAAATTCACTTAATTCATAAAACACTTCCTCTATTATTTAGTCAATGAATTTAAAGCAGGAAAATAAGAGAAAACAAATTAAGACGATTCAGATAAATTAAAGTAACTGAATAAGATAATTAAAATGAAAAATTCAGATAATTTAAAGTAGAAAAGTAAGTGAATTAAAAATAGGAGAAATGTATAAATGAAATTGTGATAAATATATATTATAAAGTTGAATATTACGCGTAAGTGTCATAAAGAATTAAATTTTAGGAATACGAAAATTAAAATATTGTAATCAAACAATTTAAAGTAGAAAAATAATACAATTATAGTAGAACAATGGAACAAATTAGAATTGAAGAATCAGATGTAGATGAACCAATAAATATATTACTGCAAAGACTGGTGGAACATTCTTCAAACACACTCTTACTTATGTTTATTTAGCTTCATGCCTCCAAGGCTTTCAGATATTATTAAAAACTGGTTTCGCTATGACGTCACTACTAAACCAAAGTAGGACATTCTGTTACCCAGCATGCAACACCACCTTGGCTAATTAACTTTGGGTCTTAAACAATCGTACAAATTCATCGCCATTGATTGGATTTGAAATGTGTGACGTAATAATTGTTTCCTGTAAATAAAGGAGAGTCTCTCTCTCTCTCTCTCTCTCTCTCTCTCTCTCTCTCTCTCTCTATCTCTCTCCCTCTCTCCCTCCCTCCCTCCCTCTCTCTCTCCCTCCCTCTCTCCCCTCTCTCTCTCCCTCTCTCCCTCCCACCCTCCCTCTCTCTCTCCCTCCCTCTCTCTCTCCCCCCACTCTCTCTCCTCCCCCTCTCTCCCCTCTCTCTCCCTCTCTCCCTCCCTCCCTCCCTCTCTCTCCCTCCCTCTCTCTCTCCCTCCCTCTCTCTCTCCCCCACTCTCTCTCTCTCCCCCCTCTCTCTCTCTCTCCCCCCTCTCTCTCCCCCTCTCTCTCTCCCCCCTCTCTCTCTCCCCCCCCTCTCTCTCTCTCTCTCTCTCTCTCTCTCTCTCTCTCTCTCTCTCTCTCTCTCTCTCTCTCTCTCTCTCTCTCTCTCTCTCTCTCTCTCTCTCTCTCTCTCTCTCTCTCTCTCTCTCTTCCCCACTATCCCCCCCCTACAGTTATCTCCATTCCTCTATAATGGAGTTGAACACGGACTCATCAGGGAAAATCGACACGAAAATTTTATTTACAAAATAAAAGTGTAAATGTAATGGTTGCTAAAATTGTTGATTGTATATATGTATGTGTGTGTGTGTGTGGTTTTTTTCTTTTGGAGTTGGTAACATTGTCTGACTTCCGAAACGGCGTTAAAAAAAATCGTATCGAGAAGAATGAAATTGTCAGCCTCGCGTTTTGGACCAATTACAATACAATCTTTATAGTCTAACTAGCTTATTGGTATCTTAGAAAACTAAACCGATAACTTTATTTATATAATCTATATATCGGGGTTTTGTTTTTGTTTTTTCTCCATTATTTTTTACAATGAATTTATAATAAATTAGCTTTATTCAAGATTTTAACGAAACTACATCTACGGAGAGAATGTGAGCGAGAAACCACAATAACAAAGTGAGTTGTGAAGGACAGAATCAAATACGATAACAAAGAAAAAACGAGAATAAAATGTATATTTTTTAAATAGGGATTATCGTTCACATCAGTATTTTCATGGAGACCGCCTCTCGAAACAATAACCTTTCTCAATTTCACAGCATGAAAACATAAACTCTAATTTCAGGCAGGAATGTCATAAAAACTGGACCAAAACAAGAGCCGAGTTATGACTTCCCGACGACCTTCGCACTTTCATTCACCCTTCACAGATTCAATGGACTTCCGGTTCCAAGCGGGGGAGAAGGAGAGGGGGTGGGCAACCTTGTAGTAAAGCAGCCGTGCGGAAACGATCGTGGGTTCGATCACAGATTTGGGGGGTAACGACTTCAAGGTCACCTAATAACGGAACGGTTCAGAGACACGGATGAGAAAGTGAAGGTGATGGTATTGGAAGGGGAATAGATTGATTTAGTAAACATTAAATTAGGAGAATCGGTGAAATTATTATATTTAAAGATATTAAAATAAAATTTAGTAATAGCTTTAAATTAATTATGACCAGGTTTATAAGATATAAGTGTTTAATGTAGGGAATCAGATAAAGTAGGAAATCTGATTCCGGGAAATTAAAATGTTACAGAAATAGAATTCAGTCAATTGTAACAACAGTTTTTATGAACCGTATAAATTTAAAGTAGGCTAACCAGATAAATTAAAGGAGGAGAAGCAGATACATTTAAAGGAGAAACAGATAAATTTAAGTGGAGACTCCAATTAAATTAAAACGGACAATTAATTACCATCTTGAAGAGAATTAAAGTAAGCGTCATAGATAAACTAAATTAATTAAACTGGGCGAGTAAAATCAAAGAGAGTAAAAGTTGTATTGGAGCAAATAGTTGAGGGGATATTATGAATTTAAAGTAGAGTGAACAGAGAATTAAAACAGGAGAACAAGATCAATGAAAGTAGGGAAAATTTAATAAAAATCGAAAATTAAAAAATATTCATCTTGAAAAGAATTTAAAACAGGTAAATTGAAATAAACTGAATAAACTTTAAGAGATCGGTAAAAATTTTAGAAGTTAAAGATGCACTGTATAAAAAAAATGTTACCATCGTGGGACGGTAGAGAGAAGTGAAAACTTGTCAATTTCAAAAATTAATCATTTTAAACTTTCAATAAATGTGATACAATAATTATTAATTATATTTTGTATTGATTATTAGTGTGAGTTGATTAGATTTCTAGTTTTAATATATATGGGTATGTGAGAAAGTTTGTGCGATATTTTTGCATTGATTTTAGTTTAACTATGTATATGGGTTTGAGAAAGTTAGTGCAATATTTTTCGTAGATTTTTAGTTTTAGTATGTATGGGTATGTGAGAAAGTTTGTGCGATATTTTTGCATTGATTTTAGTTTGACTATGTAACTTATATGAGTTTGAGAAAGTTAGTGCAAAAGTTTTCGTAGATTTTTAGTTTTAATATGTATGGGTATGTGAGAAAGTTTGTGCGAAATTTTTGCATTGATTTTAGTTTAACTATTTATGTGAATTTTGAGAAAGTTTGTGCAATATTTTTCGTAGATTTTTAGTTTTAATATATATGGGTATTTGAGAAAGTTTGTGCGATATTTTTGCATTGATTTTAGTTTGACTATGTAACTTATATGAGTTTGAGAAAGTTAGTGAAAAAGTTTTCGTAGATTTTTAGTTTTAATATGTATGGGTATGTGAGAAAGTTTGTGCGATATTTTTGCATTGATTTTAGTTTAACTATGTATGTGAATTTTGAAAAAGTAAGTGCAATATTTTTCGTAGATTTTTGTTTTAATATATATGGGTATGTGAGAAAGTTTGTGAGATATATTTGCATTGATTTTAGTTTGACTATGTATATGGGTTTGAGAAAGTTAGTGCAATATTTTTCGTAGATTTTTAGTTTTAATATATATGGGTATGTGAGAAAGTTTGTGTGATATATTTGCATTGATTTTAGTTTAACTATGTATGTGAATTTTGAGAAAGTTAGTGCAATATTTTTCGTAGATTTTTAGTTTTAATATGTATGGGTATGTGAGAAAGTTTGTGAGATATATTTGCATTGATTTTAGTTTGAATATGTAACTTATATGAGTTTGAGAAAGTTAGTGCAAAAGTTTTCGTAGATTTTTAGTTTTAATATGTATGGGTATGTGAGAAAGTTTGTGTGATATTTTTGCATTGATTTTAGTTTAACTATGTATGTGAATTTTGAGAAAGTTAGTGCAATATTTTTCGTAGATTTTTAGTTTTAGTATGTATGGGTATGTGAGAAAGTTTGTGAGATATTTTTGCATTGATTTTAGTTTAACTATGTATAGATGAGTTTGAGAAAGTTAGTGCAATATTTTTCGTAGATTTTTTGTTTTAATATATAAGTATATGAGAAAGTTTGTGCGATATTTTTCCATTGATTTTAGTTTAACTATGTATGTGAATTTTGAGAAAGTTAGTGCAATATTTTTCGTAAATTTTTTATTTTAAATATAACTGTTGTTGTACGTATACTGTTATTATTATTTTCGTGACGATTTTTCCTTTCACCACATCGATTTAACAGCACCAAAAAAAAATTGTCTACCGGGCGTAAAGAAGTATTCACTTCAATAAAAACAGTGGTTTATGTTAATGTTAGAAAAGTGATGGTCCTGCAATAATAATTTATATTTCATTCTACTACTTTTAATTATCTGATTAGTTTACTTTAATTATTTTATTCTCCTACATTAAATTCATATATAGTTCACAAGCAAATAAGATGTCACACTCGGTACCGAGAATCTAAATAAGCATAAGTTAATGGAAGAATATTCCACCAGAGAATCTTTCTAATTAATTCTTTTATTCTGTATATAAGGGATAATATAAAAATACGTTAATTTACATTATGACCCACCCAGTGACCGACCAACGACTCATTGCCGTATCAGAACACAGCCATTATTCTACAAGAGTTAAAGCTACCAGAGTTAATACCATTACAAGGTTAAGCCTTTTGGCTTTATCCGCCCTTATTTACGGAAGGGTAGATTCCAAACGACTTTGCTACTAATTTAAGATTACTTGTGTCGTAGTCCCACACTGAGGGAATTAATAATACTGTAATCAGAGGGGATTTACCTACTCCCCCACTCATAGTGTAACACTCCTATCTTCCTTTCATACATCAGTGTTATTTTCATTTTGTGCAAATGGAAGTAAGAAGCAATCGGACAAACCGAGCGTACAAGTCTCCTCGCTGTATTAATATACTGTTTCACTTTAAAGTATCTTTTTGTTTAGAAAAAGTTTGGATAAGAAAGTGATGTGATTTCAGACGGCAGCAAGGATCAGTTTCGTCCTGGAACCGCGCCTTTAAATTAATTTAATTTAAAAAAATAAATCCTATCGTAAAATTCAGCCGATAGAATCAATTCCAAAAAGTAACCCAACCTCTACTAGATAATTTCTCTGAATGCTCGTAAAACAAATCGAACATCGTTAAAATCACCGATAAAATGAAACGTCAAATGAATTGAACTGCAAAAGGTCAAACAGTGCTGGAAACTCAAAATAACCTGTTCAGGATTGTAGCTCACCTTCATGTTAGTCGATGTTTGCCGCCATTTTCTGCTCATTCTGGTCTGTTACGGTTTTAATATATATCTCATCAGTTTGACCTTGGGCGGGATAAGCTCTCAATGTCGTAGAGAATTTGTAAAATATTTCAAGTATTTGTCTTAGAAATGCCGACAACGGAGACTATGAAATGTTCACTGATCCTATCTGTAGGAGTAATTTCACATTATTTGTTCACTGTAAATACAGAGTTTCTTGGAAACCACGATTCAAAGAAGTTGTCTGGGAATATTATTCTTTAAAAAAGTCATTTGAAGCAATTTTAACGTACCTTTTGGAGCTTCTCAAGATAATTTTAAAATGTCAAAAAAGATAATATTTTGGAGGTGGGTTGAAGTAGACTACTTCCTATATTATTTAATACCGAAATTTTATTGCGCTTTAAAAAAAATTAAAATTGAAATATCATGTCACCACGAACAGATTTGACATTCATAATCTTCCGTAGAACAAATCTGTTCGATCTGTGATCTACATCTTCCTCCCCCCCACACCTCTGTATTCTATCCAACCGGAAGCATTTACATTTCAAATTCAATATTTGTGTTTGAACTCGGGTGAACTTTGGTATTATGTCGCAAGCGTCAGTCCTCTCCCTCAGTCTTCACCTATTCGTTTTAATATTTAATCAAATTGAGGTGGTCAAATACCTTCCCTCATCCGCGTAAATTACCTTCAAAAAAATCTAAACATTTCGGGGTCGATTTAAAGTGTACATATTGTATAGAGAGCGTTTCAAAAATACGTCCCCTGACATCGGGAAAGGCGTTGTGGAATAAAATTGAAGGAACAAATTCCTGTAAACACTTGTCCGGAAGCGATTCTTTATCCGTCTGTCGAAGATTTTGTTTTTCTTCGTAAATAATAATAAATTTAGTAATTATTAAAATTTCGAGACTTTGGAAGGGGTCAATGTCCCGGAAGGGAACATCGCGCTGGAAGGGGTCAATGTCCTGGAAAGGACTATCGTCCCTTTCAGGACATTGTTCCCTTCCGGGGCGATGGCCCCTTTCGGGACATAGGCCCCTTCCGGGGTGATGGTCCCTTTCGGGACATAAGCCCCTTCCGGGGCATCGTCCCTTTCGGGACATAAGCCCCTTCCGGGGCATCGTCCCTTTCGGGACATAAGCCCCTTTCGGGACATAGGCCCCTTCCGGGGCGATGGTCCCTCTCGGGACATAAGTCCCTTCCGGGGCATCGTCCCTTTCGGGACATAGGCCCCTTCCGGGGCGATGGTCCCTTTCGGGGCGATGGTCCCTTTCGGGACATTGGACCCTTCCGAGGCGATGGTTCCTTCCGGGACATAAGCCCCTTCCAAAAAATCTTATCTCATCTCAAAAATTCAGAGATCGGGTAATTACTTTTTTCTAAAAGTAATTCGGTGCTATTGATTTTTATCTAACCCTATGCTAAATACGGAAATAATGGTTTCAAATAAACATTCAAAATTTCTTACATAACCAACAATACTTTTATTAGCCCAGTGCAGTTACATACGTTATTAAGATAGGTTTTTTAAATTAAAACATTTACCAAAAATTGAGCTTGAACAACAAAAGACCGTTCGAAAGAACACCTTACAGTCTTTCTACTTTCCCAACTGGTGTCCCCATTGTGTGAATCGCCTGGCCAACTTTGTTTCAAACCATGACCCACGTTGACCCTAGTTCCATTTAACCAAACTATCTTTTCAAAATTTATATTTTGAATTTCTCTTAAAAATCTGCTAACAACTACATCACTGTTTTACATTATAACTTCCCTTTCAGAAAATATTTTCCACCTAAACCCGATATTCCGCAATACTTCATTTTATCCAAAATAACCTTTAGTTTTGTCAAAGTAGAGTGAAATTTGTTTTCAAAATACAAATAAACTTGTTTTTAATAGTCGAAAGGGAACATCGCCCCGGAAGGGGCCTATGTCCCGATAGAGACTGTTACCCCGGAAGGGGCCAATGTCCCAGAAGGGACCAATGTCCCGAAAGGGACCATCGCCCCGGAAGGGTCCAATGTCCCGAAAGGGACCATCGCCCCGGAAGGGTCCAATGTCCCGAAAGGGACTATCGCCCCGGAAGGGGCCTATGTCCCGAAAGGGACCATCGCCCCGGAAGGGGCTTATGTCTCGAAAGGGACGATGCCCCGGAAGGGGCCAATGTCCCAGAAGGGAAAAAAAATCCCGAAAGGGACTAAAGCCCCGAAAATGCATCCTTATTATAAATTTCTGTGGTTGATTTTTTTACCAACAACCCAAGAAGTGGCTTTGTAACAAAGTTATGATCCTTAGAAACTACAGTTCGGGCAAACGAAAGGGAATTTTACTAAATTGTTTTTCTTCCTTTCGGTGTGTAGAATCCGAATACCTACAGCGCGCTTGTAACACCCTGTATATGAGTTTAAATGATATGATTGTGTGTGGGGTGAACATTAGTTTCTTTTTATCCTTCATTAGCTGATTTCAATCATATTTGTGATCTGCAAATTAATACTAAGAGATAGTCGAACAAATTAATCCACTAATTATTAATACAAATACGGATTCTACCAAGTCTCGATTTCGAGTTATCTGAATTGATATATTGAAAACAATTTCAAAAAATCCCGCTTTCCTGCACAGGTCTTACGATGTGCAAACAACGTCCAAACGTTTTCACTGCTCTGCACAATCCGGCAACATTGTAAACCAGGTTTCACTCGCATTGTTGCCGTAGCGAATGGAATCTGCGTAACCTGACGCTCACAACCATATCAGCGTAATCAAGTGGTCCTGTCTGATGTTACTGTAGGCTACTGGAACAACTCCTTCAGGGAGAACTGGTATACAGGGTGTTATAATATTACACTGTAGGCTGCAGGAACAACTTCTTCAGGGAGAATTAGCACAGTGCTTAAGAGGTTCTGCGATTCTGTAATGTTTTTTAGGTCTTTTGTAAAGTATTTTAATTAATAAACCTTTAATAAATAATACAAATATTAAAAGTTCTTTTCACACCATTATTGAAGTTTCCTCATCTATTACAACTAAATAATGTAGGCAAATTTCAAGCTTTATTAAACTAACTGAGAATATTATTTTACACTATCATTGAAGTCTCATCTATTACCAGAACTGTTTAAAGTGAGCAAATCTCTCGCCTTTTTAAACTAACTGAGAATATTTTTTTTACACCATCATTGAAGTCTCATCTATTACAAGAACTGTTTAAAGTGAGCAAATCTCTCGCTTTTTAAACTAACTGAGAATATTCTTTTTACACCTTCATGGGCTCTAATGTCGTCAAAAACATTTTTTTCCGGGGAATACGCTTCTCGCACATATGTAAGAAAGCAAACTGTCAATTGCTAAAAAGAAGATCCTTTATATTTGAAAGACATTTAGCTTGGAGAACATCGTTCTGGTAATTTATTCCAATAGTAGTTCCGCCTTCAATGTGTTTTTTTTTAATGTTAAATATCCAAAAGACTCATAAAAAGCTTCTTACGATGTAAGCAACCATAACATGACGCATGCGCAAACGGTCAAGGGCGCGATATCTCGACACACCCGCACGCAATGCCAACATGTCCTCTGAACCCGCATCGCGTCGGGCAAGGTGTAAACAGCTGTTGAGAAGTCCTGCATTAGTGCCCGGATGTTTGTAGCAATACGGGGCAGAAATCATGGTCATTATTAGGAAACTAACTGCGCTCGATTGCCAATTTTGACCTTGATACAAATTTATGCAGTTCAACACAGCTGCACTAAATGAGCTCGTGTTATCATTTTTAAAGAAAAATGTTTTTGATTCAGTAAAATTTCGTTTTATGAAGTAATGACGTAATATTTAAGACTCCCGAATTGACGCTCGCGCATTGCACAGAGTCGTCTCGCAACTAGGTCAAGTGTGTTATCAGTACTCTTTGTTTCTTATCAGTAATATATGTGTCGTTGCGCTCCATTAAGCTCTACTTTGGTAAGATAACGATTTAATCTCAAGGCCGTTTATAAAATACACTTTTGCAGTTAATTGCTTCTCATAAAACTGCAGTTTTATTAAAAGTACAGGCTGTGATGGAAATCTGCATTGTAGAAGATATGCTTTAGGTTTATTACTTGATAGAACAGATGAATTACAATTGAATTAATTCTCTTAAAAACATATGAAAGCCTCTACTGGTCTTTCAACATATTTTTACTGATCATGCGTTGTTTACATTATTCCAAAAATTATTCTAATAATCAAGGGCGTACCCCCCCCCCCTGGAAGCAAAAAAAAAATCTTTATTATACATTTTGTTGCTGGAATTTAATACAATTCTTGAAATAACTATTTTAATAATCAATTGTATATTGAATGACCATGGCTTCCCTCCCCCCCCCCATAGTTTTGATCCTGGGTACGCCCATGCTAATAATACTGACAGATTACTTAAAATAAGGCCAATTATTGATTGTTTTAATAAAAAATGTTATTTGTGTACAGCCCAGATAAAGAATTATCTCTCGATGAAGTTATTTCCTCTCCAAATCACAAGAACGCATATGTGCGTCATCCGCATGTAACCGAAAAATGGATGCTATATGATAATGACGCACAAGTGCGTCAATTTTTTTCCCCCGTGAAATATATTTAAAAATTATATATTCTAGCTTTGTTTAATTATATTATAGTAGTTATGTACTAAATGTAATGAGGTTTTCATTTTTACAAATCAGCACCTGTGGAAAGCTCGTTTTTCGCATCAGCAGTGAACGTGTTAATTCATGAATATATACAAGTTGGATGATAGTTAAATTTAAGGAGAAACCAAGAAGAACAAAATGGTCTACTAGATCCAATATCAAATATTTTTTCCATTACAGTATCTCAAACTTCCCTTCTATAATAATTTTTGAAACGTTATTTAAAATTATGAAATAACCGTGCTGGGTAAGAGTATACATTAAATTAACGAAACAACACTAGGATTTCTGCGCGCGCATAACAACTTAAGTTACATTCTTCTCCAAATTGGATTTCAAATGGAAAAGATTCGAGGGGACTGGGGGAGAGGGGGGGACTCCAGTAATGTTCATTTACTTTCAGAAACGTATCGGAAGTTACCCTGCACTTTGAACTCTTCTCTGAAACGTGGCCGTAATTTTGAACAGAAGTAGAAAATTCTCTACACGTTGCAGCTTTACTTTGATATGCTATATCCGTACGTAATGCAGCTCAGAATACGTGAAAAATGTATTTTAATATATAATCGATTCGTTCGTTTGATAAATATGTAACCAACTGTAAAATAACTATTAAAGTTTTTAGTTACAACTCTTAACTTGAGGTTAAATGACAACCTTACGTTTAATTTGAGTTTTCACATTTTATCAAAAATGTTGACAGTTAGAATCGATTAATTTTCAACAAGACACATTGTGTAACGAGAATTCATTCATATCTGAATTTAAATAGGAGAACGAAGGGAGAAATTAGGTAGAACTATCAAGGACATTAAGTAGAACGATCAGAGAAATTAACTAGAAGAACTATCAGAGTCAATAAGTAGAACTATCAGAGACATTAAGTAGAACTATCAGAGACATTAAGTAGAACTATCAGAGACATTAAGTAGAACTATCAGAGACATTAAGTAGAACTATCAGAGACATTAAGTAGAACTATCAGAGACATTAAGTAGAAGTATCAGAGAGATTAAGTAGAACTATCAGAGACATTAAGTAGAACTATCAGAGACATTAAGTAGAAGTATCAGAGAGATTAAGTAGAAGTATCAGAGACATTAAGTAGAACTATCAGAGACATTAAGTAGAACTATCAGAGACATTAAGTAGAACTATCAGAGACATTAAGTAGAACTATCAGAGACATTAAGAACTATCAGAGACATTAAGTAGAACTATCAGAGACATTAAGTAGAACTATCAGAGACATTAAGTAGAACTAGCAGGGACATTAAGTAGAACTATCAGGGACATTAAGTAGAACTAGCAGGGACATTAAGTAGAACTATCAGGGACATTAAGTAGAACTATCAGGGACATTAAGTAGAACTATCAGAGACAATAAGTAGAACTATCAGAGACATTAAGTAGAACTATCAGAGACATTAAGTAGAACTATCAGGGATATTAAGTAGAACTATCAGAGACATTAAGTAGAAGTATCAGAGAGATTAAGTAGAACTATCAGAGACATTAAGTAGAACTATCAGAGACATTAAGTAGAAGTATCAGAGAGATTAAGTAGAAGTATCAGAGACATTAAGTAGAAGTATCAGATACATTAAGTAGAACTATCAGAGACATTAAGTAGAACTATCAGAGACATTAAGTAGAACTATCAGAGACATTAAGAACTATCAGAGACATTAAGTAGAACTATCAGAGACATTAAGTAGAACTATCAGAGACATTAAGTAGAACTAGCAGGGACATTAAGTAGAACTATCAGGGACATTAAGTAGAACTAGCAGGGACATTAAGTAGAACTATCAGGGACATTAAGTAGAACTATCAGGGACATTAAGTAGAACTATCAGAGACAATAAGTAGAACTATCAGAGACATTAAGTAGAACTATCAGAGACATTAAGTAGAACTATCAGGGATATTAAGTAGAACTATCAGAAACATTAAGTAGAACTATCAGAGACATTAAGTAGAACTATCAGGGACATTAAGTAGAACTATCAGAGATATTATAAGCAGAAGAACGATCAGAACAATAATTAAGTAAAACTATATAAGAAATTAATTAGAAGAACGAAACATTTTACTAAATGGGAGAATTATTGTACGCTTTTTGCGGCAATGACAATATTCCAAAGTAGAAATCAAAAAATTCAAAAATTCACAAGAGATTTAAAACATTCCAAAAGACAAACCATTAGAAGAACGAGTACCACAAGTAAAGCACTTTATTTGAAAGAGCAACATTTCAATGACTAAGTCATCATTTATCAATTCTTAACATGAACACAAAAATTTGTGACACTGACTCACAAGAGACAATGCTCATGGAAAATTGTGTTTTCGTTTAATTTGTATATTGAAATTTTCCACGAGTTTTGTTAATTTTAAGTAAATGTTATTTGTTGTTGTATTAAATAATACAAATAGACTCATAACGTGTTTAGTCATTTTTTAAACAAACAGAAACAATAATTATATATATATATATATATATATATATATAAATTTGACCGTTTAATTAAACTATTTAAAATATTAACATTAGCATGCTGTAGCTTTCCGACACTTACTCGGCCATTTCAGGTAATGAATATTGGAGGGGAGAGGGGAGGGGAACTAATCAATTGATTGAATAACTTTGAATTTACGCCGCTAGATAGAGTTGTTGAAAGCAATTAGTTTTATGTCAAAAGTTATGTTGTACGGTTGGACAAGTGGACAGAGTAGGGCCCTCGGGGGGTTTGATTTATTAGAAAGTAAAATGGCTGCTTGTAATTTATATCTAAACGTGCGTATGTAATTACTGTATAACTCGTTTGTGTAATTTGCTGCTCGGTAGAAATTATGGAAAATAATTATCAGAATTTTTTTTTTTTTTGTTTTACGGCCGTGATTTTGTTTTTGTTCATATAAAGGTAACACGTTCACTTATTTTAAATAACATAGACTTTTTGCTAATTTAAATACAAAATAACTTTTGTATTTGGTCGGTTTTAAATTAAACATGTTATATTTCACTTACTTTAAAGCATATATAGCCTATGTTCTCTTACTTTAAATCATTAATTTCAATTTAATTAATTAGGGGAATAATGTAATATATTACTAATTGTTTTTGCCTAGACCTCCCCCTTCGAAAAATATTTGAAAATTTTAAATTCAAGTTTTAAAAAACATATTTTAATTGAGCCTCAAATATGTAGATCATACGAATGCATGCACAATATTTGTACAATCACCTCTTACTTCCGGAGTTGGGAAGAGGCACTGTGGGACGGGAACAATGAGAGGGCGTTGACACAGATAAGGCCCGCGCACGCGCGTCCTTGACTCTGTGAAATGTAGGCCAGAGTTACAACATACTGATGTTGGCCAATCAAATTAGGCCAGGCGGCAAGTGTGGCGGCCAAACTAAGTTTAGGATGCCCCTCTCATCTCTCAACTGCACTTGTATGTTCGTACATTATGCAAACTTCGCTTCGCGTGTATTGGCAGCACTGTTTGAATCGATTCCAATATAAGAACTTTCACCATTCAGAATCTAGACAGTGATTCGTTCTAGTTTTATTTATTGCGTTTTAAATTTTAATTTTCAGTATTTGTCTAGGCTACTTTAAATCGTAATTTCTGCAAAATCGAAATGTAAAAAATATCACTTTTGGAGGTATTTCGGTTCGGGGAAGTTTAGTACACTTTCGTAGTTCCAAGCTGACTAAACTTTCACTTACTGTACTTTTGCTTCACACAACGCAAATGTTCACTTTAATTGGTTAGTTTTACACAAACGCTTACCTATTTTAAAAATGAACACATTAATGTAAAACAAAATTCAGAAAGTGTTTAAGGGAATCTTTGATAAGTTATATACAATTAAAATTAAAGTGGAGGGGAGGATAAAGTAACAAAGAAACTTTATTTTATTTTTTCTAAATAGTACGTCATTTTCCCAAAAATGATGAATATAATTTTTGGTTTTGTAGATTGACGTGTAAGAAAGTTAGTGTGTTTGTTTTTATATTTTTCGTTAATCCATAATCTTTCACAACCAAATAGTTTTTCACTTCCCCCAAAGCAACGTTCATAAACTGTCCCTATATTTTATAATACGACTAACAAAACACTATAAGAAACTAGGATTCTACACGCAAACAAATTAAACAATTAAAATTAAATACATAATTGTTAACCATCATTATAGAACGCACACTAACATTCAAAACAACTGTTTCCTTTCTAAAACATTGCGCACGCGCAGAACCTTTTTTTATTTCTCGAGTATGTCATTTAAAAATATTAATTTGACTTTTCCTCAATGAGTTTAGTCACACCAGCTGTTTTTGTTTGCTCATGCGCAGTAGAATAATTTAGACAAGAGTTTTAATAGAGTCGAGATGATGTAAGGGAGAGAGTACAGATTGGCCCGGGCCTTAAAGTAGGCCACTAACTATACAATGTTGCCAGACTTCTTTATGCCTGTAGACTTTGTAGTGAAAGATGAGCTTTTACTAAAGTAGGCCAATGTTCAGTATTTTAAGTAGAGAATGATTTTTTTAATTTTAAGGAGATTGTTGACACAATTTTTTGTATTGATGTTGGAGAGGTATTAAATTTATAATCTTTAAATCTATTAAATTTCTTTCTTAAAAGAGTGAAAATTTGATTCAACGCATGTGCTTTCTATAAGTTATTATTGTTCATTTATTTTTATGACTGTGTATTGTGTAAGCACAAAATAAAAAAAACTACCGATTTATATGACTTCTAATGATGTATAAATCAAATCAAATTGAGATGGTGGGAGCATCAACATATCAAAGAGAGTTGGAGAAAGAAAAAGAAAGGAAAATTGATTTGAAATGTTTATTTTTTATATTTTGTGAACTATAACTAAAATAGTTATAGTTTGATTGGTGTAGCTCGTGTATGACTGAAGAGGACGACCTTGTCGTTGAAACGCGTCTGATACTTACGCGTATTTTTTTGTGAGAATTGTGTTCTGTGTGTTTGTTATACTGTACAACACTTGTTTGTTTACCAATCCGATGCAAGTTTAAACAAAGAAACAGTCGTCAAAGTGAAAACGTTTTTCTTGTTTATCAATACACTACTTGTTTGACGGCGGGATGGGCTCGGTTGACATTTTCACTGCAATTTTATCTAGTGCATCGAAGCGTGAAGGTCAGACGTTTTAGCGTTTGTTGTACAACTAGCGACACCTAGTGGTCGTAAGAGTAACTACTTCAAATGTTTCGTTGTTTCGTTACTAGGTGGCGCGACGATACGTTTGTTATTAAGAGCTTTACAAAGTAATTTAATCTTTTCTTGGAACTATTGGGTTCGGGTAATACATTTATTTATGTAGGCGATAAAAATAGTGACTTATTTATGTTTTAATTGTACGTCTAGAGATGTAAGGGAAATACAGGTTTTTGACCTGTTGATTTATATATAAGTGATATATAATATGCATTTATATCTATGCAAAGTTCAAGTTCAACATAAGAGAGTATTCAATAAAAATCAAAGGAAATCACCTTTATGTGGAACTATTATTATTTATATCTCTAGAATCGATTAATCGTTTTATTATAACCGCTATTCGAGTTTTTGGCAATCAACGGTTTTCAAATTCCTCGGTTGAACTCTGTTCTTAGAAATCTTTACGACCCATTTCTTCCGACCTTTCCAAGAAATGTTAAGTACAGCTGTTTGGGTTTCCCCAGTGCAACCAACTTTCACATTTTAAATTGCTTTGGATTTTATTTACAGTAATTTTAGAACGATATTAAAAAGACGAACGTCGTTTTCATGAATTGTTTTGTTTTTTTCTGAATTGTTAGTGGATAAAATTTTGTCCTCTGTAAATCCAGTTTGAATAAAAAGGTGGATTTTTTCGTTCATTTCGACAATTTGGTATTTTCCCTCATTTTGTCTCCGTAAAATAATTGGTATAGTTTGTGATAACAGATTTACATAAGCCTCTACTGTGGGAAAATGTTGGTTATCGGGTAAAAAATTGTTTTTTCCACCCTATATTTTAGTTTTGAGAATTTTTATTCTTGTACAAAATTTATTTGTATTCCTGTTCATCCCTTGAAACAAGACTAAAAATATTATTTCTTTGATGATAATTTACGATTTTCTCAAAATCGGTCACAATAACTTTGAGGATGCAAAAACCAAATGTATTGGTCTTTCCAAAAATCCTGGGAATTAACGAATCTTGTGAAAGATGAGTACAGGATCAAGTTTTGACAGATGACGAGGGTAAGCTATGACGTCAGAACGTTTTGACATGTGAAAAATGCGTACAACCTTTAGGCGTTCACGGTATTTTATTTCTCTGTGCACCTAGCTATGGCATCTGAGGGATTAGGAGACACTTACTCACACACGCAGCTAACCTAACCACGACACTATTCCTTTTGCGTTTTCTCTGTGCTTTCGATATGCATAGCCCGAGATAATGCGCCATTGGTTTCCCCATAGTAGTAGAAGTCACCTCCTAAACACTAAACACACTGAAGTGAATTGATTTATCCCCACGACAGTTAAAGGCAAAGTAACAACTGGAGTGACCCAGTGACACATCCAGGGTTGGCATTCTAAGCAATCATGTCTTCGGCCCGCGTGAAAGGGTGGATGACCTGGGGTCACAACTGGAGTGACCCAGTGACGCTTCCGGGGTTGGCATTCTTAGCAATCATGTCTTCGGCCCGCGTGAAAGGGTGGATGACCTGGGGTGACAACTGGAGTGACCCAGTGACACATCCAGGGTTGGCATTCTTAGCAATCATGTCTTCGGCCCGCGTGAAAGGGTGGATGACCTGGGGTGACAACTGGAGTGACCCAGTGACACATCCAGGGTTGGCATTCTTAGCAATCATGTCTTCGGCCCGCGTGAAAGGGTGGATGACCTGGGGTGACAACTGGAGTGACCCAGTGACACATCCAGGGTTGGCATTCTTAGCAATCATGTCTTCGGTCCGCGTGAAAGGGTGGATGACCTGGGGTGACAACTGGAGTGACCCAGTGACGCTTCCGGGGTTGGCATTCTTAGCAATCATGTCTTCGGCCCGCGTGAAAGGGTGGATGACCTGGGGTGACAACTGGTGTGACCCAGTGACACATCCAGGGTTGGCATTCTTAGCAATAATGTCTTCGGCCCGCGTGAAAGGGTGGATGACCTGGGGTGACAACTGGAGTGACCCAGTGACACATCCAGGGTTGGCATTCTTAGCAATCATGTCTTCGGCCCGCGTGAAAGGGTGGATGACCTGGGGTGACAACTGGAGTGACCCAGTGACACATCCAGGGTTGGCATTCTTAGCAATCATGTCTTCGGCCCGCGTGAAAGGGTGGATGACCTGGGGTCACAACTGGAGTGACCCAGTGACGCATCCGGGGTTGGCATTCTTGGGAATAATGTCTTCGGCCCGCGTGAAAGGGTGGATGACCTATGGTGACAACTGGAGTGACCCAGTGACGCATCCAGGGTTGGCATTCTTTGCAATAATGTCTTCGCCCCGCGTGAAGGGGTGGATGACCTGGGGTGACAACTGGTGTGACCCAGTGACACATCCAGGGTTGGCATTCTTAGCAATAATGTCTTCGCCCCGCGTGAAGGGGTGGATGACCTGGGATGACAACTGGTGTGACCCAGTGACATCCAGAGTTGGCATTCTTAGCAATAATGTCTTCGCCCCGCTTGAAGGGATGGATGACCTGGGGTGACAACTGGTGTGACCCAGTGACACATCCAGGGTTGGCATTCTTTGCAATAATGTCTTCGCCCCGCGTGAAGGGGTGGATGACCTGTGGTGACAACTGGTGTGACTCAGTGACACATCCAGGGTTGGCATTCTTTGCAATAATGTCTTCGGCCCGCGTGAAAGGGTGGATGACCTAGGGTGACAACTGGAGTGACCCAGTGACGCATCCGGGGTTGGCATTCTTGGGAATAATGTCTTCGGCCCGCGTGAAAGGGTGGATGATCTGGGGTGACAACTGGAGTGACCCAGTGACGCATCCAGGGTTGGCATTCTTTGCAATAATGTCTTCGCCCCGCGTGAAGGGGTGGATGACCTGGGGTGACAACTGGTGTGACCCAGTGACATCCAGAGTTGGCATTCTTAGCAATAATGTCTTCTCCCCGCGTGAAGGGGTGGATGACCTGTGGTGACAACTGGTGTGACCCAGTGACACATCCAGGGTTGGCATTCTTAGCAATAATGTCTTCGCCCCGCGTGAAGGGGTGGATGACCTGGGGTGACAACTGGTGTGACCCAGTGACACATCCAGGGTTGGCATTCTTTGCAATAATGTCTTCGCCCCGCGTGAAGGGGTGGATGACCTGGGGTGACAACTGGTGTGACCCAGTGACATCCAGAGTTGGCATTCTTAGCAATAATGTCTTCGCCCCGCGTGAAGGGGTGGATGACCTGGGGTGACAACTGGTGTGACCCAGTGACACATCCAGGGTTGGCATTCTTAGCAATAATGTCTTCGCCCCGCGTGAAGGGGTGGATGACCTGGGGTGACAACTGGTGTGACCCAGTGACATCCAGGGTTGGCATTCTTTGCAATAATGTCTTCGCCCCGCGTGAAGGGGTGGATGACCTGGGGTGACAACTGGTGTGACCCAGTGACATCCAGGGTTGGCATTCTTAGCAATAATGTCTTCGCCCCGCGTGAAGGGGTGGATGACCTGGGGTGACAACTGGTGTGACCCAGTGACATCCAGGGTTGGCATTCTTAGCAATAATGTCTTCGCCCCGCGTGAAGGGGTGGATGACCTGGGGTGACAACTGGTGTGACCCAGTGACATCCAGGGTTGGCATTCTTTGCAATAATGTCTTCGCCCCGCGTGAAGGGGTGGATGACCTGGGGTGACAACTGGTGTGACCCAGTGACATCCAGGGTTGGCATTCTTAGCAATAATGTCTTCGCCCCGCGTGAAGGGGTGGATGATCTGGGGTGACAACTGGTGTGACCCAGTGACACATCCAGGGTTGGCATTCTTTGCAATAATGTCTTCGCCCCGCGTGAAGGGGTGGATGACCTGGGGTGAAAACTGGTGTGACCCAGTGACGCATCCGGGGTTGGCATTCTTGGGAATAATGTCTTCGGCCCGCGTGAAAGGGTGGATGACCTAGGGTGACAACTGGAGTGACCCAGTGACGCATCCGGGGTTGGCATTCTTTGCAATAATGTCTTCGGCCCGCGTGAAAGGGTGGATGACCTAGGGTGACAACTGGAGTGACCCAGTGACGCATCCGGGTTTGGCATTCTTGGGAATAATGTCTTCGGCCCGCGTGAAAGGGTGGATGATCTGGGGTGACAACTGGAGTGACCCAGTGACGCATCCAGGGTTGGCATTCTTTGCAATAATGTCTTCGCCCCGCGTGAAGGGGTGGATGACCTGGGGTGACAACTGGTGTGACCCAGTGACACATCCAGGGTTGGCATTCTTAGCAATAATGTCTTCGGCCCGCGTGAAAGGGTGGATGACCTAGGGTGACAACTGGAGTGACCCAGTGACGCATCCGGGGTTGGCATTCTTTGCAATAATGTCTTCGGCCCGCGTGAAAGGGTGGATGACCTAGGGTGACAACTGGAGTGACCCAGTGACGCATCCGGGGTTGGCATTCTTGGGAATAATGTCTTCGGCCCGCGTGAAAGGGTGGATGATCTGGGGTGACAACTGGAGTGACCCAGTGACGCATCCAGGGTTGGCATTCTTTGCAATAATGTCTTCGCCCCGCGTGAAGGGGTGGATGACCTGGGGTGACAACTGGTGTGACCCAGTGACACATCCAGGGTTGGCATTCTTAGCAATAATGTCTTCGCCCCGCGTGAAGGGGTGGATGACCTGGGGTGACAACTGGTGTGACCCAGTGACATCCAGAGTTGGCATTCTTAGCAATAATGTCTTCGCCCCGCGTGAAGGGGTGGATGACCTGGGGTGACAACTGGTGTGACCCAGTGACACATCCAGGGTTGGCATTCTTTGCAATAATGTCTTCGCCCCGCGTGAAGGGGTGGATGACCTGTGGTGACAACTGGTGTGACCCAGTGACACATCCAGGGTTGGCATTCTTTGCAATAATGTCTTCGGCCCGCGTGAAAGGGTGGATGACCTAGGGTGACAACTGGAGTGACCCAGTGACGCATCCGGGGTTGGCATTCTTGGGATTAATGTCTTCGGCCCGCGTGAAAGGGTGGATGATCTGGGGTGACAACTGGAGTGACCCAGTGACGCATCCAGGGTTGGCATTCTTTGCAATAATGTCTTCGCCCCGCGTGAAGGGGTGGATGACCTGGGGTGACAACTGGGGTGACAACTGGTGTGACCCAGTGACACATCCAGGGTTGGCATTCTTTGCAATAATGTCTTCGCCCCGCGTGAAAGGGTGGATGACCTGGGGTGACAACTGGTGTGACCCAGTGACACATCCAGGGTTGGCATTCTTTGCAATAATGTCTTCGCCCCGCGTGAAGGGGTGGATGACCTGTGGTGACAACTGGTGTGACCCAGTGACACATCCAGGGTTGGCATTCTTTGCAATAATGTCTTCGCCCCGCGTGAAGGGGTGGATGACCTGTGGTGACAACTGGTGTGACCCAGTGACACATCCAGGGTTGGCATTCTTTGCAATAATGTCTTCGGCCCGCGTGAAAGGGTGGATGACCTAGGGTGACAACTGGAGTGACCCAGTGACGCATCCGGGGTTGGCATTCTTGGGAATAATGTCTTCGGCCCGCGTGAAAGGGTGGATGATCTGGGGTGACAACTGGAGTGACCCAGTGACGCATCCGGGGTTGGCATTCTTGGGAATACAGTAATGTCTTCGGCCCGCGTGAAAGGGTGGATGACCTGGGGTGACAATTGGAGTGACCCAGTGACACATCCAGAGTTAGCATTCTTAGCAATAATGTCTTCGGTCCGCGTGAAGAGATGGCTGACCTGGGGTTCTTGGAAGCTTTCTGGTTTGTACGCATATTTAGCTTTATAAAATTTACCACTTACCCTCGTCAATTGGAGTTGATTCCTCGTGTACGCATTTTTCGTGTCACCGATTTAACGAACTAAAACGATAACTTTTTACCTTTAAACTTGTAGTGATAACTTTATGCCAAACATATTAGCTGAATGCAGTGTATTCTTTTATTATTTTTTAAAAAATTTAGACGCTTTTATTTTCAATACAGAAAGGGGCAAGCTCTTTTGTTTGCTAATAAAATAGCAACGCCACCTGCGGGAAAACAATGAACTAATTTCATGATTAGTCATATAAATAAAAACAAACAACTTTAGTTTTATTGTAGTTCTATTTTACAAGTAATAAACCTGGACTTAACATGTCCCCGAGGGCTGTAAATTTCCTCCCTGCCCTCCGGAGAACGGGGGGGGGGCTTTTAAGTCTTCTTATTGATTAAGCTTAAAGTTTTTACGATTCACATAAAATCCAAACTATTGCTGCCAACATCAGCAGTTGAACGTAAAAAATTTACCTTCCAGATAGTTTCGACTTTATCAGGATTACGAGTAAATTGAAAAGAGAGAAATTTTATGAGGAAATTTCAGATTGGTTAAAGGTGGGGGGGGGGGGGAATGGGGTTAAATGTGTCAACGGGGTTTATATTAGAGACAAAGAAAATATAAAACTAGAAATAAGGGTGCTAATATGTTGAATTTGTTTTACTTATTCCTAACGTGTATCAGTGTGGGGAGAAGTAGAGGAGGGTAAATGGCGTCCGCTTTTAAAGTGAAATAACAGTTTCCTTAGAAGTTGGTTACGCAGTAAACTTTTTAGAGCAAGTATTTTGATCACAAAAATTACGTCAGTTTCTTAAAAGTGATCTAAACAATGGAAAAATAATCAACGCAGAAACTTTCTCAGTTGTAAAGGCTGGTAAAAGTTTACTACGTTGTATATGATATTCCGTGATTTTTTCTCTGCGTTTGTATCAATATATAGATTACATTTGCACGAAATGAGTGCACGGACTCGTGTAGGTCCTGGATTAAAGGAATTACCGTAAAACTACCGTCATTTTGTATATTTATTACAGTAAATAATTAATTCCTCTAATTAATACAGATGGTGAATCCATTGCAGGTATCACTTAAATAAGATGGGCCTGGTGGACGATGATACTTGCAGGTAACTGTGGTGAAGAGGTGGAACGCATGGAACACATCATCATGGAGTGCCCGCCTTATGCCAAAAAAGACAAAAATCTCTAGAATTCATCTTCATTTCGGAAGAAAAATTACTAAACCTCCCGACCAGGGGTTTGATCAATTTTGTCAAAGACATAGATCTCTCCTTAGTCCAACAAGAGGGGGGCACAAAAGATCTAATTAGGTCGCAGTGCAGGAGGCGCTTTTAAAACACTCTCTCCAGTCTTAATAATAATAATAATAATACAGATTGTTATTTTCCAACTTAAATATATAAAAAAGTCTCTGAAACGTAGGATTTACCCAACAACAAATATTTCATTCTCAAAATATCGCATTTTATAAAACCATTTCTAGGAACATAACCTTATTTGACCTCTAAACCTCACCACAAAGCTGCCCTCACTTGACAAACAAAAGCCGCGCTGATATTTTGCATTCAGATAAAGGCATTTCTAATCCGGAAGTTATAATAACGGAAATATTTAGCCATACTGTTTCCGGTTGGCATAATTTCACTTTGTCGCGTGACCTTGGGACATATCCGGAGCGAACTGATAATGGACAGGTGACATTTGGGTTAAGGTTTGTGTGTGTTGTATTTTAGTGATTCATTATTATATGAATTACTTGCCTAGTACCGACCAGACTCCATTTGAATTCTTAACCGGTGAAAAGGAAAAAAAACCGACTTTAGGCAACTTTTAAAAACTAAAGAAGATATTGACATACAAAAAATTTTGAAGGCAACTAAAAATACAGTATTTCTACCAACAAGCCGTCATTAGTTCTTTTATTGCTTTGTTAACAGCGAAAAATTCCGCTTTGGAAACTCTAGCATTTCAATTTAGTGTGAAATAATGTGCAAAATATGGTATATATTCCTCCTACAGTTTCATCATTATTTGTAACTTATAACTCGATTATTTTAGGATTGAAATCAAATTTAAACTTGTTTTTTTACGTACGTAATTATAAAAACACCAGCTAAAGCGATAAAAGCAAAACCTTAAAAGACTTCAACTACTAAAAGGTCACTTATCAAGGTACTTTATCTCCGTAGAACAGGTCCAACTATTGTCCGATGTTGTAAACATAACCGGGAATCGTTATTTTTGGAATTTTAAGACCCTCGAAACCGTGCGACAAGGAACTGGTTACACAGCAAAACCCGGATCCTTGAAATTCTCTAAATAATCGTAACGTTTTAATTGCTGTAATTTGGTAAATGGACATTTTCCTCGCCGAAATTATTTTTAGTACTTGGGAACAGTGCACTTGAACTGGTTTTAACAGGAAGTATTTAAAATGTATGTTACCTGAAAGGAGGGAAGACGAGCGATGTTGGAATGGTTGTTTTGTTTAAGAAGTATTTGTGTTTTGATGAAGAACTTATGACTGTTGATTTCAGTTTGTCGACTAATCTTGTTAATTATATTTCAATCAACAGTCTTTTTCGTATTTTTTTTTTACTGTTTCTTTGCTTACTTCAGATTAATTGATTTCTTGTTTATTCTCCTGCTAAAATAATATTTTTACCTTCATGTGACAAAATTGTGACAATCATGTCACCCAGATGAGGTTGCAATTTTACACTCGAACAATCATGTCCTTCCCATTTTATTCAGAAGTGTCCCTCAGGAGAAACAAGAAATATCCCCCGAGGAGATTTCAGTGTTGGAAGTTCTTATTTTTGTAACATTTGGAACAAAATAAAATAAAATAGTGTATGTGTGTGAGAAAGAGGAAATAGGGTGTTGAAAAACAGAGAAGAGAGGAACAAACGTAAAAAGACAAAATGAGGTAGAAAAAAGAACGTCTAGGGAAAAGAAAAATGTGACAAAAAATAATGAAAGAAGATAGACAAGAAAAGGATAAATGAACGGAGAGAGGAAATAGATAGAAAGAATAGGATGATAAGGGGGGAGTATAAATTACTCCAGTGGTTTTAATTCAACCACAGTCGGTGGAGTAAATTGTTTAGTTCCTTTATAATTCTGAATCGATGGAGGAAGGATTTGTACAAAAAAATAATCTGAAGGAGAGGCAGGATACGGACTAAGGACAAGTCCAAGGCTCAAGTTTTCGCTCCAACAGTCTTCAAGGGCATCGTGTGATGGTAATCAAATTGACGATATCCTTCACTCTCAAGGTCAAATTCCGACTTTATTATTGAATGAACCTAACCTGTAAATGTACAAATTATGATTTATAAATGATTGTGTAAGTTGCCTTATTTTGAAAAGTGATTTGTTAGATGAATAATGTACCACGGCAAAGTGTTGCAAGACCGAGAAACAACAAAACTTATAATTGACGCCATTTTGAAACGGTTAGGCAATTTTAAGATTTTGCGGTGGAGTGAAAACTAACAGAAAACATTGTACGCAGTGTGGTTTTGGAGTCCGGATCTGTTCTGGAATTATAATGTTTTTTGTCGAAGACAAGCATTTTCGTAGATTATGGAAAGAGATATTTCTTTTTTCTTTATAAACAGAATATTTACAAAATATAACTTCCCATCATTCCAGATCTAAATAGTCTACACATAATCTAAAAAATACACACAAAAGATATTAGATTTCGTAAAAAACCGTTAAAACCTTTTCTTTCTTCTTCCTTTCGTTTCTCGCTCCTTTCTTTTCTCTCTTCATCTATTTTGTTTTCCTCCTCTTCATTCCTTTTATTCTCCTTCTTTTCTTTTCATTTCTTCTATCGTTCTTTTCCCCTGAAATAGACTTACCGGACGATGGCCTATCGGAGTATCTCGTGCAGTAAACCCAAGCTGGCCATAACATCGGTTGCTGAGAATCTGAAGAGGAATTCGCACCTGCAGTTGTTTCAGATTTTGTTTCTTTTGAGAGATCGATAGGCGCACATTTAGTTTTTTTTTTGCAACATTGGCCATTTCCCCTGAACACCGCCAAATTCAAGCCTTTTAAAATGTTATACTAAACTTTACATTGTACACAATTTGGTTTTGGAGTCCGGATCTGTTCTGGAATTATAATGTTTTTTGTCGAAGACAAGCATTTTCGTAGATTATGGAAAGGGATATTTTTTTTTTATATATTATATAAACAGAATATTTACAAAATAGAACTTCCCATCATTCCAGAACTAAATAGTCAACACATAATCTAAAAAATACACACAAAAGATATTAGATTTCGTAAAAAACCATTAAAACCTTTTCTTTCTTCTTCCTTTCGTTTCTCTCTCCTTTCTTTTCTCCCTTCATCTATTTTGTTTTCTTCCTCTTCATTCCTTTTATTCTCCTTCTTTTCTTTTCATTTCTTCTATCGTTCTTTTCCCCTCTTTTTTCTTCTCCCCTGTCTTTACTTCCTTACTGTTCTTCCCACATCCTTTTCTTAGCTTTCCTTCCCTTACTTCTCTTACCTCTCTTCCTCCTTTTCTCATCGCCTTTCATTCCTCCCTTTTTTCCTTCTCTTTTCATTCTTTCCCCTCTTCTTTGTTTTTTACACCTTTCTTCCTTTAGTATATCTCTCTTTTCTTCTTTCCTTTGTATATGTATTCTTATACTTTTCTACATCATTTTATCTTTTTCTCAATCGCATTTCTTTGTCTTTCCCTTCTCCTTCCTTTCTTTTGCTCTTTCGATATGTTTTCCTCTTCTTTTTTTAATTTTTACCTCAACTTTACCATCTTTCCTTTCACTTTTACTTTCTTTCCTTTTTCATATGCCTCCTTTTTTTCTTTCACTCTTATCGCCTTCTCTCTCTCTCTCACACACACACACACACACACACACACACGGGCGCACGCGCTCTGCTGTTATAGCAACCGAATAAATTGTTCTCCAATGTTGCCAATGCTATAGAAATAAAAACTCACAATACTGACGTCTCCTCAGAGAGATACTCTTCCTTAGGGACACTTCTGGATAAAGTGGGAAGGACATGATCGGTCGAGTGTAAAATTGCGACTCCAGCTGGTGACAAGAACGGACGCGGCTAAAACCGTTCTCTCAACACTGTGCACTAAGAAGTTAATCTTAAATAGTAATTCCCTCAAGTCGACTATCTCCAATATTTGTCGGGAATTTTTATAAAGAAATAATGCGTCGTTTTAAACGTGTAGTAGAAAACCTCCAGTAAAATTAACCTCCAGTATAAAACTTTTTAAAGGGAGGAAACATTGAAAAACTACGATTTACAAAAACAACTCAACCTGTAGAAGGGTGATAGAGTAAAACACCCGAGATATTCAAAATACAAAAGACCAGTTTCTTCCTCCACAATTGCTACAATTTACCAGAAGGCTAATTAAGTCCTGAAGGTTGTGCGATTTCCTGCTGACGTGATGTAATATCCCTAATGACGAAATATCCGGCATCTTATTTCCTGTTAATGGGTTTAATAAGGTAAGATTGTTTTTTAAATGTACAATAATTAATCGATGTGGCTTTTCCTGCCGATTTTCCGCTACAAATGAATTGTTAATCAAACCGAGACATTTTAAAGTTTCCTCTCGGTAGGGCGCTGACTATCCTATATTTTTCAAATTAAAAAAATATTTAACCCAAATTCCAAAATGTATAATTTTAAATTTCTAAATTTATACTTACATTTTTGGTATTAAAATCAGAAACAATTTTTACTTACAATATATAATTTATACCTAGTAGGGGAATGGGTATTTTTGAAACGGACAGTTGTAGAAAATACATTATCATTGAATATGCAACAAAGGAAATTCCATACTGGAGACGCTCCTGGCACAGGTCTTACTAGAGCCGGAAGTAGAGGAAGTTATGATTTCCACGTCACTTCCGTCAGTCTGTCTGACAAGTCGAGGTTTGACAGCGCCAATCTCGAGGGAAGCCATTATACATAGCTGGATGCTGGACGAGGCAAATTGATTTTGTTGAGATTTATTGCTATATCTGTTCTCTTTGTTCTACGTGAGCAGACATTCATCAGCGGCGATTTGCACAACCGATTCCTATTGTTTTGTTTAATTGATATATTGCATTTAATTAAATTATATATTACTAATAAAATTTATGTTTTAAAATACATTTTGATTTTTTTTTTTTTTTTTTACAGGTGAGTTGAATGCCTTTTATTAGTAAGACACGATGTCTCCGTATTTTGGTGAGTTGTAACTTTCTCATATTTACCTATGTATTATTATTAATTACTGCGGTTTGGACTATAGGCTACTGTGAAGCAAACTAAATTGATTTTGAAAGTTTTTTATATATTCAAAATAGTTTATATTTTTGTTTAAATAGATGTTTTGGACTTTTTGCTGACAAAATTAGTGTGAACTTTTTTTGTTGCGGTTTGCACTTTTTTTTTTTTTTTTTTTTATCACAGAATATAAATCCGAAATTTCTGAAATATATTAGCTATGCCGATTTTTACAATAATTTTATCAGTGTAAGTCCAAAAACAAAACGTGTTTCCTGTACTTATTTACATTAAATTTTGGCAAATTATTAAGACTCGTAAGTAAAATCAATAAATAAAATAAAAATTATTTGCCTTATAAAAAAAAAAAAAAATGCTTCGTTTATATAAGGAGAGGGATATTATAATATACTACCTGCATTTTTTTAAATTTGAAATTCACAACATGTTTTAAATTAACAGCCAAAACTTTAATTATAAAATCACTATATTTTTATCTTCATTTTAAATGTATTAAAACAAAAGTATATTGAAGCATAATCTAAGGATAAAGAAGGACAATATCGTAGTTATTTATAAACTTAGAGAAGTTAGTCGGGAAATATGATATTGTATATTAGATTATCTTATTCTATAAAGTGAATATCCATGTATCCTTTGTCAGAGACGTCTGGGCTGCGAGAGTTTGTCATATGAGAGGAGAGGGAGTAATTTATATTGGGGGGGGGGGAGGTAAAGGAAGGAGTTTTGATTGATGCAATATTCTGTGACGATGGAGAACTGAGATACTCTTGAATTTTGCAATTATTGGTTATTCTTTGTCTCGAGTCAATTAGTCTGTTATATTTTGAAATAAAAATATGTAGGTCGTATCAGAATGACAAATACAAATATTAACTCTAAAAATGTTGGTTTATTATTATTTATTTATAATTACATGTTTGTAACATTTTTTATCTATTTTAAGAAGCTGTTATAACAAAAAGTAGTATTTATATTGCAATTAAATAGGGGAACTTATTACGAAAATAAGAACAATCATAGAAATTTGATTAATTATACAATTATACCTGTTATTTTATTTACTTTAAACATTTTTCACAGACTTTAAGAAGCTGAAATAAGCAAAAAATAATAATTTAACAATTGTATTTATATTGCAAGTAGAATAGTAATTAAATAGGGGAACTTATTAAGAAAATAAGAACAATCATAGAAATTTGATTAATTATACAATTAAAAGTGTTATTGTATTTACTTTAAACATTTTTCACGTACTGAAGCTAAAACAAACAAAAAAATATATTTAACAATAGTATTTATATTGCAAATAGAATAGTAATTAAATAGGGGAACTTATTAAGAAAATAAGAACAATCATAGAAATTTGATTAATTATACAATTAAAAGTGTTATTGTATTTACTTTAAACATTTTTCACGTACTGAAGCTAAAACAAACAAAAAAATATATTTAACAATAGTATTTATATTGCAAATAGAATAGTAATTAAATAGGGGAACTTATTAAGAAAATAAGAACAATCATAGAAATTTGATTAATTTTACAATTAAACGTGTTATTTTATTTACTTTAAACATTTTTTACCTATTTTAAGAAGCTGTTATAACAAAAATATTTTTAACAATAGTATTTATATTGCAAGTAGAATAGTAATTAAATAGGGGAACTTATTAAGAAAATAAGAACAATCATCAAGATTTGATTAATTATACAATTAAACGTGTTATTTTATTTACTTTAAACATTTTTCACGTACTGAAGCTAAAACAAACAAAAAAATATATTTAACAATAGTATTTATATTGCAAGTAGAATAGTAATTAAATAGGGGAACTTATTAAGAAAATAAGAACCATCATAAAAATTTGATTAATTATACAATTAAACGTGTTATTTTATTTACTTTAAACATTTTTCACGTACTGAAGCTAAAACAAACAAAAAATATATTTAACAATAGTATTTATGTTGCAAGTAGAATAGTAATTAAATAGGGGAACTTATTAAGAAAATAAGAACCATCATAAAAATTTGATTAATTATACAATTAAACGTGTTATTTTATTTACTTTAAACATTTTTCACGTACTGAAGCTAAAACAAACAAAAAATATATTTAACAATAGTATTTATATTGCAAGTAGAATAGTAATTAAATAGGGGAACTTATTAAAAAAATAAGAACCATCATAAAAATTTGATTAATTATACAATTAAACGTGTTATTTTATTTACTTTAAACATTTTTCACGTACTGAAGCTAAAACAAACAAAAAAATATATTTAACAATAGTATTTATATTGCAAGGAGAATAGTAATTAAATAGGGGAACTTATTAAGAAAATAAGAACCATCATAAAAATTTGATTAATTATACAATTAAACGTGTTATTTTATTTACTTTAAACATTTTTCACGTACTGAAGCTAAAACAAACAAAAAAAATATATTTAACAATAGTATTTATACTGCAAGTAGAATAGTAATTAAATAGGTGAACTTATTAAGAAAATAAGAACAATCATAAAAATTTGATTTATTATACAATTAAACGGGTTATTTTATTTACTTTAAACATTTTTCACATACTTTAAGAAGCTGAAATAAACAAAACAAAAAAATTAACAATAGTATTTATATTGCAAGTAGAATAGTAATTAAATAGGGGAACTTATTACGAAAATAAGAACAATCATAAAAAATTTGATTAATTATACAATTAAACTTGTTATTTTATTTACTTTAAACATTTTTCACATACTGAAAGAAACAAAACAAAAAGATTAACAATAGTATTTATATTGCAATTAGAATAGTAATTAAATAGGGGAACTTATTAAGAAAATAAAAACAATCATAGACATTTGATTAATTATACAATTAAACGTGTTATTTTATTTACTTTAAACATTTTTCACGTACTGAAGCTAAAACAAACAAAAAAATATATTTAACAATAGTATTTATATTGCAAGTAGAATAGTAATTAAATAAGGGAACTTATTACGAAAATAAGAACAATCATAAAAAATTTGATTAATTATACAATTAAACTTGTTATTTTATTTACTTTAAACATTTTTCACATACTGAAATAAACAAAACAAAAAAATTTAACAATAGTATGTATATTGCAAGTATAATAGTAATTAAATAGGGGAACTTATTATGAAAATAAGAACAATCATAAAAATTTGATTAATTATACAATTAAACGTGTTATTTTATTTACTTTAAACATTTTTCACGTACTAAAGCTGAAACAAACAAAAAATATATTTAACAACAGTATTTATATTGCAAGTAGAATAGTAATTAAATAGGGGAACCTATTACGAAAATAAGAACAATCATAAAAATTTGATTAATTATACAATTAAACGTGTTATTTTATTTACTTTAAACATTTTTCACGTACTTTAAGAAGCTGAAATAAACAAAACAAATTTAACAATAGTATTTATATTGCAAGTAGAATAGTAATTAAATAGGGGAACTTATTACGAAAATAAGAACAATCATAGAAATTTGATTAATTATACAATTAAACGTGTTATTTTATTTACTTTAAACGTTTTTCACGTACTGAAGCTAAAACAAACAAAAAAATATATTTAACAATAGTATTTATATTGCAAGTAGAATAGTAATTAAATAGGGGAACTTATTAAGAAAATAAGAACAATCATAAAAATTTGATTAATTATACAATTATACGTGTTGTTTTATTTACTTTAAACATTTTTCACGTACTTTAAGAAGCTGAAATAAACAAAACAAATTTAACAATAGTATTTATATTGCAAGTAGAATAGTAATTAAATAGGGGAACTTATTACGAAAATAAGAACAATCATAGAAATTTGATTAATTATACAATTAAACGTGTTATTTTATTTACTTTAAACGTTTTTCACGTACTGAAGCTGAAATAAACAAAAAATAATAATTTAACAATAGTATTTATATTGCAAGTAGAATAGTAATTAAATAGGGGAACTTATTAAGAAAATAAGAACAATCATAAAAATTTGATTAATTATACAATTATACGTGTTATTTTATTTACTTTAAACATTTTTCACATACTTTAAGAAGATGAAACAAACAAAAAATATATTTAACAACAGTATTTATATTGCAAGTAGAATAGTAATTAAATAGGGGAACTTATTAAGAAAATAAGAACAATCGTAAAAATTTGATTAATTTTACAATTAAACGTGTTGTTTTATTTACTTTAAACATTTTTCACGTACTGAAGCTAAAACAAACAAAAAAATATATTTAACAATAGTATTTATATTGCAAGTAGAATAGTAATTAAATAGGGGAACTTATTAAGAAAATAAGAACAATCATAAAAATTTGATTAATTATACAATTATACGTGTTGTTTTATTTACTTTAAACATTTTTCACATACTTTAAGAAGCTGAAATAAACAAAAAAAATTAACAATAGTATCTATATTATATCGTAAGTAGAGAAATTAAGTACGTGAATTTAGTTAATTTCGTTTATTAAAACTTGATTCCAATCTATCACAAAAGCCCTCCACTCTTATACCACCCCCCTCCCTTCATAACTTGTTAATTGGGTCTAGGAAATCCCCTAAGGCACAACTTGCAATCACCTTCTGAGGGTGCAAATTGCATTTATATGAATATATTATGTGTGCGGTCTTTGCGTTCAGTCACATATGTTGATTATTGTTTGCCTCCATACGTAATATTTCAATCAAAGTAGAAATTATTTTTTAAAAATGTTTTATATATTCAGGATTGCATGACGATAAAAGAAAAATTGAAAACAAGGCATGTAGAAATTAATATTTTGGAAAAATTACACAGGAATTAATTTTTTAAAGAGATTTACGAAAAAATTACAAATTGAACAGTAGTTTAGTTTTTAGAACATTCATTGTAATCGTTGTTTTTTTTTTAGAAAATATAAAAATTTTCCTTTTAAAAACAACAATAAAGAATAAAATTCACATTTTGTTCCGTCTTTTATAAATAATTAATTATTAAACATGTTATTTCCTAACAAAGTATCTCATAATCAAAATACTACCTTTATAAAAGTATACGATATCTCTTTAACATCTCTCCCTCTCACTCTCACAAAACAATTTCCCTTGTCAATCCCCCTACAAACCTAATTTCTAACGATAAATTCCAAATTCTTCACGGCCTACACTCCTACAATTCCCAAAACCTGTTTCGTGCAACAATGAAACGCACAGAAAACAATTCCACAATACCAACTTAACAGACACAAAATATTGTAAATCAAAACCAAAGTGTCAACAAGTAGTAAAACCTTCTCGTTTTTGGGCGACCGTCCGACGATTTTCTCTTTTATTGGCTTTTAAGAGACAAACACCCGAATGACCTAAATTTCGGTGCAATAAATTATATGTTTTATTTTCTTACCCTCGTCTATAAGGGGGGTTGGATTCCAATAGTTGTTCTATACATAACACTAAACACTTTGTGAACGAGTTGCAAGTAATGTCGCATAACATATTTCACGGTAACGTTGGTGTTTACAGTTTCCAATGTTACAAAATGGCCGTTGGAGACATCCTCTTTTATACTTTTCGTCTGTTATTTTATAACCTTTTCGCCAAACTATAATATAACCTCTTATAGACAAGATATCTTTCGCAGACGTTGTAAAGGAGATGAAATTTTAGTATTGCAGTATGTGGGATCGTTCTAATCAATTTTAGTGTTTCTTCTTGTACTTAAATTCGCCTGCAGTTTAACACTTAAATTCATCGTACTTTCTCTCTCTCCGGTTGTTCTTCATTTAATGTGTGAACTCTATTTGTTCTCTTACTTAAATCATCTGTTCGTTCTCCCATTTAATATCTTTCTCGTACTTAATTTCTGATCATTGTTCCATTCCATTCCTCTATTTCGTTCTCTCACGTAATTTCTCCGATCTTTCTCCTACCTAAATTCTATGATTATTCTTCTAATTTACTTCTCCAATCGTTCCCCTTAAGAGGAGGTTCCATATAACAAAAATGCCGTCTACCGCCCATAAGACCAATGCAATACAGTACTCTCGTTGATACCCATATTTTTCCTTCATTCTTCATCCGATTTCGTTGATTTTTTTTAATTTTTTTATTGAAGAGAACAAACTGCTTTATGTTAACTGCGAGAAAAATCCTTCGTATCTTTAAAGGTACTTTCTTAAAAAATTGCTAAAGTAAAAAAAAATGTTGTTAGGTTTTTATGTAAAACAGAAAATAGTTATTTGTGCAACTAGTGAACAAAGTGGCACTTTTTTAAACGAGAGAAAAATGTTGACACACGAGGCATGCCGAGTGCGTCAATTTTATCGAGTTTAAAAAAGACACTTTGCTCACGAATTGCACATTATACTTTGTCTACAGTTGTTATTTTGTGATAAAAACAGTTCATACTGGCGGTCGTACTTTTTCTTTGATTTGACAGGAAGGAGATTTAGTACAACGTTGTTAGCTTTTTCCGCTAATTTAGGCGGGGTATTTGACAGGTTTTCATCCTCTGAACTGTCCATATTTTAAAACTAACTACACAAAATATAGCAGTAGTGCTAAACGACACATCAACACTGAGTAGAAGTTCTTACCTCAAAACTGAGGTTATTTATGAATATTACAAATAACTTAGGTGTATTGTTGAGGAAATGGGATTGCCAACTTCAAAACTCGTCAAACGAAAAATACTCTCCGTGTACATACACTGTCAATCATCTTTATGAATAATTACTTCCTTTTTCAACTTAAAAACGTTGTTTTATTGTTTATTTATGTCATTTTACTTGTAAGAATTAATCTAACCTACATACGGGACATTTCCTGTATATTATAAATCAATTCAAATAAACTTAACCTAAATATCGTTTTGTTCGGTTGCCATTCGGAGTGAGCAAAGTAGTGTGCAAAGTAGTGGGCAAAGTGAAACTGTTGAGAAATCAGCTGTTTTGCAAACTAATTTAAATGAACAAAATGCCACTTTGTCAACAACTGTAGACAAAGATATTTTTAAAATTGGTTCAACAAAACACATTCAGCTGTACAATACCTTTCCATTCATACCTCATTTATATCTTTAAAAACAAGGTATTTATGGGTATTATTCTATTGCATTAGTCTTATGAGCGGCAGACGGCACCGGCCGCCTAGTGGAACCTCCTTTTCAATTCTCTGATCGTTCCTACAAAATTCTTCAATCATTCTCCTAAAAGAAATCTTTTATTCTTCTTAAATTTCTTCTATCTTTCTCCTATTTTAATTCAACGACAATTCTTCTAACTTACTCGTCTCCTACTTTAAATCTCTAAACAAAAACTTTAACCTGCTTTAAATAAACCCATACACATGTTATTCGCCTTACAATTGTTCCAATCTGTGATTCTAGTGTAAATGGAGACCCCTACTACACGAATATGGTGGGTTACAAATAATATTGTTCTTATGGACGAGATATCCAAGATGGCGGTGAGATATGGAGAGCCCTAAAAACTTTCAGACGTTCAATAAACACTCCAACAAAAAGTCGCGATAAAATGGAACAAAGATAAGGAAATTTATGATCAGCTGGTAGATATAAACCAAAATGTTTCCTCTGGGATACATCAGTGCATTCCCTAGGGATTGTAGATAACAATATGTAGGAAGTTTGAAGTATGTACGATGGTTTGAAGTTGAATGTCTTTGTAGCGGGAGAGAAAGAGAAGAGAAGTGCTGGTATACTAACCCCTCTTTCAACCAACCACTTTCTTAAAAGAAATTTTACTATTTAAAAAAACTGTTTCAATTCATAAAACAGATTTTTTTTTTTTATCAGAGAATAAATTTATCTCATCCAAATGTGCTACATTTCGAAAATGAAGAAATACAACGACAGGTTGCTGTAACAAATAAAAACAAAACATCCCTTGGCTGTCTGATGCAACGGAAACAAATCTACCCCTTTCTCACCCCCCCCCCAACACATGTCTACATTGATACAGATGTTCGGACACAGGCTGCATCCGTTGAAACATTATTTGTGTTGCATACAGGAGCTAAAGGAACTGAGGATTAAAACATGGTTCCTAAATAATTGTTAAATAACACAGTTAAAAATTGTTTGCAATCAAAACTAGTACAAAACGGATATTTCTGCAAAAAACTAATTTTTCTGAAGTCTCTTTGAAAACCATTTCTGTTCAAAACCAATCTTTACAATTAATTGACTTATAAAGGCTTACAGTTGATGCGAGTAAATTCTCGCCGAGAAACAATGCCGAAGACGCCATTTTGCGCTCGTTCACTTTTCTTGGATCAGCGTGAGAATAAATGTGTTGTATAGGCCCTACATAAAAAAAAAACGTTTTCTACAGTATGTCTCATAATACTTAAAGAATTGCTTAATATTGGTTCGGGATGATGTGTTATTGTAGAACGATTTATAGGTTAGGTTCTACTCTCATTGTCAGGGTTGACGAAGCACGACGGTTTTGCGGTCTGTCCTTGGCTTTTTGTGAACAATGGAAAAGTCGGAGGTAATAGCTTTTATAGTTTGGTTACAGTGTTTTCCAGCACGATGCCACAACCGCCATTGGAAATTAGATTTTGTATAAAACCGTGCAAGATATCTTCATATGTAACGAAACATTTAAAGATGCACAGCAGAGGGACGAAACTGATCCTTGCGGCAGTCCGATATGTTACTTTATTATTGAAATTTAAAGAAACTGATGAAGTGAGCATTAGTCAGAACTAGTTATATTTGTAGTATTAAAATAGGGGAATGATTTTGATCTTTGGAATTATAAAAATAGAATGTTTTATTGCTTTATTGCGTATGTTTCGTCCGTTTAAATAAAGTTTTCTTTCCCACATTTTGACTATTGCTAGTTCATTCTCCTATTTAAAATTGTAAATTTAACTGTTGATTCGCCGATTTAAAATGTTGTTTATTCGCTATTTAAAATCCATTTATTTCGTTCATTTCTTTAAATTGTTTTCTTGTTTATTCTCCTGTTTAAATTGTATTTATTGTTGTTTTTAAAGTATGAATACTCAATAATTAAAATAAAATAAACCAAGTGAGTTTTGATTAGTTGAAAAAACTACTTTTTTGTTTCAACAATAAATAATAATATATAGTATTAAAATAAAAAATCGATTTTAACATCAATCTTGAAGCAGATGACCAATCACTTTTATTATGATAGGCTGATTAACCAAGTTTTATCAAAACCGTTGGCGCTGATTTTGAAAAGATTTTTATAATTTTTAATTTAATTATTTTTTTCAGTCTAAACAAAAACGTTTGAACCAGTTTTTTTTTAATATTTAGACAATGAACAAATAACTTTTTCGTTTTTATTTTTATTTCCTACAGAAAAAATCGTTCGACGAAGAGATTTTAAGAAAACAAATAATGAACAGGTAAATATATGAAATAAAGAAATTCAAATTCATTTTTTAACCGATTTCCCTGCCACAAGTATATGAGAAAAGAAATAATGAACAGGTAAATACAAGAAATAAATTGAAATAAACACCAAATCCCTTACAGCTAAGAGTGAGTGATGCAGACAAATAGTAAGGTAGACAAATCCACCTCCCTGTTCACCCCCTTATACATTTATCTTTATTTGCAACATGTGTGCCAACCTTTGCATTCACCACTGTATTTCACCACCTGACCTAGCCAATGTTTTACACCTGCTGAATCAATGTCACACAAATACAATATACACTTGTTTAATTTTATCTTTAGAGAAATGCATCTTGGAAAACTGATGTTTGGACGCCCCATAAGGAGTAAATAGGAGCATCTTAAATGAGAGCATAGATCGAGTTAAAGAGTTTTATTGATGAAAATCCTTCCGTCGGTTCTTCAGTCAAACAAGTTTAAATACTCTGCCGAGCTGATGTAACAGCGTTGGTGAAATTATTACGCGACAGCAGGAGAAAGTCCGGTAACACGCTGGAGAAAGTCCCGTCATATGAATGCCAAGGTCGGAGAAAGTGGTCCATGCAGCTGAGTGGGGTAAGAGTCATCTCTTGTAATACTTACGTATTGCAGCAGATACAGGGTGTGGTTTGTTTACACGAACAGAGAAGAAACTGCAAGAAAAATACAAGTTCATATTCGTCCTTTTCCCTACTTTACTTTACCTCTGGGACCAAGCTTTGTATAACTTGTTTGTTGAGCTTTGCGGTCAGTTTCTCATTTCAAACTCTTGCATTACACGATACTTTGTAGCGGTATTTCACCACACTTGCAACCCCCTCCCCCTCTATTTAAACTTATAATCATTTCAAATTTAACCCTCTTATAAAGTTTCACACTGAACTACTTAAGTCTGTTGGAGAAGTTTCAAGATGGCGACTGAAAACTAGATTGTTTTAATTGAAATGTAAAATGTATAATAACACTGTAATAACTTTCTCTTTTAAACTTAATCAAACATTGGTAATTAGATAGTCGGGTGTACCTTTTATTAAAATTTTATTGAAATCACCGGTACCGGTTTTGTGATATTTAGCGTACATGGTTCGTTTTTAGTTTTTCCTAATATCATTTTAGTTTCTAATTTTATCTTGTCCGTCGGACGAAAAAAAAAATTCAATTTATTTTTAAAACCCGTTCATAGATCCATTTCCAAAGGGTATTATTATTGGATAAATAGTGAATCGATTCTGCTGGCCAGGTAGCGTGTCAGAGTCACCTTGAATTGTCCACGCCCCCTTTGTTAGAATCGACCAATCGCAAGCGTTGGCCTTGTAACGACCGTCATGCGCAGTTTGGCGGAAAGGAAAATCGTGCGTTTTGTAGAATCAGGATTAATTAAATGTTTGGCGTCCAAGGTAACAGTTGGACAAATCACGGTCTAATTTAGGACGTTGTGGTTGGTCCTACAAAAAAAACATCTGATGTGTCAGTAGTGCACGAATAAGAGGATGTTTTTGTCGAGTTAAATTTATATTAAAATAAACAGCAATTTTTCAGATAATAAACTGAACAAATAAGTGACAATAAACTTCTTGAATTTTCATTCTTTAATTTACATTCCTGTTTTTTGTATGTTTTATATACAGAGTGGGTTATAAGTCACTTGACACTACCAGTCACTCAGTTTCACTGACACTATATGCGCTTATCTGTGCTTAAAAGATGTGTATAGAATATAATGGAGGGCACTTTGAACATTTACTTTAGGTGGGAGTTCTGCAGTTCCCCCGGCGGTCAGGGGCAGCCCCCGAAGGTTATCTGAAGTTCCCCCGGAGCCCCTTTTTGGGTGTAGAGTGCTACAGTTCCCTGGCGGTCATTTCTGTATTAACGTTATTTGCTAACGCAACAAATAAATTATGTAATGCAATAAAAAATAACTTGTACAAGAAAAAACAGTTACCTCCCCTACCGAAGAATATATCGGAAGTTCATGACGCTCTAAACAGTATTCGTATAGTTAGTAATGAAGATGAAGAACTACTTCAGGTTAGGTTGTGAGTGACAGCCGGGGGAACTGCAGACATTTTTGGGGGGCAGGATTATCGAGCCCAATAAATTCCTTCAACCGCCGGGGGAACTGCATGTCAGCCCTTTAGGTATGTGTTTGTTATTGGGTAGGACAATTCAATACTTTAATTTTAAACATTTATACTTAACTTATACTCTATAATAAATTAATATTATTAGTCTACTATCGCAATGCATTTTTGTCAAGTGACTTATGGCCCACCCTGTATATTATGACAGGTAAATTAGCTGAAATCACTCGCCTTTTTTAAAAAGTAGGCTAAGTGATTAATAATTCACTTATAATAAAATAGGCGAATGAAGACAACCTTTTCCAGCATTAAAGTCTTCACTTTTCTTTAAACTTTGCGCCTTCACTTCTACGATGTATGCAATACTCTGTACACTCTATTGCTCCCACGGTAGAAACATGTAGGTGATAAATTTCCGCTAAAATCGTGGATAACCGCCAACTCCGATCGTGCATGTGGAATTACATTGCTTGTGAATTATTGCCCTTGTAATTCTGTAATTATCGCAAAAAGAGATCTTCTGTGTGTGTGGAAAAAGATCTGTAGGTGATAAGAATATCGTCCCATAGTGTCAACTCGAAAAACAACTAAACTTATAAATGAGTTAATTTATTGATTTAAAAAAAATTAATTTGTTTAAGGAGACATCATAGTACTAACACATCCCGGATGGTTTCCCACCCTTACTGAATCGTAACTTTGTATATTGTAGACAGCATTCACTCGCTTCGCTCGTCTTTTACCGGCCTCGTAACTAAGCAAAAATCAAATAGGCCTATTTTTGGAAGATCCGGTTTCGAAAATATTAATTTTGAAAATAAATTCGTTATTCTACCATAATTAAAGACCTAGGAAGCATAAATACAAAATAGGTTATATTATATATATTATATATAACAGCTGTATTTTTGATTACGCTTTTTAAGTAGTAAAGAACAATTCTGATAATTGCAACGAAATTTTGTCAGACTACCTCAAACATGTCTGTGACATCGAGGTTGTGAATTGTTCCTTGGGATACTTTATTTTTTCTAAAGTTTTTAATTGTTGTTTTGTTTTTGTACAAGTAGTCTATTGTAAGGAACAATAAAACATTGCATATAGGCCTATATACAACACCATTTCAACATTTTATAAGAATGGACACTACAAAAAGCCTTTTTTATCTTATGGCTTAAACAATCTTTAATACATAGGTTTCTCTGTGTTAAATACATTTGAGAAAAGAATAGAATTACGAGATCTTTTCTATACTTTCGTTAAGTTCTCTATACAATATCTCCATATTACATACATTTGAGAAAAGAATAGATTGACGAGATCTTTTCTATATTTTCGTTAAAGTCTCTATTCAATATCTCCATATTACATACATTTGAGAAAAGAATAGATTGACGAGATCTTTTCTATACTTTCGTTAAGTTCTCTATACAATATCTCCATATTACATACATTTGAGAAAAGAATAGATTGACGAGATCTTTTCTATATTTTCGTTAAAGTCTCTATTCAATATCTCCATATTACATACATTTGAGAAAAGAATAGATTGACAAGATCTTTTCTATATTTTCGTTAAAGCCTCTATTCAATATCTCCATATTACATACATTTGAGAAAAGAATAGATTGACGAGATCTTTTCTATACTTTCGTTAAGTTCTCTATACAATATCTCCATATTACATACATTTGAGAAAAGAATAGATTGACGAGATCTTTTCTATATTTTCGTTAAAGTCTCTATTCAATATCTCCATATTACATACATTTGAGAAAAGAATAGATTGACGAGATCTTTTCTATACTTTCGTTAAGTTCTCTATACAATATCTCCATATTACATACATTTGAGAAAAGAATAGATTGACGAGATCTTTTCTATATTTTCGTTAAAGCCTCTATTCAATATCTCCATATTACATGCATTTGAGAAAAGAATAGAATGGCGAGATCTTTTCTATACTTTCGTTAAGTTCTCTATACAATATCTCCATATTACATACATTTGAGAAAAGAATAGATTGACGAGATCTTTTCTATATTTTCATTAAAGCCTCTATTCAATATCTCCATATTACATACATTTGAGAAAAGAATAGAATGGCGAGATCTTTTCTATACTTTCGTTAAGTTCTCTATACAATATCTCCATATTACATACATTTGAGAAAAGAATAGATTGACGAGATCTTTTCTATATTTTCATTAAAGCCTCTATTCAATATCTCCATATTACATACATTTGAGAAAAGAATAGATTGACGAGATCTTTTCTATATTTTCATTAAAGCCTCTATTCAATATCTCCATATTACATACATTTGAGAAAAGAATAGATTGACGAGATCTTTTCTATATTTTCATTAAAGCCTCTATTCAATATCTCCATATTACATACATTTGAGAAAAGAATAGATTGACGAGATCTTTTCTATACTTTCGTTAAGTTCTCTATACAATATCTCCATATTACATACATTTGAGAAAAGAATAGATTGACGAGATCTTTTCTATATTTTCATTAAAGCCTCTATTCAATATCTCCATATTACGTACATTTGAGAAAAGAATAGATTGACGAGATCTTTTCTATATTTTCATTAAAGCCTCTATTCAATATCTCCATATTACATACATTTGAGAAAAGAATAGAATGGCGAGATCTTTTCTATACTTTCGTTAAGTTCTCTATACAATATCTCCATATTACATACATTTGAGAAAAGAATAGATTGACGAGATCTTTTCTATATTTTCATTAAAGCCTCTATTCAATATCTCCATATTACATACATTTGAGAAAAGAATAGATTGACGAGATCTTTTCTATATTTTCATTAAAGCCTCTATTCAATATCTCCATATTACATACATTTGAGAAAAGAATAGATTGACGAGATCTTTTCTATATTTTCGTTAAGTTCTCTATACAATATCTCCATATTACATACATTTGAGAAAAGAATAGATTGACGAGATCTTTTCTATATTTTCATTAAAGCCTCTATTCAATATCTCCATATTACATACATTTGAGAAAAGAATAGATTGACGAGATCTTTTCTATACTTTCGTTAAGTTCTCTATACAATATCTCCATATTACATACATTTGAGAAAAGAATAGATTGACGAGATCTTTTCTATATTTTCATTAAAGCCTCTATTCAATATCTCCATATTACATACATTTGAGAAAAGAATAGATTGACGAGATCTTTTCTATACTTTCGTTAAGTTCTCTATACAATATCTCCATATTACATACATTTGAGAAAAGAATAGATTGACGAGATCTTTTCTATATTTTCATTAAAGCCTCTATTCAATATCTCCATATTACATACATTTGAGAAAAGAATAGAATGGCGAGATCTTTTCTATACTTTCGTTAAGTTCTCTATACAATATCTCCATATTACATACATTTGAGAAAAGAATAGATTGACGAGATCTTTTCTATATTTTCATTAAAGCCTCTATTCAATATCTCCATATTACATACATTTGAGAAAAGAATAGATTGACGAGATCTTTTCTATACTTTCGTTAAGTTCTCTATACAATATCTCCATATTACATACATTTGAGAAAAGAATAGATTGACGAGATCTTTTCTATATTTTCATTAAAGCCTCTATTCAATATCTCCATATTACATACATTTGAGAAAAGAATAGATTGACGAGATCTTTTCTATACTTTCGTTAAGTTCTCTATACAATATCTCCATATTACATACATTTGAGAAAAGAATAGATTGACGAGATCTTTTCTATATTTTCATTAAAGCCTCTATTCAATATCTCCATATTACATACATTTGAGAAAAGAATAGAATGGCGAGATCTTTTCTATACTTTCGTTAAGTTCTCTATACAATATCTCCATATTACATACATTTGAGAAAAGAATAGATTGACGAGATCTTTTCTATATTTTCATTAAAGCCTCTATTCAATATCTCCATATTACATACATTTGAGAAAAGAATAGATTGACGAGATCTTTTCTATACTTTCGTTAAGTTCTCTATACAATATCTCCATATTACATACATTTGAGAAAAGAATAGATTGACGAGATCTTTTCTATATTTTCATTAAAGCCTCTATTCAATATCTCCATATTACATACATTTGAGAAAAGAATAGAATGGCGAGATCTTTTCTATACTTTCGTTAAGTTCTCTATACAATATCTCCATATTACATACATTTGAGAAAAGAATAGATTGACGAGATCTTTTCTATATTTTCGTTAAAGTCTCTATTCAATATCTCCATATTACATACATTTGAGAAAAGAATAGATTGACGAGATCTTTTCTATACTTTCGTTAAAGTCTCTATTCAATATCTTCATATTACGTACATTTGAGAAAAGAATAGATTGACGAGATCTTTTCTATACTTTCGTTAAAGTCTCTATTCAATATCTCCATATTACGTACATTTGAGAAAAGAATAGATTGACGAGATCTTTTCTATACTTTCGTTAAAGTCTCTATTCGATATCTCCATATTACGTACATTTGAGAAAAGAATAGATTGACGAGATCTCTTCTATACTTTCGTTAAAGTCTCTATTCAATATCTCCATATTACGTACATTTGAGAAAAGAATAGATTGACGAGATCTTTTCTATACTTTCGTTAAAGTCTCTATTCAATATCTCCATATTACGTACATTTGAGAAAAGAATAGATTGACGAGATCTTTTCTATACTTTCGTTAAAGTCTCTATTCAATATCTCCATATTACGTACATTTGAGAAAAGAATAGATTGGCGAGGTCTTTTCTATACTTTCGTTAAAGTCTCTATTCAATATCTCCATATTAGACTACGTAAATGGGAGAAAAGAATAGATTGACGAGGTCTTTTCTATACTTTCGTTAAAGTCTCTATTCAATATCTCCATATTACGTACATTTGAGAAAAGAATAGATTGACGAGATCTTTTCTATTCTTTTATTAAAGTCTCTATTCAATATCTCCATATTACGTACATTTGAAAAAAGAATAGATTGACGTGATCTATTCTATCCTTTCGTTAAAGTCTCTATTCAATAGCTTCATATTACGTAAATGCGAGAAAAGGATAGATTGACGAGATCGCAATGAGATAGAGATATTAAATTTTGCAGAATGTTTTATGCTGTTAATTTGTAGTGAACCACAAAATGTTTTAATTTTTCTTGGAACTGTTTCAAAAAAGTCGTATTGAAGGATAGCTGAAATACACTTTTTTTAAATGTTTAGAAACGAATTCTAGTAATTTTACAGGTGTAAAGCAAGAGCGGTTTTCGTGGTCTTCCAATACTAAATTCAATTTTTAAATAGACCTAGTTATCAAGTTGACCGTTGAGAATTAACCCAAAAATGTTCTTTGTATATTCTGGTATCAATAATTAGAAATAGCACTATCTCGATTTTTAACATACAGTCAAAATCAAGATATCAACATTAAATTGCCTAATTATTTTGTAAAATCAATAGTTTAGAGATAGCGTAGAAATGGTTTAATGAGACTGACCTATGCAAGAGGACAACTTCTAGTCATCAACAGTTGAGCGTAGAAAGAACAGATGAGGAGGTGAAGGAGAAATATCAGGATTAAGAAGAAACTAACTCTAATTTGACGCTCTCTCTAAGCACAACCTGTAGCTGACCTTTCGTTAAGCAGGATCAATTTAAGGAGAGTGGTAGGTTCGTTACATGGTCATCTGAAGAAATATAAATGAAGGGTGGAAAAGGAACTGCGAGAGTACCTGTCTGCTAATGTGATCGCTTGGATCGGGAAAGGACCGAGACTCTTGGGTCTTTGACAAAAGTACAGGAAATTCTTCAAGACAATTTTATCAGGAAGATTTTAAGTTCATGAAGTTTATTGGTCTTTCTGAGGATGGTTAAGGGTATGAAATCACCATTTTGGAAATTAAATTAAATTTTGAGTAACTAAGTGTTTTATAACAACCTTGTTAGATCTTTCAATAACTACAGAACCTGCATTTTTGTAGAAAAGGGAAACAATAAGTTTTGTTTGGGTTCTTAGAGTTTACACTTCATTCGAATTTTCTTCGGATAACGGGTGTGTCAACCCCGAAGAAACCAAGTTGGATGTTTATTTATCTAGTCTTGGAATAAATCTCTCTTTCATCTTTCTTATCAAGACTCTCTTGACCAAATCTTGTTCTCTTCCGAATCTTCAAAGGCTAGAAGGTGATTGTTTTGAGTGTAGGATCGAGTGCCATCCGATATTAAACTTTACGAGGGTAATCCAAATTTTGTGTTTGGCGGAGCGAGGGCCAGTGCAGAAAAGCCATTAATTATAAGATGGGAGGCAAGAGATTCCCAAAATAGGAACATTTCCTGTTTAAATATAAACCCATCTGGAGACAATACAAGTTATTGTTATATTGTACAATTTTAGTATTACAGTAGGGCCTATTATATATAAAATATCCTAACCTAACCTGTTTGGGTGATTCTTGCAACCAATAATCTAATCTACTTTTTGTTTAACAAAAACTTCGCTTCCTGTGGAATCTAGGCTTCTTCCTACGAGTTGGCACTCGCTCCTCTAGTGGGGATGTGACATGTATCATTAAAAGAGCGATGGCACTCACTCCTCAAGTGGGGATGTGGCGGGTATCATTAGGAGGTCGCTGGCCCTCGCTCCGTTCTCCATTATTTTATCTTCTTATATGAAACTATGATAACCGAGAGTTCTTTTTCTCTAAGTAATAAGGGGGCAATATCGTAATTTTACGTTTTAATTACTTATGACTACCCCAAATTTTGAATTGCGGGTTAAAAAAGACTAAAATATGCTTACATTTAATTAAAATCGGTCAACGCGTTTGAACTGTAAAGACTGCACATTCAACAGACGGACTTCACTTCAAAATTCATTTTTTGACGCATCAAAATTCCACACCATCGATTTTTTAACCTATCGTATAATTTTCTCTATATTACGTAGGTGTGCGTAGAAATCTTGAAAACAGTTCAAATTACAATTATCGTACACTGGTGATCACGAAGAAATAAACAAATTTGAATGCTCCAAGTAGTACTGTATTGTTAGGGTTCTGCACAAAACAATAAAGTAGACGAAATTCAGTGCAAAATGACTAAATATAAACTAAAAATTAAAGTTGAATATTTGGTCTGTTTTTTTTATAAATCGCCTAATTTAAAAAGAGTAAATTATATTTTTAAATAAAATGAGACCAGGGATAAGCTTAAATATATAATTTTAAAGTAGACCAATTAAAAAAAACAAGTACACAAAATTTATCAGCACCCTTACACGAATATAAATTTATTCTTTTTACCTTCAATTATATTATTTTATTTCTGACTAATATTTCATGATATTGTCAACAGATTGCGCTGCGACTGCTCTAGTTGGTTACGCTATGAACAAGTTCTCAGAAACCTTGACATTGCTCTCCTCCCTCCCTCCCCTCTTCTCTTATCGGCCGTGAGCGCGCCTCTTCTTGTTTCACTGTAATACTCTGTACTCCAGTGCAATTAATTTATATCGTACATGGTACAGAAATAAACAGTACGCAATCGTACGTTCCAATAGAAGTAATTGAGTGAAATAACTAAAATTACTTGAGACAATCAAAGGTAAAAGTATCTTGTTCGTCATCGTCTTGTAGATCCTGATTCATATTTGATTTCCTCGTGCAGCCCCACATTTGAATGCCGTAGGTCCTTACAGGCTTTAGCACTTGCTTTCCTCCTCCATGTCACATTTCCTTATAACCTTTCTTCATCCTGTCTCTCCATCCAGTTTTCTTAGATGATAAACCCTACCACCTATCAAGGGAAAGGAAGGTGCAATTTGCAGGACGCTACGTAATGACGGCTTGCTAATTCTTAAAACTTTAATACATAATGGAACGAAGGTTCCCCTCATTTAAAGTTCTTCATAGTATCCAATACTGCCCACCCTGTATGGCTTGTTCCATAAAACATTCCCCCTTCCACGGTAAAAATAGAAAACAATCTAACTAATGAAAGGGAACTCTTCTAGAACAAGTAGTGGAAATCGAAACTGCAGTGAGCGCATTCTAGCGCCTATAAATGGCAATACTTCTTTCCTACTCGTCTTGCTCTATTCTCTTTGTACAGACATACATGCCAATTTCTTCTTCTTTTTATTTTATTCGTTACACTTGATCTAGCTGTCTTTGTGTGTCTATAATTGATGTCGTTCCTGCTGCATGATCGGCATTGTATCGAGTTTCAATTCTGGAGAGACGTGGTCTTTGAAAAATATGGTTTCAATTTGAGCAATCGTTCTTAACCACTAGTTAAAGTCTTTTTTTACCGTATACTTCAAATAAATTATATATATATATTATAGTTGAGGCAATAATGGTTATAAATTTTGCATCTAGTGCACATTTTTTAGCGTGGTTTCAAAATTGTGGTTACCTAGCTATCTTTTATGTTATCTTTTATGTATACAGGATGTTCAGAAAGTCTTCTACGGTTATATAATTTTTAAACAAGGGTATGTGACCATAATTTTGCCATATATCGAGAAGTTTATTTTATTTATTTCATGTTATAGATAACTCTAAATATAAAGGTAGCTGGTAGAAAGAAAAAAATTAGCCATTGGGCTGTTGTAAAAGATGTAATTTGTCTAAATCGGGCTCTACCGATTTCACTTTTTTCAGACATTGCCCATGGTTGAGTTTCACTCTTTTAATTAATTGACAAAAACGATAATATTGGCATTACCGTCCAAACTTTACCTTAATGTTTGATAAGATTAGATAAAGATCTACCTTGTTTATCTCTGATAGACCTATATAGTAATAGACAAGCAGTAACAATATATTCATTTCGAAGCTGGACTTCATTGAATCATAGTTAGTTTTATAAAGTGTATATTTTATATTGTGTTTGCGGGTCGAACATGGGTGATTTTGATTTAGATTTAGAAGAATACTCGTTTGTGTTTACTCCGTTTTTATGTATGTACAATTTATAGTTTGTATTCCATTTTATATTTTTATATTTGCCATTTGATAATTATACCGAATAAATTGTAGGTACAAATTTTGTTTTCCTACAGTAATTTTATTTAAAATTTTGTCTTTAGAATTTTTTTTTATAGCATTTGTATTAATATAATTTTATTCAATGTCCATATCTTAACTATGATTGGTTTTCTTTTGCTATTGTTAAGAAAATAATAATTACTATTAAATTAGGCTATTGGCTATTCAAATAAAATTAGTCGATTCCATAAAGTAAGCAATCCTATATATTGAAATAAATTAGGTGATTCTATATTCAAATAAAGTAGATGATAGGATTAACACTAATTTTTATCATAGTCTAATACTTTAAAAGTTCAACAGGAAACTGCTAAAACTTGGAACGGAAGTGAGCGGATTTTGACACGGTCTTTGTTCAACTCTCAAATGGGTTGCATACTTCCGTTCTATCAGAAATTAGTTCATAAGCCGGAATTTGGGTAAATGAAAAATGTCTTTCTGTTCAGTCATGATTTTAATACCAATTTTCAGTCTCTCTTCCCATCACTTTCGTTCCATCTTGGTCTCTTTTTTTACTCCTTTCATTATTCCTTTCACTTTTTATTTTCTAATTCTACCTCACTCAAAATATACCCACATCTCAAATTTGATAAAACCGGCTCATTCGTTTTAGACTGTACAGACAAACAACCGATATTTTCACTCCATCGAAACACTTTCTCTATAGGCCTATAAGAAATAAAAAGATGGCCCCTAGTAGACGATAAATTAACCTTTTCATCAGATACAATATTCCACAAATCCATTTCCCACAGTTTCCAACTCTTCCAAGTAAAGTAAAAAAAAACTCTCGTCTCGCTATGAAATTGCATTTTTCAAGGCTTCTTACAGTGTTGGAGCATGCGCGTTGCGATGTTACGTCACCGAGCAAGTGTCAAGGCCATGCTATAACGCGCAGTCGCAGAAGACTTGTACTTTTATATCTAGCCAAGCACAACAGTCTCCGGTAATAGTTGACTTTTAATGTACTCCAAGTCATGTCGGGTTTGTTTTAATGCTTCTCCAAGACTTGTTTGTTAGAGTATCAAAAAAAGACGAGAGGGATAACTCGAAACTAAATGAAGAAAAGTTGTATATCCAGTTAGGGGTATGTAGGGATTGTCACACTCATTCTCACTGGAATCATTTCTGTTGTTTTCTCCACTCGCTCTAAACAATTTTTTTTTTCTCTCGCAAACACGTAACAATTGCGGATCGGTCAATAAATAAAAATTTCCCTTCTGTTCAATTAATTGCGCAATGATTTTGTATTATTTATTTGCATTGTGTAATTATGTTTTCGCTTACAGGTGAGTAAGCCGTTCTGCTGAGTAAGAAATGGGGTGAGTAGGACACCTTGGTAGCAATACTTTAAGTAGGTTTGTTACAAGAGGAATTGCGCCATATTGTCTTGTGCGCATGTTTCTTAAGTAGTCGTAATTATTCAAATGGTCGAAATAAACAATTACGACCATTTGAAGTCCGACTGTATGTTTTGGATTTACCTTAAATTGATGGGCGACGTTATGGTACTTGCACAGCCCATCAGTGTCCTAAATACAGGAGCTTTCGTATACCTTCTAAATTTTGAGAATTGTAATATTTTACCGCATTGTAATATAGCCTACCTAACCTAACCAAATCTAAGTTTCCAATATTATCTGATATACAAATGCGGCTTTCCATATCAGCGTATTGCGTGTTTTTCCCGCTGAGATTGGCTTTATTTTACGAAAACGTATACGCCAACTTGTAAAATATAATCTGCATTTTAATGAATTTGTACTAAATAATTTTTCAGTGATTCATCCGATGACGTGATAATTTTCTAGGAAACAAAATGAAGCCAGCTAAGCTGAAGGTGTTCTATATACTACCACATCCGTCTCATAATGAATTCGAGAAAATCGTTCGTCATAAAATGAGGATTGGGGGGGCGGAGTAATCTACCACCGCTCGTAAAACTGCTCGCTACCTGTAATTGTCTGGAGCTCCCGGACTCGCCTGCTTTTTGGTTTTATTGCTTCTATTCATTTAGTTTTACTGCAGGGTTTTTATTTTGGTTTTACTTTTATGAACGTTTAAAGCGCATCGAAAACACAATGTAATACCTTGAAATGATTTTGGTTCAGTTAAGGAGTAACCGTTTTTGATTTTTATAAACTTCTCTCTTAACCCACCGCACAAGTCTTCTTAAAATGTATGTTTAAATTGTTTTAGTTAATGAATAATGTATGTACAATAAATAAATTTTATTTAATTAACCTTCTCTCTTAACCCACCGCACAAGTCTCTCCTTAAAAGTATGTTAAAACTGTTTTAGGCCTATTTATAGAATTATAATACAATTTATTTTTAGAAACCTCTCTCATGACCCACCGAATAAGACTCTCTGTAAAAATGTATGTTGAAACTATTTTATTTAAATAATAATAAATTTATATTAAATGTTGAGTTTGACTTATGAGAAAAATTATACAGTATAACAAACACACAGAACACAATTTTCACAAAAAATACGCCTAAGTATCAGACGCGTTTCAACGACAAGGTCGTCCTCTTCAGTGATACTCGAGCTACACCAATCAAACTATAACTTTGAGTTATAGTTTGATTGGTGTAGTCTGTGTATCACTGGATAATTATAGTTATAACTATAAGTTATAGTTTGATTGGTGTAGCTCGTGTATCACTGAAGAGGACGACCTTGTCGTTGAAACGCGTCTGATACTTAGGCGTATTTTTTGTGAGAATTGTGTTCTAACCCACCGCTCAAAAATGTATGTTAAAACATTTATTTAAACAATGATAATGTTTATAAAATTCTCTCTTAACCCACCCCACAAGTCTCTTTGTAAAAATGTGTGTTAATTCTGTTTTATTTAAAGAATGATAATAAATTTGATTTTTATATACTTCTCTCTTAACCCATCGCTCAAGTCACCGTAAAAATGTATGTTAAAACATTTATTTAAACAGTAATAATGTTTATAAAATTCTCTCTTAGTCCACCCTACAAGTCTCTTTGCAAAAATGTATGTTAATACTGTTTTATTTAAAAAATGATAATTCATTTTAATTTTAGAAACTTTTCTCTTAACCCACAGCACAACTCTCTTTGTAAAAATGTACACTAAACTGTTTTGTTTAAAGAATGGTAATATATTTAATTTTTAGAAACTTCTCAACCACAGCTCAAGTCTCTCAGTAAAAATGTACGTTAAACTGTTTTATTTAAAGAATGATAATACATTTTATTTTTAGAAACTTCACTCTTAACCCATCTCGTGAGGACTCTTTAATTAGAAATGATATTACTTCCCGTTTTATTTACAGAATGAAATATATTTTATTTTTATAAACAACTTTTCTTAACCCACCGCACAACTCTCTCTGTAAATATAATTATATGATTCAACTTTTATTTAAAAAATGATAATAATTTTTATTTTTATAAACTTCTCTCAACCTCCGCACAAGTAGCCACGTAAAATTTTATGTTAGAACTGCTTTATTTAAAGAATGAATGTAGCATTCAAATAAATACTATTTTAATATAATATTATTATAAATTCCAAAAGCCATAGAGGATCTTGGTTCCCGTACTAACAGATCACCAATATCTTCTACTCTTACTATCTAATTAAATATCTAATTTATTTTAATTTCTTTTATTTTCTATGTGCCTGAAACTATGGAGTCGCAAGAGCTTTCTCCCTGTTGTTATTTTAGGTACAATTTGAATTTTCCTTGTGGTTTTTGTTTTGTAAATAACATTATTCAACAATATAGACCCCATAGTTTTGTCACTATATAAAGGAATTCATTAAAGATATGTCTATTATTAAGGAAAAAGTCTGCGTTTATTTTCGTTATCATAATTCAAAGAAAGACGATAATTAATTTCAGAAGTTGAGTTCAAGGAAAAACTTTCACGCTAATTAACATTGTAGCAATCATTGCTGTCCGGCGTCGAAGTCTCCAGATATATCTTCACATTATATTTCCAAAGGAAGAGAATGTTACAGGTAAATAAAAACTACAATAGAAACCTTGAATTGAAGAAGTATTGCCAATGGTAAAGGGGAAGGCCAGTGCGGCATTGGGTCAGGATGTGGGGGACACAGTCTGATGACCCCTCCTCTACTTCTTCTCTTGTTTCTGTTTACTTCTTTGCCGCTTGCGGTGAGGCTACCGAGAGGTGGTCATACCTATTGTATCTATTCTCCCCCCCTCTCTCTCTCTGGTCAAAACGTATTGCGCAGTAGTTCGTTTAACCATACAGTGGATTCTTTTGATTTATTACTTATGGTACACTTGTAACTTTGTGCGTATGCTCTATTCGTTTTCAGTAAGATATAAATCGTTGTTAAATTCTAAAACTATTTAAGCGTTTCAACTTTTAGATGTACTTTACATTATTCTTTTCATAAATACGCATCTTATATGACATTAATTCATTTTAATCCTAAGATGTGTTTATTTTTTTAAATATTCGTTCTGAGAGTAGAAATAAAGTTGCCTATTAAAGAATATTTATAGCTGTAACGGATATGTCTGTAAATCGGATTAAATTGTCTATACTTAAGCAGGTGCGAAATAGTTCTACTAAAAATAAGTCACTACACATAAATCCAATTTCTTACTTGAAATGGATCACATAATTAAATTAAGAAGTTCTGTTTAAACGCCATTCCTAAGAATAATTCTGTTTAGTTTAAATTACAAAGCTCATTGAAACGTTTAGATACCCTTTTATATGGTTTTTTTATTTCTTTTTTTTATACTGATTTGTTCGTTTATCTTTAAGAAATCTTTCAGTTACGTCGGCAGAAGATGTAAACTATGAAAGCAGATTTGTGATTGTAATGAGTAACTTATATATCATATCTATCTGTAATACAGGTAAAACAATGTATTCTGCTTAAAAATATCCTGTGAAACAATCTCCTACTAATAATAAGCTGTCATACATCGAATCTTCTATTTAAATTCGATCACCACTTTAAATCATATCCCCTATTTTAAGTCATTTGTATTGTTTTCATCTTCTATTGAAGTTTGTTTGTCTATTTAAACGCTTCTCATAAATAGAATAGTTTGTATTCTTTTTTTTTATATCTCATAAATTTATATTCACTAAGATATATTAAAATATCTCTTGTGCTCTTTAAATCTCTTATTTAAATTTCATCACCTACTTAAATCCTATCCAATAACTAGATTTCGTACTTAAATTCATCCTTTAATTTTGTTTCTACTTAATTTTGATAATCTACTTGAATCACACCTCCTAATTTAATTAATACTTATATTATCTTACTTATATTAAATTATCTAATCTAATCGCAACTTATACTTTAATTAATTTGTATATTCTTTATTTAATTCTGCTACTTTAATTGGATGTCCTACAATAAATGATTTTTAATTTATTTATTATACTTTCTATTAATCATTTACTTAAATGAAAAAGCTCCAACTATAATTAATATTCTTTGTTTAAATTGCCTACTTAAATTGCATCCTTTAATCACATACTTAAATGAAAAAGCTCCAACTTTAATTGATATTCATTGTTTAAATTGCCTACTTAAATTGCATCCTTTAATCACATACTTAAATGAAAAAGCTCCAACTTTAATTGATATTCATTGTTTAAATTGCCTACTTAAATTGCATCCTTTAATCACATACTTAAATGAAAAAGCTCCAACTTTAATTGATATTCATTGTTTAAATTGCCTACTTAAATTGCATCCTTTAATCACATACTTAAATGAAAAAGCTCCAACTTTAATTGATATTCATTGTTTAAATTGCCTACTTAAATTGCATCCTTTAATCACATACTTAAATGAAAAAGCTCCAACTTTAATTGATATTCATTGTTTAAATTGCATCCTTTAATCACATACTTAAATGAAAAAGCTCCAACTTTAATTGATATTCATAGTTTAAATTGCCTACTGAAATTGCATCCTTTAATCACATACTTAAATGAAAAAGCTCCAACTATAATTGATATTCATTGATTAAATTGCATCCTTTAATCACATACTTAAATGAAAAAGCTCCAACTTTAATTGATATTCATTGTTTAAATTGAATCCTTTAATTGCATCCTTTAATCACATACTTAAATGAAAAAGCTCCAACTTTAATTGATATTCATTGATTAAATTGCCTACTTAAATTGCATCCTTTAATTGCATCCTTTAATCACATACTTAAATGAAAAAGCTCCAACTTTAATTGATATTTATTGTTTAAATTGTCTACTTAAATTGCATCCTTTAATTGCATCCTTTAATCACATACTTAAATGAAAAAGCTCCAACTTTAATTGATATTCATTGTTTAAATTGCCTACTTAAATTGCATCCTTTAATCACATACTTAAATGAAAAAGCTCCAACTTTAATTCATATTCATTGTTTAAATTGCCTACTTAAATTGCATCCTTTAATTGCATCCTTTAATCACATACTTAAATGAAAAAGCTCCAACTTTAATTAATATTCATTGTTTAAATTGCCTACTTAAATTGAATCCTTTAATCGCATCCTTTAAATAATTTGTTCAAACATCTATATAAATCCTATTACCTACTTAAAGAATCTTTCTTCGTAGAATTCAATAAAAAAACGTTTAAATACAAAGTTGACATAGACGTTTAGGAACAAAGAATATGTTTCTCGTTATCTTCCAACTTTAACAGCTTATCTTAACACTTTAACAACTGCAATACTCGTGTAAAGAAACCCCGACATTGTAGTTTTAATGCGATATAATTAAAAACAACTTTCCAAGTCGGCTCAAAGAATCGTTGACCTTTTGTGTGTCTACTACGAAAATTTGTTGCAGAGCTGGTTTCGTTGAGTATTCACTATAAATACCGAGGTCAAGGCCGGACGTTTGTAAGTTGGCAGCGCTCGTTCGTGTAGAATCCTGCATGGGAAAATTCCCTTTCATAATTGGCAGCACTGACTCGAGAAGACGTCAATGTATGTAATTAGTAAGTCCGTGTTAAGTCTTCAAGTGGATAGTGATTTCTTCCGTATATTGAAGAGGGTGATGACACACTGACTCGGGAAAGAGAGAGAGAGCGAGATGGAGAAACTGCGCATTGCCTAATATTAGACGAAAATATAAAACACTTTCATTAATTCTCGAAACTTAAGTTTGAAGCTGTGCTTGTTAGCTTTAACCACAGACAAGAGAGTATATCCTGAAGCAGACATTGAAATATTCTGAAGTATTAAACTAAAGTCATACGTATCTGATTTTATTTTCCAATAAATCATCCAAAAACTTTAATTTCTCCAACTCACTACACTTTAACCCAGGCATTGAAATCTCCTGAAACATTAAACTAAAGTAATTTATGTGTTTAATTTTTATTTTATGCATTTTAAAAATATTCTGTTCTCCCATGCTCTCCACTAAGAGCATTTTAAAGTAGAAAAGTCGCAAAATTTAAGGGAGAATGACCCGCTTAATTTTTTTATTAATATTTTGGAAAATTATAGTCTATTTCTCATCAAACCAAATATAAAACAGAAGCTTTTTTTATTTTTTTATACAAAAAAATGTATAAAAATATGTGTTACAAGTGTTGTGTATTTATAAGTGTTTGATGGACATAGCAGCTGGCCTGATTATGCTGTAGCCACATAGAAGGTAAAAATAAAAATAAAGACTACATTTGACAGATACGAATAGTATATATAAAATAAAACAGAAGTTATTTTTCAATTGTTAAATTTAAATAACTAAATTTACCGTGTTTTATTTTATTACCCTGAAAAACTTTATGTAGATACAGTAGTATTGCCTTTAAAATGCACTTGTTCTTTTGATTTATTTTTACTCTCGCTTCATCTCTCAGAGGCTTACTTATGGTGAATACTGTCTACCAAACCATAGGAACCCTAGCTAGATCTTTCTTTATATAGTCTTGGTTTACATCTATCTCATCATGTCTCTCTTGACCAACTCTTGTTCTTTTCCTACCCTGACACTATTAGAGTGTTTGACGATTAGGGGTTTTTATTTTACACGCTTTTCTTTTTTATTTGTTTATAAGGCTGTGAACCCTTTCACCTTTAAACAACAATAACAAAATAATACTTTCACTTCATGCATTTGCAACCTTTATTTTAAACTACGCAGATTTACTTAATTGTAGCCTATATGTAGGTTACTGTAAAATCCTGAAACCACTAAATTCCTTAGATTTACTAACATCGGAATCTTTACCTAGAGGCGTTGTTAATTGTTGGCATTTTCTCTAAGTCCTGGTAAAAGTAGTATTTAGAATTATTTTAGTGCTCTAGTGTTTTTGGGTTTATCTTTTTTGAACTTTTTATATTGCAAAATACGTTTTAAAAACACTGGCTACTTTATATTGTTTTTACACAACTAGTAATACTCACATATTTTATACGCTACATCCTTTCGCGAACTTTATACTGTATCTAGTTTTTACTCCAATTTCTCCAACTCATTAAACCACCAACGGGGAATTGAAATCTCCTGAAACTTTTTAAATACAGACGTTTACTTAATTTGATTTTCTCAACAACACATCCTTACTGTAATTTCTTCAACTCGCTGAACAATCAATTCAAACCGAGGCATTGAAATCTCCAGAAACTTATCTTGTTTATTTTCTTACATTATCATCATCTACGTCTGCTTTTTTGTTTTAAGCCTTCTTATCTAGCGGCAAGTAAACCTGCGATAAGGGACCTTGTACCTTGTAGAAAAATGACACGTTTTAGAAGCATTTCTTGGTAGTTAGGTGAGAGAGTATAAACAAGAAAACCGAACTCTGACACTTGAAATATTTTAATCGGCTTAGTGAAGAGGTGTGTCTATCATAGTTTACTTTTTATAAAGGTTTTACAGGTTTATCTGAAACTCAGTTGAGATACGAGTTTTTTTTTTTTAATTTTAATTATTGACGAGTGTATTAGAAGACTAAATTACACTATGGAAATTTCCTTGAATTAAGTTTTGGTCTTTCACGAGTAAATTCTTTTAAATTATTTATTTTGTACGATTGCACCATACTGAATGTTTATACTGGGTGAATAAAAAGTCAAGACCCCCCCTTTAATATTTTTCTAAGTAAATATACAGAGATATCCTTTTGGTGGTCGTGCAATCTTAGCAGGAAGTTTCATTTTATGATTTTGAAAATTTTGAGTATCCCCCAAAAATGGTGGATTTTGGAGGCAACTCAAAAATTTTAAATGTAAACCCCCTTCAAGTGACACCTCATTTTGAAGGGTTTACAAAAACTTAAAGAATGGTGAAAACCAGAGTTCGCTCTCTCTTCTCTATCAAAAATGGTAGCCCGTCAAAAGTTATTGAAGTCTACACTTACATTAGTTTTCAATAATAACCCAGTTGTTTCAGAGAAAGTAACTTTACCTTGAAAACTACCATTTTTGTTACAGAAGAGATAGCGAACTCTGGTTTTCACCATTCTTTAAGTTTTTGTAAACACTTCAAAATGAGGTGTCACTTGAAGGGGGTTTACATTTAAAATATTTGAGTTGCCCCTAAAATCCCCCATTTTTGGGGCACACTCAAAATTTTCAAAATCGTAAAATGAAACTTCCTGCTAAGATTGCACGACCACCAAAAGGATATCTCTGTATATTTACTTAGAAAAATATTAGAGGGGGGTCTTGACTTTTTATTCACCCAGTATATTAAAACAGGTTGTGAGTAATTTGGCGAATTCTTCTGTCGGATTATGGCATCCTTTAAATTTAGATCTTGAATTCTATTGGTTTTGTGTACTGGTGAGTGAGGAAGTTTGTGCACGTAGAGACAAACCAAATTTATTATTTAGAAAATTGCAAAATGAACCTAGTCTCATAATAATTTTTTTTTAAGCGTTATGTTTTAAAATTGAGAACCTAGGAACATTGTCACCATGTCATTTTTATTTATTAATATAGGCCGACAAAGTTTTACGACTTTTTTACCAAAGTAAAATAGTTTTAAAAGTCTCACAAAACACAGAAAGCATTTCGTTCCTATTCCTTTCTCCCGTTAAAGTCTCCACTTTATTCTCTCCATTTAAAGTAAGCGACATCTTCATCAATACAAGTTCACATCTCCACTTCCCTACTTTAAATCGTTCCGAAGAGATTAAAATAAACTTTGAAATGGACTTTTTACAGTTTAAACGAGGGCAAGAGAAGAGGTTTTACTGTGACTGTGGAAAGTCTAGTATGTAAATCAGACATCGGACATCGCGTCATGGTTCAGTGTCAGGGTGGACTGGTGGTATTACGACACAAAGTTAGTAGATCGCTTTTGTTTTAGTGATTTTTAAAAGACTGGAAAAAATTTTAACTAGGTGAATGACAGGGTGTTGTATGGTTTTATTCGGTCTTATTTAAAGTAGAAGACGGAACAAAATTAAATGTTTATTAGGAAAATTAGAAACAATTTATTCAAACGTTACTATTTCTCTAAAATTTTTTACAATTATTATGAATTCGTTGGAAACAAAATGAGAATTTCTAATGCAAAGCCGTATGGAACATTGAATGAAAGAAACTCTTTTACCAAGAATATTTTTCAAAATCAACTTAACAATCCAAGTCTCGCCTTGTGAAAGTTACTAATGTAGCCTACACCTTTACCAACTTTCTTAATAGTTGCTTTTAAACTCAAATTCTCCAAGACAAAACAATTCCGTCAATTGGTTTTGTTAGTATACGGTACTTCATTGTATTTTGAAGGACACAAGTCACTTTGGGGTTGCAGAGGAACTAAGAATATTAGCTAAGTTGTTTCTACCTTTTGCCCCATTATAGAAGTCATTACCTACGCGAAACCTGTTATCTTTATATCTGTAGGGTAGATATTGTAGACATTCCATTGATCTAGAATCTAGAGGTTTGAAATTTGTTTGCAAACTTTTTCGCTAAATTCCCTTACTTTTCAAATCGTGTACGTAAATAAGTTTGCCTATTTTAAATATTTCTGTACATTACATGCATTTCAAAATTTTACTGGAAAGAACGTTAAAGTCTCCCGTCTTTGAAGTTAAAAGTGTATTTTATTCTTGTTTAGTTTATATTGACGAACTTTTTGTACTTTGTTTTTGTAAAAACTGCGATGTTTTCCCCCTTTAAAAATGATAATAATAAAGCAACTTTTTCTTCTATATTAGTCAGCCTATACCGGGTGTTCAAAAAGTCTGGAAACCCCTTAATATTTATTTTATTTTAATAAACGCAGAACAATGAAACTCTAGGATTACGTCCACATTGTAGTTACTGACTTTTTGGTAACTTTAGCTATCTTTTTTCGCTTTGGGGGGGACGTCCTGTGGAGGAAGTTTAAAAAAATCTTAAATGTAAACATAGGTCGAATTATACATCATTTTAAAAGTCTTTGTTAGAGGAAAACATTGCCGCAATCTCGACTGAAAAAAGGACCATTCGTTTGGAAATGACAGCCTCTTAAAGTTTGTTAACTTTACGTTGCGGAGATTAAGAGGCAGAAGTGAATACTCAACCGTGTTGGTTATGTTAGTGTTTTAGCTTTGAGAATTTCACAGCTGGAGAATTTCCTATCCCTCCACACTCCGCAATGTAAAGTTAACAAACTTTAAGAGGCTGCCATTTCCAAACGAATGGTCCTTTTTCATTCGGGATTGTGGAAATGTGTTTCTCTAACAAAGACGTTTAAAATGATGTATAATTCGACCTATGCTTACATTTAAGATTTTTTAAACTTCCTCCACAGGACGTCCCCCCTAAGCGAAAAAAGATAGCTAAAATAACCAAAAAGTCAGTAACTACAATGAGGACGTAATCCTAGAATTTCATTGTTCTGCGTTTATTAATAAAATTACTTGGGGTTTCCAGACTTTTTGAACACCCGGTATAATGTCTTTATTTCAAGTTTATATATCATAATTTCTGTTATTAAATTCTCTTAGAGCAACGAGGAAAAGATGAAGGTATAAACAACAGGAAAGTTGATTTTAAAGTTTAAAAACTCGCAATGTTTTAAAATAATGCAAACGGAAACACGCTTGAGAAACTGCGACGTCGAAGTCAACGAGTAGTAGTCTACGTACATCGTACATTCTGACGGGGAAACCAGTTCACGTGTTTGCTGAAAACCACTGAACCGATTTCAAACAAAACCGGAATATTCTTGCAAATGTTATTCAACAGTTTGACGGCACGACTGTGGTGGAGTTGTTGTTTTGTAAGTCTATGGAGAGTTATTATTGTAATGTATCGGAAGGCTTAGCAGTGGAGTTGGACAAACTTTCGTACATGTTCATAAAGAAATTGTCTCTTTGTTAAAAATTGGTCGATTATTACAAAGAAATCGTGTGATGTCCTGTCCTCTCGGGCGATTTTCCTTTATGGTTTACGTGGAGAACATTTTTTTGGTAATCTCTCTTTTACCATCCCCACTACGTGAAAATATAGTTTTAATCTGGATTTCTTTATAGATCTGTCATTTTTAATTTCCTCTTGTGACCAGGGCCGGATTTAGCATTTTAACGCCTCTAGCCCCGATATTTTTTCCGCCCCCTAGTCTAGTTAAAGTTACTTCCCCAAAAACCTTTATTAAGAAATTATATCAGGCCTATATGTTAATTGCTTAAACACCACTCCACGATGCAATTTTACCATTGCAAGTTTTTTGAGTAATTTACTTGGTTCTGGGCTTAACAAAATGCCGTCTTAAAATTCTTTTAGTAATTTTATGTATTAAATAGTGAGCTCAGGTAATGTTGAAAAATAGTTTAACTTTACCAACAATTATTTGTTCCAATGAACTTCTAAATCAGAATGATTTTTTTGTAATCAATTCAAAAAATATGTTAAGTTATGGCTATTTATTTTTATTTCTAGATATTTTTTAAAATATTTTTTCTCGGCCGTGCGCTCACTGGGAGCTTGCGCCCATAGGCCCGGGCCTATTGGGAAATCCGGCCCTGCTGGTGACAGTAGATCTTTTATGTCCATATTTCTAAGTCTATTTCTTCTTGTTTTTCTCCAGAAACAATATTATTCTTTTTCCGGGAACCCATTATTCTTTATGCTATTAATTTATTCTTATATTTATTAGCAATTTCATTATTTTTATTCCCGAAAAGAACTAATACTATACACAAGTAGGGTTGTTAACTATGTTGAATTGTTAAATAGGCTATAGCTATCTGGGGAACAGTTCTTCCCGTGCGTTGAAATCACCACAGAATTTCATTTCACAATAGTTTTTTGATATTTTATTTTAATGCAAAAAAAATTAAATTTTATATTTAAATAAAGTAGGGGGAATTAACGTGGTGTTTAATGGGATCATCTTGTTACTTACCCAGCCCTGTTATGTGAAATAATCCCTACAGGGTACAATAACATTAATAAAATTTTCGTTAAATATGAAAAATTAAAAGCCAAACCAGTGGGTTAATTAGTAAATAAATTAAAATTTCTGCTTCAGACTAACCGATCTATATACAAGTTCAAAATGTATTTACAGTACTCTAATGTAATGTTTACAAAAGATAATTAAAAAATGTAATTTAATGTATCGAATTTATTTACTTTTAATAATTAAAAACAAATATAAATGCCGCAATCCGTTGTGTTTAATATTTATTTTTATAGTTTGGTGTTTAATAATATTTACACATTGTTATTGGAAATGTTATTAATGTAGATACGGGACAATCTAGGTTAATTGTTTGTTTATTTAATAAAACGGGAAAATAGAAAAATCTTTGTTAACTTGTAATGTGGTAATGATTAGGGTTTATTTTACTGTTTTATGGTAGTTGTAAATTGTTAATGAATTAAAACATCTTCAGCTGCTTTTTGGAATATCACGTGCGTTGGTCACATGTAACCGGGTCACATTTACTACAGTCATAGTTGTTATAATAATAGTCGCAAAATGGATTTAAGTAAATGCCTAAATTTTGTTAATAATAGTATGGTAATTAGACTAAAGTATTCCCCCTTTGATGGTTCCATTCTCTGAAATTTATAGAAAATATAACTAAATTTAGAAAAAAGTTTCGAAATATTGTTTTATACCGTTTATAACTTTTAATTTTTTTTTAATTAACCGAATTGGTCGTCATAAAGAACTCTTCAACATTTTAGTATATAGAAAAAAGTAAATAAATAAAATAATTAGTTTATTATAAAGTTTAAAATATAGAATTTAAAGTTTTACAGTTTAAAGAAAATGCTGGTCGTTCTACTTATTTGTTCCAACAGTATAATATGTTGTTTGGGAAAATATGTAAATGATAAATACGTTATTAATTATCAATAAAAAGGGTTAAAACAAGCGTTTTTCAACTTATTTGTTCCAACGAATTCTCTATTTCGTGATCAAATATCTCAATAAAAAATAGTTATTAATTAGTAATAAAAAGCCGCTTGAAACATAATATGTTCGTTCTAGTTATTTGTTCCAGCGAAATAGACTCATTGCATAAATACAAAACAGAATGTTCTGGATTTTCTCATGAAAACGCAAGTGTATCAAACTTGAAATTGTTTGGAAAAGAAGTCTCCAGAGAAGGATGGGGGGAGGGTATGACGTCATCCAAAACTAATGCCATTATCATGGCCGATGGAAGCGTTGCGAATTTGTGTTATAGTCATCTCATTCGCTCGGATCTGTGCAGGATGGGAAATAAAACTTTGAAAATAATGCACGGTTTTGATTCATATTGATTACTTGTCCTGAAAAAACGCCTGTTCATCGTTGTCTTCTTATGAGAAGATATAATAAAAGGAAAATGTTTTAAAAAGAATTAAACCGAGATAGTGTTTCCGAGAGACTTGAATTAGGAACGAGTAGCGTTCCCCTCTAACAAGTATCAAACATTTGTTTTGAACAGCTGCGTTCTTGGAATGGATGGAGATTACGTAGAAGAATCTATGTTACTGAGATATTTTACTTATTTTGCTTTACTGAGATGATATCAGAAGGAGAACTTTCAAAGATCCGATACTTCGGTTCCTTGTCCTTTTCGCACGGAGGATCTGGATCCGATTTATCGAATCGAAGTCTAAAAGGGTTGAATTAAGTTTCCAACAACATTTTATTAAATTAACAAATATGTCAAATTAATAAAAAATATACCAAGACCACCATCTGTCCGGTAAATAAACCAGTGTAATTTCTTGTACGGGGCGCCGTAAAGTTACATATTGTGAAATGATTAAGAATCCAGGTATGTGGACTTGGAGACTGGTCTTGCCTTCGTTTCTAACCCAGGCATAGCAGTCTCCGAGACGGTAGAGGGGGACTTTCACTCACAGAAAACCGCATTCGGTCGAGTTCGGTCGACTCCGCCAAGCGTAGACAGGTAGTGGTGGGGATAAGCTTAAATCACGTCCAACTGGAGGAATATATTGGCGAGTTATTGTTGTTTGTGACTCGGTTGGAGAGGTGCTCGTTTTTGGTTTTTCTGGGGGGAATTTTTATTTATTTTTTTAAAGTGTTAGAAGAATAGTTTTAGTGATCGTTTAACGTGAAACGAGTTTTCGTTTTTTTTTATATATAAAAAATACCTTGTCTGTTACGTAATTCTTCGCCGGTCGTCAAGGTTGAAGGTCGTCTAAAACCGGAATGGCACTTGTTTCGTGGTCTTCGTCGTAGGACTTTAAAAGACGAAAGAAAAACTAAAAGTTAATCTTGAAAGTGGGCGAGTGGATCTCCTCCTTTTAAACGTGTTGTGTTCTAAAAAGTTTACATATATGGTTATGTTTAGTGCGCGAGGTATTGTGAAATCAAAACAGGTTTGAATATTGTAAAATTAAAAGAATATTTTAAACAATTGTAGAACAAAAGTTTATGTTTTTAACGTTATAATGTGTGCGACTATATTGTCAGCGTTAGATGTGGGAATACCAGGCTGTGGTTGGTAAACAACTTGCTGTCTTTTCTACCTGCTCAGGGATGAATATTTAGGCAGGTGACGGGGGATTTACTACCTAGGGGGTTTTTTGTCCACCCTTTAAACTCGAGTGGTCGAAGTGTAGTGATTCAGTTTCGGAAAAGACGCCGGTCAAGAAGGATACGTTTTTTTTTTATTTCAAACTGAATTTATTTATTAATTGTGTTTAAAAAAATCCTGATGACTGCTAGTATCTGGGTGCGCCCGGGAGGACTCCCCGTTTTGAGGACAATATCTGGAATGGGAGATGAAGGATCTCCTGAAGTGACATCTTCGTCAGCTTCTCCTACAGGAGTTGTCGCCACTGTGTTAAACGGATCTTTGATAAGTCCGGCGCATTCTTTGGGTTCGTCTGATATTGGAGAGGTCGATTTGGAGTTTTGGGATTTGGATTTGAATGCGCATCATACTAGAGTGATGGCACCGTTGAAAATCACCACTGGGCATGGGCCTTGTTCGGATACAAGTGGTTCTATATCAGGTATAGTAGATTTCTATTTATTAGTTCCATTATTGTTTAAAACCTTTTTGTCAATTTTAAAAGTCTTGTATTTCATCTACAATAAAATTTCTATACAGGATCGTTCAGGAGCAATAATTTACGTAAGTTCAGATGATCAAAATAAACAAATTTTTCATTGCTCATGAGTTCATAAACGCTTAGTTTGGCGTGAGTTTGTGTTTCCCCCCTAGACAGATAAGTCCTTCTAAAAGTGTACATGATGAGATCTTTGTTTTTAACTCAAAGAATAACAGAGATACCAGTAAAACCTGAGCTTTTCCTCACGTTCAGCCATAAAGGACAAACAAATTTATCTTGTATTTTTGCTTTGTTGTAAAATTAACGGTTATCGAGATGTTTGACATCAAACTTTTCAAATGGACGCCATTTTGAAAAGTTTGGTAAAAGATTGTAATTTTATTAACGGTGATTAACCAACATCTTTCAAACATGTGTATAAAATTTGGACTCAGTATCTACAATATTCTATAAGTAGACAGACATCAAAAGAAGCGGTTTTGTCCTTTGAAATCTCTTGTACATTTGACCATTTGAACATATGTAAATTATTGTCACAAGTACTTGTATAACCATGATATAGGATAATAAGTAGTCGAATTTTTGAATATATTGAAGTTTATAAAGTAGTAGAATTTTTGAATATATTGAAGTTTATAAAGTAGGCTAATTTTTGAATATATTGAAGTTTATAAAGTAGGCAAATTTTTTGAATATATTGAAGTTTATAAAGTAGGCAAATTTTTTGAATATGTTGTAGTTTATAAAGTAGGCTAATTTTTGAATATATTGAAGTTTATAAAGTAGTCGATTTTTTTAATATATTGAAGTTTACAAATTAGTCGATTTTTTTTTAATATATTGAAGTTTATAAAGTAGGCTAATTTTTGAATATATTGAAGTTTATAAAGTAGTCGAATTTTGAATATATTGAAGTTTATAAAGTAGTAGAAATTTTTTGAATATATTGTAGTTTATAAAGAAGGCTAATTTTAGAATATATTGAAGGTTATAAAGTAGGTTAATTTTTGAATATATTGAAGTTTATAAAGTAGTCGAATTTTTTAATATATTGAAGTTTATAAAGTAGGCTATTTTTTGAATATATTGAAGTTTATAAAGTAGTCGAATTTTTTAATATATTGAAGTTTATAAAGTAGTTGATTTTTTTTGAATATATTGAAGTTTATAAAGTAGGTTAATTTTTGAATATATTGAAGTTTATAAAGTAGTCGAATTTTTGAATATATTGAAGTTTATAAAGTAGGTTAATTTTTGAATATATTGAAGTTTATAAAGTAGTCGAATTTTTTTATATATTGAAGTTTATAAAGTAGTTGAATTTTTTTTGAATATATTGAAGTTTATAAAGTAGGTTAATTTTTGAATATATTGAGGTTTATAAAGTAGTCGAATTTTTTAATATATCGAAGTTTATAAAGTAGTAGAATTTTTGAATATGTTAAAGTTTATAAAGTAGTCGAAATTTTGAATATGTTGAAGTTTATAAAGTAGTAGAATTTTTTTTGAATATATTGAAGTTTATAAAGTAGTCGAATTTTTGAATAAATTGATGTTTATAAAGTAGTAGAATTTTTGGATATATTGATGTTTCTAAAGTAGTAGAATTTTTGAATATATTGAAGTTTATAAAGTAAGCGATTTTTTGAATAAATTGAAGTATTTAAAATAGGCGAATGTACACAACTTTTGTAAGTACAGTACGGCTAACATAGGATTACAATGGAAGGTCACGTTAAAGTTGATTGCTCATTGTTGTGTGTTGGTACACCTGCTTGACCAATATATTATAAATACAAACTTATTATGTTGTTCATGCATTGGGAAACAATACAAAGTGTAAAATACATGGCTAGAACAAGGTGAAATATGTTTAATAATCAGGTGGGAATTTGTTTATAAACGTCTAAACTATATAATATATAGAAAACACAAATTTTAAATTGTCAGTATTAAACCTTCCCTGTCTTTTTAAATCAATAAATTGACAATTTAATATTTGTGTTTTCTGTAAATTCTCGTTTAATTTCCAATAAGAAAGTTGTAAGATTGTGGACAACAGTAATAGACTATCATTTATTTTAGTCCTGATATTTCGCATCCTTAATTGCACTTATTTTTATCCTTGTATAATTTATCTTCATAATAAAAGGTTTTTCTCATTTGAACTATAAGCATTAATTACAGAATATTAGAACATCTTTATTAAATTACGAAATCGCATACATATTTGCGCACTAAGAAATGAAATGCTTAACATAGGCTACAACTCCTAGTAGGGAAGTTTTACGAGGTTTTTGTAATATTACGAGTAATTTATTAGACGATTTGTGCATCGGTAGTTAAGAAAATACCTATCTTATAATCTTAAGATAAAACAATTTATTATTTCAAACTTTAAAAAGAAAAAAAAATATAGGCGTAACTTATGCTTTGATCATCTTTTCAAACCTTTTGTTTACGTTTAATTAATACAACTAAACTGTAACAGTATAAAACAAATTAATTACTAGTTTCTATTATTAAATTAGGCGACATAATGGTAATTTTTAAAACAAGTAGACAGATTGTTGTTGGAGAATAGAAGTATCAATTGAAAGAAGGAAGGTTTTGACCCTCTTAATTTCCCCCTGAAACATATAATTCAATAATAGTCTACATTTCTTGTTACTTGAATTATCAGAAAAACTGTAAATATTAATCTAAATTAAACATAGAAAACTTAATAGGTGGGGATTTTTTTTTTGGAGGGGGTAAGTTTTGCTTCACAAAATCAGGCTTCGCTGATTATAGTTTAACTTCTGAGTTACAAATTATTACTGAAAGTAAAAACCCTCACCTTTTAGGTTGTTAAACATATTAAGAGAACGGGTACTGTATTTATCAGTACCAACACTCAATCTTGCTATAGAGTTTACAAAATTTCTCAGTGTTACAAACTAGCTTCGTAGTTATTCACGTTTTTAAATAGAAGAAGGAATCTAGAATATCTTGAGGTAGTGATTTAAAAGATCCTTTTAAAGAAATAAATGTCTCAATTCAGTTTACGGCAATTATTTTATTGTTGTTTAAAGGTGGAAAACCTTTCCGCCATAATTGCTTTATTAAAAGGAAGGAAATAATATAAAATGAAGACGCATAGCTCTCGGAGACTTTAATAGCGTCAGGATTGAACAGGAACGATTCGATAGGAAAGATAAAAGAGTTGGATATAAAAATGTGTAGATCCAGTTATGCTACCATGGGATTACCAGTCAGTACTCAATATAAATGAGCCCCTAAGTGCTATGGAAACGATAATGTCGTCCAATTGGACTAATTCAGCAGTGTTTACATTAATTCCTTATTGATTTGATCGAACGCAACACCCGCTTTCCTCGAGATTTATTTGTCATGAAGACGATGAACTGGCGAAAGCTCGGTTACAGTATTTAGCACACCGATTGGGAGTCGTAGGCTACGATTTGGCGAAATACAATATTTGCTGAGTTCAGGAATACATAACAGCTTAGTAATGGGAAAAATGATGTGCTCATGCCCACGAAGTTTGCGTCAGCAGTTTGCCAATTGTTTATAATTACAATTGTATTTATTACAACGGTTTAGTTTCAAAATAAACGGTGCAAGAAAATTGCACAAACTTTAAAACAGGTTGAAAAGTGAAAGTGAAAAGAGTTTGAAAATGAATCTTTATAGATGATTGAAATAATCAAAATTATCCAATACTCGATGGAAATAAAGACACATGCTTTCAATTTTTCATTCGATTCTCAAATTCTGTCACAACTTCGTAGCAGTTATGTATTCGTTAAAATGCAACGTTGACGATGAAATCGCCAGTGAACGAGAGTGAATGCGGTCAGAAATTTAGTCGAGCGGTGGGTAGTGTTGGATATTTTAGGCGGTTCCTACACAGCCTTCTTGATTGCTAGTCTTTCATCGATGAATATTTACAAACACGAGGAGTGGTAAAATGAAATCGCGAGTGAAGACGTGAGCGCGATGATTGTGGGTTTCTATAGTTGTGAATTTATAAAGGAGACTAATTATTTTGTATATTTAAAAGGAGATAAATCTATTTAAATCAGACTAACCACTACAAATAAAGGTTAATAAAGATTACACGGTGTAGGTTTTACCTAACCTAACCAACCTAACATAACCATAACCTAACCTACCCTACCCTACCCATAACCTAACCTAACCTACCCATAACCTAACCTCTAGTTGGGAATTTATAAAGGTGACTAATTATTTTGTATATTTATTTAAATCAGACTAACCACTACAAATAAAGGTTAATAATGGTTACACGGTGTAGGTTTTACCTAACCTAACCTAACCTAACCATAACCTAACCAAACCTTACCTAACCTAACCTAACCAAACCATAACTTAACCTAACCTAACCTCTAGTTGGGAATTTATAAAGGAGACTAATTATTTTGTATATTTAAAGGAGATAAATCTATTTAAATCAGACTAACCACTACAAATAAAGGTTACACGATGTAGGTTTTACCTAACCTAACCTAACATAACATAACATACCGTAACATAACCTAACCTAACCATAACTTAACTTAACATAACCTAACCAAACCTAACCTACCCTAACATAACCTAACCTACCTAACCTAACCATAACCTAATCTAACCAAACCTAACCTAACCAAACCTAACCATAACCTAACCTAACATAACCTAACCTAACCTTTTTTACATCGTGTAAAATGATGGACATCTTATAATACACCTACTGGACACAATAAATCCCAACTTGAACGAATCTCAACGACGTTACAGCTGTTGGTTGAACAACTTTGTGTTATATAAACTCCGGTCTAATTCAGCGCTTATATAAGTCGACGCGCGTTGCCAAACAGTTAATTATTAACCAGGGAGTTGGTCTTTCGACAGATATTAATAACGTTGGCTACAGTCTTTCAAATTTTACCGTGTTTAAGACAAATCAAGGAAGTCAGTGGGTTTGATAGATCAAAAACTAGATAATAATAAGCGAAAAACTAGTTTGATATATTAGTCTCAATGGCTATTCTCTAGAGATAAGTTGTGGCAATTAATCCTTAGTTCTTTGGGTCTCAATGCATTGTTTGAAAGAAAAAAACCATTTTTATTAATAGAATATATCATAATTGTATTGATTGTTCCCTCATTATTATTAAAGGTTTTGCTTTCTATTTTTCTATCGTTAAATTTTACAGTTCTTAGACAGTAACATTTTCATTTTGCCAATTTTATAGGATTATTTAGATCTGTTACTTTAATAAAATTTTATTTAAAACAATTTATTTTTCTACTTAATGCACTTCTAATTATTTTAATATAGGTATCGATTTTATATTAATTATTAGAGAGCAGTTTAATCTTAATATTATTGTTTAAAGTAGTGGATCTCAGTTATTCTTGTACTTAATTAAATCTGTTAATCATTTTAATAAAGGGAGTGTTTTATTTTTATGTATGCAATTTTAATAGATTTTTAATATTAATATCGTTCTTTTAAAGTAGCGGTTCCAATTATTCTGCTTAATTAATTAAGTCAATAATGATTTTAATGTAGGTAAAAGTTACATTTTTATTCACGTTTAAAGTTTAGAAATACAATCTAAATAATATAGCAAAGAATTCTAAACTTTAAAATTATTATAAAGCTATATTTTATCCTACTTCCCTTAAATCTTTTTCTCCGCTCACATCCCTTGCGATATGTAATAGAGTATAGGATATTTACACATATAAACCCTCCTTCTATTTATTTCCACCGAGTAACTGGCTGTTGGCAAAATCAGACACGACAGACCGTGTGTTCGCTTTGAAATGTTGGCAACAATGCAATGGACATTACGTGTTCTGATTTCAGTATTTTCCAGCGCAACACTTTTCACGCAAATAACAAAGAGTTGCTGTAGGCGGAGGGGGGGGGGAAGAGAGAGAGAGAATCGGGCAATAGGAAAAATTGTGTAATTTGAAACCGCGGCCCGTTACAGGAGCTGAAGTGTGCAATTTCAGTTGACGCAAAAATTTGTTAAGAAATTTTTGTCACTCTTTGTGATCCCGACTGTTACGAATGATTTTGCACGATTTTCGCAACCGGAGATTTAGTGGGGATATTTGCAATCCCCCCCCCTATAGTTTGTTCTAGGTCAATAGAAATCGTATATAAAATTCGTATTTATCCGTTTTTTTGTCTAATATGTAGAGAAGTAAGGTTTAAAGGATTGTCCATTGAGTTCATTTTGAGAAATTAATTCTTTTTAGTGATGTCTTGAATCTGTGTTTTTTGAGAAATGTCGACCAATATGTATTTGTGAGGGTCGTTAAAGATTAAATTTGGAGGGGAAAAAAGCAAATTATTACAGCCGTTTTTAATGGAAATTTTGTGTTTGGTCTTGGGGATACCTTCAGGTTTTTATATTTTGCAATAAATGAAAAATATTTCGTTACGTATAAAGTATGTCTATATATCGGAATTGATCAACAGTTCATACTTTTGAGCTGAAGCGAACTGCACGGGAAACAGACAGACAAATGAGAGGGAGGGATACCATTTTAGAATTCGGGGGGAAGTATATTTCATACAAAATATTAATGTATTTAAAACTAAGAACCAATATGTGGCGTTCAAAGAATATTTCATCTTCAAGAAAGACAACTTACCAAACAACCTCTGCAGGGGTCAGTTTGGGGACCAATGCTTTTACGTCATCTTTGACAAATTAAGACTTGTTTTTCCACGTAATCTATTTATAAGCAACTGACTCATATTAATTTATGGACATGTAGGTGTATCTATGACAACCAAACACACCATTCATATGTTCTAATCAAAGAAATGTTTGTAACTCAAAGAGACACACGTAAATTCTTTCAAATCAGCATTCAATATCAAAATACTACAGAATAACCCTTGATACGACAATAGTAGTGAAACTTATAATAGTAGAGAAACCTCTTTAATAAACGTTAAAAAAACATCACACAATCGGAAATGTTGCCGGAGAATTATCGGTGTAGAAAGACAGATAAACAGAGAATGCGGGTCTGTATTGCCAACGTAACGGAGATAAATGTGGGATACATTAGTGACAGCTACAGAAGAGAGGGAAATTTTGTTCCGTTTCTTTTGAAATGCCTTGTACATGAGGGAAAAAACTTATGGGGGTGTTTAAATTGAATGAAAATTTTAGATGCTACAAAGGTTACTTTAAATTTCCTTTCATATCGGGGGAGGGAGAGAGAGAGAGAGAGAGAGAGAGAGAGAGAGAGATTTGATTTGATTTGATTTGATTTGAGCCTTTATTCTGGGCGAAGTTAGGACCATCAGGTTGTTACCAGGGGACTTAAATTTAAGAAAGGCGGAACCAAATGGTAACAATGTTTGAAAATAGAAATAAAAAAAAAGACAAAGACAAATTTAGTAATTAACAAGGCTCAAGTTTATTGAAAACAGAAAGAAATTTCGACGGTTCAGACTTTGTCATTTACAACAAAAGACATCCTGACACAAATCATCAGTAAAAAAAAAAAACTTATGATTAACAAGATCATAAATTGTAAAAGTTATAAGCCCTTAATTGTAACATATAATAATTTAGATAAAAAAAAAAATTAATCAACAGATTCTAAACATTTATCCCCCCCTTTTAATATATATATATATGTTTATAGTTACAAAAATTTAACAATAAAAAAAGACAATGAGCACAGCTTAATAATTCACAGAATTATAATTAATCAAAAAAAAAGATTATACGCCCTTAAAGTAAAAGTATAATAATTTAAAAAAAAAAAATTAATCAAGATTTTCAAAAAAAAAACTTATCCCCCCCCTTTTTAGTTTAGTTTATAAGATGATAGTTTCCTTTTAAACAGTAACAGAAATTAACAAAATATAAAAGAGCTTGATATTTTAAGTTCAAGAAAGATCATATCTATAGTTAACATGTTTATCACTAAACTAAAGTAACATAATATAATTGGTTTGAAAATTTCTTAAAAAAAGAAACTGTATTGGCCAATAAATTTATATTTAAATAAAAAAAAGGAAAAATAATTTAGAATTTTGAAATTTTGTTAATTGACGTCAATTATTTTAATTTAGAAACTAACCTCTTGGAGGTTGTTAGGACCGAAAATTGCATGCAGGCTCCACCCAATAAATTGTTATATAATTTATAAATAATTACAAAAGTCTACATCTAGAAAATAGTTTGAAGGAACACATATTTGCGGAAGTAAATTTAGGCACATAAATCATATGAGTTAGTTAAAGTTCAGTAAAGTCAGCTGTAAAAAAAAGGACATCACTTTTATGCACTTGAAAATCTGAAGTTATGTGATGCAAAAACGTGTTTTGCCAACAGGACGAAACTTGCTAGGATGATTCGCTGGTTTGCGCAATATGAGACAAGAATTTCTCTATTTCTCCTACCAGCATATTGGCTGGTTAATCCTGTCGCAGTTCACGTGAGCATGTACCGAGAAAAATGATGGTTATTTTAACATTTTGAACTAGGTTATTTAAACTAAAACGCACGAACTGTAAATTAACATGATGTTGTATGAGACTTGTAAGGTTAGAGAGAAAAAAAACTTTTGTTAGATGAGTGATGCAGAATGTAGACCATGTTGTTATCACATCTAGACTGTGGACCGGGTATTAGAGAAGCTAGCTTGACCGGCGAATGGACTTTGTGTTCGGTATCAGGCGATGCTTGGTTTTGGAGCGGGCCGCCAGGTGCCAGCATCTGTCAAGGGACGGAAATTGGACGTGGAAGAGTGTTAATGAAGTTATATTGCGGATGTGCTTTTTGAATTTAAATGCTACAGCTCTCCCCCCCCGAAAGACGGAGTTAGGGTGGAGTCAGAAAAGAGGCCAGAAGGGCCTCCCGCAAAATTTTGAAAAAGGAGAGACAAAGGGCCAGAAGGGCCTCTAAGAAAAGATTGAAGCAAAGGGGCCAGAAGGGCCTCCTACAAGCTTCTGAAGAAAGGGGCCAGAAGGGCCTCCTACAAAATTTTGAAATCAGGGGCACCTGATAGAAACAACGCTTCATAATGCTTTTATTCACCACTCTAGGGTGTAGCCTCCTTCGGCACTTACTTATTAAATTTTGAAATTTCTATAGCGTCTCAGCTCTTCCCACCTATAATTGGGATAAGCCCAGGACAGAAAGAGCTGAAGGATGACGCAAAGGTCGACATTGCTGTGCATGAACTGACTTTGTACTCTAAGGTACGTGGGGAAAGGGGTGGAGTGGCACCTCGGGATACCAAGTGGAGGTGACCACTCCGGGGACCAGGGGAGGGAATGTGCATGGCACATGGCTTACAGGAAAAGGCCGGACTCAGAGGAAGCTCACAAGCGGGAGGAGAATCCTCTGAACCGACCATTAAAATACACATATCAAAAATAAATAAAAATAAAACAAAAACTCCTGAAGCCTTTTAGGTCAGATCATGCTCAGCGTCGTTATTTTTTAAATTCCTCTTCTCCCATACGAAGAGAAATTTAAACTATTCACGGCTCTTAACAATTTCCGTGAGAAAAAAGAATTTTGAAGGGTCTAAACAAATAATCCATTTGAAAAATAAACAAAGAAGCAGTATGAAACGTTGGGGAGTCAAAATTGTTTTAGTGCCCAAGGCAGGGCATGTGATGTTTGACTTAGGGTCTTATATGTGTATCATGTGCCCCAAAAAAAAAGGAATTTAATTTAATCAAAAAAATTGTGTAAAAAAAAAAATTTCATCAAAATATTTAAGTGATTATAAAAGTGTAGCAAAAAAAGAGTGTGGCAAAAAGACAGTATAAAAAGGTGACCCACAATGTGAGAAAACCTAACTCCGGTTTTCTCAACCCTAATAAAAAAAACTAAATTAGGAAACAAACATGTTGACCTGCTAATAACAAACAACCAAATAATTTAAGAAAGGGCAAACAGGCCAACCATGTTGTCCTACATAAAACTGGGCCCCTATAATTTGGAAAAGAGAAGAACAAAAATTTAGCATACAATGATATATTATTAAAGGTGTTCAACATTTCAATTTACTATTAAACAGATGCCACCATCTGCATCAACCAGTCCACCGCCATCTTGCCTATTGCTCATGATGATAAAATTAAAAAAAAATAAATAAAAATAATTTTCTTTCAAGATGACGAAAACAAAAAAAAAATTCAAAAGCAAGCTCCGTGTTCTTTAACGTGTCCACTAATCGCAGCAAATCCACTGCCATCTTAACTGTTGCTGATAATAATAGATAAAAATAAAAAAAAATAAACCAAGTAATTTAAAAAAAATTTCTTTTAAGAAGATGCCCAAAAAAAAAAATTAAAGAGCCAGAGAAAGACTCAAGTATTATATGTAGTGTAGATGTTGTGTATATGTGTGTGTGTAAGTATGAATCAATACAGACAACGGAAGAAAACTCGAGAAAATTTTTGAAGGAGTTTTTGAAATTTTTTTGTTTTTTTTTTGTTTTTTAACTATTTTTGGATTTTATTATTTATTTAAAATTTTTTTGGATTCCCGAATGACCCCGCTGTCTGGATCAAATTCAGTGAATGAGTCGTGTGCAGTGTATGTAAATATATATATATATATATATATATATATAAAAAAAAAATTTAAGCAGACAAAATAATAATAAAAAAAATTTATCGAAATTGGTTTAGAAGTTTTTGTGTAAGTGTTTATAAAAATAAATAAATAATAAAAAAAAAGAGACTATAGATTTATAGAGCTTTAAATATTTAAACTAAATAAAAAAAAATTTCATCAGCAACAGTTGTACAGTATTTGAAAAGCTGCAAAACATAAAAATGAGCCTTGTTTAACAAAATAATTTTGAATTTAAATTTAGATAGTTCCAATGCGAAATTTTGAAAATTAACTACGGTTCCAGAATTTAAAATAAACCACGCTAGAATCTAGAATCAACCACGCTCTGCTACCAAAAACATGTTACCAGGGGACTTAAATTTAATAAAGGCGGAACTAAAATGGTAACGATGTTTGAAAAGAAAAATAAAAAAAAGACAAAGACAAGTTTAATAATTAACAAGGCTCAAGTTTATTGAAAACAGAAAGAAATTTCGACGGTTCAGACTTTGTCATTTACAACAAAAGACATCCTGACACAAATCATCAGTAAAAAAAAAAAACTTATGATTAACAAGATCATAAATTGTAAAAGTTATAAGCCCTTAATTGTAACATATAATAATTTAGATAAAAAAAATTAATCAACAGATTCTAAACATTTACCCCCCCCTTTTAGTATATATATATATGTTTATAGTTACAAAAATTTAACAATAAAAAAAGACAATGAGCACAGCTTAATAATTCACAGAATTATAATTAATCAAAAAAAAGATTATACGCCCTTAAAGTAAAAGTATAATAATTTAAAAAAAAAAAATTAATCAAGATTTTCAAAAAAAAAAAAAAAAAAAAACTTATCCCCCCCCTTTTTAGTTTAGTTTATAAGATGATAGTTTCCTTTTAAACAGTAACAGAAATTAACAAAATATAAAAGAGCTTGATATTTTAAGTTCAAGAAAGATCATATCTATAGTTAACATGTTTATCACTAAACTAAAGTAACATAATATAATTGGTTTGAAAATTTCTTAAAAAAAAAAAAGAAACTGTATTGGCCAATAAATTTATATTTAAATAAAAAAAAAAAAAAAAAATAATTTAGAATTTTGAAATTTTGTTAATTGACGTCAATTATTTTAATTTAGAAACTAACCTCTTGGAGGTTGTTAGGACCGAAAATTGCATGCAGGCTCCACCCAATAAATTGTTATATAATTTATAAATAATTACAAAAGTCTACATCTAGAAAATAGTTTGAAGGAACACATATTTGCGGAAGTAAATTTAGGCACATAAATCATATGAGTTAGTTAAAGTTCAGTAAAGTCAGCTGTAAAAAAAAGGACATCACTTTTATGCACTTGAAAATCTGAAGTTATGTGATGCAAAAACGTGTTTTGCCAACAGGACGAAACTTGCTAGGATGATTCGCTGGTTTGCGCAATATGAGACAAGAATTTCTCTATTTCTCCTACCAGCATATTGGCTGTGGCAAACAAAAAACACGTTTCTTTTAGCGTCTGTGCAAGATCAGACATGTTGTAGCATTAATGTTCTTTATTGAAGAAAATATCTGGTTATTTGTCAAAATTAAAGTAAATTAATTGCATCACAGAAATTCGTTAAGATAGTAATTAAAAGCTTCTTAGATGATTATAAATTTATTTATATATATAGTTTTGTTTTAAAAGAAAGCTTGTATAAGACTTGTAAGATTCTTCAAAAGTCTATAAAACGAAATTTTCTGATTTAGAAGAAATTTCTCTAATTGTTTTATATTTGACATGTTCAATAGGATATTCTGATCATTTAATGTTCAACATTAGTCTGCACTTATTTCACAAAATTGTTCAAAACTTAAAATGTGCCTTTACAAGGTTTTGTAAATGATGTTTTAAGAAAAGAAAATTTTTATAATCATTTAGTTTCAAAAGAAAATAGAATATTAAATAAAACATGAAATACATATTTTAAAGAATACATGATAATTAACAAATTATTTTAAAATTTAACAAAATATATAATATGACAAAATCTGTAAGGTTGAAGTACCTGGTTAATCCTGTCGCAGTTCACGTGAGCATGTACCGAGAAAAATGATGGTTATTTTAACATTTTGAACTAGGTTATTTAAACTAAAACGCACGAACTGTAAATTAACATGATGTTGTATGAGACTTGTAAGGTTAGAGAGAAAAAAAAACTTTTGTTAAATGAGTGATGCAGAATGTAGACCATGTTGTTATCACATCTAGACTGTGGACCGGGTATTAGAGAAGCTAGCTTGACCGGCGAATGGACTTTGTGTTCGGTATCAGGCGATGCTTGGTTTTGGAGCGGGCCGCCAGGTGCCAGCATCTGTCAAGGGACGGAAATTGGATGTGGAAGAGTTAATGAAGTTATATTGCGGAAGTGTTTTTTTGAATTTAAATGCTACAAGGTCCTCTCTTCCACTTAACCCATAGAGAGAGAGAGAGAGAGAGAGAGAGAGAGAGAGAGAGAGAGAGAGAGAGAGAGAGAGAGAGAGAGAGAGAGAGAGAGAGAGAGAGAGAGAGAGAGAGAGAGAGAGAGAGAGAGAGAGAGACAAACAGACGGACAGAAGACGGAAATAATCTCTTAATCAAGTACAATTAAATGCTCGACTCCTGCATTCTCTTTGAAACATCAGTTTAACAATATTCACAGATATTCTCGTACACGGTCAAGACACTGTGCGATCTGTAAACCGCAGCCGACAGGTTCTAATTTTGTGGTCCTTGAATTACGATTGGCAATTTTCCTGACGTCTGCAGGTCGCTCCTGTGGGCGTTTGTAACGGACATAAGTGTTCTCACCCTCCCCAGACCTCTTGACCTGGAAATTTTAACGATGTTCGGTTGATCTGGGTTAGACTGAATAAAATGAAGTCGTGTTTGACACTTGAAGTCCAATTGAAGGATCTTCTTATTTAAGGATCTTCTTGATACCTCTCGATGGAAATCTATCTTTTTGATAAAATAAAAAAAAAAAGTTGTTTAACCACCACATGAAACTATAAATATATGACAAAGTAAAAACACGTTCAAATTCAAATTTTGCACACTGTTCATTTTAATATTCCAGATAATTTGTGAATACGCCGACAGAAAAACAACTGACGCTTAAAAACCATAAAATTATTGGCGTACTTTAAATAAATCACGTCATACAATCATCGGATCTACTTTAAACACTGCACGTATTACAATCATAATAAAATGACTTTAACACTGGTATAGAAAATAACGCGATAGAAAAGTTGAAAGAAAAAAACTGTTGACAATTCCACAACCACAACTAATCTCTTACATTCTAAAGAACTAAAAAAACCTATTCAATCTCTAAAGCTAATAACTCACAATCAACATGGCATTGACATTTGTATAGCGCGGGTGGTATTGTATGATGCAACATTGATTTATAATATTACGTTAGCAGTGACTGTAATAAACGAGCTGATGACCTAATTGTAATTAATAAAATCTCTATAGCATGTTGGCACGAAGTGATAGTGATCTAGGTGATGGTGTTTCTGCTGTAGGAGCATGTGGACTTAACATTTTATTTTAAAAGGTATTCGTTCATGATTAAAATGATTTTACGTAAAACGTTTAGGGAAATTAGTTTCAACTGTGATGTTTTGCACAGTTTATTTGGTTTATTTGAAAGAAAAGTAATGGCGAAGGGGAAACAACGAGTCTTCCTTTCAAATATACTTTCTGGTATTCTCAATTTTAAAACGCATCTTTTTCTGTCGCATCATTAAAATCACTTCTCTCTATTATGACGTATTTATGTAGGTGATCAATCACAAAATCTATTGCAATGGTTTTGATCAAATTTATTAAAACGATACAAAAACAAAGCGTAAAATATCCCCGAAATGTCGATTAGGAAATAGCGGTAGAAACAAACCTACTGTGCTGTTATAAAAAGGCTCAGTTTATCAAAATTAATACTACATTTTTTTAAAAATAAATTATAAACATTATTAATAAAAGCAGAATAAAATTTGGAGTCGAGGCTTGCTATTGAAATTTCAAATTTTTTAATATTTTTTAATTTTTATCTATTTTTTAAATAAAAATTTCAACACTTAACAATACCAATGATAGGTTCATGCACATCAAAAGATGCAGAATTGAAGTAAACCCTGAAAAAATCACTTTGTAGGGTTCGCTCAAAGGGTTTACGAGAAACTGGTTTAATTTTTTTTTCAGAAAAATCATAATTTTTTTTGAAACCAATGATATGGGTATTAAAAGATGCAGAATTGAAAAGAAAGTAAACCCTGAAAATATCACTTTGAAATATCATATGGATTACGAGAAATTGCAGTTTGTATATTGTAAAGATTTTAACATTTCACGTTTCGCCACTTGCAATGAATTTTTTTAAACGCCTGTAGCTCCCAAACTATTCATTATATAGATATGAACTTTTACACGAGGAAAGAAGAAAGTTCAAGTTTTGCTGTGGTTTTTTCAATTCGAAAATATCTCCTATAGTTTCTGAGTAATTAAACCGAGAAAACAGCCAATTTTCCAACTTTCCAAAATCGTAAGGTTTGCAACTTTTTTAGACGAAAAAGTGAGTTTTTGATTTTTGAATGTTTCTATAGCTTAATATAAATAGCAAACACCAAATACAAGTGTAATGTATCGTTTATTTATTCAGTTCGTTAGTAAACAATTTCATATATTCGGAAACGAAAACAAAAATGATTTAACACACCCTTTTCTAACCCATCGTTGAAATCACTACTAATTTTAATATTTCATAATTAAGTAGCAGATCGATTTAAATTAATATATCTTATCTAATTTCTTTTAAGCCCTACAAACATGGCTGATATTTATTATTAACATCCGAGACATTGTTCCAGACTGATAAACTATAAGCCTAGCTTATACGGTCACTTATATTTTATTGACAATCTCTTCTGGAAGATTTTATGATCAATAAATTAGTATACAGTCTTGTATGTTGGACATCAATCTCAAACTGTGGTATTTATCTCGTCTTATATTTCAAAACATAATCGTGGCCACGCTCATTCCAGAATCCCCTTGTCATTTATGTCCATAACCGTTTAGATATATTATTTTTAGAACGTAGATTGCAAGTCATAGTTTTCTAAAGTGATAAAGAAATTTGAATATGTTAAAAAAAAACACTGATTTACGATATTAATATATTGTGTTATACAGATATGAAATAATATCACTTGAAAAAAATAAGGATCTTGTAAAAAATCGATCCTTTAAAATAAGTAAATAATGTTCTTTAGGCATATGGGATCCCCATTAGGGGTGCTTTACCCCTCTTCGTGGGAAAATATCTGGAGTACCACAAGGGTCTGTTTTGGGACCTCTTTTTTATCTATTAAATAATTCAGAAGCATGTGAACTCTGAAGAGTGAGAAGTGTGGATTGGTTTATGTTATAAAAGAAATTATACTTTCGTTTTGTCCCCCCCCCCATCCCCTAACTGAATATATGAAAAGTTTATTCTTTTTCAAAATGTTTACATTGTTCAACAATGATTACTCAAAAATTGTTCAACCGATTTAGTTCTCAATTTGAATTTTGCGTTCACATTCGTCAGAGACAAACACTGGATTTTCAGAAGAACGGATCAAGCCATTTTGACAACATTTTGATCTAATGTATCCGAAAAAATTGTAAATAAAATTAATCGCCATCTTTCTAAAAGCGCTATTTTGAGGTTATAGGCTAGGTAAAAAAGAAGTTTCTCTACGTAGCTGTTATTCCAACGATTTCGATCAAATTTCATGTAAAATAAAGTTAATCATACAAACTAGAATTGTAAAATGCAAGTAAAACAACAGTACTGATCGGGAGTAATTATAATAAACCTAAAATTGACCTGGAATAGCAACGTTTAAATACTAGATGATTTGACAAGTCATTGTTCATACGCATTAGATCTTTATGCACTTTATAAAATATATATTACTTGCAAGACTACAAGATCTTGATCTTTGTGAACCTTATAAAATATATATTACTGTAAAGAATATACACGATTTAGATCTTTATGAACTTTATAAAATAATATAATATATTATTGCGAAGACTAAAAGATCTAGATCTTTATGAACTTTATAAAATATTATTACTGCGAAGACTATACAAGTACTAGATCTTTATGAACTTTATAAAATAATATAATATATTATTGCGAAGACTAAAAGATCTAGATCTTTATGAACTTTATAAAATATTATTACTGCGAAGACTATACAAGTACTAGATCTTTATGAACTTTATAAAATAATATAATATATTATTGCGAAGACTAAAAGATCTACATCTTTATGAACTTTATAAAATATAATATATTTTATTAAAATACTGCGAAGACTACAAGTACTAGATCTTTATGAAATTTATAAAATATATTTTACTGTGAAGACTACAAGTACTAGATCTTTATGATTTGATAAAATATATTACTGTGAAGATTCGTTTGTCTGGCACATTGCCTTCTATGGTGCAACAAAGAAGGTAAATTATGAAATATATATAGAGAGAGAGGTTAGATCCTTTTGTCAGAAACTTTTATTTCTCGCCATGTGGTTTGTTGTTACATTCTGTAAATGGTAGACGGGAGTGTAACAAAGGGTTGTGTCAAACTACCCTTAAAATGTTTACTGTTGCGAAAATAAAATTTTAAAGTTCTGTATGTACAGTACCAGAAGTACAGTCTAAAAAAATTAAATCAGAATTTTTGAAATGTTTTTTTCGCTTTTGAGGGTTGATTACGTTCAATTTATTGTAGAAAATTCGAGAAGATATTTTGAGACTTTTAGAGAAAATTGTATAAAAAGCTTTGTTGATTTTGTTTTTTACTGGAATAGTTTCCGAGTTTATAAAATTAGTCCTACCAAACTAGTGGAACTATTTTGATGAAATTAAGGACACATATTTGAGTGAAAATAAAGATACTTTTAAATTGTTTTTCTATTTTAAACAGTCTTACCAGTGGAAGGGAAATACTTTGTTTTAAAATTTCCCACAAACTTCACGACCGGAAACATGTTTCGTTGACTAGGAACGGGTAATTACGTCTATGCAAATTATTTTTGGCGATAAAACTCGTCATTGGATTTGGACAGGAAGGCGGGTTGGTAGGGGTAACGCAGACTGTGAAAGAGTGCGATAATGAGCCCCCTCGAGTGGGGGGGGGGGGAGATAAAACTAAAGTTAATTAAAAAAAAGAATCAACAACCCTAATGACTATTTAATGGCGATGTTAGAATAGCCAGAAATAACCGGTTACAAGGACACAATGGTATGAATAGACTAGGAATATAAATCTGATATTGAAATGGATATAGTGCTTCTTCACGCTTCACGTTAGTAATATAAAAACATTGATAATTAGTAAATATAATTTATATAAAATATTAATATAGTCTAGATATAGGTGGAAAGCTCAGGGTGAAGAGGCGCGTCCAAACATTCTTTTATTTAATAGTCTCTGGAACTATATTTTGTTTTCAAAATAACACACTACACTGCCACCTATTTACAAAATACTACACTACAGTAATTTAAACATTTTAATTTCTTAAAACTTAGTGCTTTTTTTTAAAATGAATTTTTCTCAAATTGTGCCAAAATCAAAAAAATAATTTTATTTCAATATTGCTTCAGAAAACCGACCTCGTGATTCAGTGGGATGGAACGCCAGCCTTCTGAGTTGGGTTCGAGCGCTAGGTAAGCCATGGCATTGTATATTTATTGCTTAATCAGAATTGTGCGGAGTTTTTTTGAAGGAAGGAACTACTTGACATTGCAGTGAATTCGGCTTTTTGAATCTTGTAGTCGTGAGTTCATTTAACATTTGATGTTTTCAATTTTTGTCACCCATTTGTAAGATTGTTTTTTTTTAACAATGTTGTTTTCATAGAATCACTAGAGCACTGTGGTGAATATACAATAAAGGAAAGGATTAACCCCCAAAACCACAACAACAAAACCACTAACAACACAAAAACTGTATAGTTGTGTTTATTCTACCTTATGTACATTTCAGTAACGAAATTACCATCCTCTGAGTGTTTTTTTGTTGTGGTTTTGAGGTTAACCCTTTCCTTTATTAATATTGTTTTCCTTGTTTATAATAAATTATTACGCTAAATTTAATCTTTCTCGGACATAAATACAAAAATAACATTTCTAAAATAGGAAAGTTCCGCGGAAATATATTCTAACCAATATTTAAAAAATATATAAAATTTAATAAAAATATTTGGTATAATTTTTCAGTAAAACAACTCGATGTGAAACTATTGTCAATGTTCACGGCCGTGAAAACAAAGTTTTCTTCCAAATAAGTGGATGAGGAATAATCCGTGTCGGGGGGGTTGCGGAATTAAATGAAAGAGGAAACGGCTAAAAGCAAATTCCTACGCAACATCGGACGTAGGGGTCCACAACCGTTGTAAAAAAAAAACTATTAGCAAATTCAACGTACTTTTTTTAAATAAATTTCACAACACGGAAGAGTACATGAAAAGGGAGGGGAATTGTTCCGATATACTCGCCTGATTATCAAACTAGCCAGGTGTCACCCCCCCCCCATTGTAGAGGCGTGGATGCGGAACTTTTAAGTGTGGTTACGCTTGGCCACCTAGCGACACGCTGGGCGACCACCAAATGATATTTGAGGACAAGTACGTCTTCCGCCCAATTTGCGAAGTCTTAATTATTAGGGCAGTTTGACCTTGGATCTAGATTAGGTCGAGAATATTTTGTGGTTACTGATTTTGGTGCAAATTTTGAACTAAATGTAGGCCTATTATTATAACAATTTTAAGTAGGATTAAAATAAAATTATAGAATATTAGACGTAACACCTTTCTTTGTTCTCGTTAAAGTCTCCATAGTTTAAAAAATGTATTTTTATTAAGTAGATTTAATGACGTTTATATCTATTCGCAATAAAGTTTATTCCATATTTTTCTTTAGTATTGAAATTTTCTAATCTTTATTTTCAATACAAAATGTACATTTAAATAATTTAAGTAAAAGAACGATGTTTCGTTTTTGTTAGCGTTATGGTCTCTACTTCGAATTTGATAGAACAAGTCGTATTTTTATACAATTTGAGTGAGAGAATAAAACTCTTTATTTGGTATTAAAATCTCCCCATCTTTATTTCCAATAATAAAATAATATAAATTTAAGTAGAACTTCCGTTCCTATTCTATTTAAGTAGCCTACAAAAAAAAATTATTGAAATAATTTAAGATATTGACATTCCTTTCTGTTTGCATTGAAGTATTACTTCAAAATACAATAGAACAACATGCATTTATATAATTTAAGTATAATATTTGTTACTTAACATTAAAGTCTCCATATAATTAATTCAAATAGAAAATAAAATAAATTTAAATAATTTAAGATACTGTATTGACATTCCTTTCTGTTTGCATTAAAGTCTCTCTACTTCAAAATACAATAGAACAACACGCATTTATATAATTTAAGTATAATAATATTTGTTACTTAACATTAATGTCTCCGTATCATTAATTCAAATAGAAAATAAAATGTATTTAAATAATTTAAGATATTGACATTCCTTTCTGTTTGCATTAAAGTCTCTCTACTTCAAAATACAATAGAACAACACGCATTTATATAATTTAAGTATAATAATATTTGTTACTTAACATTAAAGTCTCCATATAATTAATTCAAATAGAAAATAAAATGTATTGAAATAATTTAAGATATTGACATTCCTTTCTGTTTGCATTAAAGTCTCTCTACTTCAAAATACAATAGAACAACATGCATTTATATAATTTAAGTATAATATTTGTTACTTAACATTAAAGTCTCCATATAATTAATTCAAATAGAAAATAAAATATATTTAAATAATTTAAGATACTGTATTGACATTCCTTTCTGTTTGCATTAAAGTCTCTCTACTTCAAAATACAATAGAACAACACGCATTTATATAATTTAAGTATAATAATATTTGTTACTTAACATTAATGTCTCCGTATCATTAATTCAAATAGAAAATAAAATGTATTTAAATAATTTAAGATATTGACATTCCTTTCTGTTTGCATTAAAGTCTCTCTACTTCAAAATACAATAGAACAACACGCATTTATATAATTTAAGTATAATAATATTTGTTACTTAACATTAAAGTCTCCATATAATTAATTCAAATAGAAAATAAAATGTATTGAAATAATTTAAGATATTGACATTCCTTTCTGTTTGCATTAAAGTCTCTCTACTTCAAAATACAATAGAACAACATGCATTTATATAATTTAAGTATAATATTTGTTACTTAACATTAAAGTCTCCATATAATTAATTCAAATAGAAAATAAAATATATTTAAATAATTTAAGATACTGTATTGACATTCCTTTCTGTTTGCATTAAAGTCTCTCTACTTCAAAATACAATAGAACAACACGCATTTATATAATTTAAGTATAATAATATTTGTTACTTAACATTAATGTCTCCGTATCATTAATTCAAATAGAAAATAAAATGTATTGAAATAATTTAAGATATTGACATTCCTTTCTGTTTGCATTAAAGTCTCTCTACTTCAAAATACAATAGAACAACACGCATTTATATAATTTAAGTATAATAATATTTGTTACTTAACATTAATGTCTCCGTATCATTAATTCAAATAGAAAATAAAATGTATTGAAATAATTTAAGATATTGACATTCCTTTCTGTTTGCATTAAAGTCTCTCTACTTCAAAATACAAAAGAACAACATGCATTTATATAATTTAAGTATAATATTTGTTACTTAACATTAAAGTCTCCATATAATTAATTCAAATAGAAAATAAAATGTATTGAAATAATTTAAGATATTGACATTCCTTTCTGTTTGCATTAAAGTCTCTCTACTTCAAAATACAAAAGAACAACACGCATTTATTTAATTTAAGTATAATATTTGTTACTTAACATTAAAGTCTCCATATAATTAATTCAAATAGAAAATAAAATGTATTGAAATAATTTAAGATATTGACATTCCTTTCTGTTTGCATTAAAGTCTCTCTACTTCAAATACAATAGAACAACATGCATTTATATAATTTAAGTATAATATTTGTTACTTAACATTAAAGTCTCCATATCATTATTTCAAATGGAAAATAAAATGTATTGAAATAATTTAAGATATTGACATTCCTTTCTGTTTGCATTAAAGTCTCTCTACTTCAAAATACAATAGAACAACATGCAATTATATAATTTAAGTATAATAATATTTGTTACTTAACATTAAAGTCTCCACATCATTATTTCAAATGCAAAATAAAATATATTTAAATAATTTAAGTAGAACGACATTCGTTTTTGTTGACTTAATCTACATAACATTATTTCAAAATGGGAATTAATATAACCGCGTAGTTCTATAATTACAAGAATACAATTTATTATTTGATATTACAAATATTAAAATTAAATAATTTAAGTAACTTTTATTTACTTAAGGTAGAAGAATGAAATTCGTTATTTGCAATCAAGGGTCCTATTTATTTCCAATAAAAATACAATGTATTTAAATCATTTAAGTAGAACAACTTTATATTATTTTAAAATAAAAACTGCGTTTTTACTTATCTATAAAATAATGAAATCTATTTAATTTTTTTTTTTTTTAAGAAACCGCGCACTGTTTTGAAATATGTGACAAACGGCAAACAGGAAGCCTGGAGCTGATGTTTACAACCGCGAATGAAAAGGAAATGACTGAAATGTTCGTCAAATACTAAGTAGGCAAGATGGGAAGGCCCAAAGCTTGGTGATATATGTTTGTACAGTAGTAGGCCTACGTCATTGTGCGGGTTTGGAATGTACAAGCAAGGCCGGTGTTTGACCGTTTTTCTGTGCAATCGCAAAGGTAAACTCATCTCTACCAAGAACCTTGATCCATGTCTAGTGCAATTTAAGGTCAACTGTACAGCATCAATATCTATCAAAAAGTATTCTTAAACCATCTATCGATAATCGGGTGTTCTGTCAATACAAGATATGAACATGGATTCTCTCTTTAAATGTCGTTTTATTTCAAAATCAGTCGATAACATATTGATGAAATGTGAGTTTATGCCCTAAACCAGCCTGTTACAATAGAACAACATTTAAATATAGCCTAATTTAAGATTATGAGGTTATATATACAGGGTGTCCAGTAATTACGGGATCAAACTTCACCAGGCGATTTTTCAAGTCAAAATATACAAGAAATGTCTAATAAAGCATAGTCCTATCTCGCTTAGTTTTCCGTCTGTCTGTCTGTTTGTGTTTTTTACTAAAACATTTTTATCTTCGAACTCGATAAAGGTATAAACTTAAAACTTTACACACCTGTTAGTATAACAAAGACCAATATTAAAAAAAAAGTTTTAAATAATTATCACGTCCGGTTTCAAAATGGCGGCAAGTTTTCTAAGCTTAATAACTCAAAACCCTTCCGACAGCGATTTTGAATATATTTTGTTTTAATGATATTTGTTATTTGTATTAAAGTACTAGAGAGAGAAATATTATTAGAGCAAAAATCAAAAGCTCAGTTGTTTAGTCTTCTGTTTTTTTCTTCTTTTTCTGATGTTTCACTGATAGACAAGCATTCTAAAGTTACTATTATGGACTGCACCATGAAAAACCTTTTTCTATGCACTACGTCCACGAAATAAAATAAAAATCAAACTTTATAAACAAATGCATCCTAACTTACAAGGAAATCATTTTGTAAGTTATATATTATCTTATATATAACTATTATCTTATATATTATTATTATTATATATTATCTCGCTCATGCTCTGTTACCACATGAAATGACTCCGATTGGATTGTTTGTCGCGGCAGAGTCCCCCCCTACAAGATCTATTCGCATCAACATTGTTCATGAAGAAGTGGAATACATGGAGCGGAGAGTGAACAATCTGCACAGCTTTATATTAGCTTCCATCATTATTACTTTGACCTTCATGCTTCGTTGAGCGGCCCCCCCCCGCCCCGCCATTCTCTTCGCTCGGTCATGATGTGCTGCACTTCAGTGTTTTCCCTTTTCTCAGTAAACGTCTTCTTCTTTGCACGCCATCACGAACGAATGTTTGTAAACAATCCTATGATTTTGTCTGTTTAAAAAAATTCATATTTAGAAATTTAACCCTTACTACTAGGCTACATATTGAAATAAAAATTATTTAGATACTCTTTCATTATATAAAATTTCATAAGCTTTTTTTCTCTTTTTTTTCAAAATTAAAAGTCAGCCGTTGAATTTACAAGCATTTTAAAATCCGCGTTTAAAAATTTTTTACCCCCGTAATGTCACGCTATTTTCTATTTTTAGGTTGTAAAATATATTATTTTTCGAAACTGAAAATCTCATTTAACGTACTCGACGAGAAAATGTAGCCATGAAAATACAGATCAGTATATTTGAGACAATATTCGTGTCATTTTAATAATCAATTAAATATCTTTGTCTACGGTTGTTAACAAATTGGCATTTTGTTCATTTAAATTAGTTTGCAAAACAGCTGATTTCTCAACAGTTTCACTTTGCCCACTACTTTGCACACTCCGAATGGCAACCGAACAAAACGAAATTTAGGTTAAGTTTATTTGAATTGATTTATAATATACAGGAAATGTCCCGTGTGTATGTTAGATTAATTCTTACATGTAAAATAACATAAATAAACAACAAAACAACGTTTTAAAGTTGAAAAAGGAAGTAATTATTCATGAAGATGATTGACAGTGTATGTAACGGAGGGTATTTTTCGTTTCACGAGTTTTGAAGTTAGCAATCCCGTTTCCTCAACAATACACCTAAGCTATTTGTAATATTCATAAATAACCCCAGTTTTGACGTGAGGTTGAACACTATTGTATTAAATTAATGTTTTATTAAATTGTGTTACTGCTGGCTGAAGTATGTTTTTTATTTGTCGCAAAATAACAACTGTAGACAAATTATAATGTGCAATTCGTGAGCAAAGTGTCTTTTTTAAACTCGATAAAATTGACGCACGAGGCTTGCCTCGTGCGTCAACATTTTTCTCTCGTTTAAAAAAGTGCAACTTTGCTCAATAGTTGCACAAATAACTATTTTTTTTTAATATTCTTTTCCTGTATTCGATAGTCTACTTACATCACATAACAATCACAATTAATTGATTTGATCGATGGTATAGAAAATGACGTATTTAAAAAATGTATAAATTAAATAGGCTAATCGATCACCTACATAAGTTCATCACATTAAAATTAGAAGTGATTTTAACGCTGAATTGAAAAGAATGCGTTAAAAAAATATGTTGACAGACTTATTTATTTTGTATCTGAGTATAATCACCAAATTGTTTATTATAAATAGCAAATTTACTACGATACAATGGAAAATACAGGATACCAACTGCTAAAAACTTAATGAATCTAAGTCTGTGTATTTTGAAATATATGTAGTGTGTTTTATGTTCTGTGTTATAATGTGATAGGTGATTAGTACGTTTCTGGTGTTAGAGATTATTTTTTAGGGGTTTTTCTCAACCTGTATAAGCAACGCTAAGAAATATTAAAGTAAAAACATATTTTTATCCCTGTGGATTTACATTAGAGATTGAATTTCGAAAAATCTTTTCTTAGTGTATCTAAGTTTTGGAAGAAATATCCTGAAGGAATTTCATGTTTCTATGTTCAGGGTTTTGAGCTGGACTTTGATAATTCAGTCGAGATTTTCTTTTACGTGTAGATTTGTTTTCCAACGCGTACTTTGTATTTCTTATTTTTGTTTTCATTTTTTAAATTTACAGTAAAAAGTGTATTTTTCCCAGCGTCTATTTTCTGTGAGGTACTTATTTTCTATATAAAATTTCGCTTATAGAGTTTATATTTTTAAAAATACTTTTCTTACAGTGCTGGTATTAGTTTTTAATTTGTACAAGTTTCTGTGCATGCATTATATGAATAATAATTTTTGATGGAGGAATAGATAAGGTTATTTAGACTCTAAACCCAATGCGCAGAACTTTTGCGCAATGCCAGCTAGGTTAGGTGTACAATCTATAGCATATTTGTGGTTTGGTTATAATACATACAAAGAGTGAGTTTTCCCTGAGGTAAATATTTATTTAAAAGTCTCATTATTGACTACAATTGATTTTCAGACCACCTAAACATGTCATTAAATACAAAACTTGCGTTCGCCTATTTAAATTATTTTATTTCAACAACATTGATCTATAAAGTTTTGTCCTGTTTTTGATGCCCTTATAATAGTTTAATTATACTTTTAGTTTGGTTTTCTGAAATAAAACATTAAAATTAATATTAACCAAAAATGGTGACCAAATATTTAGTCCCACCCTAACACCTACGATATTTTTAAACGGTCAATAGGTTATTGTTGTCTATGACGATGAATTTATCACTTCTGTGCTATCACTTCTGTTCCGGTCAATGCGCAAATAAAATAGGACAGTGCGCAAAGTGTAACGAATCGGTTTGAGTATCGCTCCTGGATGTCCCTGGAGTTTCCTTTGTCGTCATGGAAATCCTTGAGGAAAGAAACAGTGTACGGTCATATCCATTGTGTTTGTTACATAAGTGGTAAAAATATTTTACATAAAGAGATATTTCTTCTCTAAATGAAAGGTGCAAATATTACACAACCGAAAAAAAACATTAATTGGTTATGTTTAATTTAGAGATTTTGAAAATTACACTTTTTAAAAAGGATTTAAAAATTGGTTTACCGAGTTTTTTGGAGAGATGACAACTTTTGTTTTATTCAGTCCATAGGCAAGATCTTAAGTACAATTTTATAAAAGTGGATGTAGAATTTTAGGGTTTTATTCTTCATATTTCACAATTAATAGTCTAATAATCTGAAAACTTGTAGAATATCTGTCAATATTATTTTCACCATCACAGTAGACTACATTCCTGGATATAATTCAGTATATTTTAAAGTAAATTTAATCTTATTACCGGTTAAAAATAACCGATCCCTACTCACAACCGAATTTCGTACAATCTGTGTGTCATTTTAATTAGCGAACAAAGTAATCACAATTAAAGCCTACTTGAGTTACCGTCCATTAAAGTCTCTCAATACAAAATATCGAATTCGAGGACCACAATTCGTGTCGACCTTCACCTTATGACAACTCACTGTAGAGAAACAATTTAACTGGAAATTTAAAACTTTGCTGTTTTTATTATCGACATAAAATGATTGTTTATAGATTCAAAATCGAATAAAATTTAAAACGACTTTTAAAAAGCCGAACAGAACCGAATTTCTAGGTTAAGGTTTGTGACGTCCGGTGAGGCTGTGCGTCATTTCATAAAACAACTGCTTTTATGTTTTATCAGAGCCTGACAACTGTAGTGTTAATGTCTCTTTACTGTTATGTTAAAAGGTTTAAAGTGGGAAGAATCATTTTGTTTTAGTGATTTGTTTTAGATGTGTAGAGTGTAAACAACGAAATTTCATAACATATACTGCACCACTTTATATATAAGGTATCAACTCAAGTTGCCACCTTAGGGTTAGTTAAAATTGTTAGGTATAAACAAAAATTGTTGCCATGTTAGGGTTTCTAAAATTAAAAAATATACATAAAAACTGTAGGAGTGTATTTTTCTGGCTAAGATTATATCGAAATATTAAAGCGTTTATATATTTCAAGACTTATGTTTCTGTTATAACGAATAACTGCAGAAAAACAAGAATTTATCTTCACCTGTTTGATAAATTTAACCAACAGCTTAATTTTGCAAGCCCAAAATGGGGGCTGCTAAGATAGTGTAAGTCAATATTTACAAATATATATATATATATATATATATATTTATTTATTTATTTATGTACGGTACATTACTAGTGGATTTCACATTTTAAGGCGATTTTATCTTGGTCATTTTAAAAAATATACAACCGTTTAAGAGGGTAAAATTGAGTTTTGTGCTTCAGAAATAAAAACGAATCATAAAATTTGGAAGGAATAAAAAAAAGTGCTAAAATTATTAGGTAAATACGCCCAGACTAGTTAGAATTTTTTTAAATAATAACTCTTATATAAGTTATACAAAATTATCAGTTTCCAATCTCACTGTATTTTTTTATAAATGACGGCTATTTATTTACATACGAACTTTGGTTATGGAGAGGAGATAAAGTTGGAACAAATTATATGATTTCAAAAATCGAACTGTTAATTTGTTTCTATTGACAAAGTATGGTAAACGTCCTCGAGAAAGTTTTGTTTCTATTTTTTTATTTACACTGTTCAGAACAAACGAGTCGCAAAGCACTAACTTTCATAGCAACAAGTGACGTGGAATTGCGCTTGACATTTGCTAAATGTTCTAATAGACGGTTGACCTACTTGGCATTTATTTTCATTTGGAGAAACCAAAGGGGTCTTCTTGTATTACAGTTAATATTTCTAGTCGCGCTGATAGGCCTACAAACCGTTCATTTAAGTCTCCGGACGAAAGGCTTCGGCTACGTATTTAAAAAATTGTTATTACTGTGGAGGATTATTTGTTTAAACAATCTGTGCGAGGAAATATCAATCAAAGCGTGAAATATGAAACATTATGGTTTCGTAGGCCATGGTTCTTAATGGATACCTGCTCAGTCCAACGGTCAATAGAAATATAAAGATTTCACCTACTATAATTAATAATTTTTTTTATTAATAATTTTATTTAAACCATGTGTACAGTGGAGGCGCCAACCGAAGCGTGAAATATCATTTATAGGGTTACTTAGGTCATGGTCCTACCTATTAGACGATTCACTTCCTACAATAAATTTGGCTGGCATGCAGTTCCCCCGGCGGTTGAAGGAATTTATTAGGGTCGATAATCCTGCCCCCCAAAAATGTCTGCAGTTCCCCCGGCTGTCACTCACAACCTAACCTAACCTGAAGTAGTTCTTCACCTTCATTACTAACTATACGAATACTGTTTAGAGCGTCCATGAACTTCCGATATATTCTTGGGTAGGGGAGGTAACTGTTGCCGTTTTTTCTTGTACAAGTTATTTTTTATTGCATTACATAATTTATTTGTTGCGTTAGCAAATAACGTTAATACAGAAATGACCGCCGGGGGAACTGCAGTACACCCAAAAAAGGGGCTCCGGGGGAACTTCAGATACCCTTCTGGGGCTGCCCCTGACCGCCGGGGGAACTGCAGAACTCCCATAAATTTGGCGTAATAGTGCTTTAATACGAACCGTTCATTAAAGTCTCCTAATAAAAAAATATCGCTACCCTTCGGGGGCTGCCCCTGACCGCCGGGGGAACTGCAGAACTCCCATAAATTTGGCGTAATAGTGCTTTAATATAAACCGTTCATTAAAGTCTCCCAACAAAAAAATATCGCCTACCTGAACTAAAATTTCTTTATATTGTCAATTTATTATTTACACATTATGAACGAGGTGAACGTGGAAAACCACTCGTAGCGCATGATCCCTACGAGATACCTGCTCCGGTTCATTCTAAACAGCTCACTTCCTATTACAAGTTAATATATTAATTGCCTTTATACAAACCGTTCATTAAAGTATTCGAAAATAAGATTTTGCCTACTTTAATTAAAAATGTTTACAATTAATATCAACACTAACATGGAGGAACGAATTTGCACTCTAATAAAATCGTAAGCCAGTCATATTTGGTATTTAAAACACATATATACCGTAACAAACGACACCGTAGGCCCAATCATATCTGCTCTACTTTTTATCTTGTATTTTGAACCCGACTTATTGCACACTCTGTACAGTCAGCTACTTTATTTAACTCGACCGAGTGACTTGAGATCGTCATTAAATCGATAATTGACAATGAAAGTCGGAGATTCTCTCTTGGAGTGACACCCAAAACACTTTCATTTATCCAGGCCAGCAAACATGAGACAATCGCTTCGAGAAAAACACCAAGCCAGTGAAACTTGACGGTGTGAATTGACCCCATTGCGGGGGGGACTTGTGTTTCCTTTCTGGCGGAGAAGTGAGAATGTTTCCACGCCGGCGATCTTTTTGTTTACCCGGTGATATTATAAATTGTCCCACGTTAAACAAGACTCTGCATAAAAGCACATGGCATCAAGTCGCATATACAATCATAAGCACGTGAGGAAGTGCGTGACTAGGCATTACGAAACGTCGCCTAATTTGATACTTGGTCACATCAGTGTTATTTCCGAGAACTTGAGACGGCGATAAGGCGCGACTGTGGAAAACAATCGATTATACAGGGTGTTCAGTAACGATGTAGAGAGTGTTCAGTAATGATGCAGGTTGGCACCACTGCTAAACAATTTGTGTCTAATTCGTTATCGTTGAATAACACACGAGATATGGACAAAAAAAACTGTTTAAAATGGCCGCCAATTTGACATTTTAATTTCATGTTTTTATCTTCATTTGTGTTTATACTTACGGACGGTTGTTTTTTTTTGTTTTCCTGAACGCTAAAATCAGTTCGAAAAACGGAGTTGTAGAATCGAAAGAAAACCTACCGGTTCACTTTACATTGTAACGAAAAAAATACAAGTTGGAAGCTAGAGAAGAATGTCCCGCCCCCCCCCCTCCATTCATCCTACTGGCCTAGTAAGAGCCAACCCTTTTTTTATAGTCTGACCGTCTCGTCCTAACCCTTCTATTTTTTATTTCATCCCAACCCAATTAACCCTTTATAGCTTGGGCCAGACGGGTTTTTTGTTACCGGCTATGATTTACTGTAACGCTTCAACGTTAGGACTTAGGACAGTCCTAATTGAAGGAAGAGGGAGAAATTTCCATACTTGATACAGAAGTTTAATAAAAATAGAGTGGTGCAAGGAAAGGCAATGGTTTCTCAATACAGAGCGTGTAAGGCAATCGAATTTACAGGTCTTTGTGACAGATTCACTTTTATTAGCGTAAAAAGGTAAGACAAGCATATCGTAAAAAAACATGCACATTAATATTTTCGTGCTTGCGATTTTCCACAAAGATTTGGGTTATTAATCTTCACATTTCACTGAAATTGTAACGAAATCGGCGGAGCAGATTTTGAGAAATTATCGTTAACTCGCAAACCGGCAATTTTCGGAAAATCTCGAGCAATACGTTTTATTTGAATCCTTAAAGGCTTCACTTGAGCACAGTTTGATCGAAATAGGCCTAATTTAAAACCGATTTTAGGAATATTTTTTTCTTATGGCAGGTTAACCTCAAAATTTGATTTATAAACATTGAAAAGCTAATCCGGAAATCATACCAAATAATACGCACGTAACAAATAATTAAAATCTTCCATTTTATAATTTCAATTATAACAAAATCTCAACATTAAAAAGTTTTAATACATTTTTTTTTCAAACTAAATTTATTCTCGCCGCACGTTCTGTTCACACCCCATGAATATTCTGCACTTTAAAACACTCTTCTGAAGGATTAAAGACGACATTAACCTTTTGCTTAAGTTTTTAATTAGGTTACGGAAGGATCGTTGATTGAATTTATAATATAAACAAGAGAATATAATTATAACCAGTGTTGCCAACGTTATAAATAATAAAATCCCAACGTTAAATATTTAAAATTTCGTACGATAATTTCCTCGGGGTAATGGATCTGTGCTGTAAGATGAGGTTTTTATAGAGTAATAAAAATATGAAGATAATGTTGAAGTGGGGGGGGATTGCAAATTGCTGTATTCTTGAAGTGATGAAGAGGTGATAAAACTAATAATCTTTTTATAGATATGGGACACGAAACTGTCTTGTTTTAATATTGTAAATAAACAGCAATTTTCATAATAATAAAGGTTGTTGTTTTCTTATTTAACAAATCAACTCTCAGCAAGGTTAACCCATATACAAGATAATTCTTGGAAATTGGATGTTTTTCACTACCCGCATCTGTTCCTTACATTGTTGAAAAGAAAGTTCTGAGGGTATTAATTAAGGGTTGGAATCCATTGAAGCAGAAGGCAGACCTAACTGTATCTACAGGCAGACAACGGTTTGACGCTTTTGTGTTGAAACTTTCCTCGGCTATATATAGAACCCTCGGATCCGACCTTAGTCAACCCCAAGGATATTTAGAATATTTTAAAGATCAGATATTTCATCCTTTGAAATATGTTTTCAAAGGGTAGAAACCACCTGCTACGCTTTATATAAATAAACAGTATTTATTTTTTAAGAATACGCCAATAAAATTCGTCTGAGTAAAGAATAAATACCAATAAAGCACTTTGAGGAACACCAGAGCGACAGGATATCATGACCTTAGAGGTAAACATTGTACATTGGTGCGCATGTGCAATACACACGTGTAACATGTGGCCTTGAACGTTCTGCCACGTGGACCAGCGGAGCGTTTCGGCTTCGTACCGCGTCGCGTCGAGCCCGACATTTTGTTGTTGGGTATTTCATGCATTTATCATGTTTCAGTTGTTATGTTTCTGCATAGTTTAAGATTGTGGTATTTTGTGTGATTTTGCTGTCATCGTTTGGATTGTCCAGCAGTTGAACATGTTTCTATTTATACGAACCAGTGTCTCACTTCCCAATCATTAGGATTCTGTTGTTTTTAAAATGACAAATTTAAAATCAGAACTATATAAACTGCACAAACTTTCTTACTTCTGCATAATTACGAAAACACAAGAGTTTTGACGTAAAATCTAACCGTTGTGACGTAAATTTTAAAACGTTTAAAAAAATATACTACTTTTTTTTTCTTTTTTTTTTTTTTTTTTATTGACGCCAGTCAAGACTAGTTTATTTTTGTTGGTTTTTTCAATTACTCGTTATTCCCAATTTATTTTTATTTATTATTTCGAAATTAATTGCATACAATTTCTTTGCTGGATTGTTTTGCCTTCTGAATCGATCTTTCCGTCTAGCTTTGTAAATAACTCTTTAGGCCGCCATTTTGTTTCGATTTATACAGTTGACAACACTGACGTCATGAAAAGTGAAGATAAAACGGAGGTCGAAACCAAACCATAGCTCACATAACTGAATACTTAAAACAAGGAGTTGGTTCTAATCTTAGTTACCCTTTGGTAGTTTACTAGTCCGAACTGCAGCAGGATAAGAGTACGCTAATATCCGAGTAAACATCGCTTTCCCAAACTGTGTTCTAGCAGAGGACAAGACAAAACCCTTATACTTAACCAAATTAACCCAACGACAAACCGGGACGAAAGATCACCCCTTACAAAACACTCTCTAAATTTTAATTATAGACCATGTCCACCTCCGAGTTGAAGAGCGACCATTAGGCGGGTATTGTTATTGAAATATGCCCAGTCATTATTACGCATGTGTCAAGTCATGAAACCCGCTAGGTTAATTCTTATATTTGTTGGTTATTTGGTTAGGTTAGTGTTGTTCCACTCTAACGGTCTATCTTGGAACTAATATTGTATGTAAGCAGGACACGGTTTTAAAACAATCATTAATTTGTTTACAACCTAACCTAACAAGTTTGGCGGTGTTTACGTTGCAAAGGGTCAAGATGGCGGAATGGATTGACTTTGACAGAGACGATGTTTTAGGACGAATATAGTTTTAATACGTCCAAACCGGAACTGTTCGACTATTGTATTCTCTTTAGCTTTAAACAACTTTGGCGAAGTCGTAGAGCTCTTAAAACCAAATTAGAGGAAATAATTGAAAAAGTGTAGTAAATGATCAAGGATTGTAGTGCACAATCTTCGAGACTCCTTCAGGAGCTAGTTGTGTCTTTTAAGACGATGGGCCTAACGAGGCGAGGCAGCAGTCACTCGTTCCAGATCGAAAGACTCGGAGCGATGGTTTCTTTCGAGCCGTTGTGTCTTTCTGGAGGAACGACTCTCACTAGATGATTGTCCTTTTTGAGGCGTTAGTTCCATTCTGAGCGAGAGATCCTTTAAAGGAGAAGCTTTGATTATATGGAATACTGACGATACATTTAAATCTAATTTATCTACCTTTGAAATATTTTCACTACAACTTCAAGATTTTCGATTTTACATAAAACAAACATGAGGAAGCAAACGTGTCCGCACATTGAGATTGAGGGGGGGCAGGGCAGCCATGAATCGGGCGAACGCACCGGAAGCTCAGGTACGGACGTTGACGCTACGTTACCGGATGTGGCCAAATAAGTCGCGAAGAAGAAGAAGTCGAGATATTGCAGTCTGTATATCTTTCCGATTGGTTTGTATTGCTCAGCATTGGCTTTATGCAACGGTACTTGTTGTGAAGCCTGCAGGTATTATCCTCTTCTAAAGTAATGCACCGAAAGGTGGTTTTTTTTGTGCCTTGTAGAAAATATTTAATTGTATTGGTAGATCAAGGGACACTTCAATTTTGTTACTTTCTTTGTCCTGGAAAGTCGCGAAAGTGTGTGTAAAAGCTTCTACTCGCTCCGCACTTGTCGGCTCTGGATCTTGTACCCTTTGAAGGTCAAGGTTAGAAATTACATTTTTGGATTCACATACAAAATATTAATATGTATTGTCCTTTGTTGTAAAGGCGAAAACCTCAGTCATCCTAGTCTTATAAAAGATTTTTTTAAAGTATAATCTCAAATTAGTACGTTGAAATCTTTTCAATTTGAATTATTTAATTATTTTCGGATTAATTTTTTAAAAACAAAATCGTTAAACAAATTGAGATTTCGGTGACAGGAAATAATAAAAAACGGGTTTAAAGATGGACAAACCTGATTGAAACTGAGCCATCCATACTGCAGTCTGTAATTTTACCAATTTTTATAGAAATCTAAAGGTAAATTGATGTACTATTCGGCAATTTGCTCATAAATATCTAAATTATCGTTTGTGGGATATAGAAAATTTATGTTTTTATTTACTTATTTGTTAAAGTACGCGATTTACTTGTTTGTTAATTAAAGTACGCTATTTACTTGTTTGTTAATTAAAGTAAGCGATTTACTTGTTTGTTAATTAAAGTACGCGATTTACTTGTTTGTTAATTAAAGTACGCGATTTACTTGTTTGTTAATTAAAGTACGCGATTTACTTGTTTGTTAATTAAAGTACGCGATTTACTTGTTTGTTAATTAAAGTACGCGATTTACTTGTTTGTTAATTAAAGTACGCGATTTACTTGTTTGTTAATAAAGTACGCGATTTACTTGTTTGTTAATTAAAGTACGCGATTTACTTGTTTGTTAATTAAAGTACGCGATTTACTTGTTTGTTAATTAAAGTACGCGATTTACTTGTTTGTTAATTAAAGTAGGCAAAAATTTATATTTTCATTTCAACAGGCAAATTTTCATAACAGAGAAAAGTGACGCTCTATGTTACAGTAGGCCTACATAAAAAAAAAAAATCTTCCTACTTCTGTGGTACTGCGCATCCTGAAGGAAGAAGGTGGGCCACAAATTAAACTACATATTTTATTAACAAGTTCCAGAGAATATTAAACCCGCAACAACAATCCGCTCCGACTTGTTGCATACTTCATGACTGTGATTTTCGCTTTTAATATTCCCCACTCCAGTTAGAGCGAGAGCGAGCGAGACCTGCTCTATAAATGCGTAGTCTTACCTCCCCCCTCTTCTCTTACTTCAAGTCAAGGCCGCACTAACTCCCCCCCTCCCTCGCCGTCACTACCTCCTTACGATCTCACGTATTTGTGGATGTGCTATTGTCTGTTTTTATAACATTCCATTATTCCTTTAGCGCACCAACGATTCAAATTTCTAGGATAGCTTGTAATATGTTTGTCGCAATAACATGGAGTTAGAGAGTTTACCGTCGAGTAGCATCACTACACCTAACCCCAGGCTTCAACTCTCTTACACACGTACCCCTAACTTAATAAATTTAATTGATTGTCTGCGTTTTAAAAGTAACAAAATCTTACTCATAATCACTTTATGGAAAAAGGAAAATATAATAGAATAAAGACATGTAGCCCTCGAATGCTCTAACAGCATCAGAGTCGAAAGAGAGCAAGAGTTGGTCAAAAAAGACCTGAGAGGAGAGGTGAAAGTGATGAATTGAACCCTGAAAAGTTTAGATTCAGCTATGATCATCGAGACTGCACTCCCGCACTCACCAAGTCGTGGTGTACAACACTTAATCTAATGGATAAGACCTCAATGCATTTTTAACGTTACGAAAGTAGCAGAAAATATGCCGGAGTAGTTTCTCGTTTCTCTAAAGCAGAGAAATACACCCAGATTTAGCAGAAAGAAGAAATAGAAATTGACTTATTCAAATATTATCCATACATCAGTAGAGTAATAAGAAATCCCTCCCACCACCCATTCCATTCTTACATGTCAGAAACACGCCGAGAAAATGAAAAGAAATATTATTGTGTTTCAAAATTCACCTAGCGACAACAATGATACAGTAACGACATCTTCAGGATTGTTGACAAAATAACTCCTGCGCATGTCAGTTCAGACGAATATATTCTGTTCGTTGAAAGATTAACAACTTTCGATTGTATATTGCAATGGAGAAAGAACTTTTAGGTGTGTAATGTGGTTGTTGTTTTTATATATTTTTTATTTATTAAGCCAAGAAGGGGAAAATATTCCCTATAGAGCGGTCGTTGATGTGTAGCAAAGACAGTTGATAAAATAATTCTTTTCTGCGCATGTCAACTCAGATGAATATATTACGTTCATTGAAAGATGAACTGTTTTCGATTAAACATTGCATTTTTCTTCACACTCCCCCCCTACTCTAATTTAATTAACTGTCAGCATTATCCTTTATATTTAACTCGTTGAATGCTTTTTTTTTAATTTGGCGAATTACAGTTTCAGGTAATATTTTCTTCTTGTTGTACTGCATGAAAAATGGTGTAGATCCTGGTAGAAATCTCGGGATTAAAGTGAGCCACATTTCGAAGCCACGAAGATGGAAATATTTCACTTGCATTGGACATTAAAACTTGAAACATTTTTATAAATGGAAAAAAAAATACTAAAGTCTCATTTACTGAATTTTATTCAAAAACTGTTTAGTAGTTATCAAAATGTAACGTCCAACAGCTACACGTAAATACTTGACAATTTCTGCAGAGTGACCAAAGGTTTTATTGAGGTGTTTCTTGACTAGATTTGGGTAAAATTTAATGAAAATCGTTAGCGTCGGTTTATAATATTTAGTAAAACATAACTATTCTTAATTACATTAAAATCGGTTGAGTAGTTTTTAAATAAATGTAACGCGAAGAGAAGGAAGGACAACTGTTTGTGCAGCCACATAATCTACAGTAACAGATATTTATCAACTTGTTATCACCCATCTCTTGAAATCTATACCTTCCTACTATATCATCTTTTTATATTTTATTGTTTTATACTCCAAAAAAAAATGTCCACTTGTCTCCATGAAATCAATATCTTGGGGGGAAGAATCATCCATGCAGAAAATCATAGATTGTTCTATTTTTCTGTTTGTGGTTGGTAGACCTGTTTCGTTTGGCATTCCCATTACATTACGTTCCAGTGTTACGACTGAAGACTGCGAAATGTACTTCTATCTCTCTCCTCCCCCCCCCGTCATTTTCTCTCCGAGTGGATTTCATCGCCTAATTCACTTTTAACGAAGAATTATTGTCGGAAGAATTAATATCTTCAGTTTTCTAAATGTCTGTGTAGTTTCATTTTTATTAATTTTATATTCCATTTGTTGGTAGTAAGGTTGTTTTTTATTGTTAAAAAAAGCAGTTGTCCTTAATTTTAATTCGCCTTTAAATATTAGGAGGTACCTTATTTTAATTATTTTAAACAGCAGTAGATATCCTACTTTTTTAAAAATCAAGAGATACCATTAAATAACAGGAGATACCTTACTTTAATATACCATTAAATAGCAGGAGATGTCCTACTTTAATATACCATTAAATAGCAGAAGATGTCCTACTTTAATATAACATTAAATATCAGGAGATACCTTACATTAATATACCATTAAATAGTAGGAGATACCCTACTTTAATATACCATTAAATAACAGGAGATGTCCTACTTTAATATACCATTAAATAGCAGAAGATGCCCTACTTTAATATAACATTAAATAACAGGAGATGTCCTACTTTAATATACCATTAAATAGCAGAAGATACCCTACTTTAATATAACATTAAATATCAGGAGATACCTTACTTTAATATACCATTAAATAGTAGGAGATACCCTACTTTAATATACCATTAAATATCAGGAGATACCTTACTTTAATATACCATTAAATATCAGAAGATGCCCTACTTTAATATAACATTAAATAACAGGAGATGTCCTACTTTAATATACCATTAAATAGCAGGAGATGTCCTACTTTAATATACCATTAAATAACAGAAGATGCCCTACTTTAATATAACATTAAATATCAGGAGATACCTTACTTTAATATACCATTAAATAGTAGGAGATACCCTACTTTAAAATACCATTAAATATCAGGATAGCGTACTTTATATACCATTAAATAGTAGGAGATACCCTACTTTAATATACCATTAAATAGCAGGAGATGCCCTACTTTAATATAGCATTAAATAGCAGGAGATTACCTACTTTAATATACCATTAAATATCAGGAGATACCCTACTTTAATATACCATTAAATAACAGGAGATGTCCTACTTTAATATACCATTAAATAGCAGAAGATACCCTACTTTAATATAACATTAAATATCAGGAGATACCTTACTTTAATATACCATTAAATAGCAGGAGATGCCCTATTTTAATATACCATTAAATAGCAGGAGATACCTTACTTTAATATAACATTAAATAGCAGGAGATGCCCTATTTTTATATACCATTAAATAGCAGGAGATACCTTACTTTAATATACCATTAAATAGCAGGAGATGCCCTATTTTAATATACCATTAAATAGCAGGAGATACCTTACTTTAATATAACATTAAATAGCAGGAGATGCCCTATTTTTATATACCATTAAATAGCAGGAGATACCCTACTTTAATATACCATTAAATAGCAGGAGATGCCCTACTTTAATATACCATTAAATAGCAGGAGATACTCTACTTTAATATACCATTAAATAGCAGGAGATACCTTACTTTAATATACAATTAAATAGCAGGAGATACCTTACTTTAATATACAATTAAATAGCAGAAGATACCTTACTTTAATATACCATTAAATAGCAGGAGATTACCTACTTACTTTTCATTCAATAACTATCCTTTAATAATATTAGATCTCCTACTTTAACTCTTTTTTAAGTAATTGGAGTTCTCCTTCAATAATCTTCTTTTAAATAACAGGAGTTCTCTTTCCTTAATTTACGTTTAAATAATATGACTTTTCCTACTTTAATTCTCCCTTAAATAGTTTCACTTTCCCTACTTTAATTCTTTAAAATAATATCAGTTTTTCTACTTCAATTTTCGTTGAAAGAAAATAAGTTTTCTATTTGAATTTTCTTTTTATACAGTTTTTCTACACTAATTTCCTGTAAAGACTACTAGTCCATTTAAATATTATGAGTTTTTCTTCTTTAAAATAATTGGAGTTTTCCCTTCTTGATTTCTCTTTTAAATAATTTGTGTTTGCCTTCTTTACTTTTCCTTTAAATAGTAAAGAGTTTTCTACTTTAATTTTCTTTAAAAAATTATGAGTTTTTCTACATTATTTATTAATTAATTAATTTTTTTAATAATAGTTCTCCCACTTTAGTCCCTTTCAGAAAGAATATGACGTTTTTTAAGTTAATTATTTTTTTTAAGCTTTTTAATATCAGTTTTTCTATTATAATTTTGCTTCAAATAAGTAGAGTTCTCCTTCTTTAATTCCTTTTGAAATATTATGAGTTTTTCTACTTTAATTCTCTTCTTAATATTATGAGTTTTCCTATTTACATTCTCTTTTTAATATTATGAGTTTTCCTACTTTCATTCTCTTCTTAATGTTATGAGTTTTTCTACTTTAATTTCCCTTTAAATGATACGAGTTTTCCTACTTTAATTCTCTTTTTAATATTATGAGTTTTCTACTTTAACTTTCCTTTAAATGATGAGTTTTCTACTTTCATTCTCTTTTTAATATTATGAGTTTTCTACTTTAATTTTCCTTTAAATGATAAGTTTTCTACTTTAATTTTCCTTTAAATGTATGAGCTTCCCTACTTTCATTCTCTGTTAAGTAATATAATTTTCCTATAAATAATATGAGTTTCCTTCATTTCTCTTCAAAATTTCCATCTCAAAAATTAATTACTCCAACAACTCATTAGAGAAGTTAATTATGTAATTTTTGTATTGACAGCTAACCGTTTCAAAATGGTGGCCATACATTCAACGAGATCCCCGACCAATTATTATAATTGAGGATGAAAAATTCCAATTATTTTGAGTAGACACACTTTTCCTTGAGGCGAATGACGTCACTATCTATAGTTAACAACTTGTGTCGATGATTGAGTATGGTAACTCTCCCACTTGTTGAGGCGTGGTTTGCTCGCGCATGCGCCCTGAGGCTGTTTTGGCGAGCTAACTCAGTGGCCTTGACTTCACACAACCTAGTTCTATAGCGGCATCCTACTCATGGTCTGCGCATGCCCAAGATTTGAGTGATGTTTAATCACTTTCATATTTTTAAAAACGATTTCGTGTTGACATATTATGAATTTCATAATTGTTTGATTTTTTGGAATTATTTTTAAAGTTTTTATTTAAAAGATTATAAATCTGGTCTAACCTAAAATGATTTCAATTCTTTTATTCCTTCCATTGATCTTTCTGTATAAATTTTACAAAATGAGCAATTCCGGTAAAGGAGAACCATTGACAAACCGTTTCAATACTGCCGCCATTTTGAAATTTGACTATTTTGTTAAATTTGATTGAAATACAACTAAAATTGCCACAAAAAATTTCGATTTTCAAGTTTCACGTCTTCAGGAAAACGAAAAAGTTATTTTCAACGTCATAAAATTTAGTATAATCACTATAAGGGGTGTGCTCAAATACAACCCTATTGAAATTCAGAAAATCGAATTAAAAATGTAAAAATGACAGCCTTTTAAACCAGTTTTTTGTTCATATCTTATGTGTTATTCAACTTCTAAAACGCTAAATTAGATAAAAAATTGCACATTTCAATTCTGCTTGTATTGCTACCAACCCAACCTCTCTACGATGACAAATAGTGAAGTTATCGTGAAGAATGTATTTCGTATACCTCCCAAGAAAATTTGATATTCGTGTAGTAATGAGGTGAGGCAGAAACGAGTATCTAACATAAACGTAACAAGTTTTGGCTTCTTCATGAGCTTTGAGTATCGAGACACCAACACGAGCAAAGTGATTGGTTATACACATATACGAGGCTTGTTAGGGCCTAATAAACATCAAGAAAGTGGTGATATACATAATCTAAAACGTTTTTGCATTTAAACAACAAGAAAAAATATGAGCTTCAGGAGACTTGTGAAAGAACTCTTTTTAAACAAACTTACCCTTACTGGGTAAGACCCCTTTATCTACCAATACAATTTAAATATCCTATAAAAAGCTAAAACACGAACTTTTAGGCTTTTAGGCTGAGGATCTGCTTGTATTAGATTGGGTTGGGTAAGTACAATGATGGAGTCCATCAAACTATTTGTCTATTGTAATACAGAATAATTAAAAGAGGTCAATTCCAATTGTTTTACAAGGTTGTTATTTATATTGTCGGGGGATCTCAAAATCAAAATATTCACTTTATTCCCCTCCCCTTTGTGAACTATAATATTTCTTTATTTTCCCAAATGTCAATTTATCAATATGCAAATTTACAATTTTTGTATAATTATTTTTAAATATCTAACATTACTTTTCTGGTTCTTGTACAGGTCGAGAGGATTTGTCCCCTCCAAGTTCACTGAACGGCTACAGTATCGACAGCTGCGATGCGAGTAAAAAGAAGAAAGGACCGACGCCGCGACAGCAAGAAGAACTCTGCCTGGTGTGCGGTGACAGAGCGTCGGGGTACCACTACAACGCACTTACATGCGAAGGCTGTAAAGGATTCTTCAGAAGAAGTATCACGAAGAATGCTGTGTACCAGTGTAAATATGGGACAAATTGTGAAATTGATATGTACATGAGGAGGAAATGTCAAGAGTGTAGGCTGAAGAAATGTTTGAGTGTTGGAATGAGGCCGGAATGTAAGTATATACGACGGACGAGTGACTAGAAAATAACACGACTCATTTAACTAAATGTTTACGCAATAAATTACACAATGGAATTCAAGTACTCTCCTATCCAATCCTAATATTGTTCCTTGGGAATCTACTGCTTTTGGAAGCAATATCGGAGGTAATTTTCTAAGAGCTATTTTATGAGTGTCTAACGTATTCTCTCCTCCGGGGAATGCATTACTGCACCATAGGTGCCCTCCCTAAGGTATACCAATTAAAGTTATCCTCATTTTATTCATGGTACCATCTGGAACTTCATATGCATTCCTTCAGAGATGCCCGCTACTAATTCTTCAAGTAAACTATCTTACCCACTGGCAGAAAGAATACTAGAGGTAATTTTCTGATAGCTCCTTCACCAGTTTCATCACTTTTCACTACCTACACGAGTTCCTTTTACATAATAAAGTGTTCATTTCATTACAAATATGATCTTTGAAAAGACAAATTGGACTTATACATCCGTGCTTTCTCTTGTCTTTGTGAAATGAGAGTTTCCCAAAAAGTATAATTCTTTCCAGTTGCTGAGATGTTTCCTAGATATTGAATCTATCCAGAAACAAAGTCTGTCCAGACATTTAGAGTATTCCTTGAAACAGTCTTCCCAGAAGCTGATAGTTTTCACAGAAACAGAGAGTCTTAGTTTCTGGATCATATTGAAGAAAACCATCGTCCATCAGAAGTTCATTTTAATGTTTTTAAAGATGTTGGCACAACTTCTACTCTGGGGTGAAGAGTCTTGGCACCATCTTCGATCACACATTATAATTTTCTTGTAAACAATGTCCAATAGTTTCTTTACTATACTTTATTTTGATATTAGTCGATGAATTTTTAAACAATTTCACTGATCGTTTTTAAATATGCAGGGACAACAAGGGCGTGGAATGTCCCCAATCACTTCCCCTTTAAATTATTAAACTAAAAACCTAAGTATGATAAATATTCAAGGCTAGACTTCTTACAAACTGTTATGTTTCTGATAGTTATTTTGGTTTTGTGTAGCCATTGTTCCAATTCAGTTCATCAAAGCTTGTTGGTTACAACTTTCAAAACATCCAATCTTTTCGAGAATGAATCTAACGAGCTCTGGACATGAGCCCTTCAAAGCAGATTAGAATCGAGTTTGACACCCCAATACACTTGTGTTTTGATTAAGTAATGTCCCTGATCTTCCATCATGATATAAGATAGTTGTGTGTTGTAGAATGTACACAATATTTTTTTTCTTAGTTAACTGAAATTCCCATATATGACATTAAGCCATAGTATTTAGAGCTTCTCGTAGATTAGTTAATTTAGAATCAAGATGTGTTGATCAAATAATGATTTGCCAGTGTAAATTTCTGTAATTATACCTATATTTAATAAAACAACATGCTAGAAACACCCATCTATTATAGTTGTTCCAAATATAACTAAACGTTACCGTACAGTGTAACAGTCCTCTGTACAACCATGACCTATCACAATAGTCACTCATTCTCTTCTGTCTCTTGCTTTTCATTCCAGTCATACCCAATTGTGTAAAGTCAACCTCGACACCATCCATCCATCATTTCTTTGGATGTCCCCTCTGGACCTAGCCACCTAGCTCATTTCTTTGGTCGTCCCCTCTGGACCTAGCCCATTTCTTTGGTCGTCCCCTCTGGGTTTCCAGTGTATACTTTTTTACCGTCCTTCTTTCATTCTTTCAAGACAACTTAGCCACTTAATCTTTGCAATTATTATTTCTGTTACCAGGTCAGGTGTCTTGTAGAGGTCTCTCAGTTCCTTGTTAGTTCTTACATGCTCGGTCGCCTCTACTGCTCCAAAAATACCCTCCTAGAAGTACAATAAGTTCTAGAGTTGCTTTCACAGATTGCTTTCATGGGCTCGTGTCGGGGCTTGGCAATCACGAGGGGTCCTAGCTGAATCTATATCTTTTCCCACTTAGTCTTGTTCTTTCCACTTAGTCTTGTTCTTTCCACTTAATCTTGTTCTTTCTGTTCCCTATCAGGTCTCTCCGGACCAACTTTTGTTGTCTTTCAACCTTGACGGTTATTAGAGTATTCAGGGGCTATTATTTTATATTCTGTTATTGTAAAGCGAGATAGTCGAGAGGTTTTTTGTCTTAAAACATGAAGAAGACAATGTTCCATGAATTTACCTACAAAATAATAACTTTGCTCCTAAGTACAATATGCTTCAATGTTTCTCCAAGACTAGTTATACATGAATCAAGTATTCTTTAAGAATTGTTTCCAGTATAGTAGTCGTGAGTATAATGACTTCGTAGTCACTCTGAGTACCTTCCGAACTGTCCCATAAGAGTGGCCTCAATGTAATACCCCCAAATGTTGTTTCCAAGTAACTATAACCCATAATTACACTAACAACAAGAGCTTGTTGCTTATGGCGACTTTGTCGTTGAAACGTGTTTGATTAAGTAAACATAGTTTTTGTGAGATCTTTTGTTCGAGTTTTTATTCTACATAATATTATCTCACAAGTCAAGCTTAATGTTTATTTATATTTGGAACTAAACATCATAGATATAAATTCATAATCTGCTAGAAATAAGATAGAGGAGTTGACATTTCTTTGTGCTGACACCAATTCAAATATAATGATAATAACACACTGCTTTTATTTCATATTAAACTAAATATTTTGGTATTACATAATATTGTATAGATATAAACACAAGAGGAGGGGGGGATGTTATTTTTTAAATATTAAGCCATATAAAGAAATAATTTTTGAAGCACTAAATGTTATCAGTGGGAGGGATTTTGAGATAACTGGGATTAGAATAAATGTGGAAAATAATTTTAATTGTTCAATTCTATGAATTTACCATTCACGCTAAGAAATTCATTATAATCCTAGATTATATTCTGGGAAAGTTTCTTTCTCAAATAGAAGATTTCTCATCGCAAATGTTATTATAAATGTACTTGACTCGACCCGATATAATTACCAATATGGATTTGTTGTCCACTTATGGTATCCATGGTTACTCAAGTAACTGCTACTTCAGCAACCGTCTTTACCAACTATTTTTGGAGTATTTTGTAGGAATTACACATTCTGGTATAATCTGATCACCATTCTTAACAGATAACCTGTTTAATATGATGCCAGTAACCTAACCTTGCTTATTCGTAGAAGGACAATATCAGTTAAAATCGTTATTAAGCAGTGATCAAAGACGGACCACCATAAGGATGTGGGAAAGTTGTGGGTTTTTTTATGAACACTTTTATTGTGTTGATATAGCCTGTCCCGTAAAAACAAAATTTAAACAGAAATAATGAAGTTCAACTCAATTGGATCACCAGGAATTTTGGTTTCAAGGGAAAAATTAAATTCATGATCTGCATTGATAAATGTTATATACCCTAAATGTAAAATTTAGAGATTATTTTCAAAATTATAAAAGTTTTAAGATTAGTTAAAGTGTATAAAATTAATAAATAATTAAAATTTATGGACAATATTTCTATAACTTCAAGGTCTTTCATAGAGGCGCAGAACAAATATCAAAATTCTACTTTAATTTCTGTACATGTAAATCGAAAATTGTTTTCAAATCCTTTCGTTGTTGCACAGATATTTTATGATTATTTTGTGAACAATCACAGCTGGTTGCAAAGAAAAACAAACGAAGACACTACAAGGAATTGTTTGTCAGTGATGCTTATCTTTGCAAGGTAGGAGGAAGTGATAACAGTGTTCAAAGGATTGAAAGCTAAAAAATCTACCGATGTACATTGTACCAACTAGTCTTCTGAAAGAATGTCGAAATGAAATTGTAAAACCACTGTCAATTTTCATTAAAGCTTCATTTGAGATTGGGCGTGTTCCCAGAGATGTTTAAACAGCCAAAATAATACCACTGTTAAAGATGGGGGATTTGTTTCTTGTAAATAACTGTAGGCAGGTATCACTATTGCCAATTTTCAACAAAGTTATTCAAAAATTATTTTTAACAGAATTTCAAAATTGTTATTAAAATTCCAACCTCTTTTTGATTGTCAGTAAAGGTTTTAGAAAAAGTAAATCAACTATAGATGCTGTTGTGAGGCCAGTTAGATTTATAACTCGTGCAATGGACAAGAAAATTAGTAAAGCGAGATAAATGAGTAAAGCGTTTGACTGCGTTGATTTTAAAATAGTTCTTAATAAATTAGAAAATTTGGGTTTAATGGGTTTCTCCTTACATTGGGCTGAACATGTTAAGGTGGCTGGAGTTTTCTTAAATTGTATGATTCTTAAATTTGGAGTTTCCCGGAGATCTGTTCATGGCCTTTTTTATTTTTTATAAATAGGCCTACATGACTTTTCATCGTCTGTAAATATTGATACTGTTATTTAATTCGCAGATGATGGAAACCTTATTTTTTGTGGCCTTGTTTAGAATTAAACAGAAAAGTTTTGTACTGGTAAATCTGAAAATTAACTTAAGTCTCAAAGAGATCATTTTAGATGATGTCTTGTTGGAAGAGATTGTCAGAAACTCTTTTGGTTTATTATTATTAAGACTGGGGAGAGTGTTTTAAAAACCTCCTGCACTGTGACCTAGTTAGATCTTTTGTGCCCCCCTCTTGTTGGACTCAGGAGAGATCTATGTCTTTGACAAAATTGATCAGACCCCTGGTCGGGAGGTTTAGTAATTCTTCTTCTGAAATGAAGATAAATTCTAGAAATTTGTCTTTTTTGGCATAAGGCCGGGCATTCCATGATGATGTGTTCCATGCGTTCCACCTCTTCACCACAGTACCTGCAAGTATCATCGTCCACCAGGCCCATCTTACTTAAGTGATACCTGCAATGGATATGTCCTGTTAGTATACCACAGAGGAGTTTTAGCTCTCTTCTGCTTAGGTTTAGCACTTCCTTCCCTCTCTTTTTATTAGGGCTAAGGAACTTCTTGGAATGTATAAGACCTGGCAATAGGTTCTGTTGATTACTTTGTTGGCCCAGTTGGTAATAACCTCCTGGTAATCCCTAGGGCCAAATCCATACATAGGAGATGGCCCAGTACAGGGTTTAGATGCACCAAGTTTAGCTTGCTGATCTGCTTCCTCGTTGCCTGCTATTCCCTCATGCCCTGGCACCCAGACAAGTTCAACTTTATTCTTGTCCGCCAGCTGGTTTAGGGCCTGATGACACTCGTGAAGCATCTTTGATCTCAAGTTGTTACTTTGAAGTGCTTTTAACTGTAAACAGTAGTCTTTCTTGAACTTTATAGATTGTTTTGACTCCAAAATTTGTACAAAGATTGCAACATCCATTTGTTGAAATTGATATATTACGGTGTAATACATCCCCAATTAAATTATGGGATTATTTTATGGGTCAATTCTAATTAAGAGCATCTTCAAAGATTATTTACCTTACAAAGGCAATAAGAATCATTTCAAACTAAGTACTGTAGATGCTAGAAGAAATATTTTGTTGTCTATTTAAAAGCAATACAACTTTTAATAGTTACTTTATTTGTTGATACAAGAAAATAGAGGTGTTTAGAACTTCTTAATGTAGATTGAACATCTATAAACGACGCCCTGCCCAAGTCAGAATTGTTCTGTTTTAGACTTCCAGAGACAATATAAACTGTTTTAAATCAAAATTAAAGTGGTTTTGTTGCTGAGGAGAGTTTATTCGGTGGATAGTTTTTGTTCGCAGCCGCTGTGATTTGGGGATAGATGCCCTCACTCTGTCCATCTTGTATTGTAACATAATGTTGAATTGCTTTGTTGTTTCTGTTTTTAAAAAATTATTTAACTTCATAATTGTTTATCAAATATGATATAAAATTGTGTTAAGAGCAGGGCCGGATTTCCCAATAGGGCCAGGCCTATGGGTGCAAGCTCCCAGGGGGCGCATGGCCGAGAGAAAAAAAAAATTTAGAAATAAAAATATATATATAAATATCTTAACATTTTTTTGAATAGATTACTACATAAAATTACTAAAAGTCTTTTAAGATGGCATTTTGTTAAGCCCAGAACCAAGTAAATTACTCAAAAAACTTGCAATGGTAAAATTGCATCGTGGAGTGGTGTTTAAGCAATTAACATATAGGCCTGATATAATTTTTTAATAAAGGTTTTTGGGGAAGTAACTTTAACCAGACTAGGGGGCGGAAAAAATTATTGGGCCTAGGGGCGCCAAAATGCTAAATCCGGCCCTGGTTAAGAGTGATACAAATTAGATTAAGTTACTTATCCAAATGATAACCTAAGTAAACCATGACCTAACCGAATCATAACCTAACCTAACTATAACCTACCACCTGGAATAAAATGGCATTATTGTCTACACTCTAAGGACCATTTAGATATGGTCGCAAAGCATCGCACAATTAATAATTTCATTTATTTTAAAGTTGGCCATGTCGAGTTGTTCTTGTGTAAATTTTAATTATTAAAATATTCATATCATTGCTCATGATATTTAAAAAATAAGTTTGGATTGTAAAGTATGTTTTTGATTTTAGGCGTGGTACCTGAATATCAGTGTGCGGTCAAAAGAAAAGAGAAAAAAGCACAAAAGGACAAAGATAAACCAAACTCAACGACGAATGGCTCGCCTGAGATGATGATGAAAGTAGAGCCAGAACCTCAAAGGGTGAGTTGATTTAGTTGTAAAAATTTATTGAAAAATGTTTATGCAAACTAACCTTTACCTCGGCTTCTGAATTTTGTAAATTTGTTCATCACAATTTGGATAAAAATATTGTTTCAAAATGTCCATTAAAAATTCAGAAGTTTAACTTACTGTAATGTATTCTAAACAATATACCAAATTAAAGCTTTAATTTTAAAATGTCAATATATTGAGTTCGTTCCAACCTCCTGTACACTGAGTTATTTGTACTGCCAAAGAAGTATACAAAATAAAAACACACATTCCAAAAACTAATCATCAACAAATATAGTAGTTTGGTAGTAGTCAAAAAGTGATAATCAGCGATTGATTATGATTATAACCTTAAAATTGATATATCGACAACAAACTCTACATCGATTTTTTGACCCATCATGATTAGCATTAAAATATGTAATGGGTACAATTATTTATACTCAAAAACAATCGTGGAAGCAACAAGAGCTTTTAAAACTAAAATGTCTGTGACCTTAACAAAATCTTACAAAATTAGCTTCATAATCTTTGGAAGTGGTTGAAAAAACTAAAATATTTAAATGTTTCGTAAATGTATCTAAAATATAAAGGTATCTCACTTTGAAAAGATCCATTTAACAACCTTCGTCTCCCAAGATTAAAACTTGTTACATATCTGTGAGGTGTTTTAACGATTTCATTCATAACGTGCTTATCTTAATCTCAAGTGTGTAATAAATATTGTAAAGTGTTTTGTTCGTAAATTAATTGAAAATGTCCGTTCAGGTGGACAACGACTTGAAGATCACTTGTATAAATGGAATTAAACCGATCAGTCCAGAACAGGAGGAGTTGATCCACAGACTTGTTTACTTCCAGGACCAGTACGAGCAACCTTCGGAAGAAGACATCAGGAGGATTGAGGTAAGGTTCATTTTTTAGTTTTTAGGTTACAATGATGAATAGTCCAGTTAGGAAATGGTCAAATGAGGTATAAAGGATCTATAGTTTGGGAAAGTCCGTCCCCTCTGCATAGATTGTTAATTTTTGAGGGTGTAGTTATGTTAATAACATTAAAATAATATTTTAGAGTAGTTGCTTTTCTCTACTGTGATAAAAAATAATCTATTGTAGAATATCTATACACTAGCTGTACCAAAATAGAGCATTGTGCACACATCATTAATCTTTAAAACTGGCTTTAACTTCCAAACTTGTGAGGCGATTTTAATTCTGTCAATTCTAAAATTTACAAACTAATATTTTCATTGAAAATGTTGCTGACATGTCAAAAGTCTAGGTTTCCTCTTAATTACTAGATAAACATTGTTAAAATTGAAACTACTGTATTAATTTAAAAATAGCTTCAGTTCCAATTAGCAGTTATGACCCCTAAACATGGGAGATTTTAGTAAGGAATAATACCTGCTGCGGTACTTTTTAGAGGTGTTTTAGTAAACTCAAATATTTATATTTCACTTACAACTTGAGTCATTATTAGACTCAATCACTAAAAACACTTTGAATTCACTAAAAAAAACTATTAAAACAATAATTATAAACAAAAGTAATCACAGAACTAACCTATAAAAATATAAGCTGATAAACAATTATAAAAACATACCGACAAACACAATCTTTACACATGATTAAATCGCAACAATTCACTTTTATCTTTCAAACTGTAACAATAATACTATAAACACACTGTGTGAAGGACAGAAACTTCTTCGTGTTTAGCGCAATAGCAACTTACAGTTGAACCCGAGACAGCTGATTAGCAAAGAAACAGTTGATTACAAACTAATAAAATGCACTGTGTTCAGGTAGACCCATTAGTAAATGGTGTAAAATAGCTTTTCTACATGGTCTGTGTTTTTAGTTTTTTTGAAATAATATCAAATATAGCGTATAGAGACAGACTACTGCCATGCGAGCAGTGCTCAGAAATCCATAAATACAGCAGGTAAATTCATGCGAGTACTTCTCGGCAAACAAGAGGTTAATAAATTCTAATGATTTAATTAGGTACCCACTTTGTTATTGATGGAATCTATGTTGTCCCCCCTCTAGGGTTCACTTATAGTGAGTATGGCAATCCCAAGCAAGCCTAGCTGGATTTACAATTTCCGTGTAATTACACAACTACATGATCCAGTAAACCTGTGTAACAACGGTTTTAAACAAACTGGATTAGACCCAATACAATTTAACATTTTCTACAAAGTCCAAGAAACCAACGTTTGAGCTTTGGATTTAGAACATCTTCTTGTATAATGGGGCTGGGTAGGTACTATGATGGTATCCATCAATTTGTTCAAACTTTCATTAGAAATGAGTTTCCTTGGAATGAAAACATTTTTGATGAATTTTAGTAAGAGTGGGTTAATTATAATTAATTTATAAAACTATATGCGTTTTCTCTATTTCATACTTTGTGAGCAGTCCGTTATGTATATTGGATGTATTCGATCCTGCAAGTGGTTGCCATGGAAACTGCATGCAAACATTGAAAATGTAAATATTATAAGAGTGAAATCTTTCTTCCAACTGCAATAATCTGAGCAAATATTTTGTTCCAAAAGTAAAATAAATTGTACAAAATAAAATGGATAAAACTGACAAAAACATTGCACAAACCTTTTCAATCACCCATCCTCAAAACCAAATAAAAAACAACCAAAACTTTTAGTCAAGGTTCTTTTTTATAATTATTATTTCCACAAAAAAATAATCTTCACGTTTTGCTAAAATTTGAATTAAATTGGTAGAGCAGATTTTGAGAAATTATCTCTTATAACAACCTCCATTCAATTTAACTATAATTCACAAACCGCCTTTATACTGATAAATGGTGATCAATGTATTTTTTAGGACAAATTAAAGTTGTATAAAGTTAACCCCAGTAGGTGACTTATACGAGTGGCTTGGGGGTAGGTCACCGGACACCCTAATCCTCTGTGCTTCTGTGAGTAAAGCAACACTTCGTTCATCCGCATTCCCAGTTTGATGCTAGTATAGGTATTAAAATATTATTAAAAATAAATATACAGTTACATTCAATAAAACATACAAACTAACAAATTTCAATAGAATAACATACAACAAATAACAGCCACAATAACAAAATCCCCAATAATAGCTGAAAATGTCTTCACCCAGCAACCCTTATGTCAGAGAAACTTCTCCATAGAGTAAAATGATCCAAAAGCAAAAGTTGTCAGGCTTTTCATTATAATTATGAATATTTTTTATTCTGAGAGTTTATTGATCAAAGCCACTCCAGCTTCTGATGGTAACTTTTTAAATTTACTTTTAGCTTGTGTTGGCCTAAACATAAACCGGGTACCATAGTCCTTTTCAGAATGGGTGATATTTAAATTTAATATACAGCATTACTTCCACAACGTACATAATTAATTGGGAGTGTCAATAACCGTAGCTCACGGAAACCATATTTCCATGTTTCTCTTCTATTTATTTTTGGGATGTTGTACCGTTCTTTTTTGTAAGTATAAAAAGCCTTTCCACCATCCGTCGATGTATGATAGATTTTCTAGATGTATTTACAAAGGGAATTTCCTATGGAAGTCTTCCTAACACGGCAAATGATTTTATTTTGCAATATTGCTTTATAATAAATAAAAAAAACCATTTCATTGTTAAAAATAATTTTCGCCACTTCAGTCTATTAACTTCTAAACAAAAGTAAACAAATAATGGAGTAGCAACAGTGCATAACAGTTGTAAAATAAACTGAGGGTAATATGGGTGTCAACTTTTGAACTTAAATTGACTTATTGATTTGTCTGAAAGATGGTTTCGGGTGGGATTTAAAAAAAAAAAAGCCTTTTATAAGCTTATATTTTTTTATTTATGAAATAGACCCCATTTGTATTGATACAAACGACTTTATTCCAATGTGTCTACATATTATCATTGTGTTGTTACAGGAATCAACGGAAGACGTCGAAGCAAGCGATGCTAGATATAGACACATAACAGAATACACAATACTGACAGTTCAACTCATCGTAGAGTTTGCTAAGAAACTACCAGGTTTTGATAAACTCTTGAGAGAGGATCAGATTGTTCTACTTAAGGTAATTGTTTACTTTATTATTATTGGTAGTGTCTGTTGAGGTTAGGTTTATTATAGGTTGATTTTCTTTTTGTGTAGGTTGATTGATTTTAGAAGAAATATAGTTGTTATCTCAACCATATTTTATAATTTACAGATCACATATTCGTGGTGTAAAGTTATGTGATGGTTCAAGAAATTGATGTCGAGTTTTTTTGCGTATAAATGTGTTTTGAAGTTCTTTACATCCAAAAACAGTGGAAGGATGTCTGTCTGTTGTATGTATTGTGCTCAACAGCCCAGACATGTGAACCAATTTAATCAAATCTGGTATGTGGGGATATTTTGGCCATATGTCGGGATAACTCAAAATTTGGGAGTTAGCTGCCATAAGTAAAAAAGACAGAATTAAGATTTTATAAAAATCGGATCAAATTTATATCTTGTGTTCCTTATAATGATTCAAATAAATGTATTAGTCGTCATCTATCCAACAATGCCTCTTTATAAGTTATCGGTGAAAAACAAGACAAAAATCAGACATTAAACATGTAATTTCTCAAAATCACCTCTATCGATTTCATTCAAATTTTAATAAAATGTGAATATTATTGATCCAAACTTTTCTGTTAAATTTGAAGTACAAAAATATTAGGGAATATAACGCATATATTCAGGAATTATTGGCAAAAAACTAACCATGACTGTCAGTATTAAAACTTTGATTTGAATCAAATATGTTGAGGGTACATTTATGAGTTAAGCGAAACAAGTTTAGGCGCTATTTAAATATAAAGTGGAACCTAACCAATTCGAATCTCAGGTAGAATGATAAAAGTTTGAATTATTGAGTATTTTGAAATACCAAAGATCGGAATATCAAGGGGAACTTTGACAGCCTTTGATTTATAAAAGTTCAGGTTGTATTCGTGCTGTATTTATCTTTGTTTTTTAATAACTGCTTCCCATGTCACATTTTTTTATTTCACCAGTGTTAACAGCTTCTATAACTTTCAGTTTATCTTCGAACGATAATGTTTTGTTATCACACAGTCTTGTTGATAAAAAAACATGAACTAAAACACACGAGAAACATTAATGACAGTCACTAAAGAGTATAGTAAAAAACTTGTGGTTTTAACCTCCAAACTTGGACTGAATTACTGGACTAGACAATAGTGAGATGTATGGTGTACTTTACACGTTGTAACATAAACAGCTTTGAATAACTGAGCCGTCTGGTTCAGTTTCCAATTTGATTTATCAAGACAACTTCGATTTATATTTAGCCAAAATCAACTTCGAAGATTTTTCTAGCCAAAATTTTTGATTTATAGAGGTTTGGCCACATGTTCAGCAAAATAAAATGATCGAGGTATTTTTTGCCAACCCTTCAATAGAAGAGAAGATAGGCAAGTTCAAAGGGAATGCAAAAAATTCGAATCAACGAGGCATCTATGGTTTGACTGATAATTAATAAACTTGCATTTTTGGTGACGGTTAGTTTTGAGGCTTGGTGAATGACAAAGTTGTGCAATATTCTAGCACAGATATTTTAAAATCTATAGCAAAATAGATAGGCCAACTAATTTGAGTAACATTAATATTTAACGATGAATTTATGGTATAAAATAATGTGTTGTAACAACTTGTTCTGTATTATTTTAAGTGAACCAATTTCTTTATTATGTCTGACAGCATTGTAGTTGTAAACTATATAAATTGAGGCAAAACTGGTATTGTCATCTTAGTCGTTATATCTGAGCTGACAAGTTTAAGCTTTGGTGACGCACTAAATGGATAATTAAAAGGTTATGGTCAAATGGATAAGGAGCTTATCTGAAATAGGCTACACTTCCGTAGTTCTTGAAGAACTGTTCTGGAAATGATATCAGATTGATGCTGACAGAGTAAGTTTTTAATAGATGGTATCACTCAGCTTTCGGGATGACTAAACAAACCAAAACATCCCAGGATGTACAGGTTGTCTCGTTTGGTACACCGAGAGATCATACTCATGGACCAGGGTTCTGGGTGTCATATCTACAGTGTCTTAACTGACATCGAATCTTGGGAGGCTGGGAGGCATTGTACTACATTCCAATCTGAAATAATGGGTTGCTTGTACTAACGTAGTACTGGAAAGATATTAACAGAGTAGGTGCATTCTGATTAAGTCAGGCTGTCCTTCGAGTGCTTGATTTAATTTAAATTGACTCCAGAACGGTGTAGGAGTGCCTCCTAAAACAACAATCATGTCTTAACACAGTACAGATCTGATGGGTACGAGGACATTGAGGAAATGAGTAGACTGTCATCCTCGCTAAAAGGAGTTTAACACTTTGTAGGACTAGAACTTATGTGTGCAATCAGCTGTTCACTAACTTGTGAACACAATCATTCAATGTGAGAGGCAAGAACAACATCAAAGGTGACAACACTCTCCTAGCAGCAAAAAATGTGCAAGCATAATGTCAAGGGACCATGCTCAGATCTAACTGAGTCCCTAGTCAGGCTAAAAGGGGAACACCCCAAACAAGTAGTGGCGTTCAAAACCAAACAAATGTGGGTTTGTTCTACAGAGCCAAAACTGTCAATTGTGGAGGCGTAAAAGTGAGCGCAAAAAAGTACAAATAGGCAAAAAGAGTGCAAAAAACTTCCTCATGGACTGCGCAACTCTTTCACTCATGGGATGAGAGAAAAAACTCATATAGAAAACAAAATTCTCAAACCAATCAATGGTACGGGAATTTAGTCATCTTTCAATCACCACCAAGTGAGCAATTAGTTACAAATAATTTATATTTATAATATTGTTATTGAGATTTAAATTAAAAATATACTTTGTGTTTGCAGGCCTGTTCCAGTGAAGTTATGATGTTGAGAATGGCGAGGAGGTACGACGTACAAACTGATTCTATCCTCTTCGTAAATAACCATCCATACTCACGAGACTCTTACAATATGGCGGGTATGGGGGAAGTTATCGACGACTTGTTGTGTTTTGGTAGGCAGATGTATAACATGAAGGTGGATAACGCTGAATACGCTCTACTGACAGCTATCGTTATATTTTCAGGTAAGTTTAAAAGTAGTTAGGTTAGGTTGTATATACAGTGTGTTCTGGATCTGTTTGAAATAAAACAGTTCTCAAGTGATTTTTGGTTTAAAAATTGTTTATTGATATAGAAATAAAACTACAAATCATTTTGAAATGTCTTTATATGGGAAATAACATCGCTGAAATGATGACCATTTTCGAAAAGACGTTTTCAAAAATTTGCTTCCACTCTTTTTGGTGTTTCGTTGTTGATGTTTTATTATTTGGGACCTTCAGTTCTTTCAGTGTGCATGGTTTTTTTGTCGTACACATATGCTTTCAGACAGCCCCCCACAGATAAAAATCACATATAGAAAGATCAGGTGAGCAAGGAAGCCAAGGGGCATTACTTAAGTGTGAAATGACCCAATCAATGAAGAACACTCGAACTGCAACCATTGAAAACCCCTGTCTTGCTGAGACTATACACAATGGTTACCAACAACGTTTCTTCTGTTTTGTGTAGAGCCAATTGTAAGCTCCTACTTTTAAGCCACTCACTGATCTCTGAGAAGCTGATGTTAAGGTTTCTCTTCTGAAGTTGACTCTATTGGAGTATTCAAATACTTTTTTATAAGGTGACAATGATCAAGCGGTTTTGCCTTTAATCAATAAGTAAAGAACTACACATTTGGATTTATCACACATGGTAGAGGGATTAGACATTAGAAGTTATAGAAAAATACTATGAAATGCTTTCTGGTCTTCAATATTTAGTAAATATAACACCTGAGAAAGCAATTTTCTAGACATATTTATATTACCTATACTTTGAAGTTTAGTAATATATCTATTTAATATTGGATTACTCTACCATTTTACATAACAAATTGTTTCAAAGATATTTTGTATCTGGAATTCCCTGAAAATGTCTTTACATGATTCCAATTAATGTTTTTTAGAAGCCTCCGCATTTCTTTCACATTATAATCATCCTTTGCACTTTTTGAATTGACAAGTCTCCCTGTAATAAGATTCCATAATTTATAAAATGTAGATTTGTGCTGAGGCTTTGAAATAATTAAAAAAACAAAAATATCAGAACATCATTTTTCATAAATGCTGTTGATGTATGGTTATTCGAAATTAATTTAACATCTATAATAATACTAGATATATCTACACCTATCTTCATCTCATCTTGTGTTAGATAGCCATATTTCATCTTCACTCCCTTGTTCTTCTCTAACCCTAAAATACTTAAGTACTTTCGTGGGCCCGGAACCGGTGTTCGGGATCTCTTATGGACATGCCAGAGCAGCGGTTGATACGTGGATACGGGAGGGGATGAATAGGACCTGGACGAATTCAACTACTAGTAGACTTGCAAAAAGGCTATTTAGACCAAGCAAGAAACATGCTGAACAACTCATCTCTCTCAGAAGGGATAACATGAGATGGGTGGTTGGGCTCTTAACGAACCACTGTCACCTCAGAAAACATCTACACAGGATAGGGATTGCTGCAGATAATACTTGCAGGAAATGTGGTTTGGCTGAAGAGTCCGCAAAACACATTCTATTAGAGTGTAAGGCGTTAGGACGAGCCAGGCTATACTCCAGGGAAAGAGATGGAAACCATCCTAGATAACCCTATAGGTAGTATCTGATCCTTCATAAGGATGACAGGTATTACTGAGTGGGTGTAGGAAGGAACTTGGGGCGGCAAAAGATCTCTAGGTCAACGCCGGTGAGGCCTCTGAAGGAGGCTTTCACAGCCCAGAACGGAAAAAAAAAAAAGAAAGAAATACTAAAATACTTAAGGATTGGAGTTTTCTGTTTTACAGTAAGCTCTTTTTCCTTTATTTTTTTAACCATAAGGATTTGTCTAAAACTACAAAAAATAGACAGAAAAAACTAACTTAACTGACTGGGGGCCTCCTCCATATCAGTTTCCCAATACAGTCGAATCCTTGGTTATTTAATTATCAATGTTTAGTGTTTGTTGCTAATCTTCTTTACAAAGCCAATCAGTTACCACTGCACAAAAGTCATATACAATTTAAACTATGCTGCGAACATAATCACACTTGTTTCCTTCATAAACAAAACTTTGAATTCAATTTTATAAAGGCCAACCTATAAACATTTTAATTTGCAGTACATAGAGTGTTTTATGTAAAATAATCTAATGGACTAATTATTTATTAATTTTTGTAATATTTTCAGAACGGCCGTCACTGGCAGAAGGCTGGAAAGTAGAAAAAATTCAAGAAATCTACCTGGAAGCGCTCAAATCCTATGTTGACAACAGAGTGAAACCACGCTCGATGATGATTTTCGCTAAGTTGTTATCCGTTCTTACAGAAATCCGTTCGCTCGGAAATCAAAACTCTGAAATGTGTTTCTCGTTGAAGCTTAGAAACAGAAAGCTTCCACCGTTCCTTACGGAGATCTGGGACGTTATGCCATAAAACCAGACGAAAACGTAAATAAACATCCCCTTTCCGAAATTTGTGATTTGTTCACTTCAAACTGCCACTACCAACACACACTGCCTATGATAACGGATTCGTAATCTCGACGCACAAATGGACACTGCAACAAGGACAGCTAGAACATGAATATTTTTCAATTTAAACAAAAAAGGATATCACTCCAAAATGAAACAAAATATGCAGATTTTTTGTTTGTATTTTTGTATTTCCCAGAAACCTTAAGAGTGTAAATGTTGAAGACAGAAATTTTCTTAGAAATAATTATTGCAGTTAAATAAGTATAATGTATTGCAAAAAAATTCTTGCAAGAAACCTGGTAGAATATGGAATGTATTGCAAATATCATTGCAAAATCTAATATACAATAGAAACTATTTTGCAAATAAATAAATGTTGCAAAAATTCTTCTAAAAGTAGGAAAAATAGTCAAATTTTTTAAAATACTCTTGCAGTGCAATTAAAGAAATTGTTTTCAACAGTGTTGAAAAATATATAGCAAAATGTTTTATTAGAGTGATTGTAAATTTGTACACATATATATGTAAGTTTAAATGTCAGGTCGAATAATTAAGAAATTAATTAACTTAATGAATTATATCTGGGAGTTATAATTATACAATTTAATTTGGTGTTCTCCAAATGTTATTAATGAGATTGTTTTTTGTGTAAACAACAATAAGTTGTTGAACAACATAAAAATAGGTTGCATAGTTTAAAAAAATATAAAACATACTCTTTGCATGATTTAATGTTATTTTGTACGAACCTATAAATGAACATTGCGTACTGGTAGATATTGGGAGAATTGTATACAGCTGTAGAACTTGTTGTTGGTAAAATATAAATTAAAAAAAAAAAAAATTCTGTACACAACTGTGATTGGCTACATAATAACAATAACAGAATGTTAAAGAAATTTTCTTCCCGTAATTTCAATTTTAAAGCATTGAAAGTTCTGAAATATTGAACACATTTTCTACAGTTAATTTTACAACTTTACATAAAAAGTCTCCATTAAAATATTAAACTGACATTCGAGGGTCAGTTTTTAATCGTATTAAAATTACTAGGCTTAAAAATCTGAACTTTGCACAAATAAAATCTGGTTAAATTGGAGTTCACTAAATTTAGTTTGTAAATTGTCAAATTAAATATTTACTAAAATAATATCAATATAAATGTAATAAAATTCTTAAATTTGAAGATTTTAAAATTATTCATAATAGATGTAAATTTTAAACAAAAATTTGATGTAGTAAATGTTTAATCTCAGTCTCTGAAAGATTTATATATACTTAGTCCTATATATATCTAAATTATAAGTTATTCAAAAAGAAGTGTTTTAAATAGGAGCGAATGTTTTGTTGTAAATGTATTTTGATTTGAACTGTGCATATATTTTACTCATGTCATAGTTTTGGGGTGTTTTGAGGTTAATGGAAAAGGTTAAATTAATTGGGGAAGTCTGGAAATCATTGTGACTTGATAAAAATATGTCGTTTCAATGATTTAAAAGAAATGGTGAAGGATTTCAAACTGGTGATTTTATCGTGAAACTTGTAATTAAATCAAATGGAAATTCCATACAATATTAATTGGATCAGTTTTTATTGATTCTTAATTTCAGTAAATTTTATGAAAACCTCGAAAAACAAATTGCTTGGATATAACGTCTTTAAACAAATCTTAATTTCTTTTCCTTATTCTAATCCATATCATTTTAATAGGTGAATTGTACACGTATAAATTTGTGAAATATTTTTTTAGAATCTTTACGTCAAATTCTAAAACAGATTTTAATTTAATATTTCAAAAAAACTGTGGCATGATTAAACTATACAACGAAACAAATTTTACAAAAAATTAATACTGTGTTATAAGTTAAACATGATTTCATTAGACTGGCAGAAGGTTATTACAAGATAATAATAATTGTGTAAGCTTAATAGAACCTTGATTTGAAAATGGAAGACAATTTTGTATTCGTTTCTATGGTAAAATATTTAATTCATTTATTTATTTTTCTTCTGAAGGTTGTTTCTTTGTGAATGTTTATAGTTACAGATATATTTATACAAAATGATAGAAAAGATTGCAAGTTGTCTTTTTTTACTGAGGTCTAGTTCATCACATAAAACTCTGTCCAGGTGTCAAATTTTATGTAAGCCCTGGTCAGGCGCCAAATTTTGTCACATTTATTCAAGTATTATGGTAAGAGAATGTTACAATTTTTTTTTTTTTTTAATTAATCTTACATGAACAAATTAGAGAAAGTTTAATCCTGATAATCCGAGGTAAATGGAATCAAGACCAGCAATTACTAAAAATTATGGCTTGTGTAGGACCAGCCATAATGCTTTAACTTTAGGAGAATACAGTAAATGTTACTTTATTATCAAATAAAGTGTCAAATATTAATTGCGTAATACCTTCTTGTATATTTTAGATACAAATATGTATCTAAACCTTTTAAGTTGAAACAGTTAACCTTTTAATATGAGACACGATGTGTCAAAGAAAAGGGGGGGGGGAAATACACAACTGCCTAATGTAACACATGCTATTACAGTTAAAAATATAAAAAATATTAATACCGTAATTTGAAAACAATAAATGCGATTTAATTATATTATTTCAAAAAGCAATCTGTGGTGTAAACAAAATAACAGGGTCTTTTTATTAGCACGACATTAGTACTGGAGTCACTTCATCGCAGTAATTTATTAAAAATTATTGAATAAATTAAATTAATTAAAATGGAACCTCAAATTTTCGAGACATTGTAGTTATTTATCCATCGCATGCTTTGTTTTATCTGATTAAGTAATTTTTGAAACTAATCTTTCTTCTAAATTCTATTTCATTCAAATAGAACGTTTCAGACTAATAATTGTTGTGCAAACCTACAGGGTTCCATAGTTATGAACTAGACCTAACCTGTACATAATAAATTAGAATTTGATGTCGATCGTAAAGTGCTATTACAACGAGCGTTGCATTGTGGGTATGCTATGTTAGCACGAAATTAGAAAAATCAGAGAAAGTAAGACTCGGGTTTTTAATATATATTTTATACCAACTGAGAAAAAAAATTGTGTTATTTTTTTGTTGGTAGTGAGTCTATTGTATTGTTATTCAGAAATCACTAGTAAACTTTTTACTTTTATAATATAATTTATTAATAAATTTAGTGTATTTTATTTTGTTATGTTTAGATAAGCCACAATTTTGTGTATATGTTAATTTTGTAGAAAAAGATAATTGGAGAAATTGGTTTGATTTGGAAATATGCGGTGTCTTTTTTGTACCAGTAACACTTTGGGTTTATAATTTTTGGGTTAATGACAATAGGTAGTTACTGAATAATTAAGTTTTGATAAAAATTACTTAATCTGACGAATCGTTCATTATCTGAAAACTAGTATTCCGAGTTACTCAACATTTTAAGTTTGATTATAGTTTGTTTATTAAATTGGTTAGTAAAAAAACTAATGATTAAAAAAGATATCTAATTACAATTTCAGTATAGAATTATTGTATTGCGTTTGGTAACCGGATTAAAAATCAGTGTCCAACCCGAGACAAGAGTTACATCCCTAGTCCTAGTAATTTCCTGGTCACATTAGATCTTTCCACTCCTCTTTTATGGGTTTGAAATAAATTCTCCATTGTACAGTCAAGATTTATTTTCATATTTTAATCTATCATTCCCAAGTTTAGTTTAAACTAATTAACGTCCAACTTAAATGATTTAAATATTACTTTTATAATATACTTTATTACAGAAATTGGTGAAAATAATTTCATAGAACTCGGAATATTATTTTTTAGGTTAATTGTTAATTATTACCGAGATATTTCAGACAGTTTTTATCTTGAAATTATTTTTCCATGCCCGATAATGTTAGTGGTACAACACAGCAGTTCACTCAACCATACTTTTATATCGAACCATAATATCAACCATAGTCTGGTATTTTCCGTTCAGGTTGTGATTTGTTCATTTTCTTTCTTTCTCTACTAAACATGTATTTTGTTAGTTCTAAATGAAAATGGTGAGAAGGGGACACTCGCTACCAGACAACTTAGGCTGTGATGTTAAATAATTATATTTTTAAAGATAGTGTACAAGATTTTTAAACTATAGAAGTCGTTAAAACAAACTTTATTTTAACGACTACAAATTGTATATAAATTATAAAAATTATTTTTATTTCACAAATTCTAGATTTGAAAAGATACAACATGAAAGGCGAATGTCATAGTTTTAGTTTTTTTTGTGAAAACAAAAATTGTAAATTGAAAATGAATGTGTAAATTGAAGAATAATGTATTTATGAAAGATCATATATTGTATATATATAGTAGATAACATGGAGATATTTAGATAAGACTGTTTAAAATGTGCGGGACGCAAATGATAAAGGTGCCTTTGTTTCTTCCCCAATACCCCGCCCCGCATGTCTGTTTTGATTAATTTTGCGATTCTTTTTGTAAACAATGCTTTTTTATTTGGGAACCGCTATTACCGTTTTTATGAAATGAAAAATACTTTAAAAAAAAAAATTGGAATCATATCAAATATAAATATATTAAATAACCTCAATAAGTTTGAGGTTAGAAAATTTAAGCGATCTTTTTAATATTTTATTGATTTGTTTCAATGCTTCATATTATTTCTGGTTGTATAACTTCCATGATGATAATCTACGGATAACCAATGTCACAATATGGTTAGGCTAATGAATGGCCAACTAATTTTGTTACTTAAACAAGTATTTTAATATAAAATATTCTAAAGTTTGTAGTAGTAAATCTTTGGTAGTTTCGAATGGAAAATGAAAATTTTTCTCTTTTCCTTGTTTGATATTGGTTTACCGTTAACCTAACCTTTCCAATTATTGGTTCCCATTTATGAAGTTGTTTTCTTAAGGAATAGGTGCTAATAATGTGCAAATTGTAGTTAAAAACAGTTTTTTTAATGGTAACCGTTAAGCAAGTAACCGTCCGTATTTGTCTAAGTATAAAAACAAAAATATTCGTCGTAAAAAAACAAAGTTATACATACTAATGTTTTAACAAATATGTGTACATTTCTGGAATGGAAGGCTGATATAATTGTTACATAGATGTTTAGACAATGTGCAAGAGTAGATTAAGAGTTTTTTTCTTCTTTTTTTCCTAAAGTTATATATATATATATATATATATATATTATTCTAGTTATATGTCAATTAACGAACGTAGATATGGAATGACTAAAACATAAACGCTAGTGAATTTCGTGTGTGTTGGTGAACTGCATGGAACAATATGAAATTGTCCAGTAAAAATAAAGACACAGTGTATATTTGTGTAGAAGGAAAGGGGTTGAAACATTTTTTTATAAAAAATAAAATCGACAAATAAAATTTGTACAATTGTTTTTAGAATGTTAGAATTAAACATGGCAGATCTACATATAGGCCAGACTGATCAATTTTTTTGGTTAAGTGTAATGAAAAAAATCTTTACAATTTTAATTGTAATAGCTTAGAATACCACACGTATACAATAAGGAAAAAAACTCATTTGAATTCTGTTTTTATCTCTTGTTAAAATACCTTACTTTTTTTTTCTTAGAACTTTGATATTTTTTTGTGCAATTATTTTTAAAAGAAAGAATTTGGTTTAATTTTTACATTTAAACCGAAACAGTTTTTATCGATTACTTCTCTAATAAAGAAAATGTCAATAGTATATTTTTGTTTTTTGTATTTTCCATTATTCCCAAATTTTGTTTTGAATTTATTTCTTGGTTTCTTTACAAAATTGAATCTGTTTTTATCTATCCGGGTATAATTATCTTTTTTTTTTAATAATTAAACTATACTGTTCCTCTCGTATTGTATAGCTACTAATTGAAACAGGTTGATGGCACCATCATGGTACTTACCCAGCCCCAAAATACAATGTAATACAACTAGATCTTCTAAATGAAATGATCAAAAGTTATTTCTTGGGCCTTGTAGTCATGGTTACCCGTTTAAATCCCTATTGGTTGTAGTCCGGGCATAAGAGTAACCTTGATTGCCAAACTTGAATACACCAGTGTAATCAATAATCTCCTTGCTGCCGAGTTGTGATTAACAATACAATATTTAGTGTTCCAGCTGAATGGAGGAAAGCCTATGACGCAGACAGTAAAAATGCAATGGAACACCTCTACACGACTATTGTCGAGTCTTTATAATTTATTGTCTAAATTATTATTGACGGTTTTCAGAAAATGATGTTCCTGTGATTCTCGGGATATTAAGTAGTTAACCCTATTTCAGGTTAGCTTAATCCAGATATATTGTTTAGTTTGACCCAAGCAATCATAAGGGGGTGCAGATGACAACAATGACAGACCGATGCCATTTTGAAAATCACTTTATTGGCTTCCTGAGGTTATGAAAAGTGAAAATCAGTCAAAAACTCAAGGTCAAACTTTACCCTATACTTTGTGGGTAATTAAAATAGTGGGCCAGTATGAAAATGGAAGGTTTTAGACCAGGGATCCTCACTTAGGATTTCTTAGAGAGCCAATAATTGGTTTGCATAAAATTTTTCTCAGGGCCGCAAGTACAAGTGGCGTTAAATAACTTACAAAAAATATGATTATAACATGAGTTTATTACATCAATAAAATAAACTGCATATACAAAAGTTGGGAATGTCTTTTACTTAATTCCAGGAATACTTGAATTTTTTAATTATTTGAAGTGGTTGGGCGAAATCTTTCACAGCTCTCTAATATGGCATCTATATTAGCAGGTTGGGAAGAAACTGAAAAATTCTCAAAATGTTTTCAACGTTCTTACTTGTTAACCTGGATCTGTACTTGTTTTTTATGAACTTCAGCTTACTGATTGTAGATTCACAGACATAAGTTGATGCAAAAACACACATAATTTTCTGTAATTTTTTCATAAAATATTTTTCATAACTCTTATATTTTGTTTTAATTCCTAACAGTCCAAGGGCCACGTAGTGAGGATGCCTGTTTTAGACGATATAACGTTGAGTGATTATTAATAAATATAATTTGAAATAACCACAGGACAGTTTCAAATTACACAGAAAAGCAAGAATGTATACTGGAATAACTGTAGATTAGACAAAGATGTGGTAAAAGTTCTGAAAATTCATAGACATGTTCTGAAGATCTAAATTGGATGAAAACGCCTAATACCTATAGAGAGATGGGAAAGTGGTGAAAAATAAATATTCAAGCTTGCCTAAGGCTCATAGTAACAGGAAAAAGAAACCGCTCTATTGGTGGATGGAGGAAACTCGGTTCCATATAAACTGTTTGGTTTCTAGAAGGAAAGCACTTTTAAAACTTCGAAGAATCTACTGAAATTAAGGAAAGTCATCATAAAGTTGATCAGAATTCTTGCGGGATTGAGAGAGCTACCTCTGTGGATTTGGTAACAAAAAGATTGTGGTCAATACAAATTCTAGAAACGAAAGATTATCCCTGGGTTAAAGGATTATTCAAGATCTTTTTCCAACAAATCTATCTTTAACTAGAGATAGTTTTGGGACTTTTAGGTTAAGACAAGACCAGCTGTTGGAACTGTGGAGGGTAACAGGGAAGGAGTTCTGAACAATGTACTGATCTTCTTTAACTCTTGCTTGGAGCAGGGGGTTTTGCTCAAGGAATGGAAGATCAAGAATCTAAGATTTTGAGGAAAGAAGACAACACGATATCATATCGAACCTATCTACTGGATACCATGGGGGAAACTTTTTTTAAAACTACATATGGTGGGAGAATAGTATTCTGACAAACAATATTGTTTCATAAAAAAAAGATCTACTATCGACGCCTTAACGTATATATTTATATAATTAATATTTTTTAAACAATAAGGAAGATGTCATTTGATGAAAAACACGTAAATTAACATCTGTTTAAATTGATACATAGAATAATATTACATTACTCCATCCTATTTTTTTAAACACAAAAAAGCGAATTCTTTATGACGGTATTTTGATCGTCATAAGACATGTGTTTATTTTCTTAATGGCAAACATTCATTAAAAGATTTTCTTGAAACAGTTTTATCGTTAGGCATTTCTTCTTTCTCTGGTAATTCATCCATTTCATCTTTTAACTGATTTGTGATGAAATGGATTTTAACTTTCTACAAGTGTTGCTCCTGGTGAAAGAATGTCTGTTGTTCGAGCGTGTAAGACAACGTAGCAATACATTTTTGTTCCAGTTTATCCATAGTTTCTCCCCTTTTACAAAACTGTTTTCTTTAGTGTCCAATGCAAGGTAGTTTCCTTGGGGGGGGGGTGTAATTGTATTATTAATAATATACAAATTAAATTAACAGGATTTGTTGTGTAACGACATGTCTGAAGTGGGTACATAGAGACGTGGATAACTTTGCCAGGTTGGTAACACAGCTGAAGCCGTGACACGATTATTTACTACACTGTCCATTTTTGAAGAACACTAATTTAATTTAACCAATTTTATGACAGGAGAAATAAGTTCGGTTGAACTTAACAAATGAATAATTTGCCTTAATCATGGATTTAACCGTATAAGTCAATTCACAAAAGGGTTTCTCATTAAATCATCCCTCCAGTGTCCTAGATCCGATCTTTCGAAGGATTAAGCTGAACATTTCTCGAATTATTATCACAATTATAAAATAATTGTATCAAAACACATCCACTGTGTTTCCAATGCACTCCGATTCTGCGCAACCACAATATTTCTTTCTATCGGACTTGGAGGAAACACATCAATGTAGAATTATTAATCTATGAAGCAGGCATGTGAACATCAAATTCACCACAGCCACCTCCACGTATGAAAAAAAATTGGAACTCGTAGGATTAGAGATGAGCAAAAGGTTCCAGAAAGGGAAAGAGTACACCCCGAAATGTCCTTATGATTTTGACAACAAACAACCATAACAACGCAGATGAGGGCAGGAGTATAATGATCGATGAATATCCTAATTTGGAAAGTGGCAGTTTGTTATCCACTCACCAATCTTTCACTCTCGCACCACACATCAATTGTAAAAATCATCCAAAAAAATTAATATTGGATGAGAAGTTAGGAAAAATTGAAACCGTGATAAAGGTACCACGAAGGTACATCATTTAGTGTGGAGGCCGAAATTTTTAAAAACTATTAAACGTGAATTGAAAATATCTTGTGGGAGGAAAATCAAGATATATTGAGAATGACTGGCCAACTATAGATTTTTTTATCTGGAAGGCGAATAAAGGGTTCCACCAAGGGCGTACCCAGGATCAAAACTAGGGGGGGGGCTAGCCATGGTCATTCAATATACAATTGATTATTAAAATAGTTATTTCAAGAATTGTATTAAATTCCAGCAACAAAATGTATAATAAAGATTTTTTTTTGCTTCCAGGGGGGGCAGCTGCCCCCCCTGCCCCTCGCTGGGTACGCCCATGGGTTCCACCCTGGGCATAGAACAGGTAAAGAATGATGAGAAGTCAATGAGTTGGTTAATACTGCTGATCACATGTCAACCTGGCTCACATAATTGATCATGAACTGACTCGGTCATAACGACGAAAACTTTGAGTAATTGGTAAGTACCCACTGTCCATATTGTTAATTCTCTAATTTTTCCAGTCCAAAATAATAAAATTTTGCTGTTCATGAAGGTCATGTTGATACTGGTAGTTGAAGATTTAATTGGTTAGGTTAGGGTAATTTTTTGTTTGCTTTAGTGTTCTTTTAGACCAAAAAAAATTGTTACAACTAGAAACAAATCACTCCTATTAAAAGATTGGCTTGAGAAAAAAAGGGGGAGGGGATTTTTTTTAATATTTGAATTTCATGAGAAATAGGAAAGGGGGAAGGATGGAAAATAAAAGCAATAACACGAATACAGGATGGAAGTGAAACTAATTTAATTCGATATCAGCATAATTTATAAAGACACAATTATTCACGATACAAAAATAAATAAAGAATTTAAGAACACAAACGAAGCCAGCTTCGTTCTCTTGATCTAACATGCTAGAGTAATTATGTGGGGGAAAAAGAACAAAAACTCAATGCTAGATAGATGGATTAATTTGCTATAGACGGGAAAATGGTTGACGTCAAATTGAAATTTTTAAACAAATATTCAGTGTGATTGAAACAGGTGTGACTGCGTTTTATTCGATAAGTACAAAAGTTACAAACAAACTTTAAAAGGTAACCCCAGGATTTTTTGAGTTAAAACTAGAGGTATTACAATTTTTTGTCATATCACCCAACATTTTTCCATTGTGGCGGTCAGCTTTAAATTTTTTTATGAAAAGTAGGGCCTATTTTGTATTATTTAAAGGCAAATATCTTTAACCATTTGGTAGCTATAATCATTCAAAGTTGTGAAAATACAAGGTTTAAGGCGTTTTAAGAGGTAACTAAAACATTTACTGAATTTAAAATTGAAACATGGATGAACTGTAATTTATAAAAAATATTGAAAGTTTGAAAAGCAGCATTTTATCAGTTTTTTAAATCACGTGGCAAAAATGACAACATTTTTGAGGATAAATAAATTTTTTTCAAAAACAGCTTTATTCTCTAAAACAGCTGTTATGCAAATTTAACATTGTAATGTAGTTTCGAAAAATGATATTGACATTTTTCTAAGAGGCAGGTTTTACAGACTTCCTTTTATTGAACTTTTCTGGTAATTACAGCTGAAACAAATGTATTAACAGTGCTTGATAAGCCTTAATTCCCATGTTGTAATATTTAGTAGTAATAAAGAGCTGGTGTAGGCCAGTGGATGTTCTAGACCTAGACAATTACCAGGAAATTATGATTTTTGTTTTCTGTAGATAATTCTGTTAATTCCTCAGCCTACAGAACAAATAAAAATAACAGTACAGTAGTGTTATTACACTTTTAACATTAGCCCTAGTTTAAATTTCAACTGTATATGACTTTGAAAAATCGTCTTTGGAAATCAATTGATTTTTTGAAACATTTAAGTGCCTGTAGCTCCTAAACGGTTAGATATATCGAAAATTACCCCAAAATAAAAATAGGGATTTCATGAGAAAATAGGTACTCTGGTGTTACCTTTTAAAGTTTTTTTTGTAACTTTTGTACTTATCGAATAAAACACCCATCACAACTGTTTCAATCAATCTGTATATGGAAAAAAGGATGAATAGGGTGTGGCTGTTAGGTTTCTAGGGGGGTGGCTCACAAGAAGTAAGTAGAAAATCTTAAATGAGAGCGTAGGTAACCTAAACTAACTTAACCTAACCTATTATGTACAGAGACTTAATTTATTTTCTAGACATTTCAGCCTATAAAACGTTTTGTGTACAACCTAGCCCAACCTAACTTATGTATAGAAGCGTGTTTTACCCCCTAGACATTTCAGCCTATAAAAAGTTTTGTGTACAACCTAGCCTAACCTAACTTATTATGTATAGAAGCGTGTTTTACCCCTTAGACATTTCAGCCTATAACACGTTTTGTGTAAAACCTAGCCTAACCTAACTTATTATGTATAGAAGCGTGTTTTACCCCTTAGACATTTCAGCCTATAACACGTTTTGTGTAAAACCTAGCCTAACCTAACTTATTATGTATAGAAGCGTGTTTTATCCCTTAGACACTTCAGCCTATAAAAAGTTTTGTGTAAAATCTAGCCTAACCTAACTTATTATGTATAGAAGCAAGTTTTACTCCTTAGACATTTCAGCCTATAAAACGTTTTGTGTACAACCTAGCCTAACCTAACTTATTATGTATAGAAGCGTGTTTTACCCCTTAGACATTTCAGCCTTTAACACGTTTTGTGTAAAACCTAGCCTAACCTAACTTATTTTGTATAGAAGCGTGTTTTACTCCTTAGACACTTCAGCCCATAAAACGTTTTGTGTACAACCTAGCCCAACCTAACTTATGTATAGAAGCGTGTTTTACCCCTTAGACATTTCAGCCTATAAAACGTTTTGGTACAACCTAGCCTAACCTAACTTATTATGTATAGAAGCGTGTTTTACTCCTTAGACATTTCAGCCTATAAAAAGTTTTGTGTACAACCTAGCCTAACCTAACTTATTATGTATAGAAGCGTGTTTTACCCCTTGGACACTTCAGCTTATAAAAAGTTTTGTGTAAAACCTAGCCTAACCTAACTTATTATGTATAGAAGCGTGTTTTACCCTCTAGACACTTCAGCCTAGGCCTATAAAATTCTTTTTATACAACTCGACTTAACTTTAGTAAAAATTTAACAATTAATATTTAAAGTTTTACCATAGTTATCACTATAACAACCCAATATCACTATTATATATCTGTGTAACAATGTTAGAAATTAATTTTATTATTTAAAGACATTTTCATAATTAAAACTTACATATTAAGTTATCATTTGACTTCCTCTTGTGAAATACACAGTTGATTGTTACAAATAAATTTACAGCAGATTTGAATTAAATAAGGTTCTCATTTTTATTATTAATAAAATATTCGCACATTATTTCCCTTTTCAAACAGTCAATTAATTTTGATAAATCTTCTATAGAGGAATTAACTGTATTCAAGAGCATTGGACCAATTGTCTTTTGCGTTTCGATGGATTCTAACCTCATTTTCATCAAAAATAAATCATTTTCAAGTTTATTTATTTCAGAAACTATATCATTAATAGTTCTAGGCCTCTCGAATTTTTCTTTTTTGTCATTTTTAAACCACGTATAAAATTTTTCAAGGATTTTTGTTATAAAATCCCTATTTTCTAAATTATCACCAACAGTACAATCTGTTAAAGAATTTGAGTTATTTTCAGGCATATCGTTAGAAAAATAATTTTTACTAGAAATGTTTTTTTCTTTATCAGAAAACCTATTAACTAGTGTACTTTTTGGAAAAAAGTATTCCCTATTGGAAAAACACTTTTCACAAAGAATGAATGAACATTTAGGGAGGTTTTTGCTTCTAGAAATTTGATACTGGTTTTTCAAATCTCTAAGTCGTTGATAAAACACATCGCAGTTAAAAGACTCACAAAAATCTTCTTTGATAAGTTCATTTTTTTCCACATTATTTAATGTATGTTTATTGTTACTAGGATTTGCTTGTTTGATTTTTCTTTCGCCGAACCGATTCGGTTCTGATCGGTTCGGGTATGTTCTGTACTGTTCTGTTCGGTTAGGTTTAAAATTGTACCGATCATCTTCCGATTCGTAACTAGATCTTTTAAAATATTTGTTACTTCGAGTCACACAGTTTGAACAACTTTGTCTAGGTTTAATATATCTATCCCTGTAACAATTTACATAAGCAAGATTTTTTGTATCATAACCAACAAAATTCGCACTGGTTGGTCTCGATTTTTCATTTTGTCTGAAGTTTACTAAAAAATCGACACCATCAGCCGGATTGTCATAAAATTCCCCGTAATTTTTTCTGTTTCTACAGTATGGAGATTGAAAACGATTTTGTATTTTGCTAGAATAACGTTTACGTATTTGTCTAGAAATGCAAACTCTACACTTTTTTTCAGACATTTCACATTTTTGATTCTATTTGTAAATATCCAATATTTTCATAAACTTTTTTGTAAATTCTTATTACATATAAAAGTAGAATTTACATTTATTTTTATGTTTAGGCAGTAGACCTAATTCTTTTAAAACTTGTGTATACAAATTATAAATTTAATGTATAATTCCACAATTATAAAAACACTGATACAACTTAAATCTTATTTATGATTATTTAATTTCTAAATTCACAGACAGCGAGGTTTACTGCAAATTTTGTAACTAAAAATAACCGAACTGTAAATTTTGTGAGGTTATTTTTATTTGTAAATAATTTTTTCTAATCCACCGCCATTATAATTTAGTTTTACTTCTTATTCTTTCTGTTTTGTTTTCTAACAACTAGTCTAATGCAGAGGGCATTGTTTTAGACCCGATTTGTAAAGCCCAAAACGATCAAATCGACTTTGTACAGTTGATTTATTATACATCTCAATCATTTTATAGATTTGAAAGTATGACCTTCATACACTATCAAATCGTATAAAAACATGAAGTGAAGTCATAATCTTAATTAGGCCTAGTTTAATAAATTTATTAATAATACAGGCTAAATTTGTTACTTATTATAGATTTGAACCTTTTATACATTATAGGATATTAGTAATATCTCATCAATTTTAAGAAATGGAAAATTAAAAATGGAAATTATTTCGTTTTTTAAATAAGTTAGGTTAATGCCACTGTCTGCTGTATTATCTTCGCCGTAGACATTGGAAAACCATCAAATGTGTGCTCCAGAAACTCATACGGTCAAACTATTAACTCAAATATTGGACATTTATTATCTCATGGCATTAAATACATTTTTGGATTGGTAGCATTAGACAGAAACGGCGATTGGATTTGACCTTGGGTTACATAAGCTTACCGGCTGAATATTTGTTTAAATCAAGGAAATAAACATAGGCTAACCTAAAAATTAGTAACAAATAAGTAAACAGCTGTTTAATGAAATCATATGGTGTATTTAGGCCGTAAGGGTAAATATAATTTTAAAAAAAGTATAACTTGAGATTTTAACGGTTGCTAGAAATGTTTAAATACAAATTTTATCATTTGAAGAAAATACAAATTTTAAATCGTTAATAATATTTATATATGCACAGGAGGGGAAACTACTTTAAGCTGAAATCATTGAAAACAGCCATCTTGTAATGATTTTCTGTTTTTTTTTTTTTTTTTACGAATTATAACTTGATATTTCATTCAAAACATCAACGTAGCACATGGGTATGTGATCATGTGTAATTGCAAGAAATAATATAGGCAACATTATAGGTACTGGTATAGTCACTATTATATGTACCGCTATAGGCAGTGGTATAGTCAGTATTATATGTACTGCTATAGACAGTGGTATAGTCAGTATTATATGGACCGTTATAGGGACTGTTATAATCACTATTATAGCACTGTCATAGGCAGTGGTATAGTCACTATTATATGCACCATTATAGGCACTCTTATAGTCACTATTATATACACTATTATAGACACTGATATATCTAATGGTACAGGCACTATTATACACACCGTTACATGTACTGTTAAATGGTCTGTTACAGATACTATTTTAGGAACCGTTATAGGCACTGTTTTATCTAATGGTATGGGGACTATTTTACCATTACAGGAACTGTTATAGGCATCTCTTTGGGCACTGTGGAGTACGGGTTTGGACCCTACTTGTAACTAATCCTTTTTTATGTAGTCTTGGGATTAGATCTCTCTCTCTCTCCTCTCACTCTCTCTCCCTCTCTCTCTCTCCCTCTCTCTCTCTCTCTCTCTCTCTCTCTCTCTCTCTCTCTCTCTCTCTCTCTCTCTCTCTCTCTCTCTCTCTCTCTCTCTCTCTCTCTCTCTCTCTCTCTCTCTCTCTCTCTCTCTCTCTCTCTCTCTCTCTCTCTCTCTCTCTCTCTCTCTCTCTCTCTCTCTCTCTCTCTCTCTCTCTCTCTCTCTCTCTCTCTCTCTCTCTCTCTCTCTCTCTCTCTCACATCCTATCAGGTTTCTCTCGACAATTCTCGTTCTTTCCTGACCCTGACATTTTTATAATATTCGAGGGCTATGATCTTTATTTTGTGTTTTTACCTTCTCATTTTGTTTATGGCGATAATGACCGAGAGGTTTTACAGATTAAGAAACAAAACTGGAGCGCAGACTACTCTACTGTCAAGGCGTCGTCTAACTACGTCATAACCCTACTAACTTGTAGCAATGACTACATAAATACTATAAGACACGACATAGGATAGGGAAATAGTCTACGCTTTACGGGTGCTGTTCGTCACAAGTTTGACACACAGCTATCAGAAAGCGCTAGCAGCAGGTGCTTGACTGTACGCATCCCACTTGGTTGAGACTGTACAACTGTTGACCTCTCTCTCACAAACCTTCTCACTTACTTCCGTCTTACTAGTTGTTTTACCCGGCTTCGTCCAAAGCTGTGTAGATTGGAGGTTTATTATTATTTCTATAGTCTTGAGCTTGTACATGTTTTTATTTTGATAAGATAATTTTTAATTTGCACATATAATTTAGTATTTATAGGCCTAATGCACAGACATGGTTTTGATGCATCCCTCTACATGTATGTATAGTATGCCTTTTTAAAAAAATAAAAAATCGTTTTCTTACTCTCTGAATACAAAAAATTGGTTTCACGGTTATGTATGTCTGTGTGTGTCAGAAATATCCAGCTTCAGATTCAGATGAAATTTTGTATCTATTCAATTGAAAACCAATATTTAATTGACAATTTCACCACAATTCCAGACGTTAGTTTATATTTATATTTTAGGGGTTTATGGCCTCCCCCAAAACCCCTAAAAACTGAAAAAATCTAAATTTCTCAAAAATTGTCAATGTTTATGGGTACTTAAAAAATACTACAACATTTTTATAATTTTTTAAAAGATATTTAAAAGTTTAGTAATTTAGTCTAAATAGAAATATAAAAAATATATAAAAAATTTTTAAAAATCCTTACCCTAAAATTAATTTCAAATATACCACATCATACAAAAAGAAGCAGCGTTATGAACTATAAGCTTGAAAAAATGGTATAGTAATATATTTTGGGGAAAGAAAGCCATGAACACAAAAATATGTCTTACCGTTACAAAACTTTTTGATTAACAAAGTTATATAACATAGCAGAATAATTTTTATAATTATTTTCAAGATGTACAAAATTTTAGTAATTCACTTGTGAACACAAATCTGTAAAATTATTTTTCCCGCGACTTTTCTGTATATGTTTTTGTCTGACAAATATATGTTTTTGTCGCGACTTGTCTATAGTTGGGGCCACGGAATCGGGCGGTTTAGTGATTTTGCGATGGCCTACATTGGTTATAATAATGTGAAAATGCCTACATTGGTTATAATAATAAACTTGAAAAATTGAGCTCAAAATAATTAGGCCTAGTATAATTTTTTAAAAATTACTTCCGTTATCGTATTTCTTAATCTGTTGTGTGTAAAATTATCGTTTGAAAACAAATTAATTTATGATTTGTTAAAAAAGAAAAGGATAGTGGGAAACCCCAATACCATACCCACATCTTACTGTAACAATGTCGTGAGGTGTTAAATTGAAGCTGCTAATGCTTTTCTGTTAACTGCTTTTCTTCTATCTGTTTTTAGGTTTTTTTGCTTTATTTCAATGTTGATGTAGTGAAGTAAGGAGTGTTTGGTCAGTGTAAACGTTTATATCTACTTTGTGAGTTGTTTGAAAATTTTAAACATGAGTTGTAAAATTTGTTATGCAAACATGTTTTTGATTGTGAAATCAGTCATAATTGCGTTTTCACCCATTTTATCATTTGCGTTTGAAAAACTAGTGGTACCAGTTAAGGGTTAATGTAATATTACATCCCATTATTCATTGTATGTTGCAAGTATATAATGGCTAACATAATAGAATATTACGTTTTGAGAATGTAATTTAATTATTTATTACCAACAATTATAAACGTTTATTTTTATCCTGCCAAATTGTTTTATAGCCAGAAACAGATAACGACAAGGCAGCAGTTAAAAAAAAAACAAACTTAGAAAATTGAACACAAATATTCTTACTGCTTAGTCCTATGATGTTATTTCTTGTCATATTTTTATGTAATAATATATTTTATAATTTTGCGATATTTTAGTTCTATGTTGACTTTATAAATTTGTATTTAGTTATTAGTTTCACTTTTTTTCACAAATTTATCAAGCTATTATTAAGGTTTTCATTTTCTTATTTTGACTACAAATGAATTTTATCTGTAATATTTATGATTTTTACAATTTAAATAATTTTCTTAGTCCTATGATGTTATTTCTTGTCATATTTTTATGTAAGAATATATTTTAAAATTTTACTATGTTTTAATTCTACGGTGACTTTATAAATTGTCTTTACTTCCCCCCCCCCATAAATTTATCAAGCTTTTCTTAAGGTTGTTATTTTATGTTGTTACGTATGTAAACAAAGTTTTCAAATCTCTTTTGTAAAATATTGTAACAAATATTATTAAAACATTTTTTATAAACGTTTTCAATAGTATCCAAACAATATTTTATTAATATTTTCGAAACATTAAACGGTATTGCAAAACATTTTCCCATAAACCAAAATCAAATATGTTTTTAACTTCTTAAAAAATATTTTCCGGCGTATATTAGAAAAATGTTAAGAAAAGGTTTATAAAATATTTCATTACAATATTTTCAATATATTATTTCAAAATATTTCTAAAACTATAAACGACCAGTGTTTCCGTAACAATTTTTTTTTTAAGATTTTAAAAATGTATATGATCACATGGATATTTTACTCATAATTACGATCGTCTTGGGGAAAGTATTATTTTAACGTTTTTGTTCTTTTAACTAGAATTGCATGATAGTATGAGTATTTAGAAAATGTTTTCAGCAAAAGCGGATGTTTTTGGTGCTGTTAGTAGTGACGAGTCCGGGCGCAGAGAAATGACCAGTGCAGTAGGTTAGATTATTATTTATTTACTTAACGTCATAAGTATTATGACGCAAAATAAATTATGCGGTTCATAATTGCTTGGGATATATTATGCGAGAGATATCAGAATATTCGCAGATTGGTTAATTTTCACATATCAAAAATTATTGACATGCCTTCCATTAAGCATCATTCGTTACCTGAAATACGTCAATACGTAGACACATTTCATGAGAACTCACAAGCTTTAACCGTATTAGGTTATGACGTTCAAAATGAAGTTACACTTATTGTAATTCTATTAAGGAAACTTGATGACGTCACTCGTCAATGCTTTGAAAGCTCACGCAAAACCGATCGTCGGTTACCCACAATTAAAGAATTAATATACTTCTTAAATATTAAGTGTGCACATTTAGAAGATGCTTCACCATTAGATCAAATAAACGATCCATTTGTTAATTTTAAACCTTTTCTCAAAAAGGAAATGGCAACTACACCTATCAAAAATAAATCACCAATGAAAATAACAAAATCTGTGTTTCAGACTTCAACTTCCAAATCTGATCTGTGTCTAGTTTGTAAGAAAGGTTCTCATAAATTATTTTCATGTCCTGATTTTAATAAATTGTCGCCTAATCAAAGATATGACAAAATTAAAGCACTACAATTGTGCATAAATTGTTTAGGTACACATTCCACAGTGAATTGTATGTCAAAATCATTATGTAAAACTTGTCAAAAGAAACATAATACTTTACTTCATTTTAACCGAAAAGTTGATGCAGCTGGTGAAAATAATTCTAGCTGACATAAACGTCATATGAGCTCGGATAACAATTTGGGACGATTTCCGCTTCCTGTCCACAATGAAACTCTTAATGAATCAATATCAATTCTTTCGAATACCGGTTCTTTAAACAATTTTCGATCAACTTTATTATGCACAGCATTAGTTAATCTTGCAACTCATGTAAATAAACCGCAGACCTTTACTGCTTTATTGGATTCTGCAAGTCAATCAACAACTATCACAAAACAATGTGCAAATAAGATAGGATTACAATTAACTCCTTCTACTATTCTATTAAACGGCATTTCTGCAATGTCAACACCTATCCTTGGTACAGGTAAATTAAATATTTACACCATCAACGGTCAACTCTTTAAAGAATCTCATGAAGTCATTGTTGTGGAGCAAATTCAAGCCAATTTACCGTTTTTTGCAAAGTTACCTGAACTTCAGCGTAAGTTGAATCAAATTTCTCTCGCTGATCCTAATTTCAATAATAGTCCGACAATTTCGATTATTATTGGAGCCGATTTGTTCGGTCTCACATTGCGTAACCACACCATACAGTTAGGTGATGGCTTACCAACAGCAATTGAAACCATCTTCGGTTATTGTCTAATAGGAACCATTCCTACAGCTTCATACCATTTAAACAACATTTCTCTGCTCACCACATCGGACATGAGCTTACACAACCTACTCCAGAAATTTTGGACACTTGAAGAGGTTCCAGTTTCGACGAAAACCTCTAAGGAAGAACTCACTTGTAAAAATCACTACAACTCTACGGTTACGCGCAACGCTACCGGGAGATACATCGTGTCACTTCCTTTCGCACAATATCCTCAATCACTAGGGGATTCCTTTAATACAGCTAAACGTCGTTTTTCATATTTGGAAAATAAGTTTGCTAATAAACCGGAATTGAAAGTTGCATATTCTGCTTTCATGTCAGACTATTTAAAGTCTAACCACATGTCACTATTACCTACTCAGGTTCCAGATACCGCACATTATTTTTTACCGCATCATGCAGTTATTAAAACTACTAGTAGCACTACGAAACTTCGAGTGGTGTTTGATGGTAGTTCCAAAACTACTTCTGGTTTATCAATAAATGACATTCAATTCACAGGTCCTAAATTACAAACAGAGATTTGTGAAGTCATTTTACAATTTCGCATACACAATATCGTGTTTTCTACTGACATACAACAAATGTATCGTCAAATCATGGTTCATTCTGATGACCAAAACTTTCAATTGATATTATGGAGGGAAAATTCATTTGATCCTTTATCAACATACAAACTTAATACGGTCACTTATGGCCTGAAAAGTTCGCCATATTTGGCTATTCGCACACTGCGACAACTTGTTCAAGACGAAGGTCACAATTTTCCGTTGGCTGCTGAAGCTTTGCTTAATCACATTTACGTGGATGATATCATCACTGGAAGTAAGGACATTCCTTCCGCTCTAGAACTTCAGCGTCAACTCATCGCACTTCTTTCAAAAGGACAGTTTCAGCTCCGCAAGTGGACGTCTAACTGCTCCGAACTTCTCGCTGATATCACTCAGGAACATCGGGAAGTACCACTTCATTTCCGCTCACCAGATCAACCGTTGTTCAATATACTCGGCTTGAAATGGACACCTTCGAACGACGTGTTCTCGTTCACCATTCAGCTACCAATTTCGGATCATTCACCTACAAAACGATCTATTTTGTCCACAATCGCACAAATATATGATCCTTGTGGTTTTCTGTCGCCTACGACATTCTTTGCTAAGTGCCTCATGCAGCACCTTTGGACTCTTGGGATTAATTGGGATTCACCAGTTCCAGAGACCATCAACTCCGCTTGGAAAAAATTCGTTCAAGAATTGCCTCATTTGGAAGACATTTCTATTTCTCGTAGCATCAACCTTCATCAGTCAACGAGCATCCAGATCCATGGCTTCTGCGATGCCTCGGATAAAGGTTGCTCAGCCGTCATTTACATTAGGACGACTACTTCAAACAACATTGTCAATACACAGCTACTTTTAGCCAAATCTAAGGTCGCTCCTCTCAAGCGCATATCACTTCCTAGATTAGAGCTTTGCGGTGCTCATTTGCTCGCCAAGTTAATGCACTATTGCATTCAATTTTTATCTACTCGGTGTTCTATTGACATCATCAAATGTTGGTGTGACTCCATGGTCACATTAGCTTGGATCACTACTCCACCATATAAACTTAAGGTTTATATAGCTAATCGCGTCAGTCAAATTCAGGACTGGACTCCAACTGACTGTTGGTCACATGTTCCATCTGGCAACAATCCTGCTGATTGTTCCAGCCGTGGTCTATCTCCTTCCGCACTTCTTAACCATCAGATATGGTTTTCGGAGCCTTCTTGGCTTAAGCTTTCACACCATCAGTGGCCAAATTCACCTTTATAGGTGTTGGACACTGTCCCTGAACTCCGCTCAAATCCACTTCCAATTTATTTATCGTCGTCTCAAACTGAATGGAACATACTTTCCAAATTTTCTTCGTGGTCAAAAACTTTATACGTCATGTCATATGTTCTAAGATTTTGTCATAACGTCCGCGCTGCATCAAGAGTGACCGGACCAGTAACTCTCACAGAACTTCAATTTGCAGAAATACAACTAATTAAACTTGTGCAAAATTCACATTTTTCAAAGGAAATTCAACTTTTAAAGACAAACCCTACATCTTGTTGCTCACGCTTAGCTTCATTGTCACCTTTTCTTGATCACAGCGACATAATGAGAGTGGGTGGAAGAATTACGTTTTCTTCATTGAGCTACACTTCTAAACATCCTGCCGTTTTACCAAAGAATCACCACATTACATTCTTAATCATTGACCATTATCATCGTTTGTTTCTTCATGCAGGACCACAACTGCTACAATCACTCATCTCTAAAAATTTTTGGATAATTTCAGCAAGGAGTACCATTAGAAAACGGATACACAAATGTATTCGTTGTTTCAAACTTAAACCAACTTCTCGTCCGCCTTTGATGGGAGTCTTACCACGTGAACGAGTTACCTTTTCTCAACCATTCATTAATACTGGATGCGACTACTGCGGTCCATTCACTGTCAAAATTCATACTTTGCGTCGTGCTCAAGATGTCAAAGTCTACTTATGCATTTTTGTTTGTTTTGCTACTAAAGCAATTCATATTGAAGTCGCTACTGATCTTTCTACTCAAGCTTTCATTGACGTTCTTACACGTTTTGTGTCACGGCGTGGACTTTGTTCTAATTTGTATTCCGATTGCGGGACTAACTTTGTCGGAGCTTCAAACAACTTTAAGAAAATTATTCTAACCATGCTGAATGAACCTCATTCTAAGGAGACCATAGATAAATTTACCAAACTGAATGGAATTAAGTTTCATTTCCTGCCTCCAGCTGCTCCACATCAAGGTGGACTTTGGGAAGGTGCCGTCAAAAGTGTCAAAACACATCTTCTTAGAACAATAGGTATCGAAAAACTTTATCTCATGGACTTCGTTACTTTAGCTACGAAAATTGAAGGCATTCTCAATTCAAGACCTTTAACTCCTCTTTCAGCAGATCCTAACGAGTTAGACGTATTAACGCCTGCACATTTCCTCATCGGACGACCGATCACCGCGTTGCCAGAACTATCTTATGAACAGATTCCTTTAAATAGACTAAAACAGTGGCAACGTGTTCAACGCTTCTCACAGCAAATCTGGAAGCGGTGGCATCTTGAATATCTTCATACATTGCAACAACGTCTGAAATGGAATCGTAGTACACCAAATCTACAGCCTGGTGACTTAGTGCTCATTCAGGATTCAAATCTCAAACCTCTTTTTTGGCCTACTGGACGCATTCTGTCTTCATCTCCAGGAGAAGATGGAGTCGTACGTGTTGCCACTATAAAAACCAAGGATGGAGTTTTTACACGCCCTGCCGTGAAACTTTTCCCCTTACCTCTCAGTAATTAAACCCTTATTTGTCACTAGAGAAACTTTTGAAATTCTACCTTGTCTTCAATTCTATCATCATTCTCATTCGATGTCTTCTTTCTTAAGCTGGATCATCTTCCTTCATCATTCATCCGTTTCAGCGCTTATTCCCTTTAGTGCTGGCTCTTTCATTTCTTCGTCTCAATAAACCGGTTGGTTTATAGTCGGGGGTATGTTTAGTATATCTACAGTTTAAAGTTCAGTTTCAATATTATACCGTTTCAACCGGAAGTCTGAGATCTCCAGCTGATTTGGGGTATCCTTTGTCTCATATCAGCAGTCCAAGTTTCAACCTCAAACAGGTAGCTTAACGGTACTTCTTCATCCGCATACAATTCCGCATTTTCAGTTTCTTTATTTTATACGCATTTTGACACAATTCAATTATTTATGACTCAGAAACAATTGTCATGTTTAGTTAATAAGAAGAACTCAAGTGTTTTTTTTTGTTTGTGTTTATGATTTAAATTGTACTTAGTTTTGTGCGTTTAGAGCAGCTGTTCTCGCGTGTGCACACGGGCAGTCTTAACGCCAGGACATTACGAAGAAAGGAACGCCGCCTCTACAAGGTACTGTGACATTAGGTTTAACTAAACATGACAGCAAATTAATCAAAACCATTTTATTAGTTATTAAAAATTTCGAAATGTCAATTAACCTATTCATGTATTTTTCAATTCAGTCTTCTTCCCAATTTAAATTAAATTACTGAACCATCCGCTTTTACCACAGTTGTCAAACCAACCGCAATATCGAACACTTGACTTTTAAGTAACACTCCTGACTTTAGTGATTAAATTATCACCTTACTGGTTTTTCTTATCTATGTAATATAAATTCTACTTTAAATGAAACAAATAAATAAAACTAACTAAATTATTTGCGTTCTATTTGTTTGGATTTTAAAAAAAACTGTCCCCAATAACCCGTCATGAATGTTACTTCAGGAATGTTACCTAATTAGAAAAAGGGAAATATTTTGTTTGTTTGTTTAGTGAAAAATCGTCATCTTGTTTCTAGTTTCCAGCAATTTGGAAGTGTTTGCTGTATGTTTGAAGAAAATAAAATTATACCCAGAATACATATTAATAATGGTAAGTGTTTTAATTTATTGTCAAGAGTGTTACCTGTATTTTTATACATCAAACAAACTTTGAAAATAGGTATTTAATATACGTTTTTAAGTGTTGATGTACTGTAGTTCTAGACCTAACCTCCAAATTCTTACCTTCACTCATGATGTATTTACACAACTAAATTGTTAGATTTTTCAGGAGTGTTACCAGTCAGGAGTGTTACCAGTCAGGAGTGTTACCTTAAAAAAGTAACACTCTTGACTTTAGTGATTAAATTACCACCTTACAGGTTTCTCTTATCTATGTAATATAAATTCTACTTTAAATGAAACAAATAAATAAAACAAACTAAGTTATTTGTGTTCTATTTGTTTGGATTTTTAAACAACTGTCCCCAACAACCCTTCATGAATGTTACTTCAGGAGTATTACCCAATTAGAAAAAGGAAAGAGGGGAATATATTTTTTGTTTGTTTATTGAAAAATCGCCATCTTCTTTCTAGTTTCCAGCAATGTGGAAGTGTATGCTGTATGTTTGAAGAAAAGAAAATTATACCCAGAATACATAATAAAAAAAATTAACTGGGTGTGCTTAAGACCACACGTTAGAAGTGAAAACTTGTATGAACAGTATGTAACGCTTGTAGATAAGGGGTGAAAGTTAGTGCAATATTTTTCGTAGATTTTTGGTTTTAATACGTATGGGTATGTGAGAAAGTTTGTGCAATATTTTTGCATTGGTTTTAGTTTGACTATGTATATGAGTTTGAGAAAGTTAGTGCAATATTTTTCGTAGATTTTTAGTTTTAATATGTATGGGTATGTGAGAAAGTTTGTGCAATATTTTTTGCATTGATTTTAGTTTGACTATGTATATGAGTTTGAGAAAGTTAGTGCTATTTTTTTCGTAGATTTTTAGTTTTGATATGTATGGGTATGTGAGAAAGTTTTTGCTATAGTTTTGCATTGATTTTAGTTTAACTATGTATGTGAATTTTGAGAAAGTTAGTGCAATATTTTTCATAGATTTTTGTTTTAATATATAATGGGTATGTGAGAAAGTTTGTTCGATATTTTTGCATTGATTTTAGTTTGACTATATATATATATGAGTTTGAGAAAGTTAGTGCAATATTTTTCGTAGATTTTTAGTTTTAATATGTATGGGTATGTGAGAAAGTTTGTGCAATATTTTTTGCATTGATTTTAGTTTGACTATGTACTGTATATAAGTTTGAGAAAGTTAGTGCTATATTTTTTGTAGATTTTTAGTTTTGATATGTATGGGTATGTGAGAAAGTTTGTGCTATAGTTTTACATTGATTTTAGTTTGATTATGTATGAGTTTGAGAAAGTTAGTGCTATATTTTTCGTAGATTTTTAGTTTTAATATATAGTGGTATGTGAGAAAGTTTGTGCAATATATTTCGTAGATATATGAGTTTATATATAAGCTGTGCGCGCGTATTCGTTTTCTATATATATTAAAGTTGCATTACGATACTGTGCGTGGCGCGATTTCTATTGAAAAAGTCCATCCCAAAAAGAACCCAACGCGCCAATAGAAGTTTTCATTTCAATAATGATAAATATTGTAATTCACTGTCAAGAGTGTTACTTGTATTTTTATACATCAAACAAACTTTTAAAATTGGTATTTAATATACATTTTTAAGTGTTGATGTACTGTAGTTCTAGACCTAACCTCCAAATTCTTACCTTCACTCATGATGTATTTACACAACTAAACTGTTAGACTTTAAAAAAGTAACACTAACACTCTTGACTTTTAATATACATTTTTAAGTGTTGATGTACTGTAGTTCTAGACCTAACCTCCAAATTCTTACCTTCACTCATGATGTATTTACACAACTAAACTGTTAGACTTTAAAAAAGTAACACTAACACTCTTGACTTTTAATATACATTTTTAAGTGTTGATGTACTGTAGTTCTAGACCTAACCTCCAAATTCTTACCTTCACTCATGATGTATTTATACAACGAAGCTATTAGATTTTTCAGGAGTGTTACCAGTCAGGAGTGTTACCTCAAAAAAGTAACACTCTTGACTTTTAGGAAACACTCCTGACTTTAGTGATTAAATTATCACCTTACTGGTTTTTATTATCCAGCAATGTGGAAGTGTTTGCTGTATGTTTAAAGAAAAGAAAATTATACCCAAAATACATATTATTAATGGTAAGTATTTTAATTCATTGTCAAAAGTTTTACCTGTATTTTTATACATCAAACAAAATTTGTAAATAGGTATTTAATATACATTTTTTAAGTGTTGATGTAATGTAGACCTAACTCCAAATTCTAGCCTTCACTCATGATGTATTTACACAACTAAACTGTTGATTTTTCAGGAGTGTTACCAGTCAGGAGTGTTGCCTTAAAAAGTAACACTCTTGACTTTTAGGAAACACTCCTGACTTTATGATTAAATTTTCACGTTACAGGTTTCTCTTATCTATGTAATATAAAATCTACTTTAAATGGAAAAAAACAAATAAAACAAATTAAATTATTTGTGTTCTATTTGTTTGGATTTTTAAACAACTGTCCCCCAACAACCCGTCATGAGTGTTACTTCAGGAGTATTACCCAATTAGAAAAAAGCAAAAGGCGAATATTTGTTTTGTTTGTTTGGTGAAAAATAGCCATCTTCTTTCTAGATTCCAGCAATGTGGAAGTGTTTGCTGTATGTTTTGTAACATTCACCTCTGATTGTTTTATAAAAAAAACCTTTTAGGCCTACTTTACTTTTATTCTTTTACTTATTTACTTATTGAGGATTTAATTATGATTTATTTTGGTACTGAAATTATTTGGTCAATAAACAATTCTTTAAAATTTTAAAACTCAATTTATTTTAGAGCAGAACAAACAAGGAACAATTTGTTGTACGTAAGGATAGTTACACAACTTAATTTTAGCAACTTATTCTAAGATGTATTAGACATTCATACAACTTTCATTCCTTATTTCTAACAATCTAATATTTAAACAAACACAAATTTCAATACGGGCAAATATACTTCTTCTACTGCTTTTTTTGATTACCTTTACTTTAAGTTAATTTACCTTTCTCTCAATTACTTTTATACTCTCCAAAAAAAAAAAAAAAATTTCAAATTTATCAATCTCTCCAATTTACTCCTCGGCTAGCTCTTAATATACAAAACAAATGAAATGATTAAATTTACTGACTCTTGGTTCAATTTAATTTCCTATACTAACAAAACTTAAATCTACAATCTCGGTGGGAATCCTTTGGAAGCTCAAGCAAAATGAAATTTAAATAGTATTAAAAAGATATTAATAGAAAACATATGGTATTTATCAATCCTTGTCCTGGTCCCTCTTTCGATGAAAACACACTTTCACAAAACCCCAACTAGCACTTTCCCCTTTATTTAACTCTAAAAAAAAAACACTTTCGATGCACACACTTGCTCCTTGATGATGGATCCTGGCGATGACGAGATAATCTCCTTCTCCCAGGGTGACGATGAACAACTTTTTCTTCGCGTTGAAGACGACGAATCAAACTCTTATCTGCTGAAGGCGAATATTAAACTTTGTACTTTGCTAAAGGCTACTAATTTAATCTCTCGCTGAAGCTAATACTCAATACTTTTCGCTAAAGGCTAGAAGTTAAACTTTACTAAATTTTATTAAAACGCTGATACTATGTTGGTGACTCGGAGACAACCAATCTCTAGAGTCGCACCTTACTCCCTCGCTGCTAGTAGGAGACTCCTTTTTTTTCTTTCCCTCCTCAGTTCCGCGGCAACGCCACACTAACTTTCACAAATTCAAAAAAATAGGATTTCTTCCTCCCTATTGGTTGTTTTTGAATTAGTCGTTATTTTTTGGAAAGTTTCGGTTTCTCCTAGTCTGTTGAACCCTTCTAAAAAGAGAAATTGTAGCGTCGCTTTCCTTTTTCAACCCTAATAATTTTACCATTCGTTCGAAAATGACACTACAAAGTCCGCTAAGCTATTTTGTTATTTCCCGTTGACATTCAAGGGAGATTATAAATCTGAATTGGCCGAAGACGAACCAACGAAGTCCACCAAGCTAATTCGATATTTCCCGATGATGACCAAGGAGATTCCAAATCTCATTTCGCCGAATTTAACAAAACTAAGTCCGCCAAGCTATTTTGATATTTTCCGTTAATGTCCACGGGAGTTTCCAAATCTCATTTGGCTAAATATGACCTAACAAATTCCGCCAAGCTATTTTGATATTTCCCGTTGACGTTCACGGGAGATTACTAATCTGTATTGACCGAAGACGACCCAACGAAGTCGGCCTGCTATATTGATATTTCCCGTTGATGTCTACGGAAGATTCCAAATCTCATTTGGCCGAATATGACCCAACAAAGTCCGCCAAGCTATAATTAAATTTCCCCGTTGACGTTTACGGGAGATTCCAAATCTAATTTGGCCCAAGATGACACTACAAAGTCCGCCGAGATATTTTGAGATGACTGGTTGACGTTCACGGGAGTTTCCAAACCTAATTTGGCCAAGGATGACACTACAAAGTCCGCCAAGCTATTATTAAATTTCCCGTTGACGTGTACGGGAGATTCCAAATCTAATTTGGCCGAAGATGACACTTCAAAGTCCGCCAAGATATTATTAAATTTTCCGATGACGTTCACGGGAAATTCCATATCTCATTTGGCCGAAGATGACACAACAAAATCCGCTAAGATATTTTGAGTTTTCCCGTTGACGTTCACGGGAGATTCCAAATCTAATTTGGCCGAAGATGACACTGCAAAGTCCGCTAAGCTATTTTGATATTTCCTGTTGACGTTCACGAGAGATTACAAATCTGAATTGGCCGAAGATGACAATGCAAAGTCCGCTAAGCTATTCTGATATTTCTCGTTGACGTTCACGAGAGATTACAAATCTGAATTGGCCGAAGACGACCCAAACGACGTCCGCCAAGCTATTTTGATATTTCCCGTTTACGTTCACGGGAGATTCCAAATCTCATTTGGTCGTAGATGACACAACAAGTCCGCTAAGCTTATTTGAAATATCTCTTTGACGTTCACGGGAGATTCCATATCTCATTTGGCCGAATTCGACACAACAAAGTCCGCCAAGCTATATTGATATTTTCAGTTAATGTCCACGTGAGCTTACTAATCTCATTTGGCAGAATATGACCTAACAAATTTCGCCAAGCTATTTTGAAATTACCCGTTGACGTTCACGGGAGATTCCAAATCTCATTTCGCCGAATATGACCCAACAAAGAGTGCCAAGCTATTTAATAATTTACCGTTGACGTTCACGGGAGATTTATATCTCATTTGGCCGGTTATAACCACACTAAGTCTGCCAAGTATTTTTGAAATTAATCGTGTACTTTCACGGTAGAATCCAAATCTCATTTCACGGGAGATTCTAAATCTCATTTGGCCGAATATGACCCATATAATTTTGCCAAGCTATCTTGAAACTTCCCGTTGACGTTCACGGGAGATTCTAAATCTCATTTGGCCGTAGAAGACACAACTAAGTCCGCTAAACCTAATTGAAATTTCCCGTTGACATTCACGGGATATTCAAAATCTCATTTGGCCGAATTTGATACAACAAATTCCGAAAAACTATTTTGATATATTCAGTTGATGTCCGCGGGAGCTTCCAAATCTCATTTGGCCGAATATGACCTAACAAATTTCGCCAAGCTATATTGAAATTTCCCGTTTACGTTCACGGGAGATTCCAAATCTCATTTCGCCGACAATGACCCAACAAGGTTCGCCAAGCATTTAAGAAATTTTCCGTAACGTTCACGGCAGAATCTAAATCTCATTTGGCCGAATATGAACCATATAATTCCGCCAAGCTATATTGAAACTTCCGTTGACGATCACGGGAGATTCCAAATCTCATTTGGCCAAAGCTGACCCATATAATTCCGCCAAACTATATTGAAACTTTAAGTTGACGTTCACGGGAGATTCCAAATCTCATTTAGCCGAAGAAGACCCAACAAAGTCCGCCAAGCTATTTTGAAGCGTCCCGTTGGCGTTCACGGGAGAATCCTAATATCATTTGACCGAAGATGACCCAACAAAGTCCGCCAACCTATATTATAACTTCCCGTTGACCTTAACGGGAGATTCCAAAACTCATTTGGCCGAATACGATCGAACAAATTCCGCCAAGCTATATTGAAAATTACCGTTGACGTTCACGGGAGATTCCAAATCTCATTTGACCGAAGACGACCCAACAAAGTCCGCCAAGCTATATTATAACTTCCCGTTGACGTTCACGGGAGATTCCAAATCTCATTTGAGCGAAGATGACCCAACAAAGTCCGCCAAGCTATATTATAACATCCCGTTGACTTTAACGGGAGATTCCAAATCTCATTTGACCAAAGATGACCCAACAAAGTCCGCCAAGCTATATTATAACATCCCGTTGATTTTAACGGGAGATTCCAAATCTCATTTGGCCAAATACGATCGAACAAAGTCCGCCAAGCTATATTGAAACTTCCCGTCTGTGTTCACGGGAGATTCCAAATCTCATTTGACCGAAGATGACCCGACAAAGTCCGCCAAGCTATATTATAACTTCCCGTTGACTTTGACGGGAGATTCTAAATCTCATTTGACTGAAGATGACCTTACAAAGTCCGACAAGCTTTATTATAACTTCCCGTTGACTTTAACGGGAGATTCCAAATCTCATTTGGCCGAATATGATCGAACAAAGTCCGCCAAGCTATTTTGAAACTTCCCGTTGACGTTCACGGGAGAATCCAAATATCATTTGGCCGAATATGATGGAACAATGCCCGCCTAGCAATTTTGTAACTTCCCGTTGACGTTCACGGGAGATTCCAAATCTCATTTAGCCGAAGAAGACCCAACAAAGTCCGCCAAGCTATTTTAAAACTTCCCGTTGACGTTCACGGAAGATTCCAAATCTCATTTGACCGAAGATGACCCAACAAAGTCCGCCAAGCTTTATTATATATTCCCGTTGACTCTAACGGGAGATTCCAAATCTCATTTGGTCGAATATGATCGAACAAAGTCCGCCAAGCTATATTGAAACTTCCCGTTGAAGTTCACGGGAGATTCCAAATCTCATTTGACCGAAGACGAAAGAACAAAGTCCGCCAAGCTATATTATAACTTCCCGTTGACTTTAACGGGAGATTCCAAATCTCATTTGGCCGAATATGATCGAACAAAGTCCGCCAAACTATATTGAAACTTTCCGTTGACGTTCACGGGTGATTCCAAATCTCATTTAGCCGAAGAAGACCCAACAAAAACCGCCAAGCTATTTTGAAACTTTCCGTTGACGTTCACGAGAGATTCCAAATCTCATTTGACCGAAGACGAACCAACAAAGTCCGCCAAGCTATATTATAACTTCCCGTTGACTTTAACGGGAGATTCCAAATCTCATTTGGCCGAATATGATCGAACAAAGTCCGCCAAGCTATATTGAAACTATCCGTTGTCGTTCACGGGAGATTCCAAATCTCATTTAGCCGAAGATGACCCAACAAAGTCCGCCAAGCTATTTTGATACTTCCCATTGACGTTCACGGGAGATTCCAAATCTCATTTGAACGAAGACGACCCAACAAAGTCCGTCATGCTATATTATATCTTCCCTTTGACTTGAACGGGAGATTCCAAATCTCATTTGGCCGAATATGATAGAACAATGTCCGCCAAGCTATTTTGTAACTTCCCGTTGACGTTCACGGGAGATTCCAAATCTCATTTAGCCGAAGAAGACCCAACAAAGTCCGCCAAGCTATTTTAAAACTTCCCGTTGACGTTCACGGAAGATTCCAAATCTCATTTGACCGAAGATGACCCAACAAAGTCCGCCAAGCTATATTATATATTCCCGTTGACTCTAACGGGAGATTCCAAATCTCATTTGGCCGAATATGATCGAACAAAGTCCGCCAAACTATTTTAAAACATCCCGTTGACGTTCACGGAAGATTCCAAATCTCATTTGACCGAAGATGACCCAACAAAGTCCGCCAAGCTATATTATATATTCCCGTTGACTCTAACGGGAGATTCCAAATCTCATTTGGCCGAATATGATCGAACAAAGTCCGCCAAGCTATATTGAAACTTCCCGTAGAAGTTCACGGGAGATTCCAAATCTCATTTGACCGAAGACGAAAGAACAAAGTCCGCCAAGCTATATTATAACTTCCCGTTGACTTTAACGGGAGATTCCAAATCTCATTTGGCCGAATATGATCGAACAAAGTCCGCCAAACTATATTGAAACTTTCCGTTCACGTTCACGGGAGATTCCAAATCTCATATAGCCGAAGAAGACCCAACAAAAACCGCCAAGCTATTTTGAAACTTTCCGTGTACGTTCACGGGAGATTCCAAATCTCATTTGACCGAAGACGAACCAACAAAGTCCGCCAAGCTATATTATAACTTCCCGTTGACTTTAACGGGAGATTCCAAATCTCATTTGGCCGAATATGATCGAACAAAGTCCGCCAAGCTATATTGAAACTATCCGTTGTCGTTCACGGGAGATTCCAAATCTCATTTAGCCGAAGATGACCCAACAAAGTCCGCCAAGCTATTTTGAAACTTCCCATTGACGTTCACGGGAGATTCCAAATCTCATTTGAACTAAGACGACCCAACAAAGTCCGCCATGCTATATTATATCTTCCCTTTGACTTGAACGGGAGATTCCAAATCTCATTTGGCCGAATATGATCGAACAATGTCCGCCAAGCTATTTTGTAAATTCCCGTTGACGTTAACGGGAGATTCCAAATCTCATTTAGCCGAAGAAGACCCTACAAAGTCCGCCAAGCTATTTTGAAACTTCCCGTTGACGTTCACGGTAGATTCCAAATCTCATTTGACCGACGATGACCCAACAAAGTCCGCCAAGCTATATTATAACTTCCCGTTGACTTTAACGGGAGATTCCAAATGTCATTTGGCCGAATATGATTGAAAAAGTCCGCCAAGCTATATTAAATCTTCCTGTTAACGTTCACGGGAGATCCCAAATCTCATTTGACCGAAGATGACCCAACAAAGTCCGCCAAGCTATATTATAACTTCCCGTTGACTTTAACGGGAGATTCCAATTCTCATTTGGCCGAATATGATTGAACAAAGGCCGCCAAGCTATGTTGAAAAACTTCCCGTTGACGTTCACGGGAGATTCCAAATCTCATTTGGCCGAATACGATCGAACAAAGTCCGCTAAGCTATATTGAAACTTCCCGTTGACGTTCACGGGAGATTCCAAATCTCATTTGACCGAAGACGACCCAACAAAGTCCGCCAAGCTATATTATAACTTCCCGTTGACGTTCACGGGAGATTCCAAATCTCATTTGACCGAAGATGACCCAACAAAGTCCGCCAAGCTATATTATAACTTCCCGTTGACTTTAACGGGAGATTCCAAATCTCATTTGACCAAAGATGACCCAACAAAGTCCGCCAAGCTATATTATAACTTCCCGTTGATTTTAACGGGAGATTCCAAATCTCATTTGGCCAAATACGATCGAACAAAGTCCGCCAAGCTATATTGAAACTTCCCGTTGACGTTCACGGGAGATTCCAAATCTCATTTGGCCAAAGCTGACCCATTTAATTCCGCCAAACTATATTGAAACTTTAAGTTGACGTTCACGGGAGATTCCAAATCTCATTTAGCCGAAGAGGACCCAACAAAGTCCGCCAAGCTATTTTGAAGCGTCCCGTTGGCGTTCACGAAAGAATCCTAATATCATTTGACCGAAGATGACCCAACAAAGTCCGCCAAGCTATATTATAACTTCCCGTTGACTTTAACGGGAGATTCCAAATCTCATTTGGCCGAATACGATCGATGAAGTCCGCCAAGCTATATTGAAACTTCCCGTTGACGTTCACGGGAGATTCCAAATCTCATTTGGCCAAAGCTGACCCATTTAATTCCGCCAAACTATATTGAAACTTTAAGTTGACGTTCACGGGAGATTCCAAATCTCATTTAGCCGAAGAAGACCCAACAAAGTCCGCCAAGCTATTTTGAAGCGTCCCGTTGGCGTTCACGAAAGAATCCTAATATCATTTGACCGAAGATGACCCAACAAAGTCCGCCAACCTATATTATAACTTCCCGTTGACCTTAACGGGAGATTCCAAAACTCATTTGGCCGAATACGATCGAACAAATTCCGCCAAGCTATATTGAAAATTACCGTTGACGTTCACGGGAGATTCCAAATCTCATTTGACCGAAGACGACCCAACAAAGTCCGCCAAACTATATTATAACTTCCCGTTGACGTTCACGGGAGATTCCAAATCTCATTTGACCGAAGATGACCCAACAAAGTCCGCCAAGCTATATTATAACTTCCCGTTGACTTTAACGGGAGATTCCAAATCTCATTTGACCAAAGATGACCCAACAAAGTCCGCCAAGCTATATTATAACTTCCCGTTGATTTTAACGGGAGATTCCAAATCTCATTTGGCCAAATACGATCGAACAAAGTCCGCCAAGCTATTTTGTAAATTCCCGTTGACAATTATGGGAGATTCCAAATCTCATTTGACCGAAGAAGACCCAACAAAGTCCACCAAGCTATTTTGAAACTTCCCGTTGACGTTCACAGGTGATTCCAAATCTCATTTGACCGAAGATGACCCAACAAAGTCCGCCAAGCTATATTATAACTTCCCGTTGACTTTAATGGGAGATTCCAAATCTCTTTGACCGAAGATGACCTTACAAAGTCCGCCAAGCTATATTATAACTTCCCTTTGACTTAAACGGGAGATTCCAAATCTCATTTGGCCGAATATGATCGTACAAAGGCCGCCAAGCTATTTTGAAACTTCCCGTTGACGATCACGAGTGATTCCAAATCTCATTTGACCGAATATGACCCAATAAAGTCCGCCAAGCTATATTATAACTTCCCGTTGTCTTTAACGGGAGATTCCAAATCTCATTTGGCCGAATATGATTGAACAAAGTCCGCCAAGCTATATTGAATCTTCCCGTTAACGTTCACGGTAGATTCCAAATCTCATTTGGCCGAATATGATTGAACAAAGGCCGCCAAGCTATTTTGAAACTTCCCGTTGACGATCACGAGTGATTCCAAATCTCATTTGACAGAATATGACCCAATAAAGTCCGCCAAGCTATATTATAACTTCCCGTTGTCTTTAACGGGAGATTCCAAATCTCATTTGGCCGAATATGATTGAACAAAGTCCGCTAAGCTATATTGAAACTTCCCGTTAACGTTCACGGGAGATCCCAAATCTCATTTGACCGAAGATGACCCAACCAAGTCCGCCAAGCTTTATTATAACTTCCCGTTGACCTTAACGGGAGATTCCAAATGTCATTTGGCCGAATATGATCGAACAAAGTCCGCCAAGCTATTTTGAAACTTCCCGTTGACGTTCACGGGAGAATCCAAATATCATTTGGCCGAATATGATCGAACAATGCCCGCCAAGCAATTTTGTAACTTCCCGTTGACGTTCCCGGGAGATTCCAAATCTCATTTAGTCGAAGAAGACCCAACAAAGTCCGCCAAGCTATTTTGAAACTTCCCGTTGACGTTGACGGGAGATTCCAAATCTCATTTGACCGAAGATGACCCAACAAAGTCCGCCAAGCTATATTATAACTTCCCGTTGACTTTAACGGGAGATTCCAAATCTCATTTGCCGAATACGATCAACAAAGTCCGCCAAGCTATATTGAAACTTCCCGTTGACGTTCACGGGAGATTCCAAATCTCATTTGACCGAAGACGACCCAACAAAGTCCGCCAAGCTATATTATAACTTACCGATGACTTTAACGGGAGATTCCAAAACTCATTTGGCCGAATATGATCGAACAATGTCCGCCAAGCTATTTTGTAAATTCCCGTTGACATTCATGGGAGATTCCAAATCTCATTTAGCCGAAGACGACCCAACAAAGTCCGCCAAGCTATATTATAACTTCCCGTTGACTTTAACGGGATATTCCAAATCTCATTTGGCCGAATATGATCGAACATGGTCCGCCAAGCTATTTTGTAAATTCCCGTTGACGTTCACGGGAGATTCCAAATCTCATTTAGCCGAAGAAAACCCAACAAAGTTCGCTAAGCTATTTTGAAACGTCCCGTTGACGTTCACGGGAGATTCCAAATCTCATTTGACCGAAGATGACCCAAAAAAGTCCGCCGAGCTATATTATAACTTCCCGTTGACTTTAACGGGAGATTCCAAATCTCATTTGACGAAAGATGACCCAACAAAGTCCGCCAAGCTATATTATAACTTAAAGTTGACTTTAACGGGAGATTTCAAATCTCATTTGGCCGAATACGTTCGAACAAAGTCCGCCAAGCTATATTGAAACTTCCCGTTGACGTTCACGGGAGATTCCAAATCTCATTTGGCCAAAGCTGACCCATTTAATTCCGCCAAACTATATTGAAACTTTAAGTTGACGTTCACGGGAGATTCCAAATCTCATTTAGCCGAAGAAGACCCAACAAAGTCCTCTAAGCTATTTTGAAGCGTCCCGTTGGCGTTCACGAAAGAATCCTAATATCATTTGACCGAAGATGACCCAACAAAGTCCGCCAACCTATATTATAACTTCCCGTTGACCTTAACGGGAGATTCCAAAACTCATTTGGCCGAATACGATCGAACAATACCCGCCAAGCTATATTGAAAATTAACGTTGACGTTCACGGGAGATTCCAAATCTCATTTGACCGAAGAAGACCCAACAAAGTCCGCCAAACTATATTATAACTTCCCGTTGACGTTCACGGGAGATTCCAAATCTCATTTGATCGAAGATGACCCAACAAAGTCCGCCAAGCTATATTATAACTTCCCGTTGACTTTAACGGGAGATTCCAAATCTCATTTGACCAAAGATGACCCAACAAAGTCCGCCAAGCTATATTATAACTTCCCGTTGATTTTAACGGGAGATTCCAAATCTCATTTGGCCAAATACGATCGAACAAAGTCCGCCAAGCTATATTGAAACTTCCCGTTGGTGTTCACGGGAGATTCCAAATCTAATTTGACCGAAGATGACCCGACAAAGTCCGCCAAGCTATATTATAACTTCCCGTTGACTTTGACGGGATATTCCAAATCTCATTTGACCGAAAATGACTTTACTAAGTCCGACAAGCTTTATTTTAACTTCCCGTTGACTTTAACGGGAAAATCCAATTCTCATTTGGCCGAATATGACCGAACAAAGTCCGCCAAGCTATTTTGAAACTTCACGTTGACTTTAACGGGAGATTCCAAATCTCATTTGACCGAAGACGATCGAACAAAGTCCGCCAAGCTATATTGAAACTTCCCGTTGACTTTAACGGGAGATTCTTAATCTCATTTGGCCGAATATGATCGAACAAAGTCCGCCAAGCTATTTTGAAACTTCCCGTTGACGTTCACGGGAGATTCCAAATCTCATTTAGCCGAAGAAGACCCAACAAAGTCCGCCAAGCTATTTTGAAACTTCCCGTTGACGTTCACGGGAGATTCCAAATCTCATCTGACCGAATATGACCCAACATGTCCGCCAAGCTATATTATAACTTCCCGTTGACTTTAACGGGAGATTCCAAATCTCATTTGACCGAAGACGACCCAACAAAGTCCGCCAAGCTATATTATAACTTCCCGTTGACTTTAACGGGAGATTCGAAATCTCAATTGGCCGAATATGATCGAACAATGTCCGCCAAGCTATTTTGTAAATTCCCGTTGACAATTATGGGAGATTCCAAATCTCATTTGACCGAAGAAGACCCAACAAAGTCCACCAAGCTATTTTGAAACTTCCCGTTGACGTTCACAGGTGATACCAAATCTCATTTGACCGAAGATGACCCAACAAAGTCCGCCAAGCTATATTATAACTTCCCGTTGACTTTAATGGGAGATTCCAAATCTCTTTGACCGAAGATGACCTTACAAAGTCCGCCAAGCTATATTATAACTTCCCGTTGTCTTTAACGGGAGATTCCAAATCTCATTTGGCCGAATATGATTGAACAAAGTCCGCTAAGCTATATTGAAACTTCCCGTTCACGTTCACGGGAGATCCCAAATCTCATTTGACCGAAGAAGACCAAACCAAGTCCGCCAAGCTTTATTATAACTTCCCGTTGACCTTAACGGGAGATTAAAAATGTCATTTGGCCGAATATGATCGAACAAAGTCCGCCAAGCTATTTTGAAACTTCCCGTTGACGTTCACGGGAGAATCCAAATATCATTTGGCCAAATATGATCGAACAATGCCCGCCAAGCAATTTTGTAACTTCCCGTTGACGTTCCCGGGAGATTCCAAATCTCATTTAGCCGAAGAAGACCCAACAAAGTCCGCCAAGCTATTTTGAAACTTCCCGTTGACGTTCACGGGAGATTCCAAATCTCATTTGACCGAAGATGACCCACAAAGTCCGCCAAGCTATATTATAACTTCCCGTTGACTTTAACGGGAGATTCCAAATCTCATTTGACCGAAGATGACCCAACAAAGTCCGCCAAGCTATATTGAAACTTCCCGTTGACGTTCACGGAAGATTCCAAATCTCATTTGACCGAAGACGACCCAACAAAGTCCGCCAAGCTATATTATAACTTCCCGTTGACTTTAACGGGAGATTCCAAATCTCAATTGGCCGAATATGATCGAACAATGTCCGCCAAGCTATTTTATAAATTACCGTTGAAATTCATGGGAGATTCCAAATCTCATTTAGCCGAAGAAGACCGTACAAAGTCCGCCAAGCTATTTTGAAACTTCCCGTTGACGTTCACGGGAGATTCCAAATCTCATTTGACCGAAGATGACCCAACAAAGTCCGCCAAGCTATATTATAACTTCCCGATGACTTTAACGGGAGATTCCAAATCTCATTTGGCCGAATATGATCGAACAATGTCCGCCAAGCTATTTTGTAAAATTCCCGTTGACATTCATGGGAGATTCCAAATCACATTTAGCCGAAGAAGACCCAACAAAGTCCGCCAAGCTATTTTGAAATTCCAAATCTCACTTGACCGAAGATGACCCAACAAAGTCCGCCAAGCTATATTATAACTTCCCGTTAACTTTAACGGGAGATTCCAAATCTCATTTGGCCGAATACGATCTAACAAAGCCGCCAAGCTATATTGAAACTTCCCGTTGACGTTCACGGGAGATTCCAAATCTCATTTGACCGAAGACGACCCAACAAAGTCTTCCAAGCTATATTATAACTTCCCGTTGACTTTAACGTGTGATTCCAAATCTTATTTGACCGAAGATGACCCAACAAAGTCCGCCAAGCTTTATTATAACTTCCCTTTGACTTTATAGGGAGATTCCAAATCTCATTTGGCCGAATATGACCCAACAAAATCCGCCAAGCTATATTATAACTTCCCGTTGACTTTAACGGGAGATTCCAAATCTCAATTGGCCGAATATGATCTAACAATGTCCGCCAAGCTATTTTGTAAATTCCCGTTGACATTCATGGGAGATTCCAAATCTCATTTAGCCGAAGAAGACCCAACAAAGTCCGCCAAGCTATTTTGAAACTTCCCGTTGACGTTCACGGGAGATTCCAAATCTCACTTGACCGAAGATGACCCAACAAAGTCCGCCAAGCTATATTATAACTTCCCGTTGACTTTAACGGGAGATTCCAAATCTCTTTTGGCCGAATACGATCGAACAAAGTCCGCCAAGCTATATTGAAACTTCCCGTTGACGTTCACGGGAGATTCCAAATCTCATTTGACCGAAGACGACCCAACAAAGTCCGCCAAGCTATTTTGAAACTTCCCGTTGACGTTCACGGGAGATTCCAAATCTCATTTGACCGAAGATGACCCAACAAAGTCCGCCAAGCTATATTATAACTTCCCGATGACTTTAACGGGAGATTCCAAATCTCATTTGGCCGAATATGATCGAACAATTACCGCCAAGCTATTTTGTAAATTCCCGTTGACATTCATGGGAGATTCCAAATCTCATTTAGCCGAAGAAGACCCAACAACGTCCGCCAAGCTATTTTGAAACTTCCCGTTGACGTTCACGGGAGATTCCAAATCTCACTTGACCGAAGATGACCCAACAAAGTCCGCCAAGCTATATTATAACTTCCCGTTGACTTTAACGGGAGATTCCAAATCTCATTTGACCGAAGATGACCCAACAAAGTCCGCCAAGCTATATTATAACTTCCCGTTGACTTTAACGGGAGATTCCAAATCTCATTTGGCCGAATACGATTGAACAAAGTCCGCCAAGCTATATTGAAACTTCCCGTTGACGTTGTCGGGAGATTCCAAATCTCATTTGACCGAAGACGACCCAACAAAGTCCGCCAAGCTATATTATAACCTCCCGTTGACTTTAACGGGAGATTCCAAATCTCATTTGACCGAAGATGACCCAACAAAGTCCGCCAAGCTTTATTATAACTTCCCTTTGACTTTAACGGGAGATTCCAAATCTCATTTGGCCGAATACGATTAACAAAGTCCGCCAAGCTATATTGAAACTTCCCGTTGACGTTCACGGGAAATTCCAAATCTCATTTGACCGAAGACGACCCAACAAAGTCCGCCAAGCTATATTATAACTTACCGTTGACTTTAACGGGAGATTCCAAATCTCATTTGGCCGAATATGATCGAACAATGTCCGCCAAGCTATTTTGTAAATTCCCGTTGACATTCACGGGAGATTCCAAATCTCATTTAGCCGAAGAAGACCCAACAAAGTCCGCCAAGCTATTTTGAAACTTCCCGTTGACGTTCACGGGAGATTCCAAATCTCATTTGACCGAAGACGACCCAACAAAGTCCGCCAAGCTATATTATAACTTCCCGTTGACTTTAACGGGTGATTCCAAATCTCATTTGACCGAAGATGACCCAACAAAGTCCGCCTAGCTTTATTATAACTTCCCTTTGACTTTAACGGGAGATTCCAAATCTCATTTGGCCGAATACGATTAACAAAGTCCGCCAAGCTATATTGAAACTTCCCGTTGACGTTCACGGCAGATTCGAAATCTCATTTGGCCGAATACGATCGAACAAAGTCCGCCAAGCTATATTGAAACTTCCCGTTTACGTTCACGGGAGATTCCAAATCTCATTTGACCGAATATGACCCAACAAAGTCCGCCAAGCTATATTATAACTTCCTGTTGACTTTAACGGGAGATTCCAAATCTCATTTGACCGAAGATGATTACAAAGTCCGCCAAGCTATATTATAACTTCCCGTTGACTTTAACGGGAGATTCCAAATCTCATTTGGCCGAATATGATTGAACAAAGGCCGCCAAGCTATGTTGAAACTTCCCGTTGACGTTCACGGGTGATTCCAAATCTCATTTGACCGAATATGACCCAACAAAGTCCGCCAAGCTATATTATAACTTCCCGTTGACTTTAACGGGAGATTACAAATCTCATTTGACCAAAGATGACCCAACAAAGTCCGCTAAGCTATATTATAACTTTCCGTTGACTTTAACGGGAGATTCCAAATCTCATTTGGCCAAATATGATCGAACAAAGTCCGCCAAGCTATTTTGAAACTTCCCGTTGACGTTCACGGGAGATTCCAAATCTCATTTAGCCGAAGTAACCCAAAAAAGTCCGCCAAGCTATTTTGAAACTTCCCGTTGACGTTCACGGGAGATATAAATCTCATTTGACCGACGATGACCCAACAAAGTCAGCCAAGCTATATTATAACTTCCCGTTGACTTTAACGGGAGATTCCAAATCTCATTTATCCGAATATGATCAAAAAAGTCCGCCAAGCTATATTGAAACTTCCCGTTGACGTTAACGGGAGATTCCAAATCTCATTTAGCCGAAGAAGACCCTACAAAGTCCGCCAAGCTATTTTGAAATTTCCCGTTGACGTTCACGGGAGATCCCAAATCTCATTTGACCGAAGAAGACCCAACAAAGTCCGCCAAGCTATATTATAACTTCCCGTTGACTTTAACGGGAAATTCTTAATCTCATTTGGCCGAATATGATCGAACAAAGTCCGCCAAGCTATTTTGAAACTTCCCGTTGACGTTCACGGGAGATTCCAAATCTCATTTAGCCGAAGAAGACCCAACAAAGTCCGCCAAGCTATTTTGAAACTTCCCGTTGACGTTCACGGGAGATTCCAAATCTCATCTGACCGAATATGACCCAACAAAGTCCGCCAAGCTATATTATAACTTCCCGTTGACTTTAACGGGAGATTCCAAATCTCATTTGACCGAAGACGATCGAACAAAGTCCGCCAAGCTATATTTAAACTTCCCGTTGACTTTAACGGGAGATTCTTAATCTCATTTGGCCGAATATGATCGAACAAAGTCCGCCAAGCTATTTTGAAACTTCCCGTTGACGTTCACGTGAGATTCCAAATCTCATTTAGCCGAAGAAGACCCAACAAAGTCCGCCAAGCTATTTTGAAACTTCCCGTTGACGTTCACGGGAGATTCCAAATCTCATCTGACCGAATATGACCCAACAAAGTCCGCCAAGCTATATTATAACTTCCCGTTGACTTTAACGGGAGATTCCAAATCTCATTTGACCGAAGACGACCCAACAAAGTCCGCCAAGCTATATTATAACTTCCCGTTGACTTTAACGGGAGATTTGAAATCTCAATTGGCCGAATATGATCGAACAATGTCCGCCAAGCTATTTTGTAAATTCCCGTTGACAATTATGGGAGATTCCAAATCTCATTTGACCGAAGAAGACCCAACAAAGTCCACCAAGCTATTTTGAAACTTCCCGTTGACGTTCACAGGTGATTCCAAATCTCATTTGACCGAAGATGACCCAACAAAGTCCGCCAAGCTATATTATAACTTCCCGTTGACTTTAATGGGAGATTCCAAATCTCTTTGACCGAAGATGACCTTACAAAGTCCGCCAAGCTATATTATAACTTCCCTTTGAATTAAACGGGAGATTCCAAATCTCATTTGGCCGAATATGATCGTACAAAGGCCGCCAAGCTATTTTGAAACTTCCCGTTGACGATCACGAGTGATTCCAAATCTCATTTGACCGAATATGACCCAATAAAGTCCGCCAAGCTATATTATAACTTCCCGTTGTCTTTAACGGGAGATTCCAAATCTCATTTGGCCGAATATGATTGAACAAAGTCCGCCAAGCTATATTGAATCTTCCCGTTAACGTTCACGGGAGATTCCAAATCTCATTTGGCCGAATATGATTGAACAAAGGCCGCCAAGCTATTTTGAAACTTCCCGTTGACGATCACGAGTGATTCCAAATCTCATTTGACCGAATATGACCCAATAAAGTCCGCCAAGCTATATTATAACTTCCCGTTGTCTTTAACGGAAGATTCCAAATCTCATTTGGCCGAATATGATTGAACAAAGTCCGCTAAGCTATATTGAAACTTCCCGTTTACGTTCACGGGAGATCCCAAATCTCATTTGACCGAAGATGACCCAACCAAGTCCGCCAAGCTTTATTATAACTTCCCGTTGACCTTAACGGGAGATTCCAAATGTCATTTGGCCGAATATGATCGAACAAAGTCCGCCAAGCTATTTTGAAACTTCCCGTTGACGTTCACGGGAGAATCCAAATATCATTTGGCCGAATATGATCGAACAATGCCCGCCAAGCAATTTTGTAACTTCCCGTTGAGGTTCACGGGAGATTCCAAATCTCATTTAGCCGAAGAAGACCCAACAAAGTCCGCCAAGCTATTTTGAAACTTCCCGTTGACGTTCACGGGAGATTCCAAATCTCATTTGACCGAAGATGACCCAACAAAGTCCGCCAAGCTATATTATAACTTCCCGTTGACTTTAACGGGAGATTCCAAATCTCATTTGGCCGAATACGATCAACAAAGTCCGCCAAGCTATATTGAAACTTCCCGTTGACGTTCACGGGAGATTCCAAATCTCATTTGACCGAAGACGACCCAACAAAGTCCGCCAAGCTATATTATAACTTCCCGTTGACTTTAACGGGAGATTCCAAATCTCAATTGGCCGAATATGATCGAACAATGTCCGCCAAGCTATTTTGTAAATTACCTGTGACATTCATGGGAGATTCCAAATCTCATTTAGCCGAAGAAGACCGTACAAAGTCCGCCAAGCTATTTTGAAACTTCCCGTTGACGTTCACGGGAGATTCCAAATCTCATTTGACCGAAGATGACCCAACAAAGTCCGCCAAGCTATATTATAACTTCCCGATGACTTTAACGGGAGATTCCAAATCTCATTTGGCCGAATATGATCGAACAATGTCCGCCAAGCTATTTTGTAAATTCCCAATGACATTCATGGGAGATTCCAAATCTCATTTAGCCGAAGAAGACCCAACAAAGTCCGCCAAGCTATTTTGAAACTTCCCGTTGACTTTAACGGGAGATTCCAAATCTCACTTGACCGAAGATGACCCAAAAAAGTCCGCCAAGCTATATTATAACTTCCCGTTGACTTTAACGGTAGATTCCAAATCTCATTTGGCCGAATACGATCTAACAAAGCCGCCAAGCTTTATTGAAACTTCCCGTTGACGTTCACGGGAGATTCCAAATCTCATTTGACCGAAGACGACCCAACAAAGTCCGCCAAGCTATATTATAACTTCCCGTTGACTTTAACGGGTATTTCCTAATCTCATTTGACCGAAGATGACCCAACAAAGTCCGCTAAGCTTTATTATAACTTCCCTTTGACTTTAACGGGAGATTCCAAATCTCATTTGGCCGAATACGATTAACAAAGTCCGCCAAGCTATATTGAAACTTCCCGTTGACGTTCACGGGAGATTCCAAATCTCATTTGACCGAAGACGATCGAACAAAGTCCGCCAAGCTATATTGAAACTTCCCGTTGACGTTCACGGGAAATTCCAAATCTCATTTGACCGAATATGACCCAACAAAATCCGCCAAGCTATATTATAACTTCCCGTTGACTTTAACGGGAGATTCCAAATCTAAATTGGCCGAATATGATCGAACAATGTCCGCCAAGCTATTTTGTAAATTCCCGTTGACATTCATGGGAGATTCCAAATCTCATTTAGCCGAAGAAGACCCAACAAAGTCCGCCAAACTATTTTGAAACTTCCCGTTGACGTTCACGGGAGATTCCAAATCTCACTTGACCGAAGATGACCCAACAAAGTCCGCCAAGCTATATTATAACTTCCCGTTGACTTTAACGGGAGATTCCAAATCTCATTTGGCCGAATACGATCGAACAAAGACCGCCAAGCTATATTGAAACTTCCCGTTGACGTTCACGGGAGATTCCAAATCTCATTTGACCGAAGAAGACCCAACAAAGTCCGCCAAGCTATTTTGAAACTTCCCGTTGACGTTCACGGGAGATTCCAAATCTCATTTGACCGAAGACGACCCAACAAAGTCCGCCAAGCTATATTATAACTTCCCGTTGACTTTAACGGGTGATTCCAAATCTCATTTGACCAAAGATGACCCAACAAAGTCCGCCAAGCTTTATTATAACTTCCCTTTGACACTACGGGAGATTCCAAATCTCATTTGGCCGAATACGATTAACAAAGTCCGCCAAGTTATATTTAAACTTCCCGTTGACGGTCACGGGAGATTCCAAATCTCATTTGACCGAAGACGACCCAACAAAGTCCGCCAAGCTATATTATAACTTCCCGTTGACTTTAACGGGAGATTCCAAAACTCATTTGGCCGAATATGATCGAACAATGTCCGCCAAGAAATTTGGAAAATTCCCGTTGACGTTCACGGGAGATTCCAAATCTCATTTAGCCGAAGAAGACGCAACAAAGTCCGCCAAGCTATTTTGAAACTTCCCGTTGACGTTCACGGGAGATTCCAAATCTCATTTGGCCGAATACGATCGAACAAAGTCCGCCAAGCTATATTGAAACTTCCCGTTGACGTTCACGGGAAATTCCAAATCTCATTTGACCGAATATGACCCAACAAAGTCCGCCAAGCTATATTATAACTTCCCGTTGACTTTAACGGGAGATTCCAAATCTCAATTGGCCGAATATGATCGAACAATGTCCGCTAAACTATTTTGTAAATTACCGTTGACATTCATGGGAGATTCCAAATCTCATTTAGCCGAAGAAGACCGTACAAAGTCCGCCAAGCTATTTTGAAACTTCCCGTTGACGTTCACGGGAGATTCAAAATCTCATTTGACCGAAGATGACCCAACAAAGTCCGCCAAGCTATATTATAACTTCCCAATGACTTTAACGGGAGATTCCAAATCTCATTTGGCCGAATATGATCGAAAAATGTCCGCCAAGCTATTTTGTAAATTCCCGTTGACATTCATGGGAGATTCCAAATCTCATTTAGCCGAAGAAGACCCAACAAAGTCCGCCAAGCTATTTTGAAACTTCCCGTTGACGTTCACGGGAGATTCCAAATCTCATTTGACCGAAGACGATCGAACAAAGTCCGCCAAGCTATATTGAAACTTCTCGTTGACGTTCACGGGAGATTCCAAATCTCATTTGGCCGAATATGATTGAACAAAGGCCGCCAAGCTATATTATAACTTCCCGTTGACTTTAACGGGAGATTCCAAATCTCATTTGGCCGAATATGATTGAACAAAGGCCGCCAAGCTATGTTGAAACTTCCCGTTGACGTTCACGGGAGATTCCAAATCTCATCTGACCGAATATGACCCAACAAAGTCCGCCAAGCTATATTATAACTTCCCGTTGACTTTAACGGGAGATTCCAAATCTCATTTGACCGAAGACGATCGAACAAAGTCCGCCAAGCTATATTTAAACTTCCCGTTGACTTTAACGGGAGATTCTTAATCTCATTTGGCCGAATATAATCGAACAAAGTCCGCCAAGCTATTTTGAAACTTCCCGTTGACGTTCACGTGAGATTCCAAATCTCATTTAGCCGAAGAAGACCCAACAAAGTCCGCCAAGCTATTTTGAAACTTCCCGTTGACGTTCACGGGAGATTCCAAATCTCATCTGACCGAATATGACCCAACAAAGTCCGCCAAGCTATATTATAACTTCCCGTTGACTTTAACGGGAGATTCCAAATCTCATTTGACCGAAGACGACCCAACAAAGTCCGCCAAGCTATATTATAACTTCCCGTTGACTTTAACGGGAGATTCGAAATCTCAATTGGCCGAATATGATCGAACAATGTCCGCCAAGCTATTTTGTAAATTCCCGTTGACAATTATGGGAGATTCCAAATCTCATTTGACCGAAGAAGACCCAACAAAGTCCACCAAGCTATTTTGAAACTTCCCGTTGACGTTCACAGGTGATTCCAAATCTCATTTGACCGAAGATGACCCAACAAAGTCCGCCAAGCTATATTATAACTTCCCGTTGACTTTAATGGGAGATTCCAAATCTCTTTGACCGAAGATGACCTTACAAAGTCCGCCAAGCTATATTATAACTTCCCTTTGAATTAAACGGGAGATTCCAAATCTCATTTGGCCGAATATGATCGTACAAAGGCCGCCAAGCTATTTTGAAACTTCCCGTTGACGATCACGAGTGATTCCAAATCTCATTTGACCGAATATGACCCAATAAAGTCCGCCAAGCTATATTATAACTTCCCGTTGTCTTTAACGGGAGATTCCAAATCTCATTTGGCCGAATATGATTGAACAAAGTCCGCCAAGCTATATTGAATCTTCCCGTTAACGTTCACGGGAGATTCCAAATCTCATTTGGCCGAATATGATTGAACAAAGGCCGCCAAGCTATTTTGAAACTTCCCGTTGACGATCACGAGTGATTCCAAATCTCATTTGACCGAATATGACCCAATAAAGTCCGCCAAGCTATATTATAACTTCCCGTTGTCTTTAACGGAAGATTCCAAATCTCATTTGGCCGAATATGATTGAACAAAGTCCGCTAAGCTATATTGAAACTTCCCGTTAACGTTCACGGGAGATCCCAAATCTCATTTGACCGAAGATGACCCAACCAAGTCCGCCAAGCTTTATTATAACTTCCCGTTGACCTTAACGGGAGATTCCAAATGTCATTTGGCCGAATATGATCGAACAAAGTCCGCCAAGCTATTTTGAAACTTCCCGTTGACGTTCACGGGAGAATCCAAATATCATTTGGCCGAATATGATCGAACAATGCCCGCCAAGCAATTTTGTAACTTCCCGTTGAGGTTCACGGGAGATTCCAAATCTCATTTAGCCGAAGAAGACCCAACAAAGTCCGCCAAGCTATTTTGAAACTTCCCGTTGACGTTCACGGGAGATTCCAAATCTCATTTGACCGAAGATGACCCAACAAAGTCCGCCAAGCTATATTATAACTTCCCGTTGACTTTAACGGGAGATTCCAAATCTCATTTGGCCGAATACGATCAACAAAGTCCGCCAAGCTATATTGAAACTTCCCGTTGACGTTCACGGGAGATTCCAAATCTCATTTGACCGAAGACGACCCAACAAAGTCCGCCAAGCTATATTATAACTTCCCGTTGACTTTAACGGGAGATTCCAAATCTCAATTGGCCGAATATGATCGAACAATGTCCGCCAAGCTATTTTGTAAATTACCTGTGACATTCATGGGAGATTCCAAATCTCATTTAGCCGAAGAAGACCGTACAAAGTCCGCCAAGCTATTTTGAAACTTCCCGTTGACGTTCACGGGAGATTCCAAATCTCATTTGACCGAAGATGACCCAACAAAGTCCGCCAAGCTATATTATAACTTCCCGATGACTTTAACGGGAGATTCCAAATCTCATTTGGCCGAATATGATCGAACAATGTCCGCCAAGCTATTTTGTAAATTCCCGTTGACATTCATGGGAGATTCCAAATCTCATTTAGCCGAAGAAGACCCAACAAAGTCCGCCAAGCTATTTTGAAACTTCCCGTTGACTTTAACGGGAGATTCCAAATCTCACTTGACCGAAGATGACCCAAAAAAGTCCGCCAAGCTATATTATAACTTCCCGTTGACTTTAACGGGAGATTCCAAATCTCATTTGGCCGAATACGATCTAACAAAGCCGCCAAGCTTTATTGAAACTTCCCGTTGACGTTCACGGGAGATTCCAAATCTCATTTGACCGAAGACGACCCAACAAAGTCCGCCAAGCTATATTATAACTTCCCGTTGACTTTAACGGGTGATTCCAAATCTCATTTGACCGAAGATGACCCAACAAAGTCCGCTAAGCTTTATTATAACTTCCCTTTGACTTTAACGGGAGATTCCAAATCTCATTTGGCCGAATACGATTAACAAAGTCCGCCAAGCTATATTGAAACTTCCCGTTGACGTTCACGGGAGATTCCAAATCTCATTTGACCGAAGACGATCGAACAAAGTCCGCCAAGCTATATTGAAACTTCCCGTTGACGTTCACGGGAAATTCCAAATCTCATTTGACCGAATATGACCCAACAAAATCCGCCAAGCTATATTATAACTTCCCGTTGACTTTAACGGGAGATTCCAAATCTAAATTGGCCGAATATGATCGAACAATGTCCGCCAAGCTATTTTGTAAATTCCCGTTGACATTCATGGGAGATTCCAAATCTCATTTAGCCGAAGAAGACCCAACAAAGTCCGCCAAACTATTTTGAAACTTCCCGTTGACGTTCACGGGATCTTCCAAATCTCACTTGACCGAAGATGACCCAACAAAGTCCGCCAAGCTATATTATAACTTCCCGTTGACTTTAACGGGAGATTCCAAATCTCATTTGGCCGAATACGATCGAACAAAGACCGCCAAGCTATATTGAAACTTCCCGTTGACGTTCACGGGAGATTCCAAATCTCATTTGACCGAAGAAGACCCAACAAAGTCCGCCAAGCTATTTTGAAACTTCCCGTTGACGTTCACGGGAGATTCCAAATCTCATTTGACCGAAGACGACCCAACAAAGTCCGCCAAGCTATATTATAACTTCCCGTTGACTTTAACGGGTGATTCCAAATCTCATTTGACCAAAGATGACCCAACAAAGTCCGCCAAGCTTTATTATAACTTCCCTTTGACACTACGGGAGATTCCAAATCTCATTTGGCCGAATACGATTAACAAAGTCCGCCAAGTTATATTTAAACTTCCCGTTGACGGTCACGGGAGATTCCAAATCTCATTTGACCGAAGACGACCCAACAAAGTCCGCCAAGCTATATTATAACTTCCCGTTGACTTTAACGGGAGATTCCAAAACTCATTTGGCCGAATATGATCGAACAATGTCCGCCAAGAAATTTGGAAAATTCCCGTTGACGTTCACGGGAGATTCCAAATCTCATTTAGCCGAAGAAGACGCAACAAAGTCCGCCAAGCTATTTTGAAACTTCCCGTTGACGTTCACGGGAGATTCCAAATCTCATTTGGCCGAATACGATCGAACAAAGTCCGCCAAGCTATATTGAAACTTCCCGTTGACGTTCACGGGAAATTCCAAATCTCATTTGACCGAATATGACCCAACAAAGTCCGCCAAGCTATATTATAACTTCCCGTTGACTTTAACGGGAGATTCCAAATCTCAATTGGCCGAATATGATCGAACAATGTCCGCTAAACTATTTTGTAAATTACCGTTGACATTCATGGGAGATTCCAAATCTCATTTAGCCGAAGAAGACCGTACAAAGTCCGCCAAGCTATTTTGAAACTTCCCGTTGACGTTCACGGGAGATTCAAAATCTCATTTGACCGAAGATGACCCAACAAAGTCCGCCAAGCTATATTATAACTTCCCAATGACTTTAACGGGAGATTCCAAATCTCATTTGGCCGAATATGATCGAAAAATGTCCGCCAAGCTATTTTGTAAATTCCCGTTGACATTCATGGGAGATTCCAAATCTCATTTAGCCGAAGAAGACCCAACAAAGTCCGCCAAGCTATTTTGAAACTTCCCGTTGACGTTCACGGGAGATTCCAAATCTCACTTGACCGAAGATGACCCAACAAAGTCCGCCAAGCTATATTATAACTTCCCGTTGACTTTAACGGGAGATTCCAAATCTCATTTGACCGAAGATGACCCAACAAAGTCCGCCAAGCTATATTATAACTTCCCGTTGACTTTAACGGGAGATTCCAAATCTCATTTGGCCGAATACGATCGAACAAAGTCCGCCAAGCTATATTGAAACTTCCCGTTGACGTTTACGGGAGATTCCAAATCTCATTTGACCGAAGACGACACAACAAAGTCCGCCAAGCTATATTATAACTTCCCGTTGACTTTAACGGGAGATTCCAAATCTCATTTGACCGAAGATGACCCAACAAAGTCCGCCAAGCTTTATTATAACTTCCCTTTGACTTTAACGGGAGATTCCAAATCTCATTTGGCCGAATACGATTGACAAAGTCCGCCAAGCTATATTGAAACTTCCCGTTGACGTTCACGGGAAATTCCAAATCTCATTTGACCGAAGACGACCCAACAAAGTCCGCCAAGCTATATTATAACTTCCCGTTGACTTTAACGGGAGATTCCAAATCTCATTTGGCCGAATATGAATGAACAATGTCCGCCAAGCTATTTTGTAAATTCCCGTTGACATTCACGGGAGATTCCAAATCTCATTTAGCCGAAGAAGACCCAACAAAGTCCGCCAAGCTATTTTGAATATTCCCGTTGACGTTCACGGGAGATTCCAAATCTCATTTGACCGAAGATGACCCAACAAAGTCCGCCAAGCTATATTATAACTTCCCGTTGACTTTAACGGGAGATTCCAAATCTCATTTGACCGAAGATGACCCAACAAAGTCCGCCAAGCTATATTATAACTTCCCGTTGACTTTAACGGGAGATTCCAAATCTCATTTGGCCGAATACGATTAACAAAGTCCGCCAAGCTATATTGAATCTTCCCGTTGACGTTCACGGGAGATTCCAAATCTCATTTGACCGAAGATGACCCAACAAAGTCCGCCAAGCTATATTATAACTTCCCGTTGACTTTAACGGGAGATTCCAAATCTCATTTGACCGAAGACGACCCAACAAAGTCCGCCAAGCTATATTATAACTTCCCGTTGACTTTAACGGGAGATTCCAAAACTCATTTGGCCGAATATGATCGAACAATGTCCGTCAAGAAATTTGGAAAATTCTCGTTGACGTTCACGGGAGATTCCAAATCTCATTTAGCCGGAGAAGACCCAACAAAGTCCGCCAAGCTATTTTGAAACTTCCCGTTGACGTTCACGGGAGATTCGAAATCTCATTTGGCCGAATATGATCGAACTAAGTCCGCCAAGCTATATTGAAACTTCCCGTTGACGTTCACGGGAGATTCCAAATCTCATTTGACCGAATATGACCCAACAAAGTCCGCCAAGCTATATTATAACTTCCCGTTGACTTTAACGGGAGATTCCAAATCTCATTTGGCCGAATATGATCGAACAAAGTCCGCCAAGCTATATTGAAACTATCCGTTGTCGTTCACGGAAGATTCCAAATCTCATTTAGCCGAAGATGACCCAACAAAGTCCGCCAAGCTATTTTGAAACTTCCCATTGACGTTCACGGGAGATTTAATCTCATTTGAACGAAGACGACCCAACAAAGTCCGCCATGCTATATTATATCTTCCCTTTGACTTGAACGGGAGATTCCAAATCTCATTTGGCCTAATATGATCGAACAATGTCCGCCAAGCTATTTTGTAAATTCCCGTTGACGTTAACGGGAGATTCCAAATCTCATTTAGCCGAAGAAGACTCTACAAAGTACGCCAAGCTATTTTGAAACTTCCCGTTGACGTTCACGGGAGATTCCAAATCTCATTTGACCGACGATGACCCAACAAAGTCCGCCAAGCTATATTATAACTTCCCGTTGACTTTAACGGGAGATTCCAAATGTCATTTGGCCGAATATGATTGAAAAAGTCCGCCAAGCTATATTAAATCTTCCTGTTAACGTTCACGGGAGATCCCAAATCTCATTTGACCGAAGAAGACCCAACAAAGTCCACCAAGCTATTTTGAAACTTCCCGTTGACGTTCAAAGGTGATTCCAAATCTCATTTGACCGAAGATGACCCAACAAAGTCCGCCAAGCTATATTATAACTTCCCGTTGACTTTAACGGGAGATTCCAAATCTCATTTGACCGAAGATGACCCAACAAAGTCCGCCAAGCTATATTATAACTTCCCGTTGACTTTAACGGGAGATTCCAAATCTCATTTGGCCGAATACGATCGAACAAAGTCCGCCAAGCTATATTGAAACTTCCCGTTGACGTTCACGGGAGATTCCAAATCCATTTTGACCGAAGACGACCCAACAAAGTCCGCCAAGCTATATTATAACTTCCCGTTGACTTTAACGGGAGATTCCAAATCTCATTTGAACGAAGATGACCCAACAAAGTCCGCCAAACTTTATTATAACTTCCCTTTGACTTTAACGGGAGATTCCAAATCTCATTTGGCCGAATACGATTAACAAAGTCCGCCAAGAATATATTGAAACTTCCCGTTGACGTTCACGGGAGATTCCAAATCTCATTTGACCGAAGACGACCCAACAAAGTCCGCCAAGCTATATTATAACTTCCCGTTGACTTTAACGGGATATTCCAAATCTCATTTGGCCGAATATGATCGAACAATGTCCGCCAAGCTATTTTGTAAATTCCCGTTGACATTCACGGGAGATTCCAAATCTCATTTAGCCGAAGAAGACATAACAAAGTACGCCAAGCTATATTATAACTTCCCGTTGACTTTAACGGGAGATTCCAAATCTCATTTGACCGAAGATGACCCAACAAAGTCCGCCATGCTATATTATATCTTCCCTTTGACTTGAACGGGAGATTCCAAATCTCATTTGGCCTAATATGATCGAACAATGTCCGCCAAGCTATTTTGTAAATTCCCGTTGACGTTAACGGGAGATTCCAAATCTCATTTAGCCGAAGAAGACTCTACAAAGTACGCCAAGCTATTTTGAAACTTCCCGTTGACGTTCACGGGAGATTCCAAATCTCATTTGACCGACGATGACCCAACAAAGTCCGCCAAGCTATATTATAACTTCCCGTTGACTTTAACGGGAGATTCCAAATGTCATTTGGCCGAATATGATTGAAAAAGTCCGCCAAGCTATATTAAATCTTCCTGTTAACGTTCACGGGAGATCCCAAATCTCATTTGACCGAAGAAGACCCAACAAAGTCCACCAAGCTATTTTGAAACTTCCCGTTGACGTTCACAGGTGATTCCAAATCTCATTTGACCGAAGATGACCCAACAAAGTCCGCCAAGCTATATTATAACTTCCCGTTGACTTTAACGGGAGATTCCAAATCTCATTTGACCGAAGATGACCCAACAAAGTCCGCCAAGCTATATTATAACTTCCCGTTGACTTTAACGGGAGATTCCAAATCTCATTTGGCCGAATACGATCGAACAAAGTCCGCCAAGCTATATTGAAACTTCCCGTTGACGTTCACGGGAGATTCCAAATCCATTTTGACCGAAGACGACCCAACAAAGTCCGCCAAGCTATATTATAACTTCCCGTTGACTTTAACGGGAGATTCCAAATCTCATTTGAACGAAGATGACCCAACAAAGTCCGCCAAGCTTTATTATAACTTCCCTTTGACTTTAACGGGAGATTCCAAATCTCATTTGGCCGAATACGATTAACAAAGTCCGCCAAGAATATATTGAAACTTCCCGTTGACGTTCACGGGAGATTCCAAATCTCATTTGACCGAAGACGACCCAACAAAGTCCGCCAAGCTATATTATAACTTCCCGTTGACTTTAACGGGATATTCCAAATCTCATTTGGCCGAATATGATCGAACAATGTCCGCCAAGCTATTTTGTAAATTCCCGTTGACATTCACGGGAGATTCCAAATCTCATTTAGCCGAAGAAGACCCAACAAAGTACGCCATGCTATATTATAACTTCCCGTTGACTTTAACGGGAGATTCCAAATCTCATTTGACCGAAGATGACCCAACAAAGTCCGCCAAGCTATATTATAAATTCCCGTTGACTTTAACGGGAGATTCCAAATCGCATTTGGCCGTATACGATCGAACAAAGTCCGCCAAGCTATATTGAAACTTCCCGTTGACGTTCACGGGAGATTCCAAATCTCATTTGACCGAAGACGACCCAACAAAGTCCGCCAAGCTATATTATAACTTCCCGTTGACTTTAACGGGAGATTCCAAATCTCATTTGGCCGAATATGATCGAACAATGTCCGCCAAGCTATTTTGTAAATTCCCTTTGACATTCATGGGAGATTCCAAATCTCATTTAGCCGAAGAAGACCCAACAAAGTCCACCAAGCTATTTTGAAACTTCCCGTTGACGTTCACAGGTGATTCCAAATCTCATTTGACCGAAGATGACCCAACATAGTCCGCCAAGCTATATTATAACTTCCCGTTGACTTAAACGGGAGATTCCAAATCTCATTTGGCCGAATACGATTAACAAAGTCCGCCAAGCTATATCGAAACTTCCCGTTGACGTTCACGGGAGATTCCAAATCTCATTTGACCGAAGACGACCCAACAACGTCCGCCAAGCTATATTATAACTTCCCGTTGACTTTAACGGGAGATTCGAAAACTCATTTGGCCGAATATGATCGAACAATGTCCGCCAAGAAATTTGGAAAATTCCCGTTGACGTTCACGGGAGATTCCAAATCTCATTTAGCCGAAGAAGACCCAACAAAGTCCGCCAAGCTATTTTGAAACTTCCCGTTGACGTTCACGGGAGATTCGAAATCTCATTTGGCCGAATACGATCGAACAAAGTCCGCCAAGCTATATTGAAACTTCCCGTTGACGTTCACGGGAGATTCCAAATCTCATTTGACCGAATATGACCCAACAAAGTCCGCCAAGCTATATTATAACTCCCCGTTGACTTTAACGGGAGATTCCAAATCTCAATTGGCCGAATATGATCGAACAATGTCCGCCAAGCTATTTTGTAAATTACCGTTGACATTCATGGGAGATTCCAAATCTCATTTAGCCGAAGAAGACCGTACAAAGTCCGCCAAGCTATTTTGAAACTTCCCGTTGACGTTCACGGGAGATTCCAAATCTCATTTGACCGAAGATGACACAACAAAGTCCGCCAAGCTATATTATAACTTCCCGATGACTTAAACGGGAGATTCCAAATCTCATTTGGCCGAATATGATCGAACAATGTCCGCCAAGCTATTTTGTAAATTCCCGTTGACATTCATGGGAGATTCCAAATCTCATTTAGCCGAAGAAGACCCAACAAAGTCCGCCAAGCTATTTTGAAACTTCCCGTTGACGTTCACGGGAGATTCCAAATCTCATTTGACCGAAGACGACCCAACAAAGTCCGCCAAGCTATATTATAACTTCCCGTTGACTTTAACGGGAGATTCCAAATCTCATTTGACCGAAGATGACCCAACAAAGTCCGCCAAGCTTTATTATAACTTCCCTTTGACTTTAACGGGAGATTCCAAATCTCATTTGGCCGAATACGATTAACAAAGTCCGCCAAGCTATATTGAAACTTCCCGTTGACGTTCACGGGAGATTCCAAATCTCATTTGACCGAAGACGACCCAACAAAGTCCGCCAAGCTATATTATAACTTCCCGTTGACTTTAACGGGAGATTCCAAATCTCATTTGGCCGAATATGATCGAACAATGTCCGCCAAGCTATTTTGTAAATTCCCGTTGACATTCACGGGAGATTCCAAATCTCATTTGGCCGAATACGATCGAACAAAGTCCGCCAAGCTATATTGAAACTTCCCGTTGACGTTCACGGGAGATTCCAAATCTCATTTGACCGAATATGACCCAACAAAGTCCGCCAAGCTATATTATAACTCCCCGTTGACTTTAACGGGAGATTCCAAATCTCAATTGGCCGAATATGATCGAACAATGTCCGCCAAGCTATTTTGTAAATTACCGTTGACATTCATGGGAGATTCCAAATCTCATTTAGCCGAAGAAGACCGTACAAAGTCCGCCAAGCTATTTTGAAACTTCCCGTTGACGTTCACGGGAGATTCCAAATCTCATTTGACCGAAGATGACTTAACAAAGTCCGCCAAGCTATATTATAAATTCCCGTTGACTTTAACGGGAGATTCCAAATCGCATTTGGCCGTATACGATCGAACAAAGTCCGCCAAGCTATATTGAAACTTCCCGTTGACGTTCACGGGAGATTCCAAATCTCATTTGACCGAAGACGACCCAACAAAGTCCGCCAAGCTATATTATAACTTCCCGTTGACTTTAACGGGAGATTCCAAATCTCATTTGGCCGAATATGATCGAACAATGTCCGCCAAGCTATTTTGTAAATTCCCTTTGACATTCATGGGAGATTCCAAATCTCATTTAGCCGAAGAAGACCCAACAAAGTCCACCAAGCTATTTTGAAACTTCCCGTTGACGTTCCCAGGTGATTCCAAATCTCATTTGACCGAAGATGACCCAACAAAGTCCGCCAAGCTATATTATAACTTCCCGTTGACTTAAACGGGAGATTCCAAATCTCATTTGGCCGAATACGATTAACAAAGTCCGCCAAGCTATATTGAAACTTCTCGTTGACGTTCACGGGAGATTCCAAATCTCATTTGACCGAAGACGACCCAACAACGTCCGCCAAGCTATATTATAACTTCCCGTTGACTTTAACGGGAGATTCGAAAACTCATTTGGCCGAATATGATCGAACAATGTCCGCCAAGAAATTTGGAAAATTCCCGTTGACGTTCACGGGAGATTCCAAATCTCATTTAGCCGAAGAAGACCCAACAAAGTCCGCCAAGCTATTTTGAAACTTCCCGTTGACGTTCACGGGAGATTCGAAATCTCATTTGGCCGAATACGATCGAACAAAGTCCGCCAAGCTATATTGAAACTTCCCGTTGACGTTCACGGGAGATTCCAAATCTCATTTGACCGAATATGACCCAACAAAGTCCGCCAAGCTATATTATAACTCCCCGTTGACTTTAACGGGAGATTCCAAATCTCAATTGGCCGAATATGATCGAACAATGTCCGCCAAGCTATTTTGTAAATTACCGTTGACATTCATGGGAGATTCCAAATCTCATTTAGCCGAAGAAGACCGTACAAAGTCCGCCAAGCTATTTTGAAACTTCCCGTTGACGTTCACGGGAGATTCCAAATCTCATTTGACCGAAGATGACACAACAAAGTCCGCCAAGCTATATTATAACTTCCCGATGACTTAAACGGGAGATTCCAAATCTCATTTGGCCGAATATGATCGAACAATGTCCGCCAAGCTATTTTGTAAATTCCCGTTGACATTCATGGGAGATTCCAAATCTCATTTAGCCGAAGAAGACCCAACAAAGTCCGCCAAGCTATTTTGAAACTTCCCGTTGACGTTCACGGGAGATTCCAAATCTCATTTGACCGAAGACGACCCAACAAAGTCCGCCAAGCTATATTATAACTTCCCGTTGACGTTCACGGGAGATTCCAAATCTCATTTGACCGAAGATGACCCAACAAAGTCCGCCAAGCTATATTATAACTTCCCGTTGACTTTAACGGGAGATTCCAAATCTCATTTGACCGAAGATGACCCAACAAAGTCCGCCAAGCTATATTATAACTTCCCGTTGACTTTAACGGGAGATTCCAAATCTCATTTGGCCGTATACGATCATACAAGGTCCGCCAAGCTATATTGAAACTTCCCGTTGACGTTCACGGGAGATTCCAAATCTCATTTGACCGAAGACGACCCGACAAAGTCCGCCAAGCTATATTATAACTTCCCGTTGACTTTAACGGGAATTTCCAAATCTCATTTGGCCGTATACGATCGAACAAAGTCCGCCAAGCTATATTGAAACTTCCCGTTGACTTTAACGGGAGATTCCAAATCTCATTTGACCGAAGATGACTTTACAAAATCCGCCAAGCTATATTATAACTTCCCGTTGACTTTAACGGGAGATTCCAAATCTCATTTGACCGAAGATGACCTTGCAAAGTCCGCCAAGCTATATTATAACTTCCCGTTGACTTTAACGGGAGATTCCAAATCTCATTTGGCCGAATATGATCGAACAATGTCCGCCAAGCTATTTTGTAAATTCCCGTTGACATTCATGGGAGATTCCAAATCTCATTTAGCCGAAGAAGACCCAACAAAGTCCACCAAGCTATTTTGTAAATTCCCGTTGACATTCATGGGAGATTCCAAATCTCTTTGACCGAAGATGACCTTACAAAGTCCGCCAAGCTATATTATAACTTCCCGTTGACTTAAACGGGAGATTCCAAATCTCATTTGGCCGAATATGATCGAACAAAGGCCGCCAAGATATTTTGAAACTTCCCGTTTACGATCACGGGTGATTCCAAATCTCATTTGACCGAATATGACCCAATAAAGTCCGCCAAGCAATATTATTACTTCCCGTTGTCTTTAACGGGAGATTCCAAATATCATTTGGCCGAATATGATTGAACAAAGTCCGCCAAGCTATATTGAATCTTCCCGTTAACGTTCACGGGAGATCCCAAATCTCATTTGACCGAAGATGACCCAACAATGTCCGGCAAGCTATATTATAACTTTTCGTTGACTTTAACGGGAGATTCCAAATCTCATTTGGCCGAATATGATCGAACAAAGTCTGCCAAGCTATATTGAAACTTCCCGTTGACGTTCACGGGAGATTCCAAATCTCATTTGACCGAAGATGTCCCACAAAGTCCGCCAAGCTATAATATAACTTCCCGTTGACTTTAACGGGAGATTCCAAATCTCATTTGTCCGAAGATGACCCAACAAAGTCCGCCAAGCTATATTATAACTTCCCGTTGACTTTAACGGGAGATTCCAAATCTCATTTGGCCGAATACGATTGAACAAAGTCCGCCAAGCTATATTGAAACTTCCCGTTGACGTTTACGGGAGATTCCAAATCTCATTTGACCGAAGACGACCCAACAAAGTCCGCCAAGCTATATTATAACCTCCCGTTGACTTTAACGGGAGATTCCAAATCTCATTTGACCGAAGATGACCCAACAAAGTCCGCCAAGCTTTATTATAACTTCCCTTTGACTTTAACGGGAGATTCCAAATCTCATTTGGCCGAATACGATTAACAAAGTCCGCCAAGCTATATTGAAACTTCCCGTTGACGTTCACGGGAAATTCCAAATCTCATTTGACCGAAGACGACCCAACAAAGTCCGCCAAGCTATATTATAACTTACCGTTGACTTTAACGGGAGATTCCAAATCTCATTTGGCCGAATATGATCGAACAATGTCCGCCAAGCTATTTTGTAAATTCCCGTTAACATTCACGGGAGATTCCAAATCTCATTTAGCCGAAGAAGACCCAACAAAGTCCGCAAAGCTATTTTGAAACTTCCCGTTGACGTTCACGGGAGATTCCAAATCTCATTTGACCGAAGACGACCCAACAAAGTCCGCCAAGCTATATTATAACTTCCCGTTGACTTTAACGGGTGATTCCAAATCTCATTTGACCGAAGATGACCCAACAAAGTCCGCCTAGCTATATTGAAACTTCCCGTTGACGTTCACGGGAGATTCGAAATCTCATTTGGCCGAATACGATCGAACAAAGTCCGCCAAGCTATATTGAAACTTCCCGTTGACGTTCACGGGAGATTCCAAATCTCATTTGACCGAATATGACCCAACAAAGTCCGCCAAGCTATATTATAACTCCCCGTTGACTTTAACGGGAGATTCCAAATCTCAATTGGCCGAATATGATCGAACAATGTCCGCCAAGCTATTTTGTAAATTACCGTTGACATTCATGGGAGATTCCAAATCTCATTTAGCCGAAGAAGACCGTACAAAGTCCGCCAAGCTATTTTGAAACTTCCCGTTGACGTTCACGGGAGATTCCAAATCTCATTTGACCGAAGATGACACAACAAAGTCCGCCAAGCTATATTATAACTTCCCGATGACTTAAACGGGAGATTCCAAATCTCATTTGGCCGAATATGATCGAACAATGTCCGCCAAGCTATTTTGTAAATTCCCGTTGACATTCATGGGAGATTCCAAATCTCATTTAGCCGAAGAAGACCCAACAAAGTCCGCCAAGCTATTTTGAAACTTCCCGTTGACGTTCACGGGAGATTCCAAATCTCATTTGACCGAAGACGACCCAACAAAGTCCGCCAAGCTATATTATAACTTCCCGTTGACGTTCACGGGAGATTCCAAATCTCATTTGACCGAAGATGACCCAACAAAGTCCGCCAAGCTATATTATAACTTCCCGTTGACTTTAACGGGAGATTCCAAATCTCATTTGACCGAAGATGACCCAACAAAGTCCGCCAAGCTATATTATAACTTCCCGTTGACTTTAACGGGAGATTCCAAATCTCATTTGGCCGTATACGATCATACAAGGTCCGCCAAGCTATATTAAAACTTCCCGTTGACGTTCACGGGAGATTCCAAATCTCATTTGACCGAAGACGACCCGACAAAGTCCGCCAAGCTATATTATAACTTCCCGTTGACTTTAACGGGAATTTCCAAATCTCATTTGGCCGTATACGATCGAACAAAGTCCGCCAAGCTATATTGAAACTTCCCGTTGACTTTAACGGGAGATTCCAAATCTCATTTGACCGAAGATGACTTTACAAAATCCGCCAAGCTATATTATAACTTCCCGTTGACTTTAACGGGAGATTCCAAATCTCATTTGACCGAAGATGACCTTGCAAAGTCCGCCAAGCTATATTATAACTTCCCGTTGACTTTAACGGGAGATTCCAAATCTCATTTGGCCGAATATGATCGAACAATGTCCGCCAAGCTATTTTGTAAATTCCCGTTGACATTCATGGGAGATTCCAAATCTCATTTAGCCGAAGAAGACCCAACAAAGTCCACCAAGCTATTTTGTAAATTCCCGTTGACATTCATGGGAGATTCCAAATCTCTTTGACCGAAGATGACCTTACAAAGTCCGCCAAGCTATATTATAACTTCCCGTTGACTTAAACGGGAGATTCCAAATCTCATTTGGCCGAATATGATCGAACAAAGGCCGCCAAGATATTTTGAAACTTCCCGTTTACGATCACGGGTGATTCCAAATCTCATTTGACCGAATATGACCCAATAAAGTCCGCCAAGCAATATTATTACTTCCCGTTGTCTTTAACGGGAGATTCCAAATATCATTTGGCCGAATATGATTGAACAAAGTCCGCCAAGCTATATTGAATCTTCCCGTTAACGTTCACGGGAGATCCCAAATCTCATTTGACCGAAGATGACCCAACAATGTCCGGCAAGCTATATTATAACTTTTCGTTGACTTTAACGGGAGATTCCAAATCTCATTTGGCCGAATATGATCGAACAAAGTCTGCCAAGCTATATTGAAACTTCCCGTTGACGTTCACGGGAGATTCCAAATCTCATTTGACCGAAGATGTCCCACAAAGTCCGCCAAGCTATAATATAACTTCCCGTTGACTTTAACGGGAGATTCCAAATCTCATTTGTCCGAAGATGACCCAACAAAGTCCGCCAAGCTATATTATAACTTCCCGTTGACTTTAACGGGAGATTCCAAATCTCATTTGGCCGAATACGATTGAACAAAGTCCGCCAAGCTATATTGAAACTTCCCGTTGACGTTTACGGGAGATTCCAAATCTCATTTGACCGAAGACGACCCAACAAAGTCCGCCAAGCTATATTATAACCTCCCGTTGACTTTAACGGGAGATTCCAAATCTCATTTGACCGAAGATGACCCAACAAAGTCCGCCAAGCTTTATTATAACTTCCCTTTGACTTTAACGGGAGATTCCAAATCTCATTTGGCCGAATACGATTAACAAAGTCCGCCAAGCTATATTGAAACTTCCCGTTGACGTTCACGGGAAATTCCAAATCTCATTTGACCGAAGACGACCCAACAAAGTCCGCCAAGTTATATTTTAACTTACCGTTGTCTTTAACGGGAGATTCCAAATCTCATTTGGCCGAATATGATCGAACAATGTCCGCCAAGCTATTTTGTAAATTCCCGTTAACATTCACGGGAGATTCCAAATCTCATTTAGCCGAAGAAGACCCAACAAAGTCCGCCAAGCTATTTTGAAACTTCCCGTTGACGTTCACGGGAGATTCCAAATCTCATTTGACCGAAGACGACCCAACAAAGTCCGCCAAGCTATATTATAACTTCCCGTTGACTTTAACGGGTGATTCCAAATCTCATTTGACCGAAGATGACCCAACAAAGTCCGCCTAGCTTTATTATAACTTCCCTTTGACTTTAACGGGAGATTCCAAATCTCATTTGGCCGAATACGATTAACAAAGTCCGCCAAGCTATATTGAAACTTCCCGTTGACGTTCACGGCAGATTCGAAATCTCATTTGGCCGAATACGATCGAACAAAGTCCGCCAAGCTATATTGAAACTTCCCGTTGACGTTCACGGGAGATTCCAAATCTCATTTGACCGAATATGACCCAACAAAGTCCGCCAAGCTATATTATAACTTCCTGTTGACTTTAACGGGAGATTCCAAATCTCATTTGACCGAAGATGATTACAAAGTCCGCCAAGCTATATTATAACTTCCCGTTGACTTTAACGGGAGATTCCAAATCTCATTTGGCCGAATATGATTGAACAAAGGCCGCCAAGCTATGTTGAAACTTCCCGTTGACGTTCACGGGTGATTCCAAATCTCATTTGACCGAATATGACCCAACAAAGTCCGCCAAGCTATATTATAACTTCCCGTTGACTTTAACGGGAGATTACAAATCTCATTTGACCAAAGATGACCCAACAAAGTCCGCTAAGCTATATTATAACTTTCCGTTGACTTTAACGGGAGATTCCAAATCTCATTTGGCCAAATATGATCGAACAAAGTCCGCCAAGCTATTTTGAAACTTTCCGTTGACATTCACGGGAGATTCCAAATCTCATTTAGCCGAAGAAGACCCAACAAAGTCCGCCAAGCTATTTTGAAACTTCCCGTTGACGTTCACGGGAGATATAAATCTCATTTGACCGACGATGACCCAACAAAGTCAGCCAAGCTATATTATAACTTCCCGTTGACTTTAACGGGAGATTCCAAATCTCATTTGGCCGAATATGATCAAAAAAGTCCGCCAAGCTATATTGAAACTTCCCGTTGACGTTAACGGGACATTCCAAATCTCATTTAGCCGAAGAAGACCCTACAAAGTCCGCCAAGCTATTTTGAAATTTCCCGTTGACGTTCACGGGAGATCCCAAATCTCATTTGACCGAAGAAGACCCAACAAAGTCCGCCAAGCTATATTATAACTTCCCGTTGACTTTAACGGGAAATTCTTAATCTCATTTGGCCGAATATGATCGAACAAAGTCCGCCAAGCTAATTTGAAACTTCCCGTTGACGTTCACGGGAGATTCCAAATCTCATTTAGCCGAAGAAGACCCAACAAAGTCTGCCAAGCTATTTTGAAACTTCCCGTTGACGTTCACGGGAGATTCCAAATCTCATCTGACCGAATATGACCCAACAAAGTCCGCCAAGCTATATTATAACTTCCCGTTGACTTTAACGGGAGATTCCAAATCTCATTTGACCGAAGACGATCGAACAAAGTCCGCCAAGCTATATTAAAACTTCCCGTTGACGTTCACGGGAGATTCCAAATCTCATTTGGTCGAATATGATTGAACAAAGGCCGCCAAGCTATATTATAACTTCCCGTTGACTTTAACGGGAGATTCTAAATCTCATTTGGCCGAATATGATTGAACAAAGGCCGCCAAGCTATGTTGAAACTTCTCGTTGACGTTCACGGGAGATTCCAAATCTCATCTGACCGAATATGACCCAACAAAGTCCGCCAAGCTTAATTATAACTTCCCGTTGACTTTAACGGGAGATTCCAAATCTCATTTGACCGAAGACGATCGAACAAAGTCCGCCAAGCTATATTTAAACTTCCCGTTGACTTTAACGGGAGATTCTTAATCTCATTTGGCCGAATATGATCGAACAAAGTCCGCCAAGCTATTTTGAAACTTCCCGTTGACGTTCACGTGAGATTCCAAATCTCATTTAGCCGAAGAAGACCCAACAAAGTCCGCCAAGCTATTTTGAAACTTCCCGTTGACGTTCACGGGAGATTCCATATCTCATCTGACCAAATATGACCCAACAAAGTCCGCCAAGCTATATTATAACTTCCCGTTGACTTTAACGGGAGATTCCAAATCTCATTTGACCGAAGACGACCCAACAAAGTCCGCCAAGCTATATTATAACTTCCCGTTGACTTTAACGGGAGATTCGAAATCTCAATTGGCCGAATATGATCGAACAATGTCCGCCAAGCTATTTTGTAAATTCCCGTTGACAATTATGGGAGATTCCAAATCTCATTTGACCGAAGAAGACCCAACAAAGTCCACCAAGCTATTTTGAAACTTCCCGTTGACGTTCACAGGTGATTCCAAATCTCATTTGACCGAAGATGACCCAACAAAGTCCGCCAAGCTATATTATAACTTCCCGTTGACTTTAATGGGAGATTCCAAATCTCTTTGACCGAAGATGACCTTACAAAGTCCGCCAAGCTATATTATAACTTCCCTTTGAATTAAACGGGAGATTCCAAATCTCATTTGGCCGAATATGATCGTACAAAGGCCGCCAAGCTATTTTGAAACTTCCCGTTGACGATCACGAGTGATTCCAAATCTCATTTGACCGAATATGACCCAATAAAGTCCGCCAAGCTATATTATAACTTCCCGTTGTCTTTAACGGGAGATTCCAAATCTCATTTGGCCGAATATGATTGAACAAAGTCCGCCAAGCTATATTGAATCTTCCCGTTAACGTTCACGGGAGATTCCAAATCTCATTTGGCCGAATGTGATTGAACAAAGGCCGCCAAGCTATTTTGAAACTTCCCGTTGACGATCACGAGTGATTCCAAATCTCATTTGACCGAATATGACCCAATAAAGTCCGCCAAGCTATAGTATAACTTCCCGTTGTCTTTAACGGAAGATTCCAAATCTCATTTGACCGAAGACGACCCAACAAAGTCCGCCAAGCTATATTATAACTTCCCGTTGACTTTAACGGGAGATTCCAAATCTCATTTGGCCGAATATGATCGAACAATGTCCGCCAAGCTATTTTGTAAATTCCCTTTGACATTCATGGGAGATTCCAAATCTCATTTAGCCGAAGAAGACCCAACAAAGTCCACCAAGCTATTTTGAAACTTCCCGTTGACGTTCACAGGTGATTCCAAATCTCATTTGACCGAAGATGACCCAACATAGTCCGCCAAGCTATATTATAACTTCCCGTTGACTTAAACGGGAGATTCCAAATCTCATTTGGCCGAATACGATTAACAAAGTCCGCCAAGCTATATCGAAACTTCCCGTTGACGTTCACGGGAGATTCCAAATCTCATTTGACCGAAGACGACCCAACAACGTCCGCCAAGCTATATTATAACTTCCCGTTGACTTTAACGGGAGATTCGAAAACTCATTTGGCCGAATATGATCGAACAATGTCCGCCAAGAAATTTGGAAAATTCCCGTTGACGTTCACGGGAGATTCCAAATCTCATTTAGCCGAAGAAGACCCAACAAAGTCCGCCAAGCTATTTTGAAACTTCCCGTTGACGTTCACGGGAGATTCGAAATCTCATTTGGCCGAATACGATCGAACAAAGTCCGCCAAGCTATATTGAAACTTCCCGTTGACGTTCACGGGAGATTCCAAATCTCATTTGACCGAATATGACCCAACAAAGTCCGCCAAGCTATATTATAACTCCCCGTTGACTTTAACGGGAGATTCCAAATCTCAATTGGCCGAATATGATCGAACAATGTCCGCCAAGCTATTTTGTAAATTACCGTTGACATTCATGGGAGATTCCAAATCTCATTTAGCCGAAGAAGACCGTACAAAGTCCGCCAAGCTATTTTGAAACTTCCCGTTGACGTTCACGGGAGATTCCAAATCTCATTTGACCGAAGATGACACAACAAAGTCCGCCAAGCTATATTATAACTTCCCGATGACTTAAACGGGAGATTCCAAATCTCATTTGGCCGAATATGATCGAACAATGTCCGCCAAGCTATTTTGTAAATTCCCGTTGACATTCATGGGAGATTCCAAATCTCATTTAGCCGAAGAAGACCCAACAAAGTCCGCCAAGCTATTTTGAAACTTCCCGTTGACGTTCACGGGAGATTCCAAATCTCATTTGACCGAAGACGACCCAACAAAGTCCGCCAAGCTATATTATAACTTCCCGTTGACTTTAACGGGAGATTCCAAATCTCATTTGACCGAAGATGACCCAACAAAGTCCGCCAAGCTTTATTATAACTTCCCTTTGACTTTAACGGGAGATTCCAAATCTCATTTGGCCGAATACGATTAACAAAGTCCGCCAAGCTATATTGAAACTTCCCGTTGACGTTCACGGGAGATTCCAAATCTCATTTGACCGAAGACGACCCAACAAAGTCCGCCAAGCTATATTATAACTTCCCGTTGACTTTAACGGGAGATTCCAAATCTCATTTGGCCGAATATGATCGAACAATGTCCGCCAAGCTATTTTGTAAATTCCCGTTGACATTCACGGGAGATTCCAAATCTCATTTGGCCGAATACGATCGAACAAAGTCCGCCAAGCTATATTGAAACTTCCCGTTGACGTTCACGGGAGATTCCAAATCTCATTTGACCGAATATGACCCAACAAAGTCCGCCAAGCTATATTATAACTCCCCGTTGACTTTAACGGTAAATTCCAAATCTCAATTGGCCGAATATGATCGAACAATGTCCGCCAAGCTATTTTGTAAATTACCGTTGACATTCATGGGAGATTCCAAATCTCATTTAGCCGAAGAAGACCGTACAAAGTCCGCCAAGCTATTTTGAAACTTCCCGTTGACGTTCACGGGAGATTCCAAATCTCATTTGACCGAAGATGACTTAACAAAGTCCGCCAAGCTATATTATAAATTCCCGTTGACTTTAACGGGAGATTCCAAATCGCATTTGGCCGTATACGATCGAACAAAGTCCGCCAAGCTATATTGAAACTTCCCGTTGACGTTCACGGGAGATTCCAAATCTCATTTGACCGAAGACGACCCAACAAAGTCCGCCAAGCTATATTATAACTTCCCGTTGACTTTAACGGGAGATTCCAAATCTCATTTGGCCGAATATGATCGAACAATGTCCGCCAAGCTATTTTGTAAATTCCCTTTGACATTCATGGGAGATTCCAAATCTCATTTAGCCGAAGAAGACCCAACAAAGTCCACCAAGCTATTTTGAAACTTCCCGTTGACGTTCACAGGTGATTCCAAATCTCATTTGACCGAAGATGACCCAACAAAGTCCGCCAAGCTATATTATAACTTCCCGTTGACTTAAACGGGAGATTCCAAATCTCATTTGGCCGAATACGATTAACAAAGTCCGCCAAGCTATATTGAAACTTCTCGTTGACGTTCACGGGAGATTCCAAATCTCATTTGACCGAAGACGACCCAACAACGTCCGCCAAGCTATATTATAACTTCCCGTTGACTTTAACGGGAGATTCGAAAACTCATTTGGCCGAATATGATCGAACAATGTCCGCCAAGAAATTTGGAAAATTCCCGTTGACGTTCACGGGAGATTCCAAATCTCATTTAGCCGAAGAAGACCCAACAAAGTCCGCCAAGCTATTTTGAAACTTCCCGTTGACGTTCACGGGAGATTCGAAATCTCATTTGGCCGAATACGATCGAACAAAGTCCGCCAAGCTATATTGAAACTTCCCGTTGACGTTCACGGGAGATTCCAAATCTCATTTGACCGAATATGACCCAACAAAGTCCGCCAAGCTATATTATAACTCCCCGTTGACTTTAACGGGAGATTCCAAATCTCAATTGGCCGAATATGATCGAACAATGTCCGCCAAGCTATTTTGTAAATTACCGTTGACATTCATGGGAGATTCCAAATCTCATTTAGCCGAAGAAGACCGTACAAAGTCCGCCAAGCTATTTTGAAACTTCCCGTTGACGTTCACGGGAGATTCCAAATCTCATTTGACCGAAGATGACACAACAAAGTCCGCCAAGCTATATTATAACTTCCCGATGACTTAAACGGGAGATTCCAAATCTCATTTGGCCGAATATGATCGAACAATGTCCGCCAAGCTATTTTGTAAATTCCCGTTGACATTCATGGGAGATTCCAAATCTCATTTAGCCGAAGAAGACCCAACAAAGTCCGCCAAGCTATTTTGAAACTTCCCGTTGACGTTCACGGGAGATTCCAAATCTCATTTGACCGAAGACGACCCAACAAAGTCCGCCAAGCTATATTATAACTTCCCGTTGACGTTCACGGGAGATTCCAAATCTCATTTGACCGAAGATGACCCAACAAAGTCCGCCAAGCTATATTATAACTTCCCGTTGACTTTAACGGGAGATTCCAAATCTCATTTGACCGAAGATGACCCAACAAAGTCCGCCAAGCTATATTATAACTTCCCGTTGACTTTAACGGGAGATTCCAAATCTCATTTGGCCGTATACGATCATACAAGGTCCGCCAAGCTATATTGAAACTTCCCGTTGACGTTCACGGGAGATTCCAAATCTCATTTGACCGAAGACGACCCGACAAAGTCCGCCAAGCTATATTATAACTTCCCGTTGACTTTAACGGGAATTTCCAAATCTCATTTGGCCGTATACGATCGAACAAAGTCCGCCAAGCTATATTGAAACTTCCCGTTGACTTTAACGGGAGATTCCAAATCTCATTTGACCGAAGATGACTTTACAAAATCCGCCAAGCTATATTATAACTTCCCGTTGACTTTAACGGGAGATTCCAAATCTCATTTGACCGAAGATGACCTTGCAAAGTCCGCCAAGCTATATTATAACTTCCCGTTGACTTTAACGGGAGATTCCAAATCTCATTTGGCCGAATATGATCGAACAATGTCCGCCAAGCTATTTTGTAAATTCCCGTTGACATTCATGGGAGATTCCAAATCTCATTTAGCCGAAGAAGACCCAACAAAGTCCACCAAGCTATTTTGTAAATTCCCGTTGACATTCATGGGAGATTCCAAATCTCTTTGACCGAAGATGACCTTACAAAGTCCGCCAAGCTATATTATAACTTCCCGTTGACTTAAACGGGAGATTCCAAATCTCATTTGGCCGAATATGATCGAACAAAGGCCGCCAAGATATTTTGAAACTTCCCGTTTACGATCACGGGTGATTCCAAATCTCATTTGACCGAATATGACCCAATAAAGTCCGCCAAGCAATATTATTACTTCCCGTTGTCTTTAACGGGAGATTCCAAATATCATTTGGCCGAATATGATTGAACAAAGTCCGCCAAGCTATATTGAATCTTCCCGTTAACGTTCACGGGAGATCCCAAATCTCATTTGACCGAAGATGACCCAACAATGTCCGGCAAGCTATATTATAACTTTTCGTTGACTTTAACGGGAGATTCCAAATCTCATTTGGCCGAATATGATCGAACAAAGTCTGCCAAGCTATATTGAAACTTCCCGTTGACGTTCACGGGAGATTCCAAATCTCATTTGACCGAAGATGTCCCACAAAGTCCGCCAAGCTATAATATAACTTCCCGTTGACTTTAACGGGAGATTCCAAATCTCATTTGTCCGAAGATGACCCAACAAAGTCCGCCAAGCTATATTATAACTTCCCGTTGACTTTAACGGGAGATTCCAAATCTCATTTGGCCGAATACGATTGAACAAAGTCCGCCAAGCTATATTGAAACTTCCCGTTGACGTTTACGGGAGATTCCAAATCTCATTTGACCGAAGACGACCCAACAAAGTCCGCCAAGCTATATTATAACCTCCCGTTGACTTTAACGGGAGATTCCAAATCTCATTTGACCGAAGATGACCCAACAAAGTCCGCCAAGCTTTATTATAACTTCCCTTTGACTTTAACGGGAGATTCCAAATCTCATTTGGCCGAATACGATTAACAAAGTCCGCCAAGCTATATTGAAACTTCCCGTTGACGTTCACGGGAAATTCCAAATCTCATTTGACCGAAGACGACCCAACAAAGTCCGCCAAGCTATATTATAACTTACCGTTGACTTTAACGGGAGATTCCAAATCTCATTTGGCCGAATATGATCGAACAATGTCCGCCAAGCTATTTTGTAAATTCCCGTTAACATTCACGGGAGATTCCAAATCTCATTTAAACGAAGAAGACCCAACAAAGTCCGCCAAGCTATTTTGAAACTTCCCGTTGACGTTCACGGGAGATTCCAAATCTCATTTGACCGAAGACGACCCAACAAAGTCCGCCAAGCTATATTATAACTTCCCGTTGACTTTAACGGGTGATTCCAAATCTCATTTGACTGAAGATGACCCAACAAAGTCCGCCTAGCTATATTGAAACTTCCCGTTGACGTTCACGGGAGATTCGAAATCTCATTTGGCCGAATACGATCGAACAAAGTCCGCCAAGCTATATTGAAACTTCCCGTTGACGTTCACGGGAGATTCCAAATCTCATTTGACCGAATATGACCCAACAAAGTCCGCCAAGCTATATTATAACTCCCCGTTGACTTTAACGGGAGATTCCAAATCTCAATTGGCCGAATATGATCGAACAATGTCCGCCAAGCTATTTTGTAAATTACCGTTGACATTCATGGGAGATTCCAAATCTCATTTAGCCGAAGAAGACCGTACAAAGTCCGCCAAGCTATTTTGAAACTTCCCGTTGACGTTCACGGGAGATTCCAAATCTCATTTGACCGAAGATGACACAACAAAGTCCGCCAAGCTATATTATAACTTCCCGATGACTTAAACGGGAGATTCCAAATCTCATTTGGCCGAATATGATCGAACAATGTCCGCCAAGCTATTTTGTAAATTCCCGTTGACATTCATGGGAGATTCCAAATCTCATTTAGCCGAAGAAGACCCAACAAAGTCCGCCAAGCTATTTTGAAACTTCCCGTTGACGTTCACGGGAGATTCCAAATCTCATTTGACCGAAGACGACCCAACAAAGTCCGCCAAGCTATATTATAACTTCCCGTTGACGTTCACGGGAGATTCCAAATCTCATTTGACCGAAGATGACCCAACAAAGTCCGCCAAGCTATATTATAACTTCCCGTTGACTTTAACGGGAGATTCCAAATCTCATTTGACCGAAGATGACCCAACAAAGTCCGCCAAGCTATATTATAACTTCCCGTTGACTTTAACGGGAGATTCCAAATCTCATTTGGCCGTATACGATCATACAAGGTCCGCCAAGCTATATTAAAACTTCCCGTTGACGTTCACGGGAGATTCCAAATCTCATTTGACCGAAGACGACCCGACAAAGTCCGCCAAGCTATATTATAACTTCCCGTTGACTTTAACGGGAATTTCCAAATCTCATTTGGCCGTATACGATCGAACAAAGTCCGCCAAGCTATATTGAAACTTCCCGTTGACTTTAACGGGAGATTCCAAATCTCATTTGACCGAAGATGACTTTACAAAATCCGCCAAGCTATATTATAACTTCCCGTTGACTTTAACGGGAGATTCCAAATCTCATTTGACCGAAGATGACCTTGCAAAGTCCGCCAAGCTATATTATAACTTCCCGTTGACTTTAACGGGAGATTCCAAATCTCATTTGGCCGAATATGATCGAACAATGTCCGCCAAGCTATTTTGTAAATTCCCGTTGACATTCATGGGAGATTCCAAATCTCATTTAGCCGAAGAAGACCCAACAAAGTCCACCAAGCTATTTTGTAAATTCCCGTTGACATTCATGGGAGATTCCAAATCTCTTTGACCGAAGATGACCTTACAAAGTCCGCCAAGCTATATTATAACTTCCCGTTGACTTAAACGGGAGATTCCAAATCTCATTTGGCCGAATATGATCGAACAAAGGCCGCCAAGATATTTTGAAACTTCCCGTTTACGATCACGGGTGATTCCAAATCTCATTTGACCGAATATGACCCAATAAAGTCCGCCAAGCAATATTATTACTTCCCGTTGTCTTTAACGGGAGATTCCAAATATCATTTGGCCGAATATGATTGAACAAAGTCCGCCAAGCTATATTGAATCTTCCCGTTAACGTTCACGGGAGATCCCAAATCTCATTTGACCGAAGATGACCCAACAATGTCCGGCAAGCTATATTATAACTTTTCGTTGACTTTAACGGGAGATTCCAAATCTCATTTGGCCGAATATGATCGAACAAAGTCTGCCAAGCTATATTGAAACTTCCCGTTGACGTTCACGGGAGATTCCAAATCTCATTTGACCGAAGATGTCCCACAAAGTCCGCCAAGCTATAATATAACTTCCCGTTGACTTTAACGGGAGATTCCAAATCTCATTTGTCCGAAGATGACCCAACAAAGTCCGCCAAGCTATATTATAACTTCCCGTTGACTTTAACGGGAGATTCCAAATCTCATTTGGCCGAATACGATTGAACAAAGTCCGCCAAGCTATATTGAAACTTCCCGTTGACGTTTACGGGAGATTCCAAATCTCATTTGACCGAAGACGACCCAACAAAGTCCGCCAAGCTATATTATAACCTCCCGTTGACTTTAACGGGAGATTCCAAATCTCATTTGACCGAAGATGACCCAACAAAGTCCGCCAAGCTTTATTATAACTTCCCTTTGACTTTAACGGGAGATTCCAAATCTCATTTGGCCGAATACGATTAACAAAGTCCGCCAAGCTATATTGAAACTTCCCGTTGACGTTCACGGGAAATTCCAAATCTCATTTGACCGAAGACGACCCAACAAAGTTCGCCAAGTTATATTTTAACTTACCGTTGTCTTTAACGGGAGATTCCAAATCTCATTTGGCCGAATATGATCGAACAATGTCCGCCAAGCTATTTTGTAAATTCCCGTTAACATTCACGGGAGATTCCAAATCTCATTTAGCCGAAGAAGACCCAACAAAGTCCGCCAAGCTATTTTGAAACTTCCCGTTGACGTTCACGGGAGATTCCAAATCTCATTTGACCGAAGACGACCCAACAAAGTCCGCCAAGCTATATTATAACTTCCCGTTGACTTTAACGGGTGATTCCAAATCTCATTTGACCGAAGATGACCCAACAAAGTCCGCCTAGCTTTATTATAACTTCCCTTTGACTTTAACGGGAGATTCCAAATCTCATTTGGCCGAATACGATTAACAAAGTCCGCCAAGCTATATTGAAACTTCCCGTTGACGTTCACGGCAGATTCGAAATCTCATTTGGCCGAATACGATCGAACAAAGTCCGCCAAGCTATATTGAAACTTCCCGTTGACGTTCACGGGAGATTCCAAATCTCATTTGACCGAATATGACCCAACAAAGTCCGCCAAGCTATATTATAACTTCCTGTTGACTTTAACGGGAGATTCCAAATCTCATTTGACCGAAGATGATTACAAAGTCCGCTAAGCTATATTATAACTTCCCGTTGAATTTAACGGGAGATTCCAAATCTCATTTGGCCGAATATGATTGAACAAAGGCCGCCAAGCTATGTTGAAACTTCCCGTTGACGTTCACGGGTGATTCCAAATCTCATTTGACCGAATATGACCCAACAAAGTCCGCCAAGCTATATTATAACTTCCCGTTGACTTTAACGGGAGATTACAAATCTCATTTGACCAAAGATGACCCAACAAAGTCCGCTAAGCTATATTATAACTTTCCGTTGACTTTAACGGGAGATTCCAAATCTCATTTGGCCAAATATGATCGAACAAAGTCCGCCAAGCTATTTTGAAACTTTCCGTTGACATTCACGGGAGATTCCAAATCTCATTTAGCCGAAGAAGACCCAACAAAGTCCGCCAAGCTATTTTGAAACTTCCCGTTGACGTTCACGGGAGATATAAATCTCATTTGACCGACGATGACCCAACAAAGTCAGCCAAGCTATATTATAACTTCCCGTTGACTTTAACGGGAGATTCCAAATCTCATTTGGCCGAATATGATCAAAAAAGTCCGCCAAGCTATATTGAAACTTCCCGTTGACGTTAACGGGACATTCCAAATCTCATTTAGCCGAAGAAGACCCTACAAAGTCCGCCAAGCTATTTTGAAATTTCCCGTTGACGTTCACGGGAGATCCCAAATCTCATTTGACCGAAGAAGACCCAACAAAGTCCGCCAAGCTATATTATAACTTCCCGTTGACTTTAACGGGAAATTCTTAATCTCATTTGGCCGAATATGATCGAACAAAGTCCGCCAAGCTAATTTGAAACTTCCCGTTGACGTTCACGGGAGATTCCAAATCTCATTTAGCCGAAGAAGACCCAACAAAGTCTGCCAAGCTATTTTGAAACTTCCCGTTGACGTTCACGGGAGATTCCAAATCTCATCTGACCGAATATGACCCAACAAAGTCCGCCAAGCTATATTATAACTTCCCGTTGACTTTAACGGGAGATTCCAAATCTCATTTGACCGAAGACGATCGAACAAAGTCCGCCAAGCTATATTAAAACTTCCCGTTGACGTTCACGGGAGATTCCAAATCTCATTTGGTCGAATATGATTGAACAAAGGCCGCCAAGCTATATTATAACTTCCCGTTGACTTTAACGGGAGATTCTAAATCTCATTTGGCCGAATATGATTGAACAAAGGCCGCCAAGCTATGTTGAAACTTCTCGTTGACGTTCACGGGAGATTCCAAATCTCATCTGACCGAATATGACCCAACAAAGTCCGCCAAGCTTAATTATAACTTCCCGTTGACTTTAACGGGAGATTCCAAATCTCATTTGACCGAAGACGATCGAACAAAGTCCGCCAAGCTATATTTAAACTTCCCGTTGACTTTAACGGGAGATTCTTAATCTCATTTGGCCGAATATGATCGAACAAAGTCCGCCAAGCTATTTTGAAACTTCCCGTTGACGTTCACGTGAGATTCCAAATCTCATTTAGCCGAAGAAGACCCAACAAAGTCCGCCAAGCTATTTTGAAACTTCCCGTTGACGTTCACGGGAGATTCCAAATCTCATCTGACCAAATATGACCCAACAAAGTCCGCCAAGCTATATTATAACTTCCCGTTGACTTTAACGGGAGATTCCAAATCTCATTTGACCGAAGACGACCCAACAAAGTCCGCCAAGCTATATTATAACTTCCCGTTGACTTTAACGGGAGATTCGAAATCTCAATTGGCCGAATATGATCGAACAATGTCCGCCAAGCTATTTTGTAAATTCCCGTTGACAATTATGGGAGATTCCAAATCTCATTTGACCGAAGAAGACCCAACAAAGTCCACCAAGCTATTTTGAAACTTCCCGTTGACGTTCACAGGTGATTCCAAATCTCATTTGACCGAAGATGACCCAACAAAGTCCGCCAAGCTATATTATAACTTCCCGTTGACTTTAATGGGAGATTCCAAATCTCTTTGACCGAAGATGACCTTACAAAGTCCGCCAAGCTATATTATAACTTCCCTTTGAATTAAACGGGAGATTCCAAATCTCATTTGGCCGAATATGATCGTACAAAGGCCGCCAAGCTATTTTGAAACTTCCCGTTGACGATCACGAGTGATTCCAAATCTCATTTGACCGAATATGACCCAATAAAGTCCGCCAAGCTATATTATAACTTCCCGTTGTCTTTAACGGGAGATTCCAAATCTCATTTGGCCGAATATGATTGAACAAAGTCCGCCAAGCTATATTGAATCTTCCCGTTAACGTTCACGGGAGATTCCAAATCTCATTTGGCCGAATGTGTTTGAACAAAGGCCGCCAAGCTATTTTGAAACTTCCCGTTGACGATCACGAGTGATTCCAAATCTCATTTGACCGAATATGACCCAATAAAGTCCGCCAAGCTATAGTATAACTTCCCGTTGTCTTTAACGGAAGATTCCAAATCTCATTTGGCCGAATATGATTGAACAAAGTCCGCTAAGCTATATTGAAACTTCCCGTTAACGTTCACGGGAGATCCCAAATCTCATTTGACCGAAGATGACCCAACCAAGTCCGCCAAGCTTTATTATAACTTCCCGTTGACCTTAACGGGAGATTCCAAATGTCATTTGGCCAAATATGATCGAACAAAGTCCGCCAAGCTATTTTGAAACTTCCCGTTGACGTTCACGGGAGAATCCAAATATCATTTGGCCGAATATGATCGAACAAATCCCGCCAAGCAATTTTGTAACTTCCCGTTGACGTTCACGGGAGATTCCAAATCTCATTTAGCCGAAGAAGACCCAACAAAGTCCGCCAAGCTATTTTGAAACTTCCCGTTGACGTTCACGGGAGATTCCAAATCTCATTTGACCGAAGATGACCCAACAAAGTCCGCCAAGCTATATTATAACTTCCCGTTGACTTTAACGGGAGATTCCAAATCTCATTTGGCCGAATACGATCAAAAAAGTCCGCCAAGCTATATTGAAACTTCCCGTTGACGTTCACGGGAGATTCCAAATCTCATTTGACCGAAGACGACCCAACAAAGTCCGCCAAGCTATATTATAACTTCCCGTTGACTTTAACGGGAGATTCCAAATCTCAATTGGCCGAATATGATCGAACAATGTCCGCCAAGCTATTTTGTAAATTACCTGTGACATTCATGGGAGATTCCAAATCTCATTTAGCCGAAGAAGACCGTACAAAGTCCACCAAGCTATTTTGAAACTTCCCGTTGACGTTCACGGGAGATTCCAAATCTCATTTGACCGAAGATGACCCAACAAAGTCCGCCAAGCTATATTATAACTTCCCGATGACTTTAACGGGAGATTCCAAATCTCATTTGGCCGAATATGATCGAACAATGTCCGCCAAGCTATTTTGTAAATTCCCGTTGACATTCATGGGAGATTCCAAATCTCATTTAGCCGAAGAAGACCCAACAAAGTCCGCCAAGCTATTTTGAAACTTCCCGTTGACTTTAACGGGAGATTCCAAATCTCACTTGACCGAAGATGACCCAAAAAAGTCCGCCAAGCTATATTATAACTTCCCGTTGACTTTAACGGGAGATTCCAAATCTCATTTGGCCGAATACGATCTAACAAAGCCGCCAAGCTTTATTGAAACTTCCCGTTGACGTTCACGGGAGATTCCAAATCTCATTTGACCGAAGACGACCCAACAAAGTCCGCCAAGCTATATTATAACTTCCCGTTGACTTTAACGGGTGATTCCAAATCTCATTTGGCCGAAGATGACCCAACAAAGTCCGCTAAGCTTTATTATAACTTCCCTTTTACTTTAACGGGAGATTCCAAATCTCATTTGGCCGAATACGATTAACAAAGTCCGCCAAGCTATATTGAAACTTCCCGTTGACGTTCACGGGAGATTCCAAATCTCATTTGACCGAAGACGATCGAACAAAGTCCGCCAAGCTATATTGAAACTTCCCGTTGACGTTCACGGGAAATTCCAAATCTCATTTGACCGAATATGACCCAACAAAATCCGCCAAGCTATATTATAACTTCCCGTTGACTTTAACGGGAGATTCCAAATCTAAATTGGCCGAATATGATCGAACAATGTCCGCCAAGCTATTTTGTAAATTCCCGTTGACATTCATGGGAGATTCCAAATCTCATTTAGCCGAAGAAGACCCAACAAAGTCCGCCAAACTATTTTGAAACTTCCCGTTGACGTTCACGGGAGATTCCAAATCTCACTTGACCGAAGATGACCCAACAAAGTCCGCCAAGCTATATTATAACTTCCTGTTGACTTTAACGGGAGATTCCAAATCTCATTTGGCCGAATACGATCGAACAAAGACCGCCAAGCTATATTGAAACTTCCCGTTGACGTTCACGGGAGATTCCAAATCTCATTTGACCGAAGACGACCCAACAAAGTCCGCCAAGCTATTTTGAAACTTCCCGTTGACGTTCACGGGAGATTCCAAATCTCATTTGACCGAAGACGACCCAACAAAGTCCGCCAAGCTATATTATAACTTCCCGTTGACTTTAACGGGTGATTCCAAATCTCATTTGACCGAAGATGACCCAACAAAGTCCGCCAAGCTTTATTATAACTTCCCTTTGACTTTACGGGAGATTCCAAATCTCATTTGGCCGAATACGATTAACAAAGTCCGCCAAGTTATATTTAAACTTCCCGTTGACGGTCACGGGAGATTCCAAATCTCATTTGACCGAAGACGACCCAACAAAGTCCGCCAAGCTATATTATAACTTCCCGTTGACTTTAACGGGAGATTCCAAAACTCATTTGGCCGAATATGATCGAACAATGTCCGCCAAGAAATTTGGAAAATTCCCGTTGACGTTCACGGGAGATTCCAAATCTCATTTAGCCGAAGAAGACGCAACAAAGTCCGCCAAGCTATTTTGAAACTTCCCGTTGACGTTCACGGGAGATTCCAAATCTCATTTGGCCGAATACGATCGAACAAAGTCCGCCAAGCTATATTGAAACTTCCCGTTGACGTTCACGGGAAATTCCAAATCTCATTTGACCGAATATGACCCAACAAAGTCCGCCAAGCTATATTATAACTTCCCGTTGACTTTAACGGGAGATTCCAAATCTCAATTGGCCGAATATGATCGAACAATGTCCGCTAAGCTATTTTGTAAATTACCGTTGACATTCATGGGAGATTCCAAATCTCATTTAGCCGAAGAAGACCGTACAAAGTCCGCCAAGCTATTTTGAAACTTCCCGTTGACGTTCACGGGAGATTCAAAATCTCATTTGACCGAAGATGACCCAACAAAGTCCGCCAAGCTATATTATAACTTCCCAATGACTTTAACGGGAGATTCCAAATCTCATTTGGCCGAATATGATCGAAAAATGTCCGCCAAGCTATTTTGTAAATTCCCGTTGACATTCATGGGAGATTCCAAATCTCATTTAGCCGAAGAAGACCCAACAAAGTCCGCCAAGCTATTTTGAAACTTCCCGTTGACGTTCACGGGAGATTCCAAATCTCACTTGACCGAAGATGACCCAACAAAGTCCGCCAAGCTATATTATAACTTCCCGTTGACTTTAACGGGAGATTCCAAATCTCATTTGACCGAAGATGACCCAACAAAGTCCGCCAAGCTATATTATAACTTCCCGTTGACTTTAACGGGAGATTCCAAATCTCATTTGGCCGAATACGATCGAACAAAGTCCGCCAAGCTATATTGAAACTTCCCGTTGACGTTTACGGGAGATTCCAAATCTCATTTGACCGAAGACGACACAACAAAGTCCGCCAAGCTATATTATAACTTCCCGTTGACTTTAACGGGAGATTCCAAATCTCATTTGACCGAAGATGACCCAACAAAGTCCGCCAAGCTTTATTATAACTTCCCTTTGACTTTAACGGGAGATTCCAAATCTCATTTGGCCGAATACGATTGACAAAGTCCGCCAAGCTATATTGAAACTTCCCGTTGACGTTCACGGGAAATTCCAAATCTCATTTGACCGAAGACGACCCAACAAAGTCCGCCAAGCTATATTATAACTTCCCGTTGACTTTAACGGGAGATTCCAAATCTCATTTGGCCGAATATGAATGAACAATGTCCGCCAAGCTATTTTGTAAATTCCCGTTGACATTCACGGGAGATTCCAAATCTCATTTAGCCGAAGAAGACCCAACAAAGTCCGCCAAGCTATTTTGAATATTCCCGTTGACGTTCACGGGAGATTCCAAATCTCATTTGACCGAAGATGACCCAACAAAGTCCGCCAAGCTATATTATAACTTCCCGTTGACTTTAACGGGAGATTCCAAATCTCATTTGACCGAAGATGACCCAACAAAGTCCGCCAAGCTATATTATAACTTCCCGTTGACTTTAACGGGAGATTCCAAATCTCATTTGGCTGAATACGATTAACAAAGTCCGCCAAGCTATATTGAATCTTCCCGTTGACGTTCACGGGAGATTCCAAATCTCATTTGACCGAAGATGACCCAACAAAGTCCGCCAAGCTATATTATAACTTCCCGTTGACTTTAACGGGAGATTCCAAATCTCATTTGACCGAAGACGACCCAACAAAGTCCGCCAAGCTATATTATAACTTCCCGTTGACTTTAACGGGAGATTCCAAAACTCATTTGGCCGAATATGATCGAACAATGTCCGTCAAGAAATTTGGAAAATTCTCGTTGACGTTCACGGGAGATTCCAAATCTCATTTAGCCGGAGAAGACCCAACAAAGTCCGCCAAGCTATTTTGAAACTTCCCGTTGACGTTCACGGGAGATTCGAAATCTCATTTGGCCGAATATGATCGAACTAAGTCCGCCAAGCTATATTGAAACTTCCCGTTGACGTTCACGGGAGATTCCAAATCTCATTTGACCGAATATGACCCAACAAAGTCCGCCAAGCTATATTATAACTTCCCGTTGACTTTAACGGGAGATTCCAAATCTCATTTGGCCGAATATGATCGAACAAAGTCCGCCAAGCTATATTGAAACTATCCGTTGTCGTTCACGGAAGATTCCAAATCTCATTTAGCCGAAGATGACCCAACAAAGTCCGCCAAGCTATTTTGAAACTTCCCATTGACGTTCACGGGAGATTTAATCTCATTTGAACGAAGACGACCCAACAAAGTCCGCCATGCTATATTATATCTTCCCTTTGACTTGAACGGGAGATTCCAAATCTCATTTGGCCGAATATGATCGAACAATGTCCGCCAAGCTATTTTGTAAATTCCCGTTGACGTTAACGGGAGATTCCAAATCTCATTTAGCCGAAGAAGACTCTACAAAGTACGCCAAGCTATTTTGAAACTTCCCGTTGACGTTCACGGGAGATTCCAAATCTCATTTGACCGACGATGACCCAACAAAGTCCGCCAAGCTATATTATAACTTCCCGTTGACTTTAACGGGAGATTCCAAATGTCATTTGGCCGAATATGATTGAAAAAGTCCGCCAAGCTATATTAAATCTTCCTGTTAACGTTCACGGGAGATCCCAAATCTCATTTGACCGAAGAAGACCCAACAAAGTCCACCAAGCTATTTTGAAACTTCCCGTTGACGTTCACAGGTGATTCCAAATCTCATTTGACCGAAGATGACCCAACAAAGTCCGCCAAGCTATATTATAACTTCCCGTTGACTTTAACGGGAGATTCCAAATCTCATTTGACCGAAGATGACCCAACAAAGTCCGCCAAGCTATATTATAACTTCCCGTTGACTTTAACGGGAGATTCCAAATCTCATTTGGCCGAATACGATCGAACAAAGTCCGCCAAGCTATATTGAAACTTCCCGTTGACGTTCACGGGAGATTCCAAATCCATTTTGACCGAAGACGACCCAACAAAGTCCGCCAAGCTATATTATAACTTCCCGTTGACTTTAACGGGAGATTCCAAATCTCATTTGACCGAAGATGACCCAACAAAGTCCGCCAAGCTTTATTATAACTTCCCTTTGACTTTAACGGGAGATTCCAAATCTCATTTGGCCGAATACGATTAACAAAGTCCGCCAAGAATATATTGAAACTTCCCGTTGACGTTCACGGGAGATTCCAAATCTCATTTGACCGAAGACGACCCAACAAAGTCCGCCAAGCTATATTATAACTTCCCGTTGACTTTAACGGGATATTCCAAATCTCATTTGGCCGAATATGATCGAACAATGTCCGCCAAGCTATTTTGTAAATTCCCGTTGACATTCACGGGAGATTCCAAATCTCATTTAGCCGAAGAAGACCCAACAAAGTACGCCAAGCTATATTATAACTTCCCGTTGACTTTAACGGGAGATTCCAAATCTCATTTGACCGAAGATGACCCAACAAAGTCCGCCAAGCTATATTATAAATTCCCGTTGACTTTAACGGGAGATTCCAAATCGCATTTGGCCGTATACGATCGAACAAAGTCCGCCAAGCTATATTGAAACTTCCCGTTGACGTTCACGGGAGATTCCAAATCTCATTTGACCGAAGACGACCCAACAAAGTCCGCCAAGCTATATTATAACTTCCCGTTGACTTTAACGGGAGATTCCAAATCTCATTTGGCCGAATATGATCGAACAATGTCCGCCAAGCTATTTTGTAAATTCCCGTTGACATTCATGGGAGATTCCAAATCTCATTTAGCCGAAGAAGACCCAACAAAGTCCACCAAGCTATTTTGAAACTTCCCGTTGACGTTCACAGGTGATTCCAAATCTCATTTGACCGAAGATGACCCAACAAAGTCCGCCAAGCTATATTATAACTTCCCGTTGACTTAAACGGGAGATTCCAAATCTCATTTGGCCGAATACGATTAACAAAGTCCGCCAAGCTATATTGAAACTTCCCGTTGACGTTCACGGGAGATTCCAAATCTCATTTGACCGAAGACGACCCAACAACGTCCGCCAAGCTATATTATAACTTCCCGTTGACTTTAACGGGAGATTCGAAAACTCATTTGGCCGAATATGATCGAACAATGTCCGCCAAGAAATTTGGAAAATTCCCGTTGACGTTCACGGGAGATTCCAAATCTCATTTAGCCGAAGAAGACCCAACAAAGTCCGCCAAGCTATTTTGAAACTTCCCGTTGACGTTCACGGGAGATTCGAAATCTCATTTGGCCGAATACGATCGAACAAAGTCCGCCAAGCTATATTGAAACTTCCCGTAGACGTTCACGGGAGATTCCAAATCTCATTTGACCGAATATGACCCAACAAAGTCCGCCAAGCTATATTATAACTCCCCGTTGACTTTAACGGGAGATTCCAAATCTCAATTGGCCGAATATGATCGAACAATGTCCGCCAAGCTATTTTGTAAATTACCGTTGACATTCATGGGAGATTCCAAATCTCATTTAGCCGAAGAAGACCGTACAAAGTCCGCCAAGCTATTTTGAAACTTCCCGTTGACGTTCACGGGAGATTCCAAATCTCATTTGACCGAAGATGACACAACAAAGTCCGCCAAGCTATATTATAACTTCCCGATGACTTAAACGGGAGATTCCAAATCTCATTTGGCCGAATATGATCGAACAATGTCCGCCAAGCTATTTTGTAAATTCCCGTTGACATTTATGGGAGATTCCAAATCTCATTTAGCCGAAGAAGACCCAACAAAGTCCGCCAAGCTATTTTGAAACTTCCCGTTGACGTTCACGGGAGATTCCAAATCTCATTTGACCGAAGACGACCCAACAAAGTCCGCCAAGCTATATTATAACTTCCCGTTGACTTTAACGGGAGATTCCAAATCTCATTTGACCGAAGATGACCCAACAAAGTCCGCCAAGCTTTATTATAACTTCCCTTTGACTTTAACGGGAGATTCCAAATCTCATTTGGCCGAATACGATTAACAAAGTCCGCCAAGCTATATTGAAACTTCCCGTTGACGTTCACGGGAGATTCCAAATCTCATTTGACCGAAGACGACCCAACAAAGTCCGCCAAGCTATATTATAACTTCCCGTTGACTTTAACGGGAGATTCCAAATCTCATTTGGCCTAATATGATCGAACAATGTCCGCCAAGCTATTTTGTAAATTCCCGTTGACATTCACGGGAGATTCCAAATCTCATTTAGCCGAAGAAGACCCAACAAAGTCCACCAAGCTATTTTGAAACTTCCCGTTGACGTTCACGGGAGATTCCAAATCTCATTTGACCGAAGATGACCCAACAAAGTCCGCCAAGCTATATTATAACTTCCCGATGACTTTAACGGGAGATTCCAAATCTCATTTGACCGAAGATGACCCAACAAAGTCCGCCAAGCTATATTATAACTTCCCGTTGACTTTAACGGGAGATTCCAAATCTCATTTGGCCGTATACGATCAAACAAAGTCCGCCAAGCTATATTGAAACTTCCCGTTGACGTTCACGGGAGATTCCAAATCTCATTTGACCGAAGACGACCCGACAAAGTCCGCCAAGCTATATTATAACTTCCCGTTGACTTTAACGGGAATTTCCAAATCTCATTTGGCCGTATACGATCGAACAAAGTCCGCCAAGCTATATTGAAACTTCCCGTTGACTTTAACGGGAGATTCCAAATCTCATTTGACCGAAGATGACTTTACAAAGTCCGCCAAGCTATATTATAACTTCCCGTTGACTTTAACGGGAGATTCCAAATCTCATTTGACCAAAGATGACCTTGCAAAGTCCGCCAAGCTATATTATAACTTCCCGTTGACTTTAACGGGAGATTCCAAATCTCATTTGGCCGAATATGATCGAACAATGTCCGCCAAGCTATTTTGTAAATTCCCGTTGACATTCATGGGAGATTCCAAATCTCATTTAGCCGAAGAAGACCCAACAAAGTCCACCAAGCTATTTTGTAAATTCCCGTTGACATTCATGGGAGATTCCAAATCTCTTTGACCGAAGATGACCTTACAAAGTCCGCCAAGCTATATTATAACTTCCCGTTGACTTAAACGGGAGATTCCAAATCTCATTTGGCCGAATATGATCGAACAAAGGCCGCAAAGATATTTTGAAACTTCCCGTTTACGATCACGGGTGATTCCAAATCTCATTTGACCGAATATGACCCAATAAAGTCCGCCAAGCAATATTATTACTTCCCGTTGTCTTTAACGGGAGATTCCAAATATCATTTGGCCGAATATGATTGAACAAAGTCCGCCAAGCTATATTGAATCTTCCCGTTAACGTTCACGGGAGATCCCAAATCTCATTTGACCGAAGATGACCCGCAATGTCCGGCAAGCTATATTATAACTTTTCGTTGACTTTAACGGGAGATTCCAAATCTCATTTGGCCGAATATGATCGAACAAAGTCTGCCAAGCTATATTGAAACTTCCCGTTGACGTTCACGGGAGATTCCAAATCTCATTTGACCGAAGATGTCCCACAAAGTCCGCCAAGCTATAATATAACTTCCCGTTGACTTTAACGGGAGATTCCAAATCTCATTTAGCCGAAGAAGACCCAACAAAGTCCGCCAAGCTATTTTGAAACTTCCCGTTGACGTTCACGGGAGATTCGAAATCTCATTTGGCCGAATACGATCGAACAAAGTCCGCCAAGCTATATTGAAACTTCCCGTTGACGTTCACGGGAGATTCCAAATCTCATTTGACCGAATATGACCCAACAAAGTCCGCCAAGCTATATTATAACTCCCCGTTGACTTTAACGGGAGATTCCAAATCTCAATTGGCCGAATATGATCGAACAATGTCCGCCAAGCTATTTTGTAAATTACCGTTGACATTCATGGGAGATTCCAAATCTCATTTAGCCGAAGAAGACCGTACAAAGTCCGCCAAGCTATTTTGAAACTTCCCGTTGACGTTCACGGGAGATTCCAAATCTCATTTGACCGAAGATGACACAACAAAGTCCGCCAAGCTATATTATAACTTCCCGATGACTTAAACGGGAGATTCCAAATCTCATTTGGCCGAATATGATCGAACAATGTCCGCCAAGCTATTTTGTAAATTCCCGTTGACATTTATGGGAGATTCCAAATCTCATTTAGCCGAAGAAGACCCAACAAAGTCCGCCAAGCTATTTTGAAACTTCCCGTTGACGTTCACGGGAGATTCCAAATCTCATTTGACCGAAGACGACCCAACAAAGTCCGCCAAGCTATATTATAACTTCCCGTTGACTTTAACGGGAGATTCCAAATCTCATTTGACCGAAGATGACCCAACAAAGTCCGCCAAGCTTTGTTATAACTTCCCTTTGACTTTAACGGGAGATTCCAAATCACATTTGGCCGAATACGATTAACAAAGTCCGCCAAGCTATATTGAAACTTCCCGTTGACGTTCACGGGAGATTCCAAATCTCATTTGACCGAAGACGACCCAACAAAGACCGCCAAGCTATATTATAACTTCCCGTTGACTTTAACGGGAGATTCCAAATCTCATTTGGCCGAATATGATCGAACAATGTCCGCCAAGCTATTTTGTAAATTCCCAATGACATTCACGGGAGATTCCAAATCTCATTTAGCCGAAGAAGACCCAACAAAGTCCACCAAGCTATTTTGAAACTTCCCGTTGACGTTCACGGGAGATTCCAAATCTCATTTGACCGAAGATGACCCAACAAAGTCCGCCAAGCTATATTATAACTTCCCGTTGACTTTAACGGGAGATTCCAAATCTCATTTGACCGAAGATGACCCAACAAAGTCCGCCAAGCTATATTATAACTTCCCGTTGACTTTAACGGGAGATTCCAAATCTCATTTGGCCGTATACGATCAAACAAAGTCCGCCAAGCTATATTGAAACTTCCCGTTGACGTTCACGGGAGATTCCAAATCTCATTTGACCGAAGACGACCCGACAAAGTCCGCCAAGCTATATTATAACTTCCCGTTGACTTTAACGGGAATTTCCAAATCTCATTTGGCCGTATACGATCGAACAAAGTCCGCCAAGCTATATTGAATCTTCCCGTTGACTTTAACGGGAGATTCCAAATCTCATTTGACCGAAGATGACTTTACAAAGTCCGCCAAGCTATATTATAACTTCCCGTTGACTTTAACGGGAGATTCCAAATCTCATTTGACCGAAGATGACCTTGCAAAGTCCGCCAAGCTATATTATAACTTCCCGTTGACTTTAACGGGAGATTCCAAATCTCATTTGGCCGAATATGATCGAACAATGTCCGCCAAGCTATTTTGTAAATTCCCGTTGACATTCATGGGAGATTCCAAATCTCATTTAGCCGAAGAAGACCCAACAAAGTCCACCAAGCTATTTTGTAAATTCCCGTTGACATTCATGGGAGATTCCAAATCTCTTTGACCGAAGATGACCTTACAAAGTCCGCCAAGCTATATTATAACTTCCCGTTGACTTAAACGGGAGATTCCAAATCTCATTTGGCCGAATATGATCGAACAAAGGCCGCCAAGATATTTTGAAACTTCCCGTTTACGATCACGGGTGATTCCAAATCTCATTTGACCGAATATGACCCAATAAAGTCCGCCAAGCAATATTATTACTTCCCGTTGTCTTTAACGGGAGATTCCAAATATCATTTGGCCGAATATGATTGAACAAAGTCCGCCAAGCTATATTGAATCTTCCCGTTAACGTTCACGGGAGATCCCAAATCTCATTTGACCGAAGATGACCCAACAATGTCCGGCAAGCTATATTATAACTTTTCGTTGACTTTAACGGGAGATTCCAAATCTCATTTGGCCGAATATGATCGAACAAAGTCTGCCAAGCTATATTGAAACTTCCCGTTGACGTTCACGGGAGATTCCAAATCTCATTTGACCGAAGATGTCCCACAAAGTCCGCCAAGCTATAATATAACTTCCCGTTGACTTTAACGGGAGATTCCAAATCTCATTTGTCCGAAGATGACCCAACAAAGTCCGCCAAGCTATATTATAACTTCCCGTTGACTTTAACGGGAGATTCCAAATCTCATTTGGCCGAATACGATTGAACAAAGTCCGCCAAGCTATATTGAAACTTCCCGTTGACGTTTACGGGAGATTCCAAATCTCATTTGACCGAAGACGACCCAACAAAGTCCGCCAAGCTATATTATAACCTCCCGTTGACTTTAACGGGAGATTCCAAATCTCATTTGACCGAAGATGACCCAACAAAGTCCGCCAAGCTTTATTATAACTTCCCTTTGACTTTAACGGGAGATTCCAAATCTCATTTGGCCGAATACGATTAACAAAGTCCGCCAAGCTATATTGAAACTTCCCGTTGACGTTCACGGGAAATTCCAAATCTCATTTGACCGAAGACGACCCAACAAAGTCCGCCAAGCTATATTATAACTTACCGTTGACTTTAACGGGAGATTCCAAATCTCATTTGGCCGAATATGATCGAACAATGTCCGCCAAGCTATTTTGTAAATTCCCGTTAACATTCACGGGAGATTCCAAATCTCATTTAGCCGAAGAAGACCCAACAAAGTCCGCCAAGCTATTTTGAAACTTCCCGTTGACGTTCACGGGAGATTCCAAATCTCATTTGACCGAAGACGACCCAACAAAGTCCGCCAAGCTATATTATAACTTCCCGTTGACTTTAACGGGTGATTCCAAATCTCATTTGACCGAAGATGACCCAACAAAGTCCGCCTAGCTATATTGAAACTTCCCGTTGACGTTCACGGGAGATTCGAAATCTCATTTGGCCGAATACGATCGAACAAAGTCCGCCAAGCTATATTGAAACTTCCCGTTGACGTTCACGGGAGATTCCAAATCTCATTTGACCGAATATGACCCAACAAAGTCCGCCAAGCTATATTATAACTCCCCGTTGACTTTAACGGGAGATTCCAAATCTCAATTGGCCGAATATGATCGAACAATGTCCGCCAAGCTATTTTGTAAATTACCGTTGACATTCATGGGAGATTCCAAATCTCATTTGACCGAAGATGACACAACAAAGTCCGCCAAGCTATATTATAACTTCCCGATGACTTAAACGGGAGATTCCAAATCTCATTTGGCCGAATATGATCGAACAATGTCCGCCAAGCTATTTTGTAAATTCCCGTTGACATTCATGGGAGATTCCAAATCTCATTTAGCCGAAGAAGACCCAACAAAGTCCGCCAAGCTATTTTGAAACTTCCCGTTGACGTTCACGGGAGATTCCAAATCTCATTTGACCGAAGACGACCCAACAAAGTCCGCCAAGCTATATTATAACTTCCCGTTGACGTTCACGGGAGATTCCAAATCTCATTTGACCGAAGATGACCCAACAAAGTCCGCCAAGCTATATTATAACTTCCCGTTGACTTTAACGGGAGATCCCAAATCTCATTTGACCGAAGATGACCCAACAAAGTCCGCCAAGCTATATTATAACTTCCCGTTGACTTTAACGGGAGATTCCAAATCTCATTTGGCCGTATACGATCATACAAGGTCCGCCAAGCTATATTAAAACTTCCCGTTGACGTTCACGGGAGATTCCAAATCTCATTTGACCGAAGACGACCCGACAAAGTCCGCCAAGCTATATTATAACTTCCCGTTGACTTTAACGGGAATTTCCAAATCTCATTTGGCCGTATACGATCGAACAAAGTCCGCCAAGCTATATTGAAACTTCCCGTTGACTTTAACGGGAGATTCCAAATCTCATTTGACCGAAGATGACTTTACAAAATCCGCCAAGCTATATTATAACTTCCCGTTGACTTTAACGGGAGATTCCAAATCTCATTTGACCGAAGATGACCTTGCAAAGTCCGCCAAGCTATATTATAACTTCCCGTTGACTTTAACGGGAGATTCCAAATCTCATTTGGCCGAATATGATCGAACAATGTCCGCCAAGCTATTTTGTAAATTCCCGTTGACATTCATGGGAGATTCCAAATCTCATTTAGCCGAAGAAGACCCAACAAAGTCCACCAAGCTATTTTGTAAATTCCCGTTGACATTCATGGGAGATTCCAAATCTCTTTGACCGAAGATGACCTTACAAAGTCCGCCAAGCTATATTATAACTTCCCGTTGACTTAAACGGGAGATTCCAAATCTCATTTGGCCGAATATGATCGAACAAAGGCCGCCAAGATATTTTGAAACTTCCCGTTTACGATCACGGGTGATTCCAAATCTCATTTGACCGAATATGACCCAATAAAGTCCGCCAAGCAATATTATTACTTCCCGTTGTCTTTAACGGGAGATTCCAAATATCATTTGGCCGAATATGATTGAACAAAGTCCGCCAAGCTATATTGAATCTTCCCGTTAACGTTCACGGGAGATCCCAAATCTCATTTGACCGAAGATGACCCAACAATGTCCGGCAAGCTATATTATAACTTTTCGTTGACTTTAACGGGAGATTCCAAATCTCATTTGGCCGAATATGATCGAACAAAGTCTGCCAAGCTATATTGAAACTTCCCGTTGACGTTCACGGGAGATTCCAAATCTCATTTGACCGAAGATGTCCCACAAAGTCCGCCAAGCTATAATATAACTTCCCGTTGACTTTAACGGGAGATTCCAAATCTCATTTGTCCGAAGATGACCCAACAAAGTCCGCCAAGCTATATTATAACTTCCCGTTGACTTTAACGGGAGATTCCAAATCTCATTTGGCCGAATACGATTGAACAAAGTCCGCCAAGCTATATTGAAACTTCCCGTTGACGTTTACGGGAGATTCCAAATCTCATTTGACCGAAGACGACCCAACAAAGTCCGCCAAGCTATATTATAACCTCCCGTTGACTTTAACGGGAGATTCCAAATCTCATTTGACCGAAGATGACCCAACAAAGTCCGCCAAGCTTTATTATAACTTCCCTTTGACTTTAACGGGAGATTCCAAATCTCATTTGGCCGAATACGATTAACAAAGTCCGCCAAGCTATATTGAAACTTCCCGTTGACGTTCACGGGAAATTCCAAATCTCATTTGACCGAAGACGACCCAACAAAGTCCGCCAAGTTATATTTTAACTTACCGTTGTCTTTAACGGGAGATTCCAAATCTCATTTGGCCGAATATGATCGAACAATGTCCGCCAAGCTATTTTGTAAATTCCCGTTAACATTCACGGGAGATTCCAAATCTCATTTAGCCGAAGAAGACCCAACAAAGTCCGCCAAGCTATTTTGAAACTTCCCGTTGACGTTCACGGGAGATTCCAAATCTCATTTGACCGAAGACGACCCAACAAAGTCCGCCAAGCTATATTATAACTTCCCGTTGACTTTAACGGGTGATTCCAAATCTCATTTGACCGAAGATGACCCAACAAAGTCCGCCTAGCTTTATTATAACTTCCCTTTGACTTTAACGGGAGATTCCAAATCTCATTTGGCCGAATACGATTAACAAAGTCCGCCAAGCTATATTGAAACTTCCCGTTGACGTTCACGGCAGATTCGAAATCTCATTTGGCCGAATACGATCGAACAAAGTCCGCCAAGCTATATTGAAACTTCCCGTTGACGTTCACGGGAGATTCCAAATCTCATTTGACCGAATATGACCCAACAAAGTCCGCCAAGCTATATTATAACTTCCTGTTGACTTTAACGGGAGATTCCAAATCTCATTTGACCGAAGATGATTACAAAGTCCGCCAAGCTATATTATAACTTCCCGTTGACTTTAACGGGAGATTCCAAATCTCATTTGGCCGAATATGATTGAACAAAGGCCGCCAAGCTATGTTGAAACTTCCCGTTGACGTTCACGGGTGATTCCAAATCTCATTTGACCGAATATGACCCAACAAAGTCCGCCAAGCTATATTATAACTTCCCGTTGACTTTAACGGGAGATTACAAATCTCATTTGACCAAAGATGACCCAACAAAGTCCGCTAAGCTATATTATAACTTTCCGTTGACTTTAACGGGAGATTCCAAATCTCATTTGGCCAAATATGATCGAACAAAGTCCGCCAAGCTATTTTGAAACTTTCCGTTGACATTCACGGGAGATTCCAAATCTCATTTAGCCGAAGAAGACCCAACAAAGTCCGCCAAGCTATTTTGAAACTTCCCGTTGACGTTCACGGGAGATATAAATCTCATTTGACCGACGATGACCCAACAAAGTCAGCCAAGCTATATTATAACTTCCCGTTGACTTTAACGGGAGATTCCAAATCTCATTTGGCCGAATATGATCAAAAAAGTCCGCCAAGCTATATTGAAACTTCCCGTTGACGTTAACGGGACATTCCAAATCTCATTTAGCCGAAGAAGACCCTACAAAGTCCGCCAAGCTATTTTGAAATTTCCCGTTGACGTTCACGGGAGATCCCAAATCTCATTTGACCGAAGAAGACCCAACAAAGTCCGCCAAGCTATATTATAACTTCCCGTTGACTTTAACGGGAAATTCTTAATCTCATTTGGCCGAATATGATCGAACAAAGTCCGCCAAGCTAATTTGAAACTTCCCGTTGACGTTCACGGGAGATTCCAAATCTCATTTAGCCGAAGAAGACCCAACAAAGTCTGCCAAGCTATTTTGAAACTTCCCGTTGACGTTCACGGGAGATTCCAAATCTCATCTGACCGAATATGACCCAACAAAGTCCGCCAAGCTATATTATAACTTCCCGTTGACTTTAACGGGAGATTCCAAATCTCATTTGACCGAAGACGATCGAACAAAGTCCGCCAAGCTATATTAAAACTTCCCGTTGACGTTCACGGGAGATTCCAAATCTCATTTGGTCGAATATGATTGAACAAAGGCCGCCAAGCTATATTATAACTTCCCGTTGACTTTAACGGGAGATTCTAAATCTCATTTGGCCGAATATGATTGAACAAAGGCCGCCAAGCTATGTTGAAACTTCTCGTTGACGTTCACGGGAGATTCCAAATCTCATCTGACCGAATATGACCCAACAAAGTCCGCCAAGCTTAATTATAACTTCCCGTTGACTTTAACGGGAGATTCCAAATCTCATTTGACCGAAGACGATCGAACAAAGTCCGCCAAGCTATATTTAAACTTCCCGTTGACTTTAACGGGAGATTCTTAATCTCATTTGGCCGAATATGATCGAACAAAGTCCGCCAAGCTATTTTGAAACTTCCCGTTGACGTTCACGTGAGATTCCAAATCTCATTTAGCCGAAGAAGACCCAACAAAGTCCGCCAAGCTATTTTGAAACTTCCCGTTGACGTTCACGGGAGATTCCAAATCTCATCTGACCAAATATGACCCAACAAAGTCCGCCAAGCTATATTATAACTTCCCGTTGACTTTAACGGGAGATTCCAAATCTCATTTGACCGAAGACGACCCAACAAAGTCCGCCAAGCTATATTATAACTTCCCGTTGACTTTAACGGGAGATTCGAAATCTCAATTGGCCGAATATGATCGAACAATGTCCGCCAAGCTATTTTGTAAATTCCCGTTGACAATTATGGGAGATTCCAAATCTCATTTGACCGAAGAAGACCCAACAAAGTCCACCAAGCTATTTTGAAACTTCCCGTTGACGTTCACAGGTGATTCCAAATCTCATTTGACCGAAGATGACCCAACAAAGTCCGCCAAGCTATATTATAACTTCCCGTTGACTTTAATGGGAGATTCCAAATCTCTTTGACCGAAGATGACCTTACAAAGTCCGCCAAGCTATATTATAACTTCCCTTTGAATTAAACGGGAGATTCCAAATCTCATTTGGCCGAATATGATCGTACAAAGGCCGCCAAGCTATTTTGAAACTTCCCGTTGACGATCACGAGTGATTCCAAATCTCATTTGACCGAATATGACCCAATAAAGTCCGCCAAGCTATATTATAACTTCCCGTTGTCTTTAACGGGAGATTCCAAATCTCATTTGGCCGAATATGATTGAACAAAGTCCGCCAAGCTATATTGAATCTTCCCGTTAACGTTCACGGGAGATTCCAAATCTCATTTGGCCGAATGTGATTGAACAAAGGCCGCCAAGCTATTTTGAAACTTCCCGTTGACGATCACGAGTGATTCCAAATCTCATTTGACCGAATATGACCCAATAAAGTCCGCCAAGCTATAGTATAACTTCCCGTTGTCTTTAACGGAAGATTCCAAATCTCATTTGGCCGAATATGATTGAACAAAGTCCGCTAAGCTATATTGAAACTTCCCGTTAACGTTCACGGGAGATCCCAAATCTCATTTGACCGAAGATGACCCAACCAAGTCCGCCAAGCTTTATTATAACTTCCCGTTGACCTTAACGGGAGATTCCAAATGTCATTTGGCCAAATATGATCGAACAAAGTCCGCCAAGCTATTTTGAAACTTCCCGTTGACGTTCACGGGAGAATCCAAATATCATTTGGCCGAATATGATCGAACAATGCCCGCCAAGCAATTTTGTAACTTCCCGTTGACGTTCACGGGAGATTCCAAATCTCATTTAGCCGAAGAAGACCCAACAAAGTCCGCCAAGCTATTTTGAAACTTCCCGTTGACGTTCACGGGAGATTCCAAATCTCATTTGACCGAAGATGACCCAACAAAGTCCGCCAAGCTATATTATAACTTCCCGTTGACTTTAACGGGAGATTCCAAATCTCATTTGGCCGAATACGATCAACAAAGTCCGCCAAGCTATATTGAAACTTCCCGTTGACGTTCACGGGAGATTCCAAATCTCATTTGACCGAAGACGACCCAACAAAGTCCGCCAAGCTATATTATAACTTCCCGTTGACTTTAACGGGAGATTCCAAATCTCAATTGGCCGAATATGATCGAACAATGTCCGCCAAGCTATTTTGTAAATTACCTGTGACATTCATGGGAGATTCCAAATCTCATTTAGCCGAAGAAGACCGTACAAAGTCCACCAAGCTATTTTGAAACTTCCCGTTGACGTTCACGGGAGATTCCAAATCTCATTTGACCGAAGATGACCCAACAAAGTCCGCCAAGCTATATTATAACTTCCCGATGACTTTAACGGGAGATTCCAAATCTCATTTGGCCGAATATGATCGAACAATGTCCGCCAAGCTATTTTGTAAATTCCCGTTGACATTCATGGGAGATTCCAAATCTCATTTAGCCGAAGAAGACCCAACAAAGTCCGCCAAGCTATTTTGAAACTTCCCGTTGACTTTAACGGGAGATTCCAAATCTCACTTGACCGAAGATGACCCAAAAAAGTCCGCCAAGCTATATTATAACTTCCCGTTGACTTTAACGGGAGATTCCAAATCTCATTTGGCCGAATACGATCTAACAAAGCCGCCAAGCTTTATTGAAACTTCCCGTTGACGTTCACGGGAGATTCCAAATCTCATTTGACCGAAGACGACCCAACAAAGTCCGCCAAGCTATATTATAACTTCCCGTTGACTTTAACGGGTGATTCCAAATCTCATTTGGCCGAAGATGACCCAACAAAGTCCGCTAAGCTTTATTATAACTTCCCTTTTACTTTAACGGGAGATTCCAAATCTCATTTGGCCGAATACGATTAACAAAGTCCGCCAAGCTATATTGAAACTTCCCGTTGACGTTCACGGGAGATTCCAAATCTCATTTGACCGAAGACGATCGATAAAAGTCCGCCAAGCTATATTGAAACTTCCCGTTGACGTTCACGGGAAATTCCAAATCTCATTTGACCGAATATGACCCAACAAAATCCGCCAAGCTATATTATAACTTCCCGTTGACTTTAACGGGAGATTCCAAATCTAAATTGGCCGAATATGATCGAACAATGTCCGCCAAGCTATTTTGTAAATTCCCGTTGACATTCATGGGAGATTCCAAATCTCATTTAGCCGAAGAAGACCCAACAAAGTCCGCCAAACTATTTTGAAACTTCCCGTTGACGTTCACGGGAGATTCCAAATCTCACTTGACCGAAGATGACCCAACAAAGTCCGCCAAGCTATATTATAACTTCCTGTTGACTTTAACGGGAGATTCCAAATCTCATTTGGCCGAATACGATCGAACAAAGACCGCCAAGCTATATTGAAACTTCCCGTTGACGTTCACGGGAGATTCCAAATCTCATTTGACCGAAGACGACCCAACAAAGTCCGCCAAGCTATTTTGAAACTTCCCGTTGACGTTCACGGGAGATTCCAAATCTCATTTGACCGAAGACGACCCAACAAAGTCCGCCAAGCTATATTATAACTTCCCGTTGACTTTAACGGGTGATTCCAAATCTCATTTGACCGAAGATGACCCAACAAAGTCCGCCAAGCTTTATTATAACTTCCCTTTGACTTTACGGGAGATTCCAAATCTCATTTGGCCGAATACGATTAACAAAGTCCGCCAAGTTATATTTAAACTTCCCGTTGACGGTCACGGGAGATTCCAAATCTCATTTGACCGAAGACGACCCAACAAAGTCCGCCAAGCTATATTATAACTTCCCGTTGACTTTAACGGGAGATTCCAAAACTCATTTGGCCGAATATGATCGAACAATGTCCGCCAAGAAATTTGGAAAATTCCCGTTGACGTTCACGGGAGATTCCAAATCTCATTTAGCCGAAGAAGACGCAACAAAGTCCGCCAAGCTATTTTGAAACTTCCCGTTGACGTTCACGGGAGATTCCAAATCTCATTTGGCCGAATACGATCGAACAAAGTCCGCCAAGCTATATTGAAACTTCCCGTTGACGTTCACGGGAAATTCCAAATCTCATTTGACCGAATATGACCCAACAAAGTCCGCCAAGCTATATTATAACTTCCCGTTGACTTTAACGGGAGATTCCAAATCTCAATTGGCCGAATATGATCGAACAATGTCCGCTAAGCTATTTTGTAAATTACCGTTGACATTCATGGGAGATTCCAAATCTCATTTAGCCGAAGAAGACCGTACAAAGTCCGCCAAGCTATTTTGAAACTTCCCGTTGACGTTCACGGGAGATTCAAAATCTCATTTGACCGAAGATGACCCAACAAAGTCCGCCAAGCTATATTATAACTTCCCAATGACTTTAACGGGAGATTCCAAATCTCATTTGCCCGAATATGATCGAAAAATGTCCGCCAAGCTATTTTGTAAATTCCCGTTGACATTCATGGGAGATTCCAAATCTCATTTAGCCGAAGAAGACCCAACAAAGTCCGCCAAGCTATTTTGAAACTTCCCGTTGACGTTCACGGGAGATTCCAAATCTCACTTGACCGAAGATGACCCAACAAAGTCCGCCAAGCTATATTATAACTTCCCGTTGACTTTAACGGGAGATTCCAAATCTCATTTGACCGAAGATGACCCAACAAAGTCCGCCAAGCTATATTATAACTTCCCGTTGACTTTAACGGGAGATTCCAAATCTCATTTGGCCGAATACGATCGAACAAAGTCCGCCAAGCTATATTGAAACTTCCCGTTGACGTTTACAGGAGATTCCAAATCTCATTTGACCGAAGACGACACAACAAAGTCCGCCAAGCTATATTATAACTTCCCGTTGACTTTAACGGGAGATTCCAAATCTCATTTGACCGAAGATGACCCAACAAAGTCCGCCAAGCTTTATTATAACTTCCCTTTGACTTTAACGGGAGATTCCAAATCTCATTTGGCCGAATACGATTGACAAAGTCCGCCAAGCTATATTGAAACTTCCCGTTGACGTTCACGGGAAATTCCAAATCTCATTTGACCGAAGACGACCCAACAAAGTCCGCCAAGCTATATTATAACTTCCCGTTGACTTTAACGGGAGATTCCAAATCTCATTTGGCCGAATATGAATGAACAATGTCCGCCAAGCTATTTTGTAAATTCCCGTTGACATTCACGGGAGATTCCAAATCTCATTTAGCCGAAGAAGACCCAACAAAGTCCGCCAAGCTATTTTGAATATTCCCGTTGACGTTCACGGGAGATTCCAAATCTCATTTGACCGAAGATGACCCAACAAAGTCCGCCAAGCTATATTATAACTTCCCGTTGACTTTAACGGGAGATTCCAAATCTCATTTGACCGAAGATGACCCAACAAAGTCCGCCAAGCTATATTATAACTTCCCGTTGACTTTAACGGGAGATTCCAAATCTCATTTGGCCGAATACGATTAACAAAGTCCGCCAAGCTATATTGAATCTTCCCGTTGACGTTCACGGGAGATTCCAAATCTCATTTGACCGAAGATGACCCAACAAAGTCCGCCAAGCTATATTATAACTTCCCGTTGACTTTAACGGGAGATTCCAAATCTCATTTGACCGAAGACGACCCAACAAAGTCCGCCAAGCTATATTATAACTTCCCGTTGACTTTAACGGGAGATTCCAAAACTCATTTGGCCGAATATGATCGAACAATGTCCGTCAAGAAATTTGGAAAATTCTCGTTGACGTTCACGGGAGATTCCAAATCTCATTTAGCCGGAGAAGACCCAACAAAGTCCGCCAAGCTATTTTGAAACTTCCCGTTGACGTTCACGGGAGATTCGAAATCTCATTTGGCCGAATATGATCGAACTAAGTCCGCCAAGCTATATTGAAACTTCCCGTTGACGTTCACGGGAGATTCCAAATCTCATTTGACCGAATATGACCCAACAAAGTCCGCCAAGCTATATTATAACTTCCCGTTGACTTTAACGGGAGATTCCAAATCTCATTTGGCCGAATATGATCGAACAAAGTCCGCCAAGCTATATTGAAACTATCCGTTGTCGTTCACGGAAGATTCCAAATCTCATTTAGCCGAAGATGACCCAACAAAGTCCGCCAAGCTATTTTGAAACTTCCCATTGACGTTCACGGGAGATTTAATCTCATTTGAACGAAGACGACCCAACAAAGTCCGCCATGCTATATTATATCTTCCCTTTGACTTGAACGGGAGATTCCAAATCTCATTTGGCCGAATATGATCGAACAATGTCCGCCAAGCTATTTTGTAAATTCCCGTTGACGTTAACGGGAGATTCCAAATCTCATTTAGCCGAAGAAGACTCTACAAAGTACGCCAAGCTATTTTGAAACTTCCCGTTGACGTTCACGGGAGATTCCAAATCTCATTTGACCGACGATGACCCAACAAAGTCCGCCAAGCTATATTATAACTTCCCGTTGACTTTAACGGGAGATTCCAAATGTCATTTGGCCGAATATGATTGAAAAAGTCCGCCAAGCTATATTAAATCTTCCTGTTAACGTTCACGGGAGATCCCAAATCTCATTTGACCGAAGAAGACCCAACAAAGTCCACCAAGCTATTTTGAAACTTCCCGTTGACGTTCACAGGTGATTCCAAATCTCATTTGACCGAAGATGACCCAACAAAGTCCGCCAAGCTATATTATAACTTCCCGTTGACTTTAACGGGAGATTCCAAATCTCATTTGACCGAAGATGACCCAACAAAGTCCGCCAAGCTATATTATAACTTCCCGTTGACTTTAACGGGAGATTCCAAATCTCATTTGGCCGAATACGATCGAACAAAGTCCGCCAAGCTATATTGAAACTTCCCGTTGACGTTCACGGGAGATTCCAAATCCATTTTGACCGAAGACGACCCAACAAAGTCCGCCAAGCTATATTATAACTTCCCGTTGACTTTAACGGGAGATTCCAAATCTCATTTGACCGAAGATGACCCAACAAAGTCCGCCAAGCTTTATTATAACTTCCCTTTGACTTTAACGGGAGATTCCAAATCTCATTTGGCCGAATACGATTAACAAAGTCCGCCAAGAATATATTGAAACTTCCCGTTGACGTTCACGGGAGATTCCAAATCTCATTTGACCGAAGACGACCCAACAAAGTCCGCCAAGCTATATTATAACTTCCCGTTGACTTTAACGGGATATTCCAAATCTCATTTGGCCGAATATGATCGAACAATGTCCGCCAAGCTATTTTGTAAATTCCCGTTGACATTCACGGGAGATTCCAAATCTCATTTAGCCGAAGAAGACCCAACAAAGTACGCCAAGCTATATTATAACTTCCCGTTGACTTTAACGGGAGATTCCAAATCTCATTTGACCGAAGATGACCCAACAAAGTCCGCCAAGCTATATTATAAATTCCCGTTGACTTTAACGGGAGATTCCAAATCGCATTTGGCCGTATACGATCGAACAAAGTCCGCCAAGCTATATTGAAACTTCCCGTTGACGTTCACGGGAGATTCCAAATCTCATTTGACCGAAGACGACCCAACAAAGTCCGCCAAGCTATATTATAACTTCCCGTTGACTTTAACGGGAGATTCCAAATCTCATTTGGCCGAATATGATCGAACAATGTCCGCCAAGCTATTTTGTAAATTCCCGTTGACATTCATGGGAGATTCCAAATCTCATTTAGCCGAAGAAGACCCAACAAAGTCCACCAAGCTATTTTGAAACTTCCCGTTGACGTTCACAGGTGATTCCAAATCTCATTTGACCGAAGATGACCCAACAAAGTCCGCCAAGCTATATTATAACTTCCCGTTGACTTAAACGGGAGATTCCAAATCTCATTTGGCCGAATACGATTAACAAAGTCCGCCAAGCTATATTGAAACTTCCCGTTGACGTTCACGGGAGATTCCAAATCTCATTTGACCGAAGACGACCCAACAACGTCCGCCAAGCTATATTATAACTTCCCGTTGACTTTAACGGGAGATTCGAAAACTCATTTGGCCGAATATGATCGAACAATGTCCGCCAAGAAATTTGGAAAATTCCCGTTGACGTTCACGGGAGATTCCAAATCTCATTTAGCCGAAGAAGACCCAACAAAGTCCGCCAAGCTATTTTGAAACTTCCCGTTGACGTTCACGGGAGATTCGAAATCTCATTTGGCCGAATACGATCGAACAAAGTCCGCCAAGCTATATTGAAACTTCCCGTTGACGTTCACGGGAGATTCCAAATCTCATTTGACCGAATATGACCCAACAAAGTCCGCCAAGCTATATTATAACTCCCCGTTGACTTTAACGGGAGATTCCAAATCTCAATTGGCCGAATATGATCGAACAATGTCCGCCAAGCTATTTTGTAAATTACCGTTGACATTCATGGGAGATTCCAAATCTCATTTAGCCGAAGAAGACCGTACAAAGTCCGCCAAGCTATTTTGAAACTTCCCGTTGACGTTCACGGGAGATTCCAAATCTCATTTGACCGAAGATGACACAACAAAGTCCGCCAAGCTATATTATAACTTCCCGATGACTTAAACGGGAGATTCCAAATCTCATTTGGCCGAATATGATCGAACAATGTCCGCCAAGCTATTTTGTAAATTCCCGTTGACATTTATGGGAGATTCCAAATCTCATTTAGCCGAAGAAGACCCAACAAAGTCCGCCAAGCTATTTTGAAACTTCCCGTTGACGTTCACGGGAGATTCCAAATCTCATTTGACCGAAGACGACCCAACAAAGTCCGCCAAGCTATATTATAACTTCCCGTTGACTTTAACGGGAGATTCCAAATCTCATTTGACCGAAGATGACCCAACAAAGTCCGCCAAGCTTTATTATAACTTCCCTTTGACTTTAACGGGAGATTCCAAATCTCATTTGGCCGAATACGATTAACAAAGTCCGCCAAGCTATATTGAAACTTCCCGTTGACGTTCACGGGAGATTCCAAATCTCATTTGACCGAAGACGACCCAACAAAGTCCGCCAAGCTATATTATAACTTCCCGTTGACTTTAACGGGAGATTCCAAATCTCATTTGGCCTAATATGATCGAACAATGTCCGCCAAGCTATTTTGTAAATTCCCGTTGACATTCACGGGAGATTCCAAATCTCATTTAGCCGAAGAAGACCCAACAAAGTCCACCAAGCTATTTTGAAACTTCCCGTTGACGTTCACGGGAGATTCCAAATCTCATTTGACCGAAGATGACCCAACAAAGTCCGCCAAGCTATATTATAACTTCCCGATGACTTTAACGGGAGATTCCAAATCTCATTTGACCGAAGATGACCCAACAAAGTCCGCCAAGCTATATTATAACTTCCCGTTGACTTTAACGGGAGATTCCAAATCTCATTTGGCCGTATACGATCAAACAAAGTCCGCCAAGCTATATTGAAACTTCCCGTTGACGTTCACGGGAGATTCCAAATCTCATTTGACCGAAGACGACCCGACAAAGTCCGCCAAGCTATATTATAACTTCCCGTTGACTTTAACGGGAATTTCCAAATCTCATTTGGCCGTATACGATCGAACAAAGTCCGCCAAGCTATATTGAAACTTCCCGTTGACTTTAACGGGAGATTCCAAATCTCATTTGACCGAAGATGACTTTACAAAGTCCGCCAAGCTATATTATAACTTCCCGTTGACTTTAACGGGAGATTCCAAATCTCATTTGACCAAAGATGACCTTGCAAAGTCCGCCAAGCTATATTATAACTTCCCGTTGACTTTAACGGGAGATTCCAAATCTCATTTGGCCGAATATGATCGAACAATGTCCGCCAAGCTATTTTGTAAATTCCCGTTGACATTCATGGGAGATTCCAAATCTCATTTAGCCGAAGAAGACCCAACAAAGTCCACCAAGCTATTTTGTAAATTCCCGTTGACATTCATGGGAGATTCCAAATCTCTTTGACCGAAGATGACCTTACAAAGTCCGCCAAGCTATATTATAACTTCCCGTTGACTTAAACGGGAGATTCCAAATCTCATTTGGCCGAATATGATCGAACAAAGGCCGCAAAGATATTTTGAAACTTCCCGTTTACGATCACGGGTGATTCCAAATCTCATTTGACCGAATATGACCCAATAAAGTCCGCCAAGCAATATTATTACTTCCCGTTGTCTTTAACGGGAGATTCCAAATATCATTTGGCCGAATATGATTGAACAAAGTCCGCCAAGCTATATTGAATCTTCCCGTTAACGTTCACGGGAGATCCCAAATCTCATTTGACCGAAGATGACCCGCAATGTCCGGCAAGCTATATTATAACTTTTCGTTGACTTTAACGGGAGATTCCAAATCTCATTTGGCCGAATATGATCGAACAAAGTCTGCCAAGCTATATTGAAACTTCCCGTTGACGTTCACGGGAGATTCCAAATCTCATTTGACCGAAGATGTCCCACAAAGTCCGCCAAGCTATAATATAACTTCCCGTTGACTTTAACGGGAGATTCCAAATCTCATTTAGCCGAAGAAGACCCAACAAAGTCCGCCAAGCTATTTTGAAACTTCCCGTTGACGTTCACGGGAGATTCGAAATCTCATTTGGCCGAATACGATCGAACAAAGTCCGCCAAGCTATATTGAAACTTCCCGTTGACGTTCACGGGAGATTCCAAATCTCATTTGACCGAATATGACCCAACAAAGTCCGCCAAGCTATATTATAACTCCCCGTTGACTTTAACGGGAGATTCCAAATCTCAATTGGCCGAATATGATCGAACAATGTCCGCCAAGCTATTTTGTAAATTACCGTTGACATTCATGGGAGATTCCAAATCTCATTTAGCCGAAGAAGACCGTACAAAGTCCGCCAAGCTATTTTGAAACTTCCCGTTGACGTTCACGGGAGATTCCAAATCTCATTTGACCGAAGATGACACAACAAAGTCCGCCAAGCTATATTATAACTTCCCGATGACTTAAACGGGAGATTCCAAATCTCATTTGGCCGAATATGATCGAACAATGTCCGCCAAGCTATTTTGTAAATTCCCGTTGACATTTATGGGAGATTCCAAATCTCATTTAGCCGAAGAAGACCCAACAAAGTCCGCCAAGCTATTTTGAAACTTCCCGTTGACGTTCACGGGAGATTCCAAATCTCATTTGACCGAAGACGACCCAACAAAGTCCGCCAAGCTATATTATAACTTCCCGTTGACTTTAACGGGAGATTCCAAATCTCATTTGACCGAAGATGACCCAACAAAGTCCGCCAAGCTTTGTTATAACTTCCCTTTGACTTTAACGGGAGATTCCAAATCACATTTGGCCGAATACGATTAACAAAGTCCGCCAAGCTATATTGAAACTTCCCGTTGACGTTCACGGGAGATTCCAAATCTCATTTGACCGAAGACGACCCAACAAAGACCGCCAAGCTATATTATAACTTCCCGTTGACTTTAACGGGAGATTCCAAATCTCATTTGGCCGAATATGATCGAACAATGTCCGCCAAGCTATTTTGTAAATTCCCAATGACATTCACGGGAGATTCCAAATCTCATTTAGCCGAAGAAGACCCAACAAAGTCCACCAAGCTATTTTGAAACTTCCCGTTGACGTTCACGGGAGATTCCAAATCTCATTTGACCGAAGATGACCCAACAAAGTCCGCCAAGCTATATTATAACTTCCCGTTGACTTTAACGGGAGATTCCAAATCTCATTTGACCGAAGATGACCCAACAAAGTCCGCCAAGCTATATTATAACTTCCCGTTGACTTTAACGGGAGATTCCAAATCTCATTTGGCCGTATACGATCAAACAAAGTCCGCCAAGCTATATTGAAACTTCCCGTTGACGTTCACGGGAGATTCCAAATCTCATTTGACCGAAGACGACCCGACAAAGTCCGCCAAGCTATATTATAACTTCCCGTTGACTTTAACGGGAATTTCCAAATCTCATTTGGCCGTATACGATCGAACAAAGTCCGCCAAGCTATATTGAATCTTCCCGTTGACTTTAACGGGAGATTCCAAATCTCATTTGACCGAAGATGACTTTACAAAGTCCGCCAAGCTATATTATAACTTCCCGTTGACTTTAACGGGAGATTCCAAATCTCATTTGACCGAAGATGACCTTGCAAAGTCCGCCAAGCTATATTATAACTTCCCGTTGACTTTAACGGGAGATTCCAAATCTCATTTGGCCGAATATGATCGAACAATGTCCGCCAAGCTATTTTGTAAATTCCCGTTGACATTCATGGGAGATTCCAAATCTCATTTAGCCGAAGAAGACCCAACAAAGTCCACCAAGCTATTTTGTAAATTCCCGTTGACATTCATGGGAGATTCCAAATCTCTTTGACCGAAGATGACCTTACAAAGTCCGCCAAGCTATATTATAACTTCCCGTTGACTTAAACGGGAGATTCCAAATCTCATTTGGCCGAATATGATCGTACAAAGGCCGCCGAGATATTTTGAAACTTCCCGTTTACGATCACGGGTGATTCCAAATCTCATTTGACCGAATATGACCCAATAAAGTCCGCCAAGCAATATTATTACTTCCCGTTGTCTTTAACGGGAGATTCCAAATATCATTTGGCCGAATATGATTGAACAAAGTCCGCCAAGCTATATTGAATCTTCCCGTTAACGTTCACGGGAGATCCCAAATCTCATTTGACCGAAGATGACCCAACAATGTCCGGCAAGCTATATTATAACTTTTCGTTGACTTTAACGGGAGATTCCAAATCTCATTTGGCCGAATATGATCGAACAAAGTCTGCCAAGCTATATTGAAACTTCCCGTTGACGTTCACGGGAGATTCCAAATCTCATTTGACCGAAGATGTCCCATAAAGTCCGCCAAGCTATAATATAACTTCCCGTTGACTTTAACGGGAGATTCCAAATCTCATTTGTCCGAATATGATCGAACAAAGTTCGCCAAGCTATATTGAAACTTCCCGTTGACGTTCACGGGAGATTCCAAATCTCATTTAGCCGTAGAAGACCCAACAAAGTCCGCCAAGCAATTTTGAAATTTTAATTCACGTTCACGTCAGAATCCAAATCTCATTTGGCCGAAGATGACACAATAAAGTCCGCCAAGTATTTTTGGAATATCCCGCTGACTTTCATGGGAGATTCTAAATCACATTTGGCCGAATATGACCCAAAAAAGTCCGCCAAGCTATTTCGTATTTTCCCGTTGTCATTCACGGGAGATTCCAAATCTAAATTGGCCGAAGATAACCCAACATTTGACATAAAGAAAGATTGAAATTTGGTTTCGAGGCGTGCTATTGAAATTTAAAATTTTTAATATTTTTATCTACTTTTAATAAAATTTTCAACATTTAACAATATCAATATAATGCACATCAAAAGATGCAGAATTGAAAAGAGAGTAAACCCTGAAAATATCACTTTGAAATCTCATATGGATTACGAGAAATTACAGTTTATATATTGTCAAGATTTCACTTTTCGCCATTTGCTAATGCCTTTTTTAAACGCCTGCAGCTCTCAAAATAATAATTATAATGATATAACATTTGACATAGAGAAAGAAGAAAGTTCAAAATATTTTTGTGGTGTTTTCAAATCGAAATTATCTCTTATATTTTCTGAGTAACTAAACCGAAAAAACAGCCAATTTTCCAACTTTCCAAAATCGTAAGGTGCAACTTTTATAGGCGAAAAAGTGATTTAAAAAAAAAAAAAATATTGTTTCTATAGCTTAAAGAAACAGAATTAAATTTGGAGTCGAGGCGTGCTATTGAAATTTCGAAATATTTAATTTAACAAAAAAATTTATCTACTTTTTTTATAAAAATTTCAACATTTAACAATAGCCTACCAATGGTAAGCCCTATGCATATAAAAAGATGCAGAATAGTAATAGTTATAATTGATTATAGCAAGTAATGTTTTGAGTAACTATCCAAATATGTGTATCCATATACGTTCCATCGGGATTGCTGGAGATGAATACCTCAAGACAGTACTCCAGTTTCTTCAAGGGTCACACGATGAAGGTTTACAGAATGATAGGCCTGAATACTTTAGCATAAGCAATGACTACATAAATACTATAAGACACGACATAGGATAGGGAAATAGTCTACGCTTTACGGTTGCTGTTCGTCACAAGTTTGACACACAGCTATCAGAAAGCGCTAGCAGCAGGTGCTTGACTGTACGCATCCCACTTGGTTGAGACTGTACAACTGTTGACCTCTCTCTCACAAACCTTCTCACTTACTTCCGTCAGCATAGTCATTGTTGTCAGTTCGTGCGCTGAGATAAGCGATTCTCGACCTTCCCTCGCATCTCTGGTCCCATATGTGGCATCAGTGCGTTTTCTCTTACCCGCCTGAAACATTGTTTGACCGTAGAGCCACCTAGCGCCAGTCACATCAACTTCAGATTCTCTAGCAGAGCGACCTAGCGGGTATTGGTCAACTCAAGAATAAGCGTAGAATATTTAACATGGCCATGTCGTGTCTTATAGTATTTATGTAGTCATTGGCATAAGTAAAGGAAATCCTATTTAAGAACACACTCTGATAATCCTCCAGTTGAGAGAGGTACCTACTCACGTCCTGAAGATTTTTATATAAAAGTAATACAAAAACATTTGAGACCAAAAAAGTGGTTCTTGCCTGTCTAACGTTTAGGTGCCCAATGGTGTGCACTGATTTAAAAAAAAATTGATATGTGGACACGGATTTGACAATAGGAATCTACACTATTTCAAAGTAGTATTGGGATAAATCTCTCTCTTTCACCGTTACTGTCAGGTCTATTTGTTCTTTTGCTACCGTGACGCTTTTCGATGGCTAGGTGTATTTATTTTATGTTCTTTTCTTCCTTTTTTTATAAGACGGAGATAACAGTGAAATCTTTCGTAAAATGTTTAACAATATATTTACGGAACTGATATTAAAATATATTTAGAATGTATGTGTTAAGAAAGATAAGAGATAGTTCTGTGATAAGAAAACCATAAAATAACAATTATTAAATGATATGTCTGCAATTCCCTTATCTAATCAAAAGATGCACTTGACTATAAAACTGTTCGAGAGTGCAAGGTGTGGTTTTGGGCCTTATGTTTCTGTATGTTGGGGGGGGGGGAGCAGAAGTTTTAAAATCTGCACCTAGTAAAGCCTAAACGTGTTTCCTACGATACAAAATAAGAAAATTATTAATCAAATAACCAGTGCACAAACTTTTTCATAATTATCGACAAAACCAATAGTAATAAAATTATTGTATATTTTCTCTCTTATGTTACAGTGCGAGTAAAAAAAGAAAAAGAAAAAAGGAGATGGCTTAATATTTCAAGAACGTCTGATTATAGAAAAATGTTTGACATTAAAGCTCTTAAAATGATCTATCTACAGGCTGGTACAAAAGTTGAGTAGAATATACAGGGTGTTCCAAAAGTTAACAAAATGTAATTTTACCAACTTTTTTTTAAATGCAATGCAATTATTATTTTAACATATTCTAATAGGTTTTATAGGCTAGATAATAGATGTTTTTATTTATCTTTAATAACACCCTCGTTTTGGCGTTTTTACGGGAGTTAACCGTTTGGGCTTTGCTTACGTTTGATTATGGCCACATCTTAGATCACGATTAGGTTAGGTTAAACACCAATACAAAGGGGCGTGGCCTGTCACGTGACCGCCACCCCGCAACTTTTGTTCTCAACTGTCGCAACCTCTAATAAAGTCAATTACGGCCATTTTGTCAGTATTTCTAGCTCAACTTATTGATTGAAAAATAATTTGTCGACTAATTAGGCAACTGAGCAGGTTTAAGACATTCATTACAGCACACTATGGATGTGTTGTCAGCGTCACACCAATTTAAACTGGAAGAATTGAGGGATATCATAATATAAAGAATAAACGTCCCAAACTTGAGCCCTGAGGAACACCACCCAAATCAGATTTGATTTTAATTTTTAATTGAGAAGTTTTTGTATATAGTTTCTGTATAACCGAATAAAAAATATGACAGAAGTTATCTTATCAAGTAAGATATCGTGAGAAGGTCAAAAGTCAAAAGGTTTTGAAGTCTAAAAACAAACCAAGTAGCATCCATTTTGTAAAACACAAACTCAGTCATAGCAGAAATAGTTGAGAAAAGACCCCATGTATTCAAAATGTTATTCTTAACTAATAGAGTCAGAGTTGGAAGAAAACAAGAGTTGGTTAAGATAGAGGACCTAATACAAGACTAGATGGAGAAAGGTGTAGATCCAGCTGGGCTACCTTAGGATTGTCATATGCGTTCATGTGAGCCCCGAGTGAAAGAAAGAATTCCAATTTCGAGGTACGTCCAGAGTAAATTCCGTTTGGGGTAGGTTTGTAGACACGTACTAAGAAAGGGTTTTTTAAAATGTTCCATTCCAAAGGTGTTTTTTTACCCCTAAAGCATAATCTCTGGATCCAAGAATCCTAGAGCTATGAATTTTTTTTACATGGTTTGTGGTATGTCTGTAGACGCGTACTAAGAAAGGGTTTTTAAAATGTTCCATTCCAAAGGTGTTTTTTACCCCTAAAGCATAATCTCTGAATCCAAGAATCCTAGAGTTATGAATTTTATTACATGGTTTGTGGTATGTCTGTAGACGCGTACTAAGATAGGGTTTTTTTAAAATGTTCCACTCCAAAGGTGTTTTTTTACCCCTAAAGCATAATCTCTGGATCCAAGAATCCTAGAGCTATGAATTTTTTTTACATGGTTTGTGGTATGTCTGTAGACGCGTACTAAGAAAGGGTTTTTAAAATGTTCCATTCCAAAGGTGTTTTTTACCCCTAAAGCATAATCTCTGGATCCAAGAATCCTAGAGCTATGAATTTTTTTACATGGTTTGTGGTAGGTCTGTAGACGCGTACTAAGAAAGGGTTTTTAAAATGTTCCATTCCAAAGGTGTTTTTTACCCCTAAAGCATAATCTCTGGATCCAAGAATCCTAGAGCTATGAATTTTTTTACATGGTTTGTTGTAGGTCTGTAGACGCGTACTAAGAAAGGTTTTTTTTAATGTTCCACTCCAAAGGTGTTTTTTACCCCTAAAGCATAATCTCTGGATCCAAGAAGCCTAGAGCTATGAATTTTTTTACATGGTTTGTTGTAGGTCTGTAGACGCGTACTAAGAAAGGTTTTTTTTTAATGTTCCACTCCAAAGGTGTTTTTTACCCCTAAAGCATAATCTCTGGATCCAAGAAGCCTAGAGCTATGAATTTTTTTTACATGGTTTGTGGTAGGTCTGTAGACGCGTACTAAGAAAGGGTTTTTTAAAATGTTCCATTCCAAAGGTGTTTTTTACCCCTTAAAGCAAATCTCTGGATCCAAGAAGCCTAGAGCTATGGATTTTTTTAACATGGTTTGGGGTAGGTTTGTAGACGCGTACTAAGAAAGGGTTTTTTAAAATGTTCCACTCCAAAGGTGTTTTTTTACCCCTAAAGCATAATCTCTGGATCCAAGAAGCCTAGAGCTATGAATTTTTTTACATGGTTTGTTGTAGGTCTGTAGACGCGTACTAAGAAAGGTTTTTTTTTAATGTTCCACTCCAAAGGTGTTTTTTTACCCCTAAAGCATAATCTCTGGATCCAAGAAGCCTAGAGCTATGAATTTTTTTAACATGGTTTGGGGTAGGTATGTAGACGCGTACTAAGAAAGGGTTTTTTAAAATGTTCCATTCCAAAGGTGTTTTTTACCCCTAAAGCATAATCTCTGGTTCCAAGAAGCCTAGAGCTATGAATTTTTTTAACATGGTTTGGGGTAGATATGTAGACGCGTACTAAGAAAGGGTTTTTTAAAATGTTCCACTCCAATGGTGTTTTTTTACCCCTAAAGCATAATCTCTGGATCCAAGAATCCTAGAGCTATGAATTTTTTTAACATGGTTTGGGGTAGGTCTGTAGACGTGTACTAAGAAAGGTTTTTAAAAATGTTCCACTAAAAGGGTGTGTTTTACCCCCTGAAACATATCTCTGGATCCAAGAAGCCTAGAGCTATGATATTTTTTACATGGTTTGTGGTAGGTCTGTAGACGCGTACTAAGAAATGGTTTTGAAAATGTTCCACTCCAAGGGTTTTTTTACCTCCTAAACAATATAGTTGTTATTTATGGGTCAATTTTGATCGAAATTGGTGTGTTGCTGTATTTGGGCATAATTTATTTCCATAACACCACCATTAGGGAAAAAAAATTATAAAAACTATCTCAACTATCCCCTGGTGAAGCTGGGGCCATCAGCTAGTCGTCTTATAAAAAAAAATTTTAAAAAAGTATAAAATAAAGTCCCTTAGCCCTGGTATACTCTAGTGACGTCAGTGACGAAAGTAACAAGAATCTATCAAGAGAGATGTTTGGAATAAAATTCTAGTACTTGGATTCAAGAAAAATATAGGCCTAATAATAATCTTAGCAAACAACGGCTCAGTGCCAAAGTGTTTGTATTTAGTGTGTTTCGGGACATTGGCCCCTTCCGGGGCGACAGTCCCTTTCGGGACATTGGCTCCTTCCTGGGCGACAGTACCTTTCAGGAGATTGGCCCCTTCCGGGGCGACAGTACCTTTCGGGACATTGGCCCCTTCCGGGACGACAGTCCCTTTCGGGACATTGGCCCCTTCCGGGACGACCATCCCTTTCGTGACTTTGGCTCCTTCCGGGGCGACAGTACCTTTCAGGACCTTGGCCCCTTCCGGGGTGATAGTCCCTTTCGGGACATTGGCCCCTTCCGGGGCGACAGTACCTCTCAGGACATTTGCCCCTTCCGGGATGAAAGTCCCTTTTGGGACATTGGCCCCATCCGGGGCGACACTCCCTTTCAGGACATTGGCCCCTTTCGGGGCGTTAGTCCCTTTCGGGACATTGGCCCCTTCCGGGGCGACAGTCCCTTTCGGGACATTGGCCCCTTCCGGGGCGTTAGTCCCTTTCGGGACATTGGCCCCTTCCGGGGTGACAGTCCCTTTCGGGGCATTGGCCCCTTCCGGGGCTACAGTCCCTTTCGGGACATTGGCCCCTTCCGGGGCGACAGTCCCTTTCGGGGCATTGGCCCCTTTCGGGGCGATAGTCCCTTTCGGGACATTGGTCCCTTCCGGAGTGACAGTCTATTTCGGGACATTGGCCCCTTCCGAGGCGACAGTACCTCTCAGGACATTGGCCCCTTCCGGGATGAAAGTCCCTTTCGGGACATTGGCCCCTTCCGGGGCGACAGTCCCTTTCGGGACATTGGCCCCTTCCGGGGCAACAGTCTCTTTTGGGACATTGGCCCCTTCCGGGGCGACAGTTCCTTTCGGTGCATTGGCCCCTTCCGGGGCGTTAGTCCCTTTCGGGACATTGACCTCTTCCGGGGTGACAGTCCCTTTCGGGACATTGGCCCCTTCCGGGGCGACAGTACCTCTCAGGACATTTGCCCCTTCCGGGATGAAAGTCCCTTTTGGGACATTGGCCCCTTCCGGGGTAACATTCCCTTTCGGGACATTTGCCCTTTCCGGGGCGACAGTCCCTTTTGTGTATCTAAATGAGATATGATCCTAAATTTTAAAATGGACGCCATTTGGATATTTTCAATTATATCCTTTCTGAATATCATTAGTTTTTCTATATAAGCACACTATAGTCTCCTATACCAAATATCATGTTGTTTAAAACAAACTCACCCTACTGGATGATGGGACTGGGTAAGTACCTCGACGTCGCCCATCAACCTGTTTGTCTATCCACGTCACACAGTTTATGCAACACACCGCTTACTTAATCTTATCACTTCAAATCATTATAGACTGAGTTGAGCAAGGTCGGTTTGAAGGTTAGTGCATCAATAAAGGAAATGTTATTTTTTACAGATAAGACTATGTGCACTTTTCATTTCAATATGTATTTATTATAGGCTGTTTACGACATATCAGGTAATGAGTGTTGAGTAATTCACGCGTATATAAAAGCAGTACACAAATGGCAACTTGTTGTATACAGTAAACGGTGTTACGAGATGGTTCAAGGAAAGATTGCGCTTGTAACAGGTAAATATTGTTATTATTTTATACAGGGTGTTTCAATATTTCGGAAACAGAGTTTGTGTTTAAAGTATAAGTCTAACAATAGACAATTACCAAGAAATAATGTTTTTAGCGAATAATTAAGTTGTACTTTGGTCTACAGAAAAAATAAAACAATTTGGTTTTTAGTTAAAACAAAAAAAAATTGTCGTGAATTTTTTATTTCTGTTGTTTAAAAGGTAAAAACCTCTCAGTCATCGTCACCTAAAAAAAAAAAACTCGTGTATTTCACGGAACAATTTTTTGTAAGTTGAAGATTTTTCTTGCGAATATTTTTAGGTTATGTTATATCAAACAAAAATAACAACTGCGACTTTCGTTCGTTCCACTGCAATCGAGTTCTGTCATTCATCCTGTTTAGACAGCGCCACTACGAGGTCAGTGCTACTGGCAACACTCTTACGAGAATCACTGTTTGCACTTAATAGCGCTTTGCGTTGTTATTTTGCCGATTTATTAACTTTATGTTGGTTTTAGACTGGATAATTCCACAAGTCTATTTGAATAATATAACCTTGGTCGAACCTAAACTATTCGAGTTTTTGGTAGATCAGGTTTGTTGTAGCAAGAATCATCACAAACAATTGCAGTATTGTTTTTAATTAGTTATTGTTTGGTGTACAAAATAGGGGGTGTCTGTATAAAATGCAAGCGCCAAAAATAACATAAAATGAAGACACCTATCCCTGGAATACTCTAATAGCGTCAGGGTCGGAGTAGAACAAGAGTTGGTCAAGAGAGATCTGATAGGAAAGGTGAAAGAGAGGGATCTAACCCACGTTAAAAAAGGTGTAGACCCAGCGAGTGTACCTCGGGATCACTCCATGAAACCGTCTCTTACAATAAAATATTTTGTATGTAGTGGTTTTACTGATATTCGACATTAAAACTTATAAACGTCCGCCATTTTGAAAATGTACAAAATAAAGTTTTGGTTTTCTGATATACTGGTAAAAGCTTACATATATAATGTCTATACCAAATCTTAACTGGATATCTTACCTACTTCCAAAGATCAAATTTTTTTTGTAAAAACTTAAAATGGACGAGAGGCGGTAAACGACACTTTTTCTGATCAACGATCATATAAACTTTTTTTTTTCTTTTAAAAGAACTTCATAAATATTAGCACCCCCAGAAAACATTGAAAAGGGTACCGGAATTTTGAAAAAAAAATACACAAAGTGTAGACGAAAGCAATGCAAAATTTTAAAATAATAAACAAGAAAATTTTAAAATTTCACCGATTTCGGCGTTCTGTAATCGATATTTTTGTCTATAAAAATGATCGATTTATTGTTTTAAGGTGCAACCTTCGTTTCTTAATATCTTATTAGTTCATAAAAACAATTATTCCCAATCTAGTATTGTAAAAAAAATTGTTAAATATTAAAAATAAGATTTCTCGAAAATTGCAGTAAAAGCAAAGTCAAGTGAGAAGTGTAAGCTCTATACTGGGAAGTGACTAAGGATAGCTCAGTTGGTAGAGCATTGTGTAAAAGCCAAAGGTCCTGGGTTCGATTCCCAGTCTAGGTCGTATGTTTTTCACTTGAAATATAATTTAATTAGTAATACTAGCTGGTATATAAAAAACGTATAAGCGTTAAAATTTAAAATTAAAATCAATAAACTCATTTTCGTACATAAGAAGCGTGTATAGGCGACTTTTCATGTCGATAACTATTTAAATTCATCGATTATACCTCATAATATTCTCTTTACACCTTTCCATAGATAGATATTTCAAGATTTTTTTTCATCAAAATCTGTTGGATATACTGAAGAAAGATGATTTTGAAGAGCTTCATATTTATAAAATGTTTATTAAAAAGTTTAAACTTGTAATCAGTTTTCTCAAAATCGCGTAATTTTCAGCCAAAACCGTTACATTACGCCATAACTATGGATAAATTGCATTTTAATCGTCACGGCAGACGTCTCTGCGCCGGATGGTGTAGTGGGGGGAAACACTCAGCTGTCTTGCAGCGAGTTTTGTACTGTGTATTTCAAAAACATTGGTGTGTTGTCTTGTGATGGAAGGTGAAAACGTCCGGAAGAAATTTGGTATTAATGTTTTGAATTAATAATTTTAACCTTAGTTCCTTCAAGGACTGTTAGCAGTTAGTTCTTCCAAACAATGTAGAGTGTTTTAAACTTTTAACTACCGGTATTTACAAAATTTGGCAATATTTAGTGCGTATTTCTTATGAATTAAAATACTGGTTTGACAATGACCGCTGTGAGTTTGAAAGAACGATGACCAACAAACGACTGTTACATCACCAGAAAAGGTAATAAAATTTAATTTCAAATTTATACAACGATTTTTCTGGTTGGAAACTTTATCGAATTATTTGTAAATATGAACTTAAATTACCAAATTTAATAAAAATCGAACCTACTAGTAAAAAGATTTTTTAAATTTAACTTTTTGAGGAAATTTCCACCCATTTTAAAATTTATATAATGATTTTTCTGATTAACAAGTTTAATTGTTTGTAAATCTTAGACTACATACCAAATTTAAAAAAAATTGAAAACCGATTAATTTGTTTAAGACGGTACAGCAACATGTCATGGATTTGAGTCAATGTCTTTATAAGCAGTAGTAGTTATGACTTCACTTCTCCACCCGCCTGCAACTTTAACTAACACACTTTATGAAAGTTTAGGTACAACTGTAAGATAACTCCTCATCACCTACTAATAGACTGCGAGGATGTAGCTATTAATAGAACAAGAAATTTGTGAAGATATCAATTAGAAGTGGAAGATCTACGCCTCTCTAAATCTCCTTCAAATTATGGGTACAATATAGGAAAGAATGTTGCAACTGAGTACCTCAGAAGTAATGAAAAGGGGGCATAGTAGATTTGTATAGGTCACAGTGCAGTGTTAACCCCTAATATACAATACAATTGGGTTGTTTTTATAAAAATCGTTAGAGAGTTTTGAGAAAATCGAATAATCTGTTTTTTTTTATAGTAGATACCCCTCAAATTTTGTAATATAAAAAAAAAGAAGAAGAAAATATCCCCGATATTTGGCTATATTATACTGTACCGACATACCAAGTTTGATTAATATCGTTCCATGCATTTGATCAGTAGAACACTGCGCAGTTGACATCAATAAAAAAAATACTATTTTTGATTCAAGAAACCTCAAAATGGATATGCCAATAAACTCAGATCTGAAACATAAGCGTTTTTATAATTTTGTTTTCTTGATTATGTTGTTTATGGATCCCCCCCCCCCCCAGTTCAATTTACACCCATATTTTTACTAAAGTTTTGACACACCCTGTACTTTACTTGAGACTTTAAAAGCGCCTTTGTAAAACTACATTTAGTTTAGAAAGACTCTAATCAATGTAACGGTTATTTTACAGGGGGCGCAGGAGGTATAGGTAAAGCTGCATGTCAAGTACTAGCAAGAGATGGCGCCACAGTCGTCGTAGCAGATCTAAACATCAAAGGTGCGGAGGAAACCGTCAAAACTCTAACTGGTAATACTTTAAGTTTAATTTGTAATCAATTTAAGTGTTGTAGGATCTCCCAATTTTGAAGGAATTTATTTCCACATAGCTGAGAAATGGGAACTGAGTGAATAACTCAATTCACCGCTCTTTAGTAATGGAACGACTAGCGAGTTATCAGTGATTCAATTCTTTACGTGGAGCATAAGGCTCAACACTGTCTTCAAGCAGATTCTGTTCAACAATTGGAGCAGAAGGCTTGCATGCAAGTCAATGCTACTGGACAGTATTTTCCTATAAACAATTTAGTAATAAAGCCATAAACACAAAATACATAAACTTCAGTAGAAAGCGTAGTTTAACAAGTGTCATGATAGGTGATAGTATACTTGAAGAAGTGCAATCAATAAAAAAATTTTGTCTTCAAATTGATAACATGTTGAACTAGAATGACCTCATTAGCAGTCTTAGTGCTAAAATTAGCTCAGATATATTTGAAGTTATACCGTGGTACAGTGATACTTATAACAGCTTATTATGGGGGCTGAAGTATCATTATTTGAGCAATGGAATTCTTTTTTGAGGAATCTCTTTGGCTCAAAATATGAAAAGAGTGTTTGTCTTGCAAAAAAGACCCATAAGGCTTATTGCGAGGCTAAAAAACAATGCTGTAAAAACTATTCCAATACACTTGAAGTGTTGCTTTCCTTTAAATTCAAGTGTGATGATGTCCAATATATGGATATACACAACTACAGCACCAGGCAAGCTTGTGAGTAAACAAGCACAGGTTAAATTTATACAGTAAACTTCCCTCACAAGCTGGTGCAAAGTTCGTGAATGAGCTTCCTAAAAACATTCAAAATTTACCAAACTACAGAATTTTTAAAAACAGTCTTCTTAGACAATTTCTATTGTCTGAATCCGTTTAATCGGTGGATGAGTTTATGATCCTACTATTTCAAGATGGATGTGATCTCTCTTTTTTTTGTAATATGTTTTATCCTTGTAACTTATGTATATGTACTGTGTCAATTATTGTATATTTTTCTCTATTTTTTAAGTTGCTTGTTGTTTAATTGCATATTGTGTGTTGTAACATGTATGTCTTATATCTATGTCTATCTTGAACAAAGATTGTTGCTTCAATCGGCAATCAATTTTCTTTCAACAGTCCATCGCTATGTTGTCATTATCCTCACTCTTCCTACGCCCTTGAAAGTTCCATCTCAGCAATTGTCTGACAATATTATCCTGGATTTATCAGTAACCGATAGAAAAAGCACCCAACAAATAGAAGACAGACTATAAAAGTGTCAAAAGAGAACGTAAGAACTCAAAGAATGCTTGTGGAATTATAACACGAGAAAGTCGGGAGCATAGATTAGACTAAGTAGAGATCAACTGTAGTACGAGTAGTTGAAACTTGCAATAAAACATGCTGTCAGAAGTGTAGCATTAGATGGCAGCACTATAACCTCTAATTTATGAACTTCAAACCATACAATGGAGGTGATCTATTTTGTATTTATTCTTATTATTTTCTAAGCGTTAGGTTATTATAAATAACACTTCAAATGATTTTAGGGAAGGGGCACACGAGCATGCTACTGGATGTTACAAAAGAAGCAAGCGTCAATGATGTTTTCAAAGCCATCATATCACAATACGGCACACCGCCAAGGATTATCGTCAACTGTGCGGGGATACTTATTTTTAAAGCCTTCTTGGAGGAAACAGCTGATTTGTACCAGCGCCAGTTTGATATCAATGTTAAAGTAAGTTTAATATTTCACACATCAGTTGTATATAAAATGTTATTCTGTAAGGTTATTTAACTCGAGAAACAGCTTGTCCGATTTGCATGGAATTTTGTTTCCTATGCAGATACTATATCTGATCTGAATGGTTTTTGTTTCATTCAAATTGATTCAGTAGTTTCTAAATTATGACAATATTTATTTGCAAGGGTAATATGAGAAAAAATTGCAACATACATCATCTCTTCCAGCCACGCTTCTTCTTTTGGTAAACGTCACTTTTCCCTTTTGACGCATTTCATAGTTCAAGTTAAATCTCACATATGTACATTTATAAAAATCAATGTCTCTCGGTCGGTCTGTCTTACAACTCGAGAAATGCTTATCCAATTTTTTTCCTATGTAGGAACATTGTTTAGTAAGGTTTGGCTGTAATTGGTTCAAACGTACCAACGGAAATGCCACGGACCAGTTGGACACAACTCGAGTTAAGTCCCATGAATTTATATAATTTTATTTAGTGGAGTTATTTAAATAAGTATCTCAGGGTAAGTTTTGGAAAATGGCGTTCTAACATTCTCGTGAAGGCCTATTGAATATGTCCCTCCGCAGTAATTATAAATATTTGAAAAGGTGAGTCACAAAAAGGGATAATAATTCGAGCTATAATTTAAATTAAGGAAGTCCTTCACATCATTTGATTATAATTAACTCATTAAAAGTGGGTTACCTAGAGTGGTTATTGGCCTGAAGGGGTTAGGATCATTTAGATCTCAAAGGGATTAGGAGAGCACAATCCAGCGATTTTATTATTTAGTTTTAACTTCACCCAACCATATTGCGTTGCAAGCGTATGTATACAGTATGTACTATGAGTGTTCAAAATTTTCCTTTTCTGGAATTTATTATTTTAAAAACTTAACCTAAAAATTCTGTTTACTCTTAGGGTACTTTCTTTGTAACACAAAAGGCTTGTAAAGAGCTCAAAGCGGCAGGACTTCCTGGTTCTATCGTCAACTTGTCTAGCGTCTGTGCAGTAGGATCACCACAGTTGATTTCATACGGTGGAACCAAAGCAGCTGTAAAATGCATGTCAAAAGCAATCGGTAGAGAAATGGCAGGGTAAGTATTTGTTTAGTCATATTATAAGTAAAGTTATATGATTGGTCGATGTATGTGTAGTGCTCTACAAAAACTTGACTGATTTTAATAAAATTTGGTATCTGGACTAATTTTTATAGATAACTCGAAAAAAATTTACTACAAATCGGAAAACATTGGTTTTAGAAAAAACTTTAATAAAGACTAATCAACTTTTGAATTAGTTAAGTAGACCGCCGAGTGCTGTAACACCAAAAATAAAAGCTCTTCTGTGTTCTAGTAGATTACCAAGAATAATTAGTGTTTTTAGTTTTTTACCGATATCTCAGCAATCCTTATATATAATACAAAACAAAAATATCTTGTTCAGTATTTTAAAAGGGTAAATATCTTGTAATTTTGTTGTAAACTCAACAGTTTTCAAAATAATTGTCTAATAATGTTTAATGAATGCCATTTTAAACGGTTAATTGAAAAATTATAAGATTTTGTTGTACACTACAAACTAACAGTTGTAAAACAGTCTGAAAAATTTGGTACCGATATATCAATTGGTACTTGTTTGTATACTATATGGACTCCCCTTTTCTACAAGTTCAAAACTTGAAACATCCTTCAAAATTTGACACTTTATTTTTAGGTTCTGTTATCTCTCTGCTGTTGTAACAAACAAAAATAACAACTGCGACTTTCGTTCCCACTGTAATCCTTTCAAGTTGGGTTATTCATCAGGTATAGACCTTGTAGTGACAAGGTTAGTGCTTCCGCAACACTCTAACAAGAATCATTGTTTGTATTTATAACGGTTTGTGTTATTTTGCTGATTAATAAATTTATGTTGGTTTTAACCTGAATAATTTCATAAGTCTATTTGATTATAACTTAATCTAACCTATTCGAGTTTTTTGTAGACAAAGATCAGATTTATGGTAGCAAGAATTACCACAAATAAGTTGAGTTAGGTTATTACTAAAATTCAGTATTATTTGAATTAGTTCCTGTTCGATGTACAAGAAAGGGGGTCCATATAATATGCAAGTACCTCTCGATTCATTTTGACTTGTTTTTGAAAAATTTACAGATAGACAAAACGAAATATTTTTTTAACGTTTGTTTACCGAAACATTTTTCCTTTTTTGACGTCCAAAAATCACTCTTTAAGTTTGGCACCTTATTTCAACTATTGATTTTCCAAGCAGTTTTAACTCTAAAACAAATAGGTTTATCACACAATATTCCAGAACGAAAACGTCTTAAAATCTGTTGTTTTATCAGAAAACAGTATTTAAATAGGATTTTCTGTAAGAAATTTTAAAGCTTCCATATTGAAAAATACAGTCATTTTAAAAGTATTATATAGTATTGTATTTTCCATAGTTGAATTAAGTTTAAAATTTATTCAGGCATAGCCCAGGAAGTGTAATTACCAATGAAGGACTAAAATTAAAACAAATAGTTTGTGGAACAGAGAAAAATTAGCTATAATGTACGAAAAATATTTCGGTAAGAGTTTAAGTAAAATAATATTAAAGTTAGCTACCATATTGGAAAATGGCGGTCATTTAAGATAAAAGTAACCTCTCGGTCATCATCACAGTATAAAAAAGTATTAAGAAAAAAACATAGCGTCAGGTCGGAAGTGAGCAAAAGTTGACCATAGAGATCTATATGAAAGATAGGGTGTAACTCAAGACTACATAAAAAAAATGTGTACATCTCGTTAGGGTCCTTTGGTATTCCCACACCCGTACTTACTATAGTGTTAAATACAATTTTTCAACATAGTATGACCTAAAATGTATTGTTTAGAATTGGGATTCGCTGTAACGCAATATGTCCAGGACCAATATCTACACCAATGTGTAATGTAGTACCGGACGACTACAAAATGCAATACTTAAGTAGAGTGCCCATACCACGTTATGGAGAACCCATGGGTAGGTATTTATTATATTTTGGTTTTAAAATTGATGGATTGTTCACATTATTAATATGGTTTAATCAGACATTTGTTATAACTTATGTGTATAAAACAAATACACGATGTTTCGAAAGTAATCAACTCCTGTTATCAGTTGTTAAACAAAAGTTAATGGTACACACCCAATCCCATCAATACAAGCAGATCCATTAAATATAAAGCCAAGTTTTTTTTTATTTTGAGATTTATAGGAAATGTTAAATTTGTTTTGGACATCTTACATTGAATCAGATATATGAAAAAGTAATTAATGAAAAGGCCAATAACAGATTGCGTAGAATGTTGGTTTTGGCAACAATAAATAAAAATTACTTGGTGTATAGAATAGTTAAAAATGAAATCTGAATGTAGACAAATATTGTAAAATGATTTTGGGTAGTTGTATGATTTGTTTACATCTTTCTTTTGCAATAAGTGATCTTTAATGAGTAATGTCTTTTTATTTCGATGTATGAATCACTAATGGGACATAATGTGGACTTGAGTTTAGACTATGATTAATATAACAGTTTAGTAATGAAGTTGAAGACAAGGACAGCGGTTGGTTGTTGTTTGGTTCCATTTTTTTTTTTTTTTTTGCATAGAATCTAAAAAATAATGTCTTACTTGGACAGTAAAACAACAGACTTTGCAATAAGGTAACGTCAGTAAGTGAATCACGCTGGCATTCAAGAACAAACACCCTACGTTTGTGAGGCGACCCATCTGCCAACCACCCGTCTTCATTCGATTTACAAAGACATGATTAAATGAAATACCAATAATTCTTGAAAGTCGGACAACACCCTAATCTGTTCCGTATGCAACAGTGAATTTAAAGATGACCTTTACTTTAATAGCAGAACTCTTATCATTGTGTGATATTCAAAGTAGATAGAAGTACATCCAGAAAATATATGTGAAAGAAAGATATGTGATGGGTCAAAAAATAGAAATCGGATATACGATTATTGAGGTTATGACGGTGTCACTGAGTTCGGGATTGAAGCCTACTTAAGCAGCGTTCGTTTCGCCATACATCAGTGAACAGCTGACAGTAGCTTGGTTGTGCAGACCACGTAGGCACATTGGGAGAAGTAATCCGGCTGTCCAGTCTTGTTTAACGTTTCGACTTCATTATTTCCAAATTACATCGTGGTTTATTAGGTAATTGGGTGATTTTCCCAGAGGGCTAATCCCCAAGTTGGACGCATTATTTCTTAATTTAAACAAGACTAGTTTAAGAATGGGTAAAACACCCTACGTCAGCTCTGGTCTTAATTAGTGTTGTATAAATGTTGCTTTAATTCAGTAATGTAATATTAATTCATTTCTTCAAAGCTGGGAAGGGCAGACATGATGTACCGATTTAGACCTCAAAATGGGCTTGGGGAACACTCAAAGTACATACTGTTATAGTACATACAGTACTGATAAAAACAATATTTTTATTTTTTATTCAGTATCACTTAGCAAAATGTAAAAAGTTGTACAACGCAACAAGTCGATATACTTTAATCAAATTTTATTATTTATTCGATCACTTATGTTATGTTTATGTTTGCAGAGGTCGCAGAAATGATTGGTTTGCTTGCATCGGAAAAGAGTTCATATATTAATGCTGCTGCAGTCAAAATCGACGGAGGTTTTTAAAAACTAAAATATTTAATCAGAAATAATGTTAATAATTGAGACAAATCATAGGTGTGTAACACACAAAGAGTATTTCGTTACCAATAAACTAACGATACATGCTAGTATTGAGAGGATAAGCTAGGGAGGAGTGTTTTTCATCGATATTTGTAATTTACCACCGTAATCTTCAGATTTCATCTAAAATTTCAACACAGTACATAATATGGCTAATTTTAAGAAATCATACCCAACTCAAGGAGGGGCATTCTTTGTATTTAAAAAAAAATGTATCAATTATTGACATTTATTTTTGATAAATTTTACATATTATGTTGTTACTTAATTCGCTTGTTATAAATACACAAAATCAAAAATATTAACAAAAGTTGTTTACTCTCTGACTATTAAGTATTACCAACATTCTACCACTGATATTAAAAAATAACGAGAAAATTTTTCCAAGACGTATATGTTAAGATTTACAATATTTCACAAGATCTACACCTAACCTAAACCTGTAAAAAAAGTTGGTTTTTTCACAACGAAGAGTTACCATTTACTAATTAAATTTTATTTATTTAGTACAACCAAATTGTTAGTCTATGAAGGAGCACTTTTAGGAAGAAAAAATTAAATTAACAACTCGTATCTAAAACAGTAATTTATGACAGTTCCTTTTTATGTAGCTGGTAGAGGGTGTGCCACGAATAGGTACAGTTTTTAATTCTCTATTAACTGTTTATTCCTCAACCGGTTCTTTTGAAACTTTACTTTATTTTTTAATAAAGTTACCAAAAATGTATGGAAAATGTTGAGGAATGAGCAATTAATCAAAAGCGTCTACCTCTCCATGGGACACATTGTATATAACTTGTCTGTTGTTTCAAAAAATCATTCCAAAAATCAGGAGATTATTCTTCACATCAAAACCAATGAATATTACATAAACATTTTCAAAAAAAATGTTTAGTTTTCTCACTAGCTGCCATTTTGTGTTTTCAACACCTAAATAAAATAGAGATTCCTAACACACCATCAGGGTAGGAAAATATAAAGAGCTGGTCAATAAAGATTAAAAAGGTGGATTAAGAAAGGTGTAGATACAGTAGGACCTTGGGATTACCATATTCAAACTCACTATAGCTGAGGCTCCAAGTGACATATTCTTTACAACTTTTTGTTAATTTAGATCACCTAAAAATACCAATATTTGCCAATTACTTTTGAATCTCCCCAATATCTACTATTACTCTTTATATATCTTCGCCTCCGCCCATATGAACAACACAATTCATATTATTTACTGTGTGGAGCTCAGGTAGCGTAATTTAGAATGAATTTATTTTGTTTTTTAGCTAGAGCGATATAAGCCATTTTAGTGAATAAAACATAAAAATTCTACCCTACAGTGTGTCCCACGAAGGTATTTTGTGGTTGTTTAAAAATGTAAATACCTTCGTGGGACACACTGTACGTTTTTAAATATTTTACATACAATAGGTAAGGCGGAGAAGAAAGCTTAAATTTTTATTTCATGTGTTTTTAATTATTCAATACAAGACATAAAAAGAAATACAAAATTAGCATAAGAAATGTCAAAACTAAAAATAGACAGACCTCAGGGCAAAGTAAAGGCACTGAAGAGGCAGTTTAACGTCATACCCAGGATGAAAGTTAAATTTGTGGCTAAAGCAGTAATTTTTGGCGGGTCCTTTTACTTACCCAGTAGACTTCCTGATCTTATGGCCTCAAGAAACCAAAATAGTTATTTTTGACATTCTGTCCAGCACAATAGTGGCCACAAAAATTAAAATAGGAACATAATAATTTGGTATAGAGGATTATAGTATGCTCATACAGAACTCTATTGAAATTCATAAAAATCGAATTGAAAATAAAAATGAGAGCCATTTTAAAGGTTTGTGTGCATGTCATCTGATATTAAACTTATAAAATTAGATAACAAAATTGTAGATTTCAATTCTGCTTGTAATGGTACTAAGTTCACCTCTCTACAATGACAAAGTCTCTACGCCGACTGGTGTAGTGGGGGAAACACTGAGTTTTATATTGTGTTTCGTAGTTATGTGCATTTCAAAAACATTGGTTTGTTGTGTTTGTGATGGAAGGTGAAAACGTAAGGAAGAAAGTTAATAAATTCGAACCTTTACTACTAAATAGTTTAAGGAACTAACTTTTATTGGAAATTTGGCGCCATTTTGAAATATGAATAATGATATCTCTGGTTAGAAAGTTTGTAAATCTGAGGTTAATAACAAATTTATACAAAATTGAAAACTATTCATCTTTGAAAATAGGCAGCAATTTTGAAATTTATATAACGATTTTTCAGGTTAGAAAGTTTGTCCAATTGTTTGTAAACAAAATAAACACAACATGACAAATGTAGACAGCTGAATGGAGCAGACACAGTTCTGCAAACACACTATCTCAACATGAAATAAAATTTAAAGGATTGTATAATATAGGTTCTAAAAGTTTCCATTTCTTATTGCAACTCTTAAGCAATTCCCTTGAATGTGATTTTCACTTGTCTTCTAATTCGTCTGCAACAAACCAATGCCTTTTAATATGTTACTCACCGCCAGCAATCCTTTTTTTGAAGTTTTTCCTTCAGTACATATATATATGTTAGACTTCATTTGTGCGTGTGTGTTGTTTGTGTTATATGTTTTTACAAATTGTGTTAAATGTTTTTAATTGTGTTTTGACCACCCGACGATGGACGTAAAAAGTCCGAAACACGTGTAGTGGTAATATATATGTACTGAAGGAAAAACTTCAAAAAAAGGTTTGCTGGCGGTAAGTAACATATTAAAAGTTATTTATAAGCATATCCGGTGATCTAGATTTCCAATTGTAATAAACCAATGCCGTCAGTTTTAAGGTTGTCTTTTAGTTTATAATTCTATATTTTCTAACAATTTATCTTTAGCATTACTTGTACTTCCAGAATATCTTTAGTTGCTTTGAATTATTGTACAATATAAAGCGAAGAGAAAGACAGAACGTCATCTAATAATATAACTTACCAAAAATATCTTTTGTCTACAGTTGTTGACAAAGTGGCATTTCGTTCATTTAAAATAGTTTGCAAAACAGTTGATTTCTCAACAGTTTCACTTTTCCCACTTCTTTGCTCACTCCGAATGGCAACCGAACAAAACGAAATTTAGGTTAAGTTTAATTGAATTGATTTATAATACACAGGAAATGTCCCGTATGTAGGTTAGATTAATTCTTACATGTAAAATAACATAAATAAACAACAAAACAACGTTTTAAAGTTGAAAAAGGAAGTAATTATTCATGAAGATGATTGACAGTGTATGTACACGGAGAGTATTTTTCGTTTGCCGAGTTTTGAAGTTGGCAATCCCGTTTCCTCAACGATACACCTAAGTTATTTGTAATATTCATAAATAACTTCAGTTTTGACGTGAGAACTTCTACTCAGTGTTGATGTGTTGTTTAGCACTACTGCTATATTTTGTGTAGTTAGTTTTAAAATATGGACAGTTCAGAGGATGAAAACCTGTCAAACACCCCGCCTAAATTAGCAGAAAAAGCTAACAACGTTCTACTAAATCTCCTTCCTGTCAAATCAAGGAAAAAGTATGACCGCCAGTATGAACTGTTTTTGTTACTTCCTCAGTTTTGTTACTGCTGAAGTATGTTTTTTATTTGTCACAAAATAACAACTGTAAACAAAGTATAATGTGCAATTCGTGAGCAAAGTGTCTTTTTTAAACTCGATAAAATTGACGTACTCGGTAAGCCTCGTGCGTCAACATTTTTTTCTCGTTTAAAAAAGTGCTACTTTGCTCACTAGCTGCACAAATAACTATTTCCACTCTAGGCAAAAAAGACCAAAAAATGTGACCAAATGTCAATTAGAGGATTTTGACAAATCTGACGATATACAACTGCTAAATACTTAATTAAAATTAAACTTATATACTTCATGTGATTTAGAAAATAAAAATTAATTTATATTTATTCTTATAAATTCTTGATAAAAATGTACAAAGAGAAATAAGTAAACCAATGTTTATATTCTTTTCAACTTTTAATTTTCTTAAATATCAAAAAGAGTATGTAAAACCTTATTTTATAGTAAAAAATTGACAACCGAAAGGCAAAATCAACTCCAGGAAAATAAACCTGTCAATGGTTTTAACACATTGTTGTTTATTTTGTTTGGTCAAAAAATTCTACAGTTTTAGTTTAATAGCTGCTAAATTCATTCAAACAGCAGATGTTTTTTTTATTGCAAAGTACTTTTATTTCAACATGACATTGTCATGTACATCAGTTTCCTACCCGCTGATGGTTTTGAAAAGATTAGTATATTGGCTAAAACCCGAACCCACCAGTGGTTAGGTAAGTCAGCTGGTGCACTATTTTTATCAGACTCTAATAACATAAATTTAATATAAGGATAGAGTACTTATACAAAACCACATTGATATTCAAACAAATTAAATTGAAAATGTAAAATGACAGCCATTTTAAAGTTTTTTGTTCATATCTTATGTTATTAAATTAAACTAGATACAATTTTTCAGATTTCAATTCTGCATCTATGGTACCAAATTCACCTCTCTATAGTGACAAATGTCAAAGTTATTGTCTGAAATATTTTCAGACCCTGGGCTCTGTATTCATATAGTTATGAGATCAGGTAATAACAACTACAAATACTATTAAAAATGATAGTTGACTTATTTTATTCACGATTACCAACCTATAAAACAAATACAGTAAACACTCTCTGATCCGGATCTCTGATATCCGGAAACTCCGATATCCGGCCGTCGTATAAAAAATAATAATAATACAATTTTCTATACAAAAATAATATTTTCGGGCCGAATAGTAGTGAACGATGTTTTTGAGCTGGGCACTGGGCAGTAGTGCGGTTCTGATTCTAAGAAACGTTCCCGGTTGTGACAAAATAAACAGTGACGGTGTGAATGAGTGGATGAAGGAAGATGAGTTTACTGACAGTGACATCGTTGACTTGGTGAACACAGGGCCGGCACCTGTCGAAGATGAACAACAAAAACAAATCATGACTCATTGCGAAGCTTTTCAAGCACTTGAACAGCTGATAGACTACGTGGAAGAACAAGAAGAATCCTCACCGGCCGATCTCCTTCTTTTCCGTAGATGGAGAGATATTACATCTAAGAAGCGTGTTCTTCAATAAGCCAAGCAAGCTACCATTACATCTTTTTTAAAATAAAAACTGACGTGAGTACAAATTACTGTACTGTAATGAAAACTAACATTTATCGTACGCTCATCAAAATTTCACGTGTACAACCCTGTACATATTTATTGTACTGTTTTATTTTCTAATCTTCATTTTTCGTTTGATATTTTTAGTTAAAACTGTAGACCTAATTAATTGTTGTTTGTGTACTTTATGCTGAGCCTCATTCAGCTTAACCCCTTAAGTGTTTTATTTTTTTTTGCCTAAATCAACCCAAAAATGCCTATTTTTTTATTTGATTATTTTAATGTTTGTTAACTTGGAAGTTAAAAAATAGGCATTAAAAGAAAATATAAGCAACATCAAAAGTATAAATGTCATGTTTAATATAATTTAAAAATTTTCTGCAAATACTTTAAAAACACATTTACCTAACAATTAAAAAAAGTAAAATGTAATAAAACCATTGTTAAAAATAAAAGTACACACAATAAAGATTGTTTACAGTTTCTTACTAATGTTTAGTAATTTTTTTGGGTGTGATATATTTTAAAACATGGGGCAGCACACAGCCCAACATCACATTCACTGCACTGGTATCGCGACTCCTTGCGGACATATCGCGACTCCTTGTAAATATAATGTTCACGGCGGATCCAAAGAGAACAAAAATAAAGCGGTAGTTTTATAAGTTATGCTCTAGAGAGCATGCCAACACTATCTAGCGGCAATACTAGCAACTACAACGTAATATTACGACAGAGAACGAAATAGAATAGGGCAAGTTAGGAGCGTCGGCTTTAGCCAACAGCGGCACTTTTTATCGATATTTGTAGCGTCGGCTTAAACCGACATAAACACTTAAGGGGTTAAAATAAATAGAATTTTAAACATAGCTATTGTAATTTTTATTTAATTAACCTACCTTTTGTTGTTTTTGGTAATTTTGTTACCGGTTACCGTACCGGCAAATTACATAATAGTACAGTTAAAACGTAACGTCTATATATTACAGTAAATTGAAAAAACCATAGTTAAGTTTTAGAATACTGTGGTAAAGCTACAATTTATCGTAAGCGCATTGCGTTTTAGCGCTAAAAACGTAAATTTGCTATGTTTTGTTCACGTTTAAAACCACTTTAAATATATAAAAATTATCCGGATCGGCCGGCGCCATATTAATCCGGATTAGAGAGTTTTTACTGTACCACTCTACAATATCTAACAGTTTGATTGGTGCCACAATCTTGAACCAAAAGTTTCAGTCACCTAAAATGTCAATCAAAATGTGAAGGGCACAGCTTTGAACAAACATTTAAATAAGAACTTAAACTAGCTTTGCTTACACCATGAATACTTCTTCAAGTCATATTTTATCAAGCTTGGAATGGTAGGGATAAAATTTAATTTTTGTTGCCAATTATTCCTAAACCGTAATATTTTTTATTTGCGATTTTGCACACAGGTGTCATTAATCTGTACATTACCTAAAATTTCAATGAAATCAGTAAAGCAGATTTTGAGGAATTATGTAAACATCAAAGTAGATTTTGTTTGTTTTATCTATAACTCACAAACTGGCATTTTTGGAAAGATGGTGACCAATACTTTTTTTTGGTGTCACTAGAGGAATACATTTGACAAAATTTTAAGAGCCGATTTTAAGTTATAAAGTCTTGAGATATGGACGGAACATCTCCACTTACTAAATTTAATTCATTGATCCATGAGTTAGGGGCTGTCGAGCACTGCACGTACAACAGACATCATTTCAAAAACAACTTTTTTGGGGGTTAGAATAACTCAAATCCATAAAAAACTTGACGTAGATTTTTAAAAGCGAAAAATTTCTGAGAAAACAAAATACAGTAGACTCTCATAAATCCGGACTATTGTGGCAGACGGCCGGTTCGGATTCCGAAAAATCTGGATTTCCCAGAGTCGGAGATAAGTCGGCCGCGGGGCCGATACGAGCGGTGATAAGCTGCACATGCAATCGCTACCGGCCCATGCCGATATCCAACGACACTTGTTACACTCTGACACATTAACTAATACATAATACAGTACTGGACTGCAATTAAGTAAAACACAGGGTAGGGCGTGTCAATTACTTCAGCCGCGCGGAAACTTCCACTGCTCGTGAATCATTACAAAATACGTCATTCATGCAATGCGTAAGATCGCATGAAAATTGAAGGCGCTAACCGGCAAATTGTTATCAAAAAAATTTTACCGTCCGGTCCGGATTTTCATGATCCGAATTTATGAGAGTCTACTGTATCATAACCTTGTAAAAAAAGAAGGAAGAACATAAAATAAAAACTCCTAGCCCTCGAATACTCTTCAGAGTTGGCTTGGGGTTGAATCAAGATATAAAAACTTTAAGGAAAACGGTTTTCCATGAAAATATGGCAGTTGGTAAACTTCTCACAACGCAGTGGAATGGGCTAAGGAAGTTTTTATGGAAAAAACTGTAGAATTTATAAACAATATACTTACGTACAGCTTGCAGATTATGAATGGATTTATTTACACACAAAACTAAATTTATTATTTATTTGAAAATAGTCTATATACAAATTTAACCTACATTATAATACAGCAGTATAAAAATTTTACTGTGCAATTTTTTTTGTATAGCAAAAGGAGAATAGCACTTTCTTTAGCTCCAAAAAACAAACTTCAAATAACAGATCACTTAAAAATGTACTTATACAAATGTTTATTAATTCAAACTATCAACATCTAATTCCATTAAAACCTTATTTGTACAGGCATAGGTTTTTATTAATACATTTTGTTGTTAAACTTGATTTAAACTCATGATTAAGAAAAAATTAAATCTAAGATTAATATCTTTAAAAAAATCTCTGTACAGAAATATATATTTCATTTTTCAAAATATATATTAATAAATAACAATATCCTTAAAAAATATTAAAGTCTTTTACACGATCAATTATTTCTTTAAAAACATGATTTGAAAACTATTTACATCTTGTTGAAGTTCACCACTCTTCGGCTGATACAACGAAGAATAAAATTCAAGAAAATTCTATCTATACATATTTTCTTGATTTTTTTTTGTACAGGACAGCTTTTTTAGAATTGATTCAAGCATAATGATCCCTCCTGTATTGTCATTTCTGAAAAAGAAAATTTGGTTTAATAAAACACATATGATGAACAATTTCATGCAAATCATCTGAGTTAATCTTAAGAAAAAATAGAGAATGAATGGGAGACTTTGAATATTCTAACAGCACTGGAGTCGGAAGGGATATTTTGTTGCTTGAAAGTTATAATGGTACTTACCCAGCCCCATCATACAATGTAATACACACAGATACTCTAATGTAATGTCTAAAAGTTAGTTTCTTGGTCCTTGTAGGAAATTTTAAATTGTATTGGAAGATCAAGGGGTCTGGCAGTAGGGTGTTTGTTTAAAATACGTATTACAAAGGTTTTCTGAACCTCGTGACTGTGTACATCACTACTTTCTTGATGTTGGCCATTGAGATATGTCTGTGTCGAGTCTCAAAGCTGTACACCGTGAAGGAACCACCACCCGCTATGCTCGTGTCAGTGACTTAGCCCTCTCAGATATCGTAACTTTGCGAGTATTTTGGAAAGTTAAGGTTCAAAATTACATTTTTGACAATAACTTCGCAATTTATCATCGTAGAAATTGGTACCATAACATGGAGCATTCAAATCTCCAAATAAGTATCTAATTTCGAGTGATATAAATTGAATAACTTATAAGAACAGATTAAAATGGCCACCATTTTAAACTAATTTGCTATCAAGGAAGCTAGTAATAAACCCATGAAAGGAAAGGTGGCGTATTGCTGCAGCACGTTAAGGCGGTGGAGAGAACATTTTACAAAAGTACTTAGGGCTGGGACATACCCTAAGGAAAAACACAGAAATTATGGATAAAAAAAAATGTTGGGTTGCAATCCACAAGGACTGGAGGGGCCAAGGATGACATGGCGAAGAACTGCGGAAAGAGTGGTAAGGGGGAGAGGAAAGAGAGAGAAGGAAGAGTAAAAAGAGAGGCAATGGAGAGTGGAAACAAAGGGAAGGGAGAGCGGAAAGAGAGGCAATGAAGAATAAAAAGAGAGGGAAAGTAGAAAAGAGAGGCAAGGGAGAGTGGAAAGAAAGACATGGAAGAGTGAAAGGAGAGGGCAAGGAAGAGTAAAAAGAAAGGCAAGGGAGATAAGAAAGAGAGGCAAGGTAGAAAAGAGAGGCAAGGGAGGGTGGAAAAAAGGCACAGGAAAGTGGCAAAGAGGCAAGGAAGAGAGGAAAGAAAGATATGGGAGAGTGTAAAGACATGTAGTGAGGTCAATGTGTTGGCAAACAACAGAATGAGGTTCCACTGTTTGATGCAGGTCCTATTCTCTCCCCTGAAGCCATAAGGAAATAAATCAAGTCTATATGAGCACAATATAAACAACGACAATGACGACGAACGGACGGACAGAATATCAAAAATACATTTTTCAGTTTCCTGAGGCCATGAAATGTAAATATCAGTAAAAAAAATAGTCAACATTTTATTACAATAACCAAACTTACCCTGTACAGAGTAAGAAAATGACATACAATAAGTAACCCTAACCTATAAGTAAGTATAAGGGTCGGAAGAGAACAATTGTTGGTCAAGAGAAACCTGATAAGTAAGATGAAAGAGATGGATCTATTTAAATACTAGATAAAGTAATAGATAGACCCAGCTTGGCTATCACGGGAATGCACTCACTCTAAGTGAGCTCCTCCAAAGCTACTGCCTTAATTTGCAAAACATGTTTATTATCTATGGCTCATCTATGGCTATTTGTAATTTATTTTTTACTCATGGATAGTCATTGTTTTATTGGTTTAAGTTTTGGGTAAAATTTGATTGATTTTTTCCTCGTTTAAAAGATGAAAAATTTCTTCGTCATCATTGCCTTATATAAAAAAATATATAATATAAACCGCTACTCTTTCGAATGCTCTAATAGCATTAGCGTTGGTCAAGAATGACATAAAAAAGATGAATCTAACTCAAGACTATATGAAAAAAGGTAAGGATGCAGCTAGGATCCCTCTGGATTGCCCCTGAAGGTACATTTGATTGAAATCGTGAGAGTGGAATTTGAGATATATACAGAATGTAAACTTACATTTATCTAGATCTAATGCTGCATATTGTTCTTCATCTACTTCAGTCATCATAAGGTTTCCATCGGGTAAAAGAAGCACTACTCTTCTTGGACCACCTGTAAGATTACAAATATTATTGTTAATGTTAAACTCGTCGTACATCTTCATAAACTAAGTTAAAGTTTAAAACAAAACTAAAAATAATATTATTAGAGAAATGCTACTTGTGAATTTGTTCAGAAGAAAAATCCTACAAAAGAACTGTTGTGTTATAATATATTGTACGTTTTTATTGTTCATTTTTAATTATCTACTTGGTCTTAAATTGTAAAAACTAATCTACTAGCTACCAGCCTGTACAATTAAATATGATGGGGGGGGGGGGTTTACAATTAAAAAATTAGAGTTGATCGAATCCACATTTTGAGAAAACTGGTTTAATTTACATCATAATATACCAAAAAAAGTTTATTTACAAACCATTACACACTTGCAAGATTTCACTTTTACGTCTTTCTTTGTTAAATGATATAACTGTTCCAGGACTTTTTTAACATCGTATAGTTGAGCCCTTTCCCCCCCCTCCCCCTTCTTTCTCAGTACTTTCACAAGCCCAAAAAGAGCACACCTAGTAAGTAAACATTTTCAAATGGAAGCCTTTATTTTTTTTAATTCAGTATTCCCAAATAAATGATATTATAAATCGTTTTAAAAAATATATACAACTATTTACGACACATTAAAAAATTGTGTGAAATTACAGAATTTTCAGCTCTAGAACTAAAACGAAGTATATACTTTGATTTTGTTGACAGTTGTGTAAGTTAGTCCACCATTTTTATTTATGTAATCTGTGAACGTTTTATCTAAAAACTTAAAATTTTTAGCAAAGGAAGATTATTGATAAACTCATAATGTGTATAATAAGGAGTAGAAAGGCTATTAAAACAGGATACATAAATAGGAAGTTTATGTAGGCAAAAAATATGTGTGAAGAAAAGACTATTGACCAGAGGTCAATAAACAAAAGTTTTTGGTCAAAATAAACACAAGAGTAAGAAAAAAAGGACACAAGAGACATACGAAGAGGACTCATTTTGTAAGTTAAACCATTTAAATTTAAATCAGGTTAATTATGTTAAACTACAAAGTTCAACATTTAAATGTTTAGATAGGATAAACATTCATTTGTGTTTCATTCACTTTGAAACAATCTTTAATCTTGTTTTAAACACACATATAAATTTCAACAAATTGTATTTGTGATTTTTTTCTTCTTTTCTTTTCTTTTTTAAATATATGATAGTTGAATAATAACTGTTCAGTGCCTTTAGCACTTTCACAAGTCAATCTTGATATCCTACAATCATTGGTCAATTTTGGAGAACCATTCAGCTAATGCAAGCTTACCTAAAATATCAAGATGTCATTTAAAGGAATGGTTAGTTTCATTCAAGTTAGTAGGATATTAATTTTTTAAATAACGATTTTATATGCTCAAAATCACTATAGATTTCTGAGATGGGGGGAATTGATAAATTAAACCTTACTTTTCATAATTACTTACAATTCGTAATTCCTTACAGTATATAGGCAGCTTAAAACCAAACAGATTATTTCTACAACATTTAGGTTTTGACATGTCTTTCTGAACGACTTACCTCCCGGAGCAGGTTCTCCTGCTTCCACTAGCTGTGCTACAACTTGTCCTCCTTGGTCGTCTCCACTTACGACAGTGCCTTCTCCTTCTAGCGTCACCAACTCATCTCCACCATCCTCTTTGATAAAAAACTTAAAACGAAATAAAAACATGATTACAACTTCTCATTTAGCGAATAAAAATAAGTCTAAAACACACTATATTAGTTTCTGCAAACTGGGAAACCTAAATTTAATTTGGGCGAAGAAAATTCCAAACAAGAGGCTTATGTGTAGTAGTGAAATGGTTTAGATTTTGTATGGATAGGAGACACAGCCTTACCTTGGTATTACCTAGTAGTACACAAATAAGAAAAGTCACCAAAAAAACAAAAAAACAAACAAAAAACCATAAAGTTCTGAAATATTTTGTAAACACTGTTCACTTTATCAATCAGTAGAGACCTCTTAAAAGTATTCTTTTTATACTCTCTACTGATTGAGAAAGTGAACAGAGTTTACAAAATATTTCAGAACTTTAGGGTTTTTGGTTTGTTTTTTGAGTGACAATTCTTATTTGTGTACGACTAGGTAATACCAAGGACCACTTTCCAAGGTAAGCCTTCCTCTTCTAAATATAAAAAATCTAAACTAATAGGCTATATACCCTATTAAACTCTAACCTAAAACTATGTAGAGAAATTGTTTCACATTTTTGCTCTTATCGTTTTCAAAGTCTAGTTATTGTAAAAATCATCTGATAGTTGTTGATTGTGATGTCAGCAACCTATAGATAATCCCAGTCACAATCGAGAAATGTTAGCGGTTCATCTGCCATTATATCAGCTTATCGGCAAAATATTGGATTTTGGATTGGCAACTTAATATGGAACAATATGTGTGATATTTAAAGCTAGATATATTAATAACATAGATTATTTTATTATTATTATTTATTTATTATTATTATTATATAGAATAACCCTGTTCGAATCATAGAAAAAAGATCTGACAACACTGTCCAGACCAAACTCTTTATATTGTTTCTGTTGAATCGTTTAAAAACTCCAAATGATGTCATTGTTGATAGAAAACAGAAAAAACTGCACCTTGAAGAGAAGCAAGGAGCAGTTCAAGGCCACTTCTCGAGAAAACTCCAACTGATGCAATCTGTCTGAAAGATTATCGCATGATTGGAAGGTGGATTATTTTGGAATCTTATGATAATAACAAAAGTTATTAATCTAAGAGAATATCCTTGTGCAGTATTTAACATAAAATGATAAATTAAGTGAATGTGTGTTAGGTATGGCACACGTTAAGTTTAATTAATTTGGAAATCAAAAATTAGAGAAACTATTTAATTTAGGTTTAGAGACATTAATAAAAAGAATTTAAGGAATTATTTTGAGTTTATTGAGTTAATATTGAATTAAATTTTCGAACTATTTTCTAAACATATGGATAGGTTTAAGATTAAATATTAAGATTAATTGATGAACATTTTGATTTGATTTAATGAATATATGTGTTTCAGGTTGAAATGATGTTGAGATTAAGTATTTTGTTGTTGTAGATTTGATATTAAATGCATTTCAGATACCACGACTATGTTTTAATTTAGTAATACACGCTTAAAAGAATTCATGCCCTGAGATTAAACTTATTCTTTAAAAAAGAGCATGTGTGCTCAATCACATGTTGGCACCCTATATATGAATTTATAGTTTTGAGTACGGATGTACAATAGTAATTTGGATGTACAATAATAATTTTTAAATGAGTAAATTTTGCGGCTGGAGGAACCAGGAAGATTACAAAATAGAGATAACTTTTGTTTTATATATTAGACAAACAAAAATGTGTAAATAATACAAGCGTTGGTACAGAAAATAATACCCATTCACATATCTACATAGTCTATACAAGTTTTCATTGTATTCTTTACATGTGTATTATTTCTGTGAGTATTTAAAATGAATACAAAAATATAGAATACCGCCCCATGTGAAGTGAGTCGTAATTCAGTTTTTTAATGCATCGTCAGATCAAGGAAGTTTACAGAGATATGATAGATGAATCGTTAGTACGATGAGCAAGGGTATTGTAATTTTAATGTAGTAAGGGTCTTCTATCTATAATTACCATCCAAAACAAAACAAAATTGAGCAGTGAATCTCTCCTAGAAAGGTTATGAATACTGCTTTCCAAGACTGAAAAAGATCAATTCTTGTTCATTTTATACCCCGTTGAACCACAGAAAATTGTTTTACATATTACAAAACATTAAAATATTGTAGCGGCTCATTCAAAATCGCAAGAAGGATTGTTCTTTGCAACATTTTGCTCCTCCATGACCTTTTTACCGCTGTGAAAACAACAGTTTCTAAAAAAAATTAAATGGGAAATTTTAGATCATCCCGGCTTCTGTCCCAACCTGGGTTCTAAGGACTATCACGTGTTAATCAAACTGAAAGACTTCTTGGAAGGAATGTGTTTTTAGATAAAATCTTGAAGAAAACCTTGTTTACATCTTAATGAACTGGAGTTAGATGAATATGATGCAGGAATACAAAAACTCATAGAGTGGTATGACTAGTGCTTAAATGCTCATGATGTAGGAAAGTAGCTTAATGTTAGTTTCCGGTAAATAAAAAACTTTGTTCACAAAAAAATATCTTAAAATGGGTGCTTCTTTCTGAATGGGCTTAGTATAAATCAGTGCACCATTTCCTACTAGGCATTTTAAGCATGCGCTTAGGGTGGAAAATATGGAGGAAAATGAAGAGCAAAATATTTAAGGGAACCTAACCTAACATTTCTTTTATAGAGCAACGATCCCACGTTTCTATTAGTATAACAAAGAATAAATTAAGATGAGCAAGCGTCTGTATTATTAACAAAATACAATGGCAATGTTCATCTGTCACCATGGTCTATGATAAATTGCACTTGTCTCCCCTCTAAATATGAATGACTCGCCCAGGTGCTGTGCTAATTAATCTAGCGTCTTTTGTAGTTTGTTTACACGTTGCAGTGATGAAAGTTTGTTTTCTTTGAGGTTACAAAAGAGACTAAACCTTTTGCCTATGTTTAGCCAGTGATGTGATATAAGAAAAATCTTTCTCACCCCTTCTACTGATTATCAAAGATAGAAAACTTCACAACATATTTCTCAAAGTTGATATAATTCTTATAATTATTTTGAGCACAGCTGTAATTAACTGTAGTGGTGAACACTTATCTTCAGCATTGAAGTGAGTGAAAAACTAATTACGCAACTCATTGGGACAAAGCAAACTAAATGTTCTCGTTGTTATGGCAATTGAATATGATTTTCAGTCCCTCAATATTGTAGAGCTAATAAAAATATTTTCTAAAAAAACAAAGAAAGGCGAAAAATGATATCATTTGAGGGTTGAAGTACCCGAAAAGAAAATATGAAACATGAACCAACTTTATAATAAATATTTTTAATCTTACAGATAAGAGAATAGCAAATTTTTTAACATTGACTTTTAATAATACTAAATACATAATTTTAGACTTCTTTAATGTTGACAATCCACATATATTGTACATTTCCATATTTTGTTGTTTATGTAGAAAAAAATTTCAGCATGTAAAAAAAACATGTCCTGTACAGATAAACTACTTTTTATCATTGTCTGCCCACTACAGCTTAGTGTAATTTTATTTAGATTATATCAACGAATCAGAACAATCCTATCCAATTGTAAATGGTTAATAAGCTTGAGATAACTTTTAATAGAGATTTATTTTGAAAAGATTTTTGAAAAATACCACCGAGCATTAAATGAAATGTTAATCAATAAAACAAGATAATTTTTTTCCATGATTTTATAACAAAACTTTTTGAAAGCCAGTGTAGATTGGTAAACATAGTTATTTTTAAATATTATTTCAAGTTTATATTGATAACGAGTTTGGAGGAAGAGGCTCTAAAAGCGGCATCAAGTATATCAATGTAAACACTTTTTAATGCCTAATTAACTGTGTTAATTCAACTTAGTTCACACTTGTCTTTTCTTTTCTCTTTGAACTTAAGTCAACTGCCGACAATGTACAATCTTATTTGAATAGTGTTGCAGCCTAGTAAGAGACCATAACAACTGTCAATATGACCGGTTTCTTTGAATGTATAGCAGTACGCTTTCAACTGTAAACTGTTCATTGTTTTACATCAAGTGTTTCTTATTATAAAACTGCCGTAACAGTGTTTTATTGTAATATTACATTGTATATTTTATTTAATGTTTAATAATTATAGTTTGTGACTGTTTGAGAATTGTTTATTGTAAATCGCTGTACTGGCTCCCTGAGTATAGGAAAACAAATACGTTCACAAACAAGCTTACCTGTTCTGTTCCAAGCTGAGCTACGGCATCCGCATACGCCGTATCCAATGTCAATATTGTTGATTCATCTCCACCTCCTTCGGTAGCTTCTGCCGTGACGTAAACACATTGTTGTTGTCCGTCTTCACCGCTTGACATTAATATTGTATTCCCGCTAACATCAGCGTTTGATACCTTAAACAAAATTATTTATTTAAATACTATAGAACATCTTTTCATAATGGTTTTTACTATCTCACCTTTATGGTGAATAGACAATATTATGTTTTTAATATAGTTATTCTAACAATGAAAAATACTTATCCTAATCGAATCAAAAACCACTATCCACGCAATCTCACAAACAAAATAAATAAGTGAAAGAAAAATACCATATGATCAAGACCTTACTCAGAGTGGGAAAGGAATTTACCTTTCAGTGGATACCATCCCACTTACGAATCGATAAAAATTAGGTCTCCAATCAATTGGCTAAACAGGGAAGCTAATACTCTGGAACATTTGTACTGCCAAAACTGTTTTAAGAACAGCTCAGATCTATAATGAAGAGCAAGGACAAAGTATGGAAGAATACTGCCGACACATGGGATGGGCTCAGTGGCAAGCTTTTGATTGAACCCATGGCTCATCTCAGCAGGATCAGAGTTTTGTCCCCAAATGGCTGTACACTGTGCCAGCAGCATGGAACTGTCATAAATAAGAACCAGCTTCTTTAATGCAGGAAACTGAACCCAAAGAGCAGAAACTTGAGTCAGTTGTATTGGGACGCTAGAAGGCAAGTGGACTTGAATCCATAAAGCTAGCCTTAAGGGGCCAAAAATGTTATCAATTGTTCTAACTATGAAAATCTCCTCCCATCTCTTTCTTAAAAATGTTGTTAATACTTGTACCAGATATCAGAAAAAAATCTCTTTCTACATTTTGAATGAGTGAAGTAACTGTACACTGAATGATTCTAAATTCCACAGCACTACTTCGGGAACTAATTCTAAGTGTAAAAATAAGAAAACAAATCTTCATATAAAAACATAAATCTGGGTAAAGCTTTGATTTCGAGTTATAGCTAGTGAAATATTTCCTCCAAAAGTGAAATTAAACCATACTGTAATGACCCAAATTAAGAAACAAATTTGGTAGTTTTAATACAATAGGTTGTTCTATAACCGTATCTCTAGCAATTTCTGACAAAACTGGTGTAAAATACAAAACATCGGAGTCGAAAAACACACTATACTATAACTTTGTTAAATAGCTATAAAGATATACAATTTTTGAACAAAACTTGTATAGAATTTAATTCTGAGAAAATTGATGTGTATAAAATTAATGAAAACAAACTTAAAAAATTTCTATAACTTAATTTTATATACCAAAGCACCTTAGATAAAACAAAATTTGAAACCTAACCTATAGAAGTTTTGTTCTTTTTATATACAGAGCTGTCCACTAATCTCCATACAAACGAAATGGTTCATACTATACATCTATATTACATGCTAAGAACATAAGTTTTACTAAAACAGCTGTTTCACGTTTAATTGTTGCAAAACTTGTTTGACAGTTAACCTGCTTTGCTTTGACTTGTAACTAAATGCTAACTACGTAGAAACGTATCAATTTTTAATTTATTTATTAGCGGGATCTGGTACTACTCGTCACGTGGTAGCAACTTTTAACCCAATTCACCAAACACAAGTTACTCATGCATGATATATTTGCTAAGCTTAAAGTAATTTAAAGCTACCGGTAATTTTGAAGACCAACCAAGATTTGGCCCTCCTAGTAGTAACGAATGAAAATACATTGACTATGGTGGTTGCAGCTGTGGTTAAAAGTTTAGAGTTCCCAGCATCTATCCTTGGAAACACGTTTCACTATAAAAAAAACATCGTTCAAATTTTACACAAAAACAGATGGCTTCCTTAAAAAGTGAAATTGCACCATCAGAGGATAATTACAATAAGAGAATGGAATTTTATGATTGAACTCTCAACAAAATCAATTCTCAAGCAGAATATTGTTCTTTGTGTGATGAGGCAAATGTTTATGTGAATGAGGAAATTAACGGCCAAAACCTGTATTTTTAAAGCGACAGCAACTGACAATAAAATACATGGCGTCCATAACAGACGGTTTGGTATGACATATATGGGATAGGCATTATTGAACACTTTTTTATTGACGACTACATGAACATGCAACAGGAACTTAAAGTTTTCAAAGAAGAAGCCTATTTCTAAAATGGTTCCAGGAGGAAAGGCCTCCCCCTTCCCATCTCAACGTTCGTGAGTGGCTTCACAAATAATTTCCCAATGCTTGGATTAAACGACTAGGTTCTGTGGAGTGGCCAGCACGATTTCCAAACCTCAGTCGCCTTGAATTTTACCTCCGGGGACACCTTAAGGCTATGGTTTATCAGAAAAACATTCGATACGTTGCTCATCTTAGGAAACGTATCATCAATTTTTTCCTTGTAGTTTAAAGACAAAAAAATTTTCATTCATAATCGCTTTATAAAAAAAGAAAGATAAGAATATAAAGTAAAAACCTGTAGCCCTAGAATACTTAACACCAGGATCCAAAAATAATAAGAGTTGGTCAAGAGAGACCTAAGATGAGATAAAAGGTATAGAACCAACAAGATTCCTTCAGGATTGCTAGGTCCGTATTCACTATCGTGTGTTCCGGAAGGTAATTTAATGAAGCATGTGCAAAGATAACATGTGAAGTTTACTTCTTGAATGTGAATTCAGATTGTCTAAACCTTGGCAGGAAACATGTTAAACATATTTTATAATTTATGCATTATAAAAAGAATTGTACTTGTATTTCTTATAGACTGTATCAAATTAGCCATTTTGTTTGTATGGAAACTACTGAACTATCCAATATTACTAATTGTTCACAGGTAATGCAAAATTTTATGATTTAATTTAAAACAAAGTTTCTTACATTGTTTCCGTCAAGAGACCTCTTTTTTTTAAGACCTCGGTTGAGTAATTTATTTATGTTGTGTCTGAAGATGGGATAAAAGTCCCGAAACACGTCACAAGCACAAAAAAGAAAGCACACAAGCACACTTGACGGAAACAAAGTAAGAAACTTTATTTTAACCAATAGTGACCTGGATACTGTAAATAAATTCATTATTTAATTTAAGTAATTATGATATAAATTATGAACCTATCACTATGATTTCTAAGTAATAAACTCTTTAATGAAGAACTCATTCTAAACTTGTTAAAAAGATTTGGTTGAACCTAACCTGTACCTGGTAAACGAGTCCATCCTCTCCAGTGATTGTAACAACATCATCATCCGTTGTTATTGTGCCGCTCTCGTCTTGGAATATTTTCCTCGCAGGTACTGTGATGGTGCCGAGAGATGTATTTGCATTGGGACCCGACAGTACAGAGAGCTGTGGACCTCTGAAAACATAACAGAAAATATAGTTAATATTTTGGTTAACCCTCTAAAGAGTAAACGTCACTATTGCAACTCAATTTGGGGTTCCTAAACTGATAGCGTGCGACGCATATGTAGACATTCATTAAAAGCGATATATTGACAATGGTTTTTTTCCAATCCTCTCGATTTTGTAGCAATCGATAGTTGAGATTTCGATCTTTATTTTTTATATCAATAGTAGTACAATATTTAGTTTTCAAATGTTGCTAAAGCTTAACAAATTATATGTTACAGTCGTCAGCTGGTGTCAACATTTACTCGTAGTTGTTACTTTGTCACATCAGTGTTATTAGTTTGTGTTGTGATCATATAACCTAAATAATTATTATGGCTTGTGATCAGTGCAGATCAAGTGATATTCGTGAGTTACTCAAAGACAATAATGATGTTTCTTCCATAGAATGTGAAAATAACTCTGGTTGGGAAAGTGACATTTCAATGGAAGGTTTACCGTCTGATATTTCGTTGAAAGATTTTTCGTCAGGATGTGATGACAATTAATTATGAACCTAACTATAATGAATTAGACAGAGTGAAATAAATGAATCTGTTGTTGTTACTAAACCTCAAACAGACCTACCAAAATCCAAATCTATATCAAAATCCAAAATGAATAAGAGTGTAGCTCCCGAACTTGAGATTGATGTAGAACAAACGTTCAAAGTACAAGATACTGGAGTAAAAAACTCCCCACCAAGAAATTAAAAAAAAAAAATTATTGCACTTACAATAAATATGGCTATAATTAGGGGGAAAAAAATTATTGAATATTCGGATACTTCCATGCCCCAGAGAACTTCCTTTTTTCCTAGCACTATGTCACTAAATCGGTTTGAATCACTTTCTTCATAGTACAAAGTAAGAATTTTCCTCGATTCAATAAATGATTCTTTCAAGAGGTATTATATTCCAAAGCAAAACATTTCAATAGATGAGAGCATGATCGTAATGAAGAATTGGTGCACCTTTATTCAATATATGCCGTAAAAATGACATGCTCCATTTGGTATAAAGAAACTTGAAGTTTGCGAAACTGAATCCAGCTATGTCGTACATGGAGTAATGTTGATTTGGACATTTGTTAGATAGACACGAAACTGATCCAAACGACTGTTTGTTTAATTAGCACTCTATTGAAAAGATAAATTCAGTTTGGGAAATATTTTGGGAAAAAACAGTTGGGAATTAATTTATAAATATTTGTAGAAAACACGAAATTCAAATGGTTAAATATTACCTAATGATATTTACATATGAACAGGAGGGAAAAGACTACTTTAATCTAAAGTAGTTGAAAACAGTTAATTGTCGTACTGATTGAAAACCAATCTTGACAGAAGTAAGATCATAAGTGAATTTATAGACACTGCAACATGGAGCGTCACATTGATCTGATGTTTTATCCCTCTGTTGTACATCGTCGACTTTACATACAATACACCATGGTGGTTTATTCGATGCTCTAACAACCCACCTCTAGTAACTTCAAGGACATAGTTTCCAACTCATTGTACACCAAGAGCACTCTGAACTGAACCCACCAAACTACATGTTTAGACTCACATATTGAAGACAACATTTATAGTACGCTTAGGTATAAATTCAATGTACACCCACTCTAATCTAACCTTACCTTAGAATAGCATGCGGTGAACCCGACCTTTTTATCGTGACTGTGCCTTCCGTAACACCTGCAGGGGTAACATAACCAGTCTCCAGCACTGTTCCCGTTGTTCCTCCAGGACTCATTTCAACTTTACACATTATTCCCTGTAAATAAACAAAAATATACTTTAATTTATAGTCAACATGAAATCTAATTATTGCTAAAGCCCCATTCGGTTTATTGTGTTAAAGAAATCATAACCTAAAAATTGAAGAGCGTAAATAAGTAGCTTGAATCATTTGTCTTTGATGTGTTATCTAACATACGAGATCTTGTGTTTGATTGGAAAGTAGAATATTGTAAGCATGTGACTTTGCAGATTGATAAAAATCTAAATCTAATTAGGATACCAAGACAGCTTAGGTGTCATTAGGCTAGGCTTTATATTTTAAAATGAAATGTAAATGTAAAAGATAACTTGTGTAAAAACTTTAAAAAGAGACATTTTAAACAAAAAAACAAACTTTATCAAAAGACTAATTGAAAAGAAGTGGTAAAAAAATCCAAGGTGATTTGAGTTTGACATTTGGTAAAAACTTTAGACCGTAACTGACAGTGAGATATTATAGGAAACGAAATTGGTTTTTAATTATGTGCTGTGTTGTTTTTTAGCTACATGGATACATATATAGACAAAAGTAAGCACCCTCTGAATTGGAGATGTTGGAACTTTTGGGCTGATATCTGTCTTGTTGAAAAGTAAAAGTGAGTCTGGTAGAGAGTTGAATTCGAAAGATGTATTATAGAAAGATGATGGACAAAATTAGATGAAAACGTAAAGTGTGTTTGATATTCGCAAGATGGGTATTAAAGTATAAATTTACTAAATGAGAACGATTTGGTATGTATAAAATCTTAAATATAAAAATATAAAAAGAAAAAGTAATCTGTGTTCTGACGAAATGAGAAACTCTTGTGAAATTTTAAAATGAGACTTTTAATAAATAAATCTTAATGTTTAAATAAAATGTATATTTAATCATAATAATTTTGTTGTTATTTGTTAGATGAGATTAAATTTCCTTCGGAGCAATAGAAAAGATATATGAATTTCAATTTTATTGCACAATTCCTTAGACTTGGTGTTGCATAAAGTACCTAAATGAGAAGACATGAACCGATTAAACCCTAAAGTATTAGAAAAAAACTAAAAGAATTAAAAATTGAGCAGTTTGAAGAGATATAGAAAGAGGATTTTCATGAACTGGCAAAAGTGTTATGAAAAGATAGGGAGGCAGCATGTAAAATTAAATTATTAAAAGTAAAAACAGTCTATGCTTGGTGAAAGTCCATATTAAAGGAAAGAAAGTAACCAATACATTTCACAAAGTTGATTATATTCAGCTTCTATATGTTACGGCTTTTGTAACCATCAGACGACTGTTGAAATCTAACGAGGTAACAACCTGTGGAGGAATGTGGTCTTAAACGATAAGTCTAGGTAAAGGGTACGAGTTAAAGAAAATATTTGTTCATTTATAGAAGTAAATTTGTTTATAATCACTAATACTCAAAAAAAAAAACCACCAATCAAAACTATTTGTTCCTATAAATATCATTTTCAGGTTTCCCTGGCTTCAGAAACCCTTGAATTCACTGAAAATCCAAGACTATAATACAATCTCCTTCGTTTTCGTCAATTTTACCTTCATAACAGATGCGTCTTCGTCCTCCTCTTCCTCCGCATCACCCTCGTCTGGCAATATACTCGTAGGATGACCAGGTCCTTCTAATTTAAACGGTATTGGTTCTATCTTCTCCATAAGCGGTGGTGGTGGCGGCGGAGGTTCAGGTGATGGAGGAGGCGTAGGTTCAGGTGTTTTTTCACCCTCAGCTTTACATAACACTTTCCCCGTCAGAGGACAGAGAGACAAAGGTCGAGGTGGACTTTCCGGTTCGATTGGTTCATCTACAAACAGAAAATCACATGTTTAGGAAATTAAAGTAGAATTGATTAAAATAATAAAGTTTCTGTTAAGCTTTTTTTTAAACATAATTACTGTAATAAGTACAATTTGTAACAAAGTACATAGATAGTTTGTGAAGATGTAGTATTCTGAAAAGTTGTTGAAAATATTCTTTAAAAACAACGCTACGAACGGCAGAACATTGTACTTATCACGTCAAATTAATAAAATATTTATTTCTACATGCCTACATATCTTCGAGACACAAAACACTTACTTAAATCTGGAAAGTGATCTGATAAGGCTCCATCGTCACTTTCATTAGAATCAGAATCCTCTCTGAACTCCATGAGAAGATTATCATTTTCTACCAGTTTGCTTTCCTTCACTACTACATCTTTGTTCTGATCCATCCGAAGCAACGCACCAAGACTGCTTCCTGAAGGACACAAAATAAGATATGTCTTAATTGGCGAAGGTAGGACCATCGGTAGAGTTCACAAAGTCCTAGATTGCGCTTAACTTGATAAAGTTAAGGAAATATATGGATGGCTTAAGATTAAAAGGAATTGTAGAAAGAAAAGCTACAAAATTCAGTTAAAAGGAATAAATAGTGGAGAATGGAAGATAAGACTGATTCCAAACAGAAAGGTAAGCGAGATAAGGAAATGTTTTATCCTTCCTCTTTGACAAAACAATAAACGAAGTCATCTCAAAAGTACAAAGTTATAGAAATGATAACATATACTGATGATGTAATGGCATGGAAGAAAACTAAAGAGAACCTTTAGAACTAACCAAACGGGTAAAAGCAAAGATTGGATATAAATTTGGAAAAGAGTAATTAAAGGTGGACAGAAACTGTTTTAAAGTCTACTGTGTTATTTTATGTTAAATTTATTATTATTTTATGTTAACTAAACCATACATTCTGGGCAATTTTTCGTTGGGCTCAAAGCATTAATTTAGAAACATCCTACATTAAGTTTAACCATGTATAACTTAGATTAGGTTTACTACATTTCAATTTGTGTAAAACTTACCTCTACCGCTAAGACCACCTCTCCCTCTACTTGCCAAGCCGCCTCTCGCACTTAATCCCCGTCCTCTATTTCTAAACACTAATGGATGTGATAAGATCTTTTTAGCTGGCATTATTGGAGATCTTGTGACTAACTCTTCCGACGAAGACTTTACTTGAGAATCTACTTTAGGTGTTCCTGTAACGGACGCTGTCTCCAAATTTTTCTTTTTGGTGAGGAGAATTTTCTGCTATTAAAAATCAATAGATTATAAATGAAATTGTAGTATTGAAGTGCTAGATTTAGTATACAAAATAGCAGCGATGCTGCAGTAAACAGTTGTTAGACATACATAGTGGAAATAAAAAGAACATATAAATTATTTACTTTGAAGGTACTCTTAAAATTAGTAAAAATATCAGTTTTAAGTTTTTAAAACATTTCATAATTCAAAACACTTTAGGTAGTCCAGCTACTCGTTGTACAATATGAGACCAGAAGAGCGCACCCCACTATCAAACATAATTTGTGGATTGAGTGTCGATCATTTGGCACCTCATGGAATATAAATGGAATATATTGGCATTGACGCCAATATAATTATTTCTAAAACTAGCAGGATATTCAGAAAAGAGTTAAATATTTTTATTTTAAAAATTAATTTCTGCAAAATTGGACATTTTTATTGTAAATTATTATACTTATTATTTTCTTTTGAATACAAAAAAAATTGTCCAGATTGTACTGATTTTCCCCGAAGAGCAACACCAAATCTGAGGTGAGTCTACACATAGGCAAAGTACATGGTCCCAATTAAAACAAAACTGTAATTTTTTGTTTGTTCCTTTTTCTTGTTGTTTAAACCTCTCAGTTATCATCCAATTATAAAAACAAAATACAAATAAAGTCCCCCTAAACCTCAAATACTGTAATAGTGCAGGCTCGGAAAAGAAAAAGAGAAACCTGATACGACAAACTGAAAGAGAGGGATCTAACCCAAGACTAAGCAAAATAAGGTGTAGGATCCAGCTAGGTTCCCTCGGGATTGACAAGCCTGTACTCACTAAAATGAGTACAGAAAGGAATAATATATGAACTAGCACGAAGTGTAAAACCAGCTGAATTAACTAAATAAATAAGCCTACTCCATGGTGTGGTTTGAAGATAAGAAATTAGAGGCTCTAGTACTGCCATCTAATGGTCCACTTCTGGTAATTTAAGGACAGTTTGTCGTGTTGGATACCTCCAACTCTTCCTCTACTAGCGCATTCTGAACTGAACTATAAAACTACAATTGACGACCCATATATTAGCTATCCATCAACCTTTTTTTTTCGGCAGGAAAATGTATTCTATACGAAATGCGTGTAAGTGGATGTGTCCGAGAGGATAGAATGACAGTTCTATCTGGCTGTCAAGCTTGCACGCCACCGCACTTCCTACGTTCTTCCTGCCAGAAGCAACTGTTGTTTAATGATAGGGTGTCTTTACTCTTAATTTTAGTGGGAACAACATGCCCCCCCCCAACTTACTCTTTTCTCGGTCTTTTTATCATTTAGGTACATTCTTGCATTGTATTAACGTGTTCACCTTTCAAACGTAATATTGTTACATGGAAACACAAGATTATTTTGACAAAGAGATGGGTGTGCCAAAGAGTATAAAGTTCGTTCATTCCTATGGTAAATAACGAACAAAGTCTTATCTTGGAAAGTGATCCTAGTAGTACACAAATAGAAAAACACTAAAGTTCTGAAATATTTCGTAAACACTTTTTCAATCAGTAAAGAGTATAAAAATGAAGATTAAATTGGTGTCATTTGGTTGCAGAGGATGGATCTGTGTTGAATGTTAAACCACAGTCGAATGTTTTGTTATTGTTATTATTCCATTTTTTATATTAATTATATTAATTTTATATTTATATTAATTTTAATAAGCCTCATAAAAATAAATATTTAATAAGAACCGAGTTATAACTAGTTATTTAGGTGAAGTTGTCACTTGATTGTTGGGGAAAGTTAAGTTCAATGTTATATTTTTTTCAATATGTATGTCTAAACATTTGTAATCTATATTTTTAATTAATAAGCAATCTGTAAAATCCAATGCACATAGAATAGAAGTTAAGGATAGATGCATTAACACTTTGAAGCCTAAGACCGAGTATAGGTCGGGCAGTCACGACAGCGCTCTCGCCGAAGCCCAAGTATACATCGGGCTGTGCTGAATAATTCTATACGATCGCGATGTCGGCATATAATCGGGTTTCGGCACTTTTGCTTAGCTAATTGGTTATTTATCTTTGATTTTCGAACAGTCTGTGCTGTTGATATGGACTAAATATAAATATTATAAAGCTGATGTTAGGCAACGTAACACGTCTACGAGGAACGTAGCAGACGTTTGTTTAGTTCAAAGTTAGTGACTGAGTAATCAAGATTCGTTATGTTTGTTTGTTGTTTTTCTTGAATACTAAATACTTTTTGAGTTATACAAGTAATCTTTTAGTTTATTTTAGTAGTTAGGCCAGTATTTTAGTGTTTGTTTATATAAATATTTTAGTTATAGTTATGTTTAGTGAAGTGCTGTGTAGCTATTTTTGTTTGTGTGTGTGTATTTTACCCTTTTCCAAGACTAAGGAGTGTTGACTGTGAGTAAAATATCTATTTACATGTATATATATTTAAAAAGGTAATTTCTTTAGGTTTAAAATGATATATAATAAGTCATATATAATAAATATAACAAATACCACAATTTTTTAAAAACATGTCCAAAACCCCCAGGCACAGTAGGAAAGCAGCGCGTTAGAGAGTTAGGCTTCAAAGTGTTAAGTCAGTGTATGCTAGGAACAGTAAGAACATACTTGCTTTATTCAATTTACTTGCAATCCTAATTCCTTCTCTATACAGGAAAACTCTCAGGAGCTTACATTAGTGAGTAACGACGTGGTATACCCAACGGTTCCTAACATAACCTAACCTATAACCTTGTCTTGAGTTAGACCCCTCTCTGTCAAATTTCCTATCAAATCTTTTTTGGTGCTATTTGAGGGGTAGAAGTCTTTATTTTTATGTTATTTAAAATAACAAGAAAACAGTTTGCTGTACTCTATCTACAGGGCTAAACAAAATAAATGTGTATCCAAAACAGTCAACTTTCAATTAATACTCTACCCACATAAAAGCTAAACTTACTTCGTTCAACGGAGGAGCAGGAATCTTGAACTCAGGCTCGGGAAAAGGACGCTTGTAAGGAGGTGGATAAGGGTTCAGACATATGAACTGAGATAAATCCAACTCATCTAAGATCTATACACACACAAGGTCATTCAATATAAAATCCAAGTATTTGACCTTACGATACAGTAAACAAACATATCATTGACATTTCAATAAAAGAGATTAACTTTTGTTATCAAATGAAAACTCTAGAACACAACAAATATGAACTAGTTAATGGACGACATCATATAATGTAAAAAAAATCCTCTAAATCTTGATTTCTTGGATCTCTTAGGGAATGTTTAACTATACTGGTAAATCAAGGTGTCTCACTCAGTAGGGTAAGTTCATTTAAAAACATTATATATTAAAAATAATCGCTTCGTTCATGTCATTGTCTCGGCCCTGACGGGCCCTGAAGCTGTATATATGTGAAGAGGTCTCCACTTGCTATTCTTATCTCAGGTTTGAAATTGCATTTTTGACAATAACTTTGGTCTTCGTAGAAAAATGGGATTGGTATTATATAGGGAATTGAAATCTGTAAATTTATCTAATTTAGTGTCTTTATTTAATATTGGTTCACACGAGAGACAAACAACTTTAAAAATGGTCACCATTTTCAGTTAAATTTTTCTGAATTTTAATAGGGTTCTATACAAGCATACTATAGTCCTCTATACCAAATTTCATATTCCTATCTTAATTTTTGTTGCCATTATTGTGCTTACGTACAGACGAAATGTCAAAAATAACTTTTTTTGCTTTCCTGAAACCATGAAAGATGAAGATTAGAAATAAAATAGAGGTTGAAATTTTTGACGATAACCAAACTTACTTATTTTATACTGGATAAGTAAAACGGCCAATACAGCTTAGTTAGTATCCAAAAGTTATGATTGTTATTTTTTAGATTTCTCACCATATAAACACATACAAAATACGAGACGTGATCTGTACTTTGGAAACGTAGTTTATTAGTGTTTGTAGAGACAAATGATGACAAATGTCCAAAAAACGGTTCCAATAACTCACCAATAACATAAACAATTCTTTAGTATCCAATAATTTTCAAACAAGAATATTCACCACTGATTGGTATTGTATTGAACTTGAATTTATAATGTACATTTATCATAATTCATTTTCCGTAACAATCTCCATTTTGATAAAGCTGATTATGTAAAGCCAGCCAAGAAAAAAAGTTTCCTAAAAATATAGAAAAATTTATAGTTTGACTAAAGATAAATATTGTTTGTCTCTTAAAATTAAAAACAAAACTAATTTTTCAACTTATAAAGGTTTATCCTTGAAAAATTAAAATTATGCCTTTACACATTCATATAAATTATACTTGTAAAATGTAAACGTTAGATTACTCCAGTTAAATACATTAATTCTTAAAGATTTCCTTAAGTTTAACCGTAAAAACAGACAATTGACTTGAGTAAACATTAACTTTATTCTATTTATATGTGATAAAATACAATACAACTAGCCTAACCTGTTGTGAAGCTTGTAAACCACCTCCTAATATACTTTCTATAGGTTTAAGTGGTGATTTTTGTAATGATGACTTTGGTAAAGGTGAAGGTTTCAACATTGGTTGAGGCTTTTGTAGTGGTGAAGACTTATGTAACGGTGACGGCTTTTGCGGTGATGTTGGCTTTGGTACTGGTGTCATCTTCTGTAGTGGTAGTGCGGAAGGTTTCTGCAAACTATTCGGTGCCTTAGGACGAATTATCGTAGGAGACGGTAACGTGCCTTTAGGTCTGACTGCTCCTTGGATCTTTGTGGACAGGCCTGATGGAATTCCAGGGAGTCTGAAATCAAAATTGAATGGAGACATACAGGTTGTAAGAAAATAATTTGGGAACTGATTCTAGAGTAAAAATAAGTTCATATCTCTGAATGAAAACATTTTGTTTTCGAGTTACGGCTAGCAAAATATTTCACACTGATTTCTGCTCCAAGACTGAAATACAGCCTAGTTGAAAAAGAAATTTAGTGTATCAGAATTTTAAAAAAAAACTGTATCTCTAGTAACTTCTGGTGTAGAATACAACATATTAGAATAAAAAAGACACTTATTTTAGGTTTGGCGAAAAATAACTTTGTTATATGCTAATAAATACATAAATCCTTGGAACAAAACTTGTAGAGAATTTAATTTTGATAAAAAATGATCTCAAGTCAATAGAAAACTAGCATGATGAAGACAATTTTGTTCTATTTAACATTGTAAAGTGTTTCTACTACAATTTAATCATTTTTGTTGTCAAATTTCTGTGACAGCATTTGAGCTGTAGATACACACAATAGTAAAGTACATACGACAGACATAATTCCAAAAACGACTTGGACTTAGAGGACGTCAAAACGAATATATCAACAAAACATTCAACATTGATTTTAGACCAGTCTCATACTATGTGGGAAAGTAAAGTTACAAAACTAAAATCTTACAAGATTTAAGCTGTAAATAAAAAAGTTCAATTTTGACATAAGAGCTAAATTCAACACTATTGTCAAAATGAAGTTTTTGGGGAGAAATTCAAAATTGTGATGTATGCTTTAAAAACCATTGTAATGATATAATAACCATGAGTTGATCGAGTGACATTTTCTACCAATTTATTAATTGAATATCTAACCGCTAAATAAATTTTTCGAATGGCTGCAAAAATTGTGTATTAAATTAATTCAAATCTGTGCAAGTGACTTACACTATCAGAAGGGTTTCATGCCCCTCTGGCCGTGTTAAATTGTACTCAAATTCCTCAAGCAAATTGTAGTGTTTCACATTTTTAGACTTATTGTTTCAAAGTCTAATAGAAATCATCTGATAATTGCCGGTTCTGACATTAGTAGATAATTCCGATTGAGAAATTATTACAGTTCATCTGCGGTTACATCAGCTTATCAACGAAATACTGATCTTGGATTGATGATTTAGTACAGAATAAGATGTGAGATATTCAAAGCGAGAGATATAAATCACATAAAATTAACTATGTCTCTAACTGTTATTTAAAAATGTTAGACTAACAGCACAAGTTGTAATTCTAAGAGAATATCCAAGTTCAATATTCAAACTACAATATCCTTAAATTCGGAGTGGTTAAGTTGCATTACAAAAGATAAATTCAGTGAATGTGCGTTTGGTATAGCACAAGCTAAGTTTTACAATTAACTATATAATTTCCACGGGGTTTTCCTACAGCTGGCTCCTACACAATTGTCACACATTAACAAGAAGACATATAAACGGTTTAGTTTTGCGAAATGTAAGAAATCAATCAGAACACAACGTGACTCCCCACAAATAAAGTAAACACTATATAAGTTAACCTAAAAATAATTAAAAACAGCTGTTATAAATTCTTAAACAAAACTTATTTCAATTTGAGAATTTATAACAGCTGTTTCAAATTATTTTTGTTGTGAATTATGTTATTTTACCCATAACAAGCCTTATTTAAATGCTAAATTTATTACAAAATGTGTTTCCCAATCAAAATGAATAATTTTCAGCAAATCTGCAGGCAACACGGTTTAATTTGACAGTTTTATTAAAATCGGCTCTATAATAAAGAAATATTCGATTGGCGCAGAAATTCCTTAATGAATTAAATATAAGATTTTGTAGAAAATAATAAACCAAAAACATTACATTTCAATTTAAAATAAATAACTTATAAAATTGTTAAAACAACTAAAAAGGTGAATAAATATAAAAACGAACAAAACTAAAATTTTACAAAAAAAATGTAGGCACTTACTACAAAGGCCTGTTTTGAAGCTACTCTCCGTTATTATACACAAATCTATCCCACATATCTCATTTATCAAAGAATGAAACAGGCTACATATAATTAAACTATATAATTAAACCAATAAATAATTAAGTAACAAAAGTAAACGTTTTTACATTTATACAAAAAGTGGGTAGTAACTACACAATTATAAAATAATACAAAACAAAATTAATCAGAAGTAATTAATATTGAATAATTTTGGGCCTACAAAAAAATTGTGGTAGAATCATTTTGGTTTTGGAACAACCACTCCTGAGTTCCATTCCATTGAGATTATGAGTTTCCACTTTATATATTATAGAATACTTTAAAAACTTTGTAAACATACAGATGTTGAAAAGGAAGTACCTTTTACTTATCCCAATATCAGCATTGAAAATTTATTTTTAAGACCTGAGACATATAAGCTGAATAAATTGTTTTTGTATAATTAATATTAGTTTAAGGTATATGGTATAAGTCTCTTCCCAACATAATATTCTGTATTTGAGCCTGCTATTTTTTAAAGTAAAATCAATATTTCTTTAAACATTAATAAAACTAATTTAAAAAAAAAAAATACTGTTATTATTTGATTTTCAAGTCATTCATGAAACCACTGTAAGGCTTAAATATTGAAACGCGGATGTATCAAAAGTTATTACATTTCATAATTCCTCACAGATTTAGATAGTGAAAATAATAGAGAAAATTTTAATATTCATTGTTTAGTCTAACAACTACTTATATTTTATACCTTTGTGAACTCAATTGTAGTCTGGTAAAATGGAATGATATTTATACAATTCTTGTGCGAGTTTTTTTATAATGTGTAATGTTTTGCTTATAATTGATTAGGGTGTGCAATTGACTACAAAAAAAAGTATTTATTAAAAATCTTAAATTAAATTAAACATATTTTATTTATAAGGAATTTATTTGTAAGTTAATGTCTCGGTGATTCTTTGATTTACAATCAAAACGTTCATGGAAATCTTGGAAGAAATGAGAGTAGATGATAAATCAGAAGTTCTAATTAAACAAACACTAAATTGTAAGTTAATTTCATGAGAAAACTGTCATTGAACTGAAGCATTGAAACAGGAATTAAGACAGGGAGATGGGACTATTAAACTGTGTATTAGAAAGAAGGGAATGGAAGAGTACGGTGAATGAAAAACACAAAATGAATGGAAATAGGATAGGACCTAAAATAAGTATGATATTAAAACTGTTTGGCATACACTGTGATGTACATTTTTCCTCGAAGATCTGGAAACACAGATAGAATATCTGAAGAAAATAGATTTGTAGATATACTTAGAAAAGTACATGAGTTTGGTCAGAGGAAGTGAGAAAAAAATTATGAAAACCAAGTATGGAGACAATGGAAGAATCCAGAATTTCAATTACACAAGAGAGATTATTATTCCAAATAACAACAAAAAGATACAGATAGAAGAAAGAGTCAGAAAACTCGAGACAGCCTTCAGAATATGTCAGAACATGCACAGATCCAAGTCAATAAACTATCACAAAAAAAATTAGGCATTAAGGGGTCTTTACACGCTACGATAAATCGTAACAATGTGATTGATCGATTTATTGCTCCAACAAATCGAAAGAGTAGAGCACTGTTTACACGCTACGACAAATTGTAACGATTTCTTGTCAAATGTCACTTACTTAACCGCTATCGACCCCAGAAAAGCTTTTAACCATGGAGGAAGTAGTGTTGCTGTCGCTGTACATCGGTTGTTTAGTGAGAAAGGTGAAGAAGTCGTGAAAACCAAGAACACGGTGGAGCCAAGAGTGGTTGCTAAAGAGAAACGATTTCTCTCATGTAAAATTGTTGAAAGAATTACAAAATGAACCAAATGACTGGCGAAATTATTTGAGAATGGACGAGGAGACCTATGTTGAGCTGCTAAGTTTAGTTTCTCCGTTTATTGCGAAATATGATACTGTTATGAGGAAAGCGATGTCTCCCCACAACACAATACCAAAAAAAAAGTGACAAAACAAATATTTTAAGAAATATCCTAGAGTACTATAAGACAGTGACAGGGAAATTCACATATCACTTGCAGAATAACCAAGAGCTGTATGAGAAATTTGTAAACATAGTTACAGCTATGAACAAAGAAAGACTAACCCTTTAATGAACACACCAAGAGAATGGATCCAAATAGATAAGAAAAAGATAATGAATTATCACAAGGCCAGAAAAACAGATATCAAGATCTAGGGAGAATTGGAATAGGAGGAGAAGACAGAAATTGGTTTATTTTTCCCCTTGTTATTTAAATGTAAAAAACTTTTGGTCATCATCAGGTTATTTTTTAAAAAAAGGAACATAAAATAAAGACACTTAGCTCTCGAATACTCTAATAGCACCAGAAAAGAAGATTTAGTCACGAAAGACTGGATAGATTAGGTTAGGTTTGAATCAGAGGGATTCAACCTTACACTACACGAAAAAAAGTTGAAATCCACCATTTAAAAAATCTATTGAAAGAGAAACCCATTTTCAATCAGACCAACACCAGTCATTTGTGTCCTTAGATGATCTGTGGTGTGGAGAACAGGGCATCATCTGAAGTATCTCATGGTTTTCCAGCTAAGATTAGATTGAGAAGGAATAACCTGTAAATGATGGTACACAATAAATATCATAGCCGAGAGGCACAAATCAGGACTGGAATTGTGTCCTTCTTGCAATAAAAAAGACACCAGTGATTGCAATGTTCGTATTACAAATATTTATCTTACCTGGGCGAGGAATTGGTTACAGATTTCAACACTCCCAACGGTCTAGGACCAATTCCAGACCTCATTGGTTTCAACAGACCCAGAGGTCGTGTAGGAGCTACTCCAGGAGGTACAGTTGGTTTAGGTAATATTGCTACTGGTTGCGGCCGTCGTATAATTCCTGACTTTGGTTGTGACGAGTTCCCATCTTTAGGACCCACCATAACTAAAGGCGGTGGTGAAGTATTCGACAGCGGGGATGGTTTCTTGATAAGACCCTGAAAAATGACTTTATGTTAATATCAATAATGGTTTCACATTAGTGTCTGTAGCCTGAGCGTCTCATCAGATATACAGTGAATCTACAAATCTAAGTTTTAAACATCTCATCTTATAAGTAATCACCACACATATTCAAATTTTAACATTAATTTGAAAGTAATGCATGTGTGGTAAACAGGACGCTACATGAACACTATGAAAATTATAACGCAATGATAAACGATTCTACATATTTATTACATGACCAACTCTTCTTCCAGTCAAATATAATGTTCGACATCTTAATTGAAGCAAAAAGTTCTCCCACATCGAGTGGAGAAAAGAAACTGGATGACAGAACTAACCCAGTATCGACTTTCCAGTGTATAACAACACGATACCTTATTAAGCAACCTACTATTGACTATAAAGTTTGGGAAACCCGTGAGACTTAACCTACATAAGTCATAATTTCCCTTATACTCTCAGACTATTCACCAATCGTGAGAGCCAGCTATCGAATTTATAATAGTAATTTTCCAAATTAGGGACTATATTAACTTACACTAATCACTGCACTTGTATCACAACAAACTGGCAAGCACCCAATAGGCTTATGGCTTATTATGATAGGGCATGCCAGTTACAATATAATTTACAGCGTGTATGGATTATTTGGCCTTTCCGAAATACTCGCCCAGGTCATTTACCCAATTATTTAACCGGCAATTTTGGAATAAATTAGTAAAATACAAAATTAAAGGGAAACCAGTGATAGCGATTTAACACTCGATTAATACGTCTGTGCACTGTCCTCAGGATAGGACCGTTACATTGTTCTGTCCGTAATTAACCTGAGTCGGGTGATCCACTGCCACTAGAATATGATAACCGGTGTCTAAGAGATTCCGGCTTGATCTTATTTCTCTTACATGATAATCCCAGAGTCAACTAAGGAGCGACACTGTCACAAGTGAAACATACACGTTGTTGAAAATGCATCTTGTACCTATACTCGTTTATGTTTGAACTACTTATAACATCCACACGGAGTGATATGTGTTTTCATTAGGAATGAGATGATTTAGGGCTTACTAATTGCTATTAATTTCAATAATTGCCAATGTTCTGTCATTTAAAGTGAGAGAGCAAAACTAATAAATTAAGGTGGGAGGACTACTTCTCCTTGAACTTGTTTATACATCTCACTTGTAATTTAAATGCATTACTTTCTCACACATGTGTAGTATAAAGTAATGTACTTATATTATACAGTTTAATGTGTTTAGATTTTGTATGGATACGTAAGGATCACTTTCCAAGGTAAGCCTGTTTATTAAACTCTAACCTAAAACCATAGTATAATGTGCATAATACTTAATTGTTTGGGATTACTTTTTGATAATATTCTTTGACTGTTTTCATAAAACTGAATTCTTTTCATAATCGGTGAATTATTATTTTAATTTATACCACATCGGAAATAATTAAGTATAGTCCGACCACCACTAGTTTAGCCTTGGCAGGAATGTGGGTAAAGTCTGAAACGTCAAACCTATTTTTCACGAGAAGGGACTTTGTGGTTAAACCACGTTTGCTGTATGTAGGCCCTACTACTAGTCAACTTAAAAATACTAGAAGCCATTAGATAAGCTTTCCCTTTCTTCCCAACGCTTCCGGTATCCATGACAATAAAATACCAAAATCAAACATGACCCGAACAGATAACAAACTCATAAGAAACTTTAAAAAATGGAATAATAAAATGTGTACAGTCACAACACTACAAACGACTGATGGCGCACATATAGAAATTCATTAGTTATGTAAAAAAACTGTTTCAGACGACGATTTAGATAAATAAACAACATCAGCTGCAAGTAATTCTGTTTTTATTTAACCCTTACCGCGCGGCTAGCGGCTACAGACGCGGCTAGCGGCTACAGACGCGGCACTGCCCACTGCCACTACGCGGCTAGCGCCTATAAGCGTGATCGCTCAATCGTCTGCCATTACTGCACTGTAGATCGTAAAATATCCGATAGAGTGCATAGTAATGTCGCTTTTGTCTATTTGGACCCTCTAAACCAATATGGCGACTATTTAGAAATATTTTGTTATCGTTATTGGTTGCCTAGCAACAAAGACTAGTATTCGTTTCCTCCCGTACTGCTTTTTGCGCCTATAAACGCGGGCTACTACGGTCAGCTGTTTTAGTGTTTTCACCCTCGCTTGCATTTGTTGTTGACGTCTGTTGAGTGTGTTGAGTGTTGTGTGTTTATTTATGTCGAGTTTTGGCAGTAAATAAATATAAATATTTTGTTAGTTTTGTCTTTTTCTTATCGACTGTGTATATTTGATATACACTGTAATGGTTCATCCAGACGATCCTGATTTTGACGAATTTGTAAATGGACTTATAAACGCATAGTTTTCTAGAGCGGTTGACTTTCATAACCTAGAACAAGAAGAGGCTGAAAGTGTAATTTTACACAATATTAGTGAAAGTGAAGTTGATAGTTCTAGTAAAAATGAAGAAAATCAAGAAGTAGGGTTAGTTCTAAGACGTAGACCTATGGTTATTGGTAGGCCTACCATATTATTTAAAGAAAATTTATAACATTTCTGTTGTCTACTTGACTAAAACTACCTAAATCTAAAAAAAAAAACATTGAGAAAATATTATTTTTATTTTTTTACAGTAAATGAGCGTACTATAGTATTTTTACATAGCGCTTTAAGTGTTAAATCTTGTTCAAAACCCCACCATTCATTTAAAACCCTGTAATAATTTCTGTGAAATAAATTATAATCCCATAGGCTGAGCCTGTTGTAGCATTTCCTACAAAAATAATCCCAATAGGACTAAAAAAAAAGTACAATATACTCGTATATTAAGACATCAAATACTTTTTAATAGCATTAGGGTCAGAAGAGAGCAAGGGTTGGTCAAGAGAGACGATGATAAATACCTATAAAGTACATATACATATTTAACAGACAAACTGTATATATATGATGAAGATATGAAAGAGCAAAGACTTGGACTTTTCACTTGAGTGTCATCTTGGACTTGACAAAAGAAAATTAATGGCGAAAAAGATTACTTATTTTGTTGCTTATTATGTAATCTGTCGCTACCGAGCGCTTTCGGCATGAAACTCTTACTCTATTGATTTCAATCATATACAGGGTGTTTCCAATGTATGTTTCAAAACTTCAGGATAAGGTTCCTTGAGTTTAAATAAATAAAAAAGTTTCTATGAACATAATGCCCTAAAATGCTTAGTTTTCCGTCTGTAAAGCATTTTATGTTTTTTAGAAAAAACATATTTTTGGAAAAAATTATATATTGTTTATGTGACCTTTTATGAACATACAAAAACCCAGGACTTTGTTTTGTACGTTTTCAAAATGGCGGCTGTTTCAAATTTTTAATGTTGAATATATCAAAAACCATTAACTTTATACAAATTTAAATTGAGAACATTCGGCAGATGCCTGGAGTTTTTCAAAGAGTGCACCAAACCATGAAGAGGCACTTTGATGTATGTGTTCTAAACAGGGGCCGTGAACTATTTCTCTAGTTTTTTTTAAGACCTAATTTCATTAGCGTAGATCGACACATTAATTAAAAATAAAACAAGTTATTTTGTTAGTAATTAAAACTGTCAGTTTTCAATTATATTGTTCCTTTGTAACATCATTACGTTTTTTAACAGGTTTTCTTATCTTTCGTCTGATCTGTCAGAAAAAAAAAAAAAGTTTAATATTATTACTATTAAAAAAGAATTTTAAAATATTTTGGTTTAAGGCTAATTTTGGCTGTTGTGTAGACAATTACCAAGAAATTAATTTTCAGTTTTTTGACAATAATTCCATTATCCCTTGAACTACTGAAAAATTACAAAACTCAATTTCTAGTATTTAAAAAAGAAAACTTTTCGGTCTCTTGTAAATGTTGTGTAAAGGATAATATATTCGAAATTACATATTTCAAAAACATACAAAACAAAGGTTTGGTTTTTGCTACATTAACCCTTTTGCGGGCAAGGTAACGATCTATCGTCACCCAGTATACTTGCTAAAACGGGCAGAGTAACGATCTATCGGTACCCTTTAAAACTGCACGTAGTTTAAGTATTAGCTAACAGATCGCGCTCTATGTTATGTGGTTCTATTCATAATGAATAAAGGAATATTTCAACATCGATTTATATCGATATTTTTAAGTTGAAGTCGATCTACAAAGCTCACAGCCGATTGCATTTGGTTATGGAGGTTATGTTTATTGCAGCGTCATTGTTTGTTAGTGGTCTTAAGTTTTGTGTTTATTTTAAACAGTTAAATTAGTTTCTTAGTTACTTATTATGTTTACATCGTTTACTTTACTCAGTTCTATTTATTACTTTTTCATATTAGTTTAGCGTATTTTTAAAATATTTGTGTTGTTGGTTACGTTACAACCAGTGTAATGGCAGGGCCTAGTGTCAACACTTCAGATATTGACAAATATTTGGATGAAGACAGTGAAAGTGATTTATCTTTTGATTCGGACAGTGAAACTGGTGATGAACTTATTATTGATAGTGATAATGTAAACAATGATTCTCTTGACAATACCAATGACTTAGGCCTAGGCCTAAATGATGATAGGTTAGACTGTTATAGAATTCCTACACCCGGAATGCTTTCCAAAACACAAGTGCTGACACATTTTATAAAAACTAATATAAAAATTGTAAATATTAACCAATTTAAGTGATTTTTTAAAAATTGTTTGAAATTAATTGAACTCTTAAGACATATACAACAACAAAAATTCATAACATAAGTTTATGGTGTTAAATTAGTTCAAATTGAGAATTTTTGAGTTTTTTGTTATTCATTTTTTAGAATTTTTTTTTTTTCAACATTTATAAATTTAACAATTAAAAAAACTTGAACACCATGTGATTCTCCAGAGTGTACTTGGTAAGTGACATTATTTTCACTAAATTCTATATAAAATTGAAATTTTGACAAATTTTTTTGTAAAGGTGTTGTATTTGGTAAAAAAAAGGCTTGCCCATTCTCGTATACACAGTTGATAATGCATTGCCCGTGAAAGGGTTAATAAAAGTTTACATAAAAAATAAGTATATTAAATTATCCAATTTAGTTCCAAAAATCTTTTTGTAAAAAAACACAAAATGGCGGACATATGGAAAACTAACCATCTTAGGACATTCATCAGAACTATTTTACTTATTCTGACGCAAGGAACTATCCTATAGTTGTTTTAAAACAAATATGAAAGTTTATGTTAACAGAATCATTGCAATTCGAATAATATTAGCAGATTTGGAGAAAAAAATGTGGTACTCATGTACTATACGGACCCTAATCTATCTGAGTTTTACAAAAAATGTAGATCAGATTTGTGGTATCAAGAATCACCACAAATAAGTTAGGTTAGGTTATTTATATAATACTAAGATTGCAGTATGATTTTAATTAGTTAGTCCCGGTTTGATGTAAAAAAGCGAGGTCTGTAAAATACACAAGTATCTTTGACAATTTTATTGTCGCGTGTATCGCTGAATGACTATTTAAGGGTCAATACCTATTGGGGCTGCCTTTTGGAAATATTTTCATAATTAATTATATAACAAAAATAAAAACCTCCTTACTCTTACTTGTTTCTGGAGACTGGACAAAGCATTTTTCGAAGACATGTTGTCAACCTTGACGATACCTGATGTATTGGACATGATATAAACACCTGAAGTCAGGTTAGGTACTTGGCTAGGGTCTACTTTAACAACTCCTTTTGCATTTGCTACTAGCACCTGTTAACAGAAAACACCGAGAATTAAAATCTCCCGAGTCTGTCAAATTTTCAGTATGATTTTTAATAATAATCTTTATTAAAATCACACGAATGAGATTAATTGTAAAATTATGTCCGGATGTGCGTTTCGTTCAAATTGTTAGACAAAGAGTTCAGTTTGAAACATATACTTTAAAAACAGTATAATTGAATATATACATTAATAACCCAATCATATAAACCAAATACTAATCAAGTTACAAAATTTAAGAGAGAAGCTGCAAAACAAAATCACACTTTTTTACGCAATAAAATAGGATTCACGATTCATTTCATTTTGTTTTTTTCTAAAATATACATAATACAGAGAAAGTTATATGTTGGGTCAAAAAATTGACGACAGGTTTTCTGTATTTATATAATTTTTAGGTCAACCAAGTTCAAAAGATTGGTTTTTGAAATGTCTCTTTGAGGTCTATTGTATATGCAGAGCACTACAACCTAAATGGACCAATTTTAAAGAAATTTGATGTGTGAGCATATTTTGGTCATATCTCAGGGTTTTTTGTTTTGTATATAACTCAAAATTTGGGGGTATACATATATTTGCATAACAAAAAGTAATACAAAATTACAATTTTCTCAAAATTTTGACTAACATCTGGTCAAGTGTAGGTTAGGTTATGCTGGTTCATGAGTTATCGGTAAAAAACCAAACACTACAATGTAGCTGTTAAAAAAAACATTTCTCAACATCATCTCTACCGATATTGTTAAAATTTTACTGAAATGTGAAGATTAAGTACATACGCAAAATAGCAAGTAAAATATATATATATATATATATATATATATATATATATATACAGTAGAACCCCTCAAACTCGACATTCCGTCAAACTCGACAGGGCCAGTGACAAGGAGCATGGGATTTCCAAGGTCATTCACTGCATTGTTTTACGCCATGTGCGCCTGCCAGATGCCCGGAGGTTGAGGCTTGTTACTTTTGTTTATACAGCTGTGAGGGATGCTCCTTTGTCTAGCCACTTTCTAATCCTACTGTATAGTAGAGGCCAAAGTTAGAGGAAAAGGGTCCAGGTAGACCAGGACAGCCCTAAACATTTGTTGTCAAAACATTCATACTGTTGTGAACCCAAGCGCCTAACCACCCAGATGCTACCGGTCATTAGCACCGATTCAAAGTAAGCGGCAAGTCTTTTGTCATAACAATTCAACGGAGCGTCGTAGCACTATGATTCAAGTTTTGTATTAAAGGTCTTAACCATGTGAGAAAAATAATCCGACTCTTAATTATATGTGATCAGCAGTTCAATTTATAGCATTTGTATTGGACTGTGTTTGGTATGGACATTCTTTTTCTTCGGCGACTTCGAGATGAAGCTGCCAGACGTCCAGTCGAAAATGAAAAACAAAGATCAATCAAAAGTTTTTTTCAAACAGTGCTAACTTTGCTCTAATGATTTTTTATATATAAAATTGTTTTAATCTTTAAAAATATTTAATGGACTGTCTGTTTTTTACTGTAGACTTTACTGTAAATTTTATTACAGCATAATAGGATAGGTCTTTTTAGTTTACTGAACCTATTGTACAAGGCCAACACTTTTTAAATCTCATTTGACCGATCGATAAATTTAATTTTAATGTGTGATTGAACACACTATTTTTTTGTTGTCAGGCAGGGACTTTTTTGCAATAAACGTTTAATCATTGATAATCAATAATTGTACAGTTATTTAAAATAATTTTGAGTATTTGTTGCAAACCTAACCATTAAATACCAAAGTTCCCTAAAACTCGACAACCCCCAAACTCGACAACCTTAAAGTCCACATTGTGTCGAGTTTGAGGGGTTCTACTGTATATATATTATATAAAAGTTCAAACATAATTGGCAAAATACAAAAACAGACCTTGACCCCTCAATGCGGGAGATTTTAGTAAGGAATAATGCCTGCTATGATGGTACTTGCAACTGTTCTCTCAAATATATAAACTTAATTTATAAAATGAGTTCACTACTAAGATTCCATCATTAAAAACACTTTGAATATACTAAAAACGAATTATAAACAAAAATAACCACCAGAACTAACCTATAAAAATATTAGCTGATAAACATGCACTCACTTATCTTCCAGAAACTATAAAAACATGCCGATAAAACAATCTTTACACGTAATTTAAATACAACGATTCACTTTTATCTTTCCAAAACACAACTTTAAAAACATGAAAAAAATACTATAAAAGCACTGTAGAGACAGAAACTTCTTAGCACAGTAGAACCTCTGTTAACCGGCCTATTTTGTAGTGTACTGGTTCGATGAGAGTTTCCGAAAATAAATTGTAATTGAAACACCAAAGCGGCGGCGAGTCAAACGACTTTGTCGATAGCGGTATCCCATTGTCAGCGGCGTAAAAATACCGCGGCACCAAAGCGTCGACGAGTCAAACGACTTTATCAATAGCGGTATCCCATTGTCAGCGGCATAAAATCACCGCAGTATCAAAGCAGCGGCGAGTCATGATTTTGTCGATAGCGGTATCCCATTGTCGGCGGCGTAAAAACACCGCGGCATTGGCACCCGTCGGTATAGCAGACATACAAAGGCAAAAACGTTTGATGGGCCGCTTTTTTTCCATGAATCAATTTAGTAACATTATGGAAAATATAACATTTCTTTTCAGTTTTCTTCTTGTCTTTTGACTGGTTATGATCTACGTACAGTATATACAGTAAATAAAAATGAGCGAGTTACGAAAACGGAAGCGTGTGTTGGTTTCGTTTGAGACGCGGTTAAATGTGTCAAATTACTTGACAGAGGGGAATCTCTAAAAAAGCTTTGTGACAAGTTTAACGGGAACCTCGGATTAAACGGCCAAACGGGCAACCGGCCCGGGTGTTTGTCCTGACTAGACCGGTTAAGAGAGGTTCTACTGCATTTAGCACCTTACAGCTGATTAGGAAAGAAACACTTGATTTCAGAACTTATTTAAAACTAATAAAATCACTGAGTTCAGACAGACTGTTAGGAATGAAAAAAATACCCTTTCTATATATTCTGTGCATTTTAGTTTTTTTTTTAATAGTCCCAAATAGCCGGTAGAGATCATTGGTTGACTGACTACTGTCATGCGAACTGTATTTTGTAATCCACAAATACATCGGGTAAACCCAAGAAATCGCTGCTCGGCAAACCTCGTTGAGGGGTAAAAAATTGGTATACAGATCACTGGAATTGATTTTGAAAATATCAATGATTTTTCTTTTTGCACGTAGGCTACTCTGAAATTTTAAGTTATAGTAATTATATGTATAATTAAAAATAAACAAAATTTCCAAGCATGAATTTTCCAACAAAATAAATCAAGTGGTTTTTAAGAAATCACTTCTAAAAAAACCACAAACATTCTGATTAATTATTGTACCCCCCCCCCCCAATCACAATAACTTCTCTTTACATAAATATATATTAAGAAAATAAAAATCATATTTACAAATAGTTAAAATCAGCAAAATGAAAAGTCCACATAAGAAACTATGATAAAACTCAAATCAGCTGTAATTACTATATTTCCAATTTTAAAGTCAACCACCACCCACCTGCTGATTCTGAACACTTAGAGAAGACATCTTCCTAACAACGGGTTGATTCTTGTCAGCACTCGGAGACGATACGTTAGCTCTTTCTGAATCATTCTCACTATCTGATTCCAAGCCTAATGCTGCAGCAAGGTTAGATTCCTTCTTAAATCCATTCAGAGCAGGTTTTGATGAAAGGTTTGTTTTTCCTTCTGGCCGTCCTACTTTCTGGTGTCCACCTGGAGGATCCATTTACATAATTAGAATAGGAAATACATAGTGCTCTCTCTCTTACAATAATAACATACAATCTTCCATAAATTAGTGGTATATAGAGAATCAAAAATTAAGATTTATTTAAGAGATAAAGTTTTGAAGGATTGCTGTAAAAGATAAAAAGAGGTAAACAATAAAGATATCTCTACCTGTCAAACAGGTAAAGATAGATAAATGGGTATTCAAAATGCAGGCAAATTTCTGCAGTAGTTCCACATGGATTTGTCCTTGGATTAATCTTGTATTTGCTATACACAAGGAGTACACTTCTAAATGGAGAGATGACAATGGCCATTTTTACAGAAGATACTGTTGTGATGGCTACTGGGGAAATTGTAGAGAGAACCTTCTGAAAACCCTAGATATATTAACGAGACAACGTATAAGCTAAATGAATCAAAATCTGCTCGTAATAGTTTCAAAATAAACCAGTACACCTATACTGTAATATACCTATACGAATAAACTTCCATGTAATTTCTAAATTGGAGGCGAGACGTCAATCCGAATTGGAAGGCACACATCAAAATGAAGAAGATAAGAGCAATTTATTTCATAGATCTAGTTTAGACTGTCGCCCTAAAAGCCAATGCATTCTTCTATATTTCACATTTATTTCTCTCTACTTCCCTAACTGCCTATGCAAGTCTTAAAACAGAGTTTGGTTGTATGGATTATAACTTTAGAGATGTGCAAGAACACTCAAAATAAGGTAGTGTGAAGTGTTGTTGGTGCACCATAGTTGTAAGCATGTGACTTTTCAGATTGATGAATATCAACAACCTTATTTGGATATCAAAACAGGTTAGGTGTAATTAGACTAAGCTTTATATTTTAAAATGATTTACAAGTGTAAAAGATAACTTGTGTAAAGACTTTAATGAGACAATGTAAACAAAAACACAAAAGATAAACTTTAGCAAAAGACTAAAAGAAGTGTTAAATCCAAGATCATTTGGTAAATAATCTTAAACTGTACCTGCCAGTGAGAAACGTCAACAGAGAAATAATTAACCTATAAAATGGGTAACAATTATTTTAAATTGTCACCTACAAATGAGATGAAAATATTTAAAATTATCCAAAAATTAAAAAACAATAAATCTAGTGGGTGGGAAAATGTATCAGATAATATTTTGAAATCAGTGGGACTAGCTGTGAGTCAACCACTAGCCTATGTCGTAAATCTATCTATGTAATCAGGCGTCTTTCCTTCTAAACTAAAATATGCAATAATTAGACCAATTCATAAAAAAGCGAGTAAGTCTGAAATGGGAAATTACAGACCCATATCTCTTTTATCAGTTTTCTGTCAAATATATGTAAGAGGCTCAGTTTGGGTTTAGAAAAGGTGGGTCTACTTCTGCAATATTTAACTTTTATGAACAAATTCTCAGAGCTGTGGATAGCTCAAAATATGTTCTTGGACTGTTCTGTGATTTGTCTAAAGTGTTTGATTGTGTAAATCATGATATCCTTCTAGGAAAAATGGAATTTTATGGTATACAGGAAATATGTTTAACATGGTTTAGATCCTATTTGGAAAATCGTTATCAAATTGTGAAATTAAAAATAACTTGAAAAACTGATAAGACCCAATGTTAAACCATTCAGAAGTGCCACAAGGCTCAGTTCTCAGTCTTATCCTGTTTTTATTATATCTTAATGACTTACCTAACATTGTGCAAACTGGAAACATGGTTCTCTTTGCAGATGATATCTCAGCATTAATACGAGAATCAAACTTGTATTATTTAAATAAATCTTTCTTACAATGTCTAGTATCAGTAAAATAATGACTTACTTGTAATAGTCTACAAATAAATATGAATAAGGTGTACGTTTTAGATTTTAACACAAACCTGGAAATCAATGATATTGTCTCAGTTGTTAATTTTTCGGACAGAAAATAAATAAAAATATAACATGGAAAGACAATGTGGAAATATTGTCTAAGAAACTAAATTCTGCACGTTATGCTGTACAGGTAGTTTCTATCAAAATGGAAAAAGTATCTCTAAAATATATTTTTTACGGATATTTCCATTGTCTCTTAAATTATGGTATAATATTGTGGGGTAATTGTCCTGAGGCACAAAAACATTAAAATACAAAAACGTGTAATTAGAATTATGGCGGGAGCGGGGCACAAGGAGTAGTGTAAGTCTTTCTTTAAAAATATGTGCATTATGCCTATGCCTTGCATTTATATATATATATATATATATATATATATATATATATATATATATAACTGAAGACTCTTCAGTCTTCTTCTTAACTCTACTGATTGAGAAAGTGAACAGTGTTTACGAAATATTTCAAAACTATAGTGTTGTTTGTGTGTGTTTTCTTACTTATGTACTATTAGGTAATACCAAGGACCATTTTCCAAGGTAAGCCTGTCTCCTGTCCATAGAAAATCCAACCAATCTATATATATATATATATATATATATATATATATATGAATTACTAAATTTTGGTCACTTAAACACATATTTCAAGATAGAATTTTAAGGCATAAACATGAAATCCAAGGCAAAAATGTCCTTCAGTATCCTCGTTGATATGTATATATAAAAACTCTTTACTTGCTTTGTTCAAATATCGGTGTTTTGGATTTGCCGAATCTTGTAATCATATGAATTTCACGAGAAGTCAGGGTTAGAAATTACATTTTTGATAATAACTTCGCTATTTCTTATCGTATAGAGATGAAATTGATACAATTACATGCAGAATGGTATCTGCAAGTTTGTATCTAATTTAGTGTGATATAAGTTGAATAACATGAGATATGGAAAAAAAAAAAAACTGTTTAAAATGAGTGGCAATTTAAAATTGTATTTTTGAATTTTAATAGGATTCTATATGAGAAGTTCCCTATAAAAATTTCATGTTCCTATCTTAATTTTTGTAGTCACTATCGTGCTTATATACAGACGACAACAACGGCATGTTGAAAATCACTATTTCATTTTTCTAAGGCTATGAAATACAAAGAACCAGCAAGAAAATAGAGGTCGACATTTTTGACGATTACCAAAAAATTTGCATTTGTACAAAAAAATATTCTAAAAAACCTTTGTTTATAAAAGAGTATCAATACGTATATTTCTGTGAATTAGTTTTTGACTTATAACATAGTTTCTTTAGACTACATCTAGGCGATTCATAAACATTACCTCTAATAAACTTCTTGGCACCTGCAGGAGTTCTATTGTGAAGACCATCTATATTTTCGTTGTCTCTTTCTATTTTTACTTTCTTGGATGGCACTATGTCATCTTCATCAAAATCCGAATCTGATTCTACTTTTCTCTTCAATCCAGGTCCTTTAATAGAAAATATACTTTCTACAGGGCAGAAAAAGAAAAACGCAATAAAGGTAAGTAAATAATTTATTCATATATATGTAAAATTTAATTAAAAACACTATATATATTTTATATATACAACATTATTATGTTTTATAATGATACAAATTAAGGATTATTATGCATCATAAATACTAGCTTAAAGTTATTACTTACCGAAAAGTATGTAATAGATAAATGTGATAGGTTATAGGCCTAGAATATATGAGACCTACGTATGATTTTTCATTAGGCTCCAACACAATAATATAATTTAGGAATACCATGAAAGTTAACACAATTAAACCTATTTGAGGATAGACAGAAAGTAGACCTATAAAAACTAGAATAGATTTTTAATAAAAAATACCAAAAATTATTTGCAAGAGTAAATTTACAATTTAAATACTGAATTAGCCTTATATGTTAGAAGTTAAACAGATGACAGCCATAATCTCAAAGCCAGAGTATAACTGTGGCTTTGTATTTGTATTTTATATAAAATATCTATTAAATTAAAATAAACAAACAAACTTTGTCAAAATACAATTAACTAATTCAAAAGTGAAATTTGAGTACCACATATTACTTAAATGAAACAATAAATTAATATAAAAGTGAACTGTGATTAATCGTATCCCCAATCCAAAAGATCAACGCTAAGAAGAAACTACCAATCACAGCACAGATGGCGGAGTGATACATTACGAAAGCAGACGTCGACCAATAAAAAGCAAAACATGGCTAAATATAAGAGATTAATACATGGCAGACGGGGAAGTTCAAAATAACCGTGTCTTTTTCAGTTGAAGCTACCTACAGAACAGTCAAGACGTATTAAGTCTGTACGCATTCCTTTTTTAAAACCAGTTATAGACATTTAAAATATTGAACAGTTTGGTATCTTATTTCAGATTGGTAAAATACATCTAAATAATACATTATTTAATTCTATGAAATAATATTGAACAATTAAAGAAAGTAGAAGCAAGAATTTTCTTTAATGAATTTAAACAAAGATGAATCATATCTAGCTATAAAATTAATTTAATCCATATAAGACTTTTCCAAAATAAATTAAAGCTTGTGAAAACATTTAAAATCCATAAGCCAGCACGAGTGCCCCCCCCCTCCGAGATTATATGTGTGTTCTCTAGACAGTGCCGGATTAAGAATCTTGGGGCCCCAAAGCGAGATAGGCAAGGCCCGACAACCCCCCCCCCCCATTAACCCGTGGCCAATGCGGGAGGGTGAAGGAGCGGATTCTGGTATTCATGGTTATCTGTATCTAAACGGCCTTGGATTCTCCTCCTGCAGCAGCCTTCACCCGTTACTCACTGATACTGAAAATACTTCGACCCCAACGTACGGCGATATCGACAACGGTCAAAGTTATTGTTTCGTTAATCGTTACGTTATGCATTTTAGAGACCTTCCACTACCCCACTTATTTGATTTTATGATACTTAAAGTTTCAGACCGTCATTTCTCACTTCATTTTTTATTTTATACTATTTTAATATATTTTTTTAATCCCTTGGGGGCCCCCATGGAAGAACTCATAGCATCTACCCGAGCTTAGTTGTGGCAGAATTAATTACAAACAATTTATAAAATTCAAAGAACTTAAAATGCACATTACAATTTTTGAGTGTTAATAAACTATGTTATTGTAAATTAAATTTAAATAATTGATTAAAATAATTTTGTGCAAACTATAAATTTTTGATTTATGAATATTAATATGTTCATAATTGTTTGAATAAATAAATCAAACCATTTGTATTCAACAATAAATTTTAATTTAGCCATGCCTATTGATTCTTGCAGCACTTTACTTGACGGCACGGCTTAATTAAAATTTATTATGGAGTACAAATTGTTTAATTTATTTATTCATAAAATGGAATTCCACTAACTACATATTGATATTATAAGTTCTTTTCATAATTTTTGGTTCCAAATATTCGATTAAAGTTGTCCATTTCCCTAGTTGTGAGGAGACCCCTTGGATTCCTCTATTCTCGGTTCCACATTCACATTTCACTGTACTACTATTCATCCTGTAAACATTACGATGTCAAGTGGGAGTTGTACCGGTACATTGAAGATACCAGCCCAACCAGTAGCGGAACTAGATCTATACAATTGTTAAACATGTTTCATTGACAATGTCATCATTGAAACTACTGTACTTAATTGTAACTACTTTCTACGTTGTAGTGATTAAAATAATCTTTTAAAACTTATAAAAAAAAATTACTCGTTCAGTTACGTACATTGATAATAATACATACACTTAAATGTTTTCACTCATGTCTGTATACATTTTGAATTACAGTAGAGTCCCGCAAACTCAGCGTAATGTGGACCGGAAGTGTGCCGAGTTTGTGAAATGCCGGGTTATCGGGAATAAGGGCAAAAAATAAATTGTAATTGAAACACCAAAGCGGCGGCGATATCAAACGACTTTGTCGATAACGGTATCCCATTGTCGGCAGTGTAAAAACACCGCGGCACCAAAGCGGCGACGATATCAAACGACTTTGTCGATAGCGGTATCCAATTGTCGGCGACATAAAAACAACGTGGCACCAAAGCGGCGGCGATATCAAACGACTTTGTCGATAGTGGTATCCCATTGTCGGCGGCATTGGCACCCGTCGATATAGCAGACATACACCTGCAAAAACGTTTGATGGGCCGCTTTTTTTCCACGAATCAATTTAGTATACATTATGGAAAATATAACATTTCTTTTCAGTTTTCTTTGACAGGTACGCACAGTATTACAGTAAATAAAAATGAGCGAGTTACGAAAACGGAAGCATGTGTTGGTTTCGTTTGAGACGCGGTTAAATTTGTTAAAAAGACTTGACAGAGGGGAATCTGTAGAAAAGCTTTGTGACGAGTTTAACGTGGGAAAAGTACCATCAACGATTCGAGTGATCGAAGTTAATGCCCGCTTTGGGATCTGCCGAACTTTTATGAACATCACTGTTTTTAGAAATATATATTTTTTCCAGTCGGGGTCGCCGAGTAATCCGGACTGCCGGGTTATCGAGTTCCCAGTGTTGCAAGACTCTACTGTATTATGTTGGTTTTACATTTAGAAGAAATAATTTACATATATTTTTGAAATACTTATGAATTTACAGTAGAACCCCTCTAATCCGTCACCTTCGGGACTGGGGGCATGGTCGGAACGCAAAAAAAAGTTGGATTATCCAAAAAAAGTCAATATTTATTACATATTATATGAAGAGATTTTTTTAAAGTGAAATATACTTTGCAAGTACTATAGCAAATCAATAGAAACAACACGAGAGATGACACAGCACTGAAGCAGGATGAAACAGCACTGAAGATGCAAAGCAATAACAAACCGGAAAGAATGGTGCCAGACAGGCCGTGAGTCATCGACAAGTCGGCACAATACCGCGAGCTCGAGCACGGTCGGATTAACCGGAGTAACAGACCACCCGAGGGTGGATTTGAGGGGTTCTACTGTACTTTGATGGTATAGAATTCGCAGTAGGCTAGAGAGAAATCATTGCATTTATAATGTATAGTATCTCCAAATATTTAATTCTTTTACTTTGAACTTGCTTGAACGTAAATAAAAGATAATCAATTTAAATTTAGTAAATGTCTTTGCAAAATATTACAAAGTTTGTTCACCTACTTCCAGTATGAAGTATAAAAATCAGAGATGAAAGGAAGCCTTATAAATGTCTTTTCCTTTAGTTGTTCCATGAAGATAACAGACAACAAATAGTTCCTCCTTACTGGAGAAATCTTAATAAGTAGTACGTACAAATATTGAGAGCTGACTAACATCTGTCAGCTCCAAACAAAGCGGAAAAAAAGAGCTTTTTTTAACCTGGTTAAGAAACAATTGTTCTACTTGCTCACCCCCATGTCAACAATCCTTCTTTGTATGGTTTGATGTGAAAATGTCACCGATTCAAATTTCTTCGCTATTTTAGATTCTTCAAAAGCTTTTGCCATTTCAATGGCACATTTTTTAATTAAACTGGCATCAGTAAAATATTGTTTTGCCCTTGCCAGCTCAAGAGATACGACATAAGATGCATACCAAGAATGCATTTAAGAGTGTAATATTTTACTAAATATACCAGTTTGTTGTTTAAACTTTTTCTTCAAATTTGCAACTATTGTACAACGACTTTCATCTGCATATGTAGCATACTTGTTTTCATGCATTGTTGAGTAATGTCTTTTCACATTATATTCTTTAAGCACTGGAGCTTTCCGTTATTGTGAACCATCAAGAATCACTCTCCCAATTTTCATTGTAGCTCCTGTTTTCACTATCAATTTTACGTTTAACTAATATTCCACTCATTCTTATAACGGTATTAAAGTTCAACTAAAAAAGAAGGAATTAAAAGGCAATTTACAATTATAATAATAAGATAATAGATATGTAAAAAATTAACGTTTGCGTGTGACGACTCACAAGACAGGAGAATGCCTTTGTCATTGCCCTCAACTGTCTCGCCATGTGCGAGCTTTGATGTGCAGTAATGTGTGAGGATCTCGCATCGGTGGGGAAAGCATAGTATTGTGCGGCTCACAGGCATTACTACGACTGTATATTAATTAAATTAATTTCTATTAATAATCTTAATTAAATTACAAACTAGCACATTTGGTATAAGTTTGTTTATAATACTTTATAAAATCTCTTTCAATAGGAAGACGTTTCAAAGTCATTTTCTGATTTTTATCTAATAAGGCCTCACAAAATGGCATCGCAGGCCACCAGTTGGACAACCCTGATTTATAGGTTAGGTAGTATAGGGTGAACCATAAGGTTGTAGAGTGAAAGTGTCATGGAGAGGGGGGGGGTTACTGACAGGAGGTTGTCTTGGAGTCTGAGCTGAACTGAGTAGGTGAAAATATTAACTCATGGCAATCAAGGGAAAATGTTTTCTACCATATCACAAGTGTTTATAGAGGTGATCAGGACACACAGAGTTTGGAAAATGGTTCAGGGGGTATTTATAGACTAAATGATGGATACATTTTTTTTTTTTTTTTTGCATCTCTACATTGTAAAATAAATACTTTGAACATTTTAGTAGAATTTAAATTAATGTATTTTTTTCCTCCTTTCAATAATTGCATACTTCAATTAACATAATGTTTATTTATAATAAATTTGTAAACATTTTTTGATACAGTGATTGAAATTTAATGAGATGTAGTGTTTTTAAGTATAGCGATGAAGTTGTTTTGAATTATGAGGTGAGATGTAATGTACTAATAGTTGAATGCATAATTGGTTATATTTTTTTGTAAAAGAATGAAAATAACTAATTTAAGGATAATTAAAATTTCAATAAGGATGTTAGGTTAGTAAATGAATAAGTAAAATGCTTGATGAATAGGTTAGGTTGTATAGGTTTAAAAGTAATAATAGACAAATAATAAAGGATAAATGAAAAGTTTATTTGTAATTTTTAAGGATTATACAACTGATTTTACAGAATCTTAAATAAAAATAATAATATGGTAATAAAAGTATATGATGAGTGAATAAATACATAACTTTTGAATAAATTATATTTTAAGGATGGGTTAGGATTAACCATGCTTTTATTAAACAAAATGATAATATACAACAAAATAACAAATGTTTTCTAAAAAAGAGACATAATGAAACTTATAAATAGATAAACAAAATAATTACAATGAGATGTTTTATAAAAATATGATGAAGTTGATAACAATTTCTTAGAAATGAAACATAATTTTTGTAAATTTTTTTCTCAAAATAGGAGAGTGGTTTTTTTGGATGAAACTTTTATAATTTAGGTAGGGATTTCAGGTTTATACTTCAATATTCTCATGATTAGGTAATGAAATCATTACAAGAATAATAATGAAGGTTTTGATTTCAATAAATCATATGTAATAATGTAATTTTTTTTTAGTGATAGTCTGCGATGAAATAGTTAATAATTTCTTCAAATGATAAATAATATTTCTTCAATGGTTCATTAAATAGTTAATAATTCTTCGATGTAATGATTTATGAATGGTTAATAATAGCTCTTCGACAACATAATAAATCAATAATTATACAACGTTAATAATTCTTCGATGATATGATTCTTCGATAATATAATTCTACGATAATAATAATTAATAGTTCTTCGATAATAATTTAATTTAGTGATGATTATATTGATATATATATTGATTTGTTTTGAAAATGAATTTATGATGAAGTTAGTAAAAAAACTGATAAGACCACAAATATTTTGAATGTATAGGGACAATACCAGAAATCCATAAAAAACCGCTTAAAATTATTTTAGAAGATAATAGATTGAAATAGGATAAGTAATTAATTTCAATCATATTACATAACAAAGGGGGTTGAACTGGATGAGTTCAACATTGTTTGATTTTTTAATAATATCAATAATAATTTGTAATTTTAAATATGAAAATGTAATTTTAATAAGTGATTTGGAATGATTTTTCTTTATAATAAACAAAATGATGTAATAAAAAAAAGATTTTTCTGATAATAAACTATTAAAAGTGGATTGTATAATTCGTAATATTAAACTAAAATAATGATAAGGTGACGTAATATAAAATGACACATTGTGTTGTTAAAAAAAAAATTGTGTCTCTTATAAATATGATGTGTGATGTTTTTGAATTTGTTGTTGTGTGTAATGTTTGTATTTTTCTTTGATGATTGTATGATACATTAATGTTTGAATTGTAAAAAATTAATGATGTTTAATTATTTTAAATCCGTAAAAAGATATCAAGGGGGTTGGATTATCCCATCTTACTTTTTGTTCTTTCGAGCTTCTTCTTATTTCACAATTTGAATCTCGAAAGGGGAGGTTTCTGTAAGCATGGGACATCTTATTGGGGTTGTACCGCTAAAAGTAAATGCAACAAACAAAAGTGTGGGGACCCTCATTTCCTCTCCACCCCAGACACATTCCTACCTTGAGGATACTGTATTTATCAGTTATTACAATAAAATTGTTTACTCGTAAATGACCTGTAAAGGTTGAAACTAGTTATATGTAATAAACAACCATGTGGATTAAAACAGTGTTTTCCTTTTCACTCATAACATAAAAAAAGAAAGAAATGGTAAACACATCTATTAAATTAAAAAAGTAGGAACATATTAACAAATTGTCTGCAAATCTGACAACATTTAAATTGCTGCCATAACGCTAATAATACGAAAAGTGCATTAACTATTTCCTACAATGATGTAACCATCAAATTCCTAATTATAAACAAAATAGGTTAAATCTTGTCAGGTAACTAATAAGCATCAGAGAATTAGTTTCGCACACCAGATTTTACTAAATTTAAGATTTACTGTACTTGCCATATTCATCATCCGTAGGCTTCATAGAACCACACCATACTTTCACCTGATCCATGGCTTTTTGTTTACTCCTACGATCAGGACGGCTGTAACAAATAAAAACAATGTCTCATAATTATATGTATACAGATAAACAAAACTACACGCTTCATGTTTTATTGAACAACATTCTATTTCTTTCAAATGTATGGGAGTTATCGATAGTGAATTAAGTGAAAAATGTATACTAAATATCTTAATTATACTATTATTCATTTTGAAAGATATCTGTCATCAAAGTATTTTAAGACTAGTTTATATCATAGTAGAATTGATTACGATCTTTCCTTGCAAAAAGGACTTTTTTTCTTGCCGTTTAATGGCAAAAACCTTTCGGTCATCATCACCTTATAAAAAAAGAAAAAGATGAAAAGAACATAAAATAAAAACTCTAACCCTAAAAACTCTAATAACATCTGGATTGAAAAAGTACAAGAGTTGGCCAAGAAACCCTGATGAGAAAGGGGAAAGGGAGAGATCTAACCCAAGACTACATGATAAAAAATGTAAAGCCTGTAAGTCTCTAAAAGCGAGAGAGCTATTTAGCAACTAATCTAAATTCAATTGCTGCACTTAAAAAATAAAATAAAAACAATGTTCGACTTAAAAAAAGAAAATCAAAGAAGAAAGTGTATTACAATTTTTTTTAAAACTTCATATTTGGCATATAATATATCTAATGATACTGTTTTACATTAGAAATTAAAATATACCAATAGATCAGAGCTTCGTAACGCAACACCATTCTAGAGTTACTAAACCAAATAATGTATTTTTCACTAAAACATTTTATTTTATATCACCTAGAACATTTACCGTGGAAATATATGGCAGAGTTTCAGTAAATATTTTTTTATAAAAAACTAATGGAATGGTTGTTTAATTCTTTATGCCATAATATTACAACAGCGTAAGGCTGAAGGTGTTTAAAACAATCCTATGTCTGGATAGATGTAGTTCATCATTTTACCACTAGATTTTGTTAGCATTTACTTTTACTTGACTTTACGCTGTGAAATACCATAAAGATATTATTTTTTATCTTGAGAAAATTTATTTTATTGGTCACACATTGGTCAGGATCTTGATCCGAATCATCAACGTCTTCGTCACTTACTTCCTCTACGTTTGTTGTAAAGGAGTTGCAAAATATGATCATTGAAGTCAGCGTCATACACTCTTATATCCTGGGAATGAGCCATGTCAAACACAAAATGGATAGGGAACCCAAAAACAAAAACTATGTGCAATAATATTTACACTGGTAGATACACCCACAAAATTTCAAACGTAATGAGTATCATCCGGTATCGCAGGCCGGGACTCGCCAGACACTAAACGTATCGTCCGGTACAGGAGACCATAATAAAACACTGCCACATACGGAACGACAGCTCAAGGCCAACTGAATGTTAAAAATAAATATTGGCCAGAAGCTACTGAGCAGGAGAAATCAACCGAACTATCAGGTGTGCTAATTTTGTAGAGCCAAAATTCCCGTGATACGGTTAAAGTGTTAAATGAAATTTTAGTGTGTTGGTGATGTGTATTTAACTACAGTGATCTTTTAATAATTATTTATATTGACTATTACTTCCCATATATTATATTGAATTTCCTAACCTAACCCTGTTTACTAGCCTAACATTTTCAAACCATTACAGTAGTGCCAACTGTCTACATTCAGAATATTACTTCAGTAGCACAATCAGTTATCTAAAACCATGGGGTTTGTTTACATAAAAGAGCTTCAAGTTATTTCTTTTAGTGTTTAAAAAAATTCACAATTTTATTTTGTGAAAGAAACAAAATACCAGAGGCTGTGCATCTTGTTTCAAAATCTTCCATTCAAAGACAATTGACTAAACCTTATAAGTTTATAGTTAATTTTAAAAATTTTAAATAACTGTTTATTGTTGTTTTGTAGTTTTTATGAATCTTATACATAATTTTTTGGTGTTCTGTGATTAAGTTTTTTGAATCGCTGGAAAGTTTTTTTCATTTATATAGCAAATATTCAACATGATTATTTTGTATTGATTCTTTAATATTACATGTTATTAGGACCATTAAACAAATTTCTAAAAAATTGGGCACTTTTGGAACAAAAAAGCATAAATTAATACAACCGCTAGAGGGGGGAAAAAAATGTATCTAAGTTGTACTTAGAACAACTTAAGTAATTGTTTAAACAATCTACTTAGATTGTTTAAAGTACATTTTCTTTTGGAAATTCAAAGACAAGGAAAAACGCATACAATGATAATGAAAAACTTGTTATTTATAAATAAAAATGTATTTCAATTTTGGCTAAAATGAAAAAATAATATTCCACATGATTGTTAGTTATAAATATGTGTGGCTTTACAAGTATTCAATATTTTTACACTCATAACTACTATTTTTGCAGGCCTCTGATCAGGCTTCGGCTTAGAGGTGCTGCTTTTTTTCTCTTTTTCTTTTTTTTTACCGTTACCTTAAAACCATACATATTTTTTGCTTCATCATAAAACTCTCTAAACAATGTTTATATATACTACACAATAAATTGACTGCTTCGTGTACACACCCTTGACTTGTGACTCCACTAGGTCCAGGTTGACTGACAGTTTCCACTGGTTTCTTCTTAGGCTGTATAGGCGTCTTGGCTAAAGAGACTGCTTGCTTAGCTTGTTGTTGTTTTACAAGATTGGCTTCGAAGGCTTTCAACAAATGTTGACACGTTGCCATATTCTCAGCAGGTTCCCACGTGTTCTGCTCCCTAAACAAAACGAATATTATTTGTATTACTCTCTACGCTTCAGTTTCTAAGTTGTAAAATGCACTCTTATCATTTGTGTTTGAAATGTTGCGTTTGATTCAATGTGTATTTTAAATTGTCTCGTTTTGGATTTTCCCCCTTATCTGTCTAACAGTACTTAAGCTGTATGTGTTATGTGTGACAAAACTTATAAGTCAATGATTGATTACTTACGATGGATAACCTTCCCACTTGAGTAAATATTCAAACTGCCTTTTCTTGGAGTTGTATCTTCGCGACACGATCTTCTCAACCACGAACTCTTCTTCGTCCTGACCATCATCATCTGGTTTTGCGTTAAGCTATAACAGAGATTCCAAATTACAAACTATCTCATCAGATTAGAGAAACTGATCAAATTTAAACATATGAGAATAATTAATCATTTTACAAATTTTTTAGGAAACCAAACCAGATTTAATCCAAAGATAGCATTTGACCATCTAATATTTGAATTATAAAAAAAACATTCAAATATTAAATGACGCACTATAAATATCCCATGAATTACTCTATTGAATAAAAATTACAAATAGTGGAACCATGATAACACAAACCTAGATAGCTCTAATTCATTGATATTTCATGGAAATTGTTGATGATTCAGAAGTTTGAGCAACATGTTTTGGAACACTTAGATTGTGTATTTTCATACATGTAGACTCTGGTTTGTATCTGTGTGAAACTTACAACACTCAAAGTATAAATGGAAGGAAAAATTAAAATGTCCAATTTTTGGAAAGGAGAACGGCACGAGTTTTTGAATTTCTACCGAATATAGCCGAACTGCAACTTTTGTATTTAAAAAATTATCATCGTAGTCTGCACATGACAGTAGAATAGACCATAATGCCATTCTCAGAAATGATTGAGTGATTTTTTTGATAAGCTGTAGATTGAGAAATTTAATTTTGAATCTACTATAAAACCTAGAAATTTGGCAGTCTTTACTTCCCTCGTATGATAATTGTTCATAAAAATATCAAATGACCTGCAATTTTTTCTGTTCTTTCCTGAAAACAAAATATAATGATTCGGCAAAACTATAATCGGGAAGACTCAATAAAATTGTAGAATATTTTTAATTTTTTTTTTTTAAATAAAGCGCTTTAATTTTTTATTCCTTTAACACTTAAACTCGCAATTCCAAAATGTTACAATTCCGATGACATCATAATACACCCTTCCCCACTTAATATCTATTCTTTCAAGGAATTGCTGGGAAACATATGTAAAATCATGCAAATCGTTACAGAGCACATTTTTATTCTATTTAAACTAAGGCGTAGTTTGAGTTTATTACAAACAAGAAAGAATATTATCTAATATTTTAAAAAAAAATGATATCCTTTTATTTAATATTTAATTAAAGGATATCCTTTCCTTTACCTGTAAAATTTGTACATTTAAAAGTGTTCTAGTAACGGATAATGCATATTCAATTAAATACACTCTTGATTAATTTAGCTTCCAGAGCTCTGGAATTTACAATGATCGAGTGAAAACTAAGCACAACTTATTAAAATTGGAAACTAATCTAGATGTTTAACCCTCCAAATGGCGCATGTTAATGTGCCTTAAAAATTCTTCGTTCGTTTAAAAATTAATAAAATATATTATTTGTATACAAAACCTAACTTATAAAATATCATTTTTCTCAGAAAGATGCATAGAATTTATCTATGTAATAAAAAAATAAATTTTTGAAACGGTTTTGGAGTAAGTATGTTAGATGTCAAAAATGATATTAACTAATTTTCAGAAATACCTGTATCACCCAAAATCAATAGCTTACTACCTATTTCTAAGATATACACAATTTTTGTGTATTATTTGTGAATATATTTAGGAAAAAATATATATAAATTTGTTATATTTTATAAATGTAAAAAAATATTTTACGTAAAAACTGAATTTTCTCTTTATTTTTTTAAAAAAACATTAAAAATAGTAAAATATATTTTATACAGAACTTCTATATATCATTATGTCCAGAAAGGTGCATAGAATGTAGGTGTGTAATGAAAAAAAAGTTGTATCAAATTTGGAGTTTTTTGGTCAAATACCAAAAAATCTAAGAGTAACAGAGCAGAAATTTCATAGAAATGGTGATCAAAAACATACTAATACATTTTTTGCAATTTTTTCGACCATTTGTTGAGATTTCTAATACATTTGTGAATATATTTAGGGGGGAAAAATAATAATATGTTACATTTCCTAAATAAAAATGACGATTTTTCAAAAATTTGTATTCTGACGCTTGAGGTTAGGTTTGAACTCTTGACATTTAGGCGTAATAATTAGTAACTTCCTAAAGCTAGGCCTAAGACAAAATCATTAGATTTTACTAAGACAATATACTATACAAAGAATAACACACATATTCACTTGTATACTCATATAAAACACTAAATATAAGACAATTTGCATATAGCCTATATTTACCATTTTCCTTTTAGGTTATGACAAATATAAACCTTTCACAAACTAGAAATTCACTAAAAACATAATCTTTAGATATAAAAACACATATATTGTAACTTGTATACAAAATATATACAATTTGTATAAACAAACCTTCAAAATAAAATAGATATGTATTCCCAAACTGTTACAGCGCTAAGTCATTTGTTACAGTATTTTACAACGCACCATTGCGTATGTTCCGGGCTCAAACAAAACCTTTATTATCAATGCACAAGTTTGTAACATACACAAAATTAAAGATTGAAACCTCATCTTTGGAATGATGTAAAATAAAACAGTAAAATCTATGACGTCAATGTAGAAATATGGAATAGCGTCTAAATACTCCAAGTAAAGAGAAGGATCAAAATATTCAGTAAACCACATCGTAGACTGTATACAACTCGTAAACTATATAACTTAGGATGATTTCGTCTTCATAGTTCGAAAGAGGAAGAAAAATACTATATAATATTGTCAACTTGTAACATTTGGACAAGTTTTACCATTTCGAAAAAATATATGAACATATAGGTGATAAAAACTCGCCTCGGCAAATTGTCGCAGCCTAGCGTTATGAACCTCAACTTCAGTCAAATCTTGTTTTACGATTTTACGCAAGTTTAATTTTTCTAAACCTGGTTATGAAAGATTGAAAGATAACCTTTTCAATGGTATAGAATACATTTCGATATCATAATATCTACTAGGATAAAAGTTGAATTGCAAAAAATGTAATTTTTAGCGTGTAAAATAGCGTTAAAACTCTTGATTTGGTTTAATTTTTATATAATAAAAACTATACTAGTTGGAAACATTTGAAAAACACCGTTTTGAAGAGAAAGACGCGATCTATCAAGCAGTGTTATGTCCGATGTGACAGATTGAAATTTCGAAATAGGAATAATTGACAAACAAGACAAATGTTTTGTTTAAAACTTGTTAACGTAAAACTTGGACGTTTCGCATCAAAAATATGCGAACTTTGCCAATTTTTGGAATATTATTTATAACGTTTTGTGGTATTTTTTTTGCATGATATGCATCTACGGAACATTAGCTTTCCAACGGTATTTTATTTATTGCGATGGGACAATTTTAAGTGGGCGTAACGTTGAATGGCCAAATACGTGTTTTTTAGTTGGTGAAGTGAGCCATTACTAATGCCGCGACCCGGTCGCAGTTAAAACCGGGTCGTCCACCACTTCGAGGGTTAAAGTTCAACAATTGAATTAATCAAACATTTCTAATAATTTTTTTTTAAATATATAAATCACTGTAATTATATCTTTTACGATAGATTTAACTCTATTATAATTTCCATTTTTAGAGAAAATTTTATTTTAGTTCTTTTTTTCGTAGATTTTTAGCAGCACTATATTAGTCAGTTTTAAATGTAGAAAATATTTATAACTGAAAAAAATTACAATTTTTCAGTTATAAACATGATTTATTGAAATCTACAACTTGAATTGTTATAATTACAAATGAATAAAAATTAAGAAAGAAAATTGAAGTATTATTACATTCTTAGACTCACATCAGTAAATCCCTTTATGCTACTCAGTGAGAACTAGTATGTCTGCGGAATATTCCATTTGAATGTATTGCAAAGGACAAAGGAAACACAATGTTGACCAATTGCTTTATTCACAAAATGATTTTTGGTCTCGTCCTATATACCATTTCTATGTATACCATTCCTTTCTAGTCAATTGTTATGATTTAAAATATGTACTAGTACTTTATTCTATATTTCACGTTTCAGGCAAATCGTGGCTGGTGGCAGAATATTCAGTAGACAGTGTTTGAAGGATAAACATTAATATGTCGACTATATACACAATAATAGTTAACTTGAAATTAACCTCAAAAATATTTATTCACACAGTCCTATTACCCACACAATACAAACATTTATATACATAACAAATACCTAAATAAAATGATATTAAAGCATTTTGGTATTTTGTAAAAAAAATAAATAAAAGTAGCAAAACATTAAAAAACACTGGTGTGAATAAGATGATTGGAAAACACGGAAACCAGGAGAAAGAAGCATGGTGCGAGGAAGAGGATTAAATAAGAATGAGCATAAAAGTAGCGATGGAACAAAAATCAAGAAAACAGATGGACAATATTGGACTCACAAAGGAATAGATAAAATCTGCTGAACTGGGTTTAGTGGATATGAATGGATTGGATTTATCAGATGATTGTAAATTAATTTCCTCGTTTAAATTACTAATAACTTCATTATGTTAGAGTTTAATAGGGTACATAGCCTATTAGATTAGATTTTGTATGGACAGGAGACACAGGCTTACCTTGGAAAGTGGTCCTTATAATACACAAGTAAGAAAACACACAAAAGTTCTGAAATATTTCGTAAACACTGTTCACTTTCTCAATCTGTAGAGTATAAAAAGAAGACTGAATTGTTTTTATCTCCTAGAATCTTCTGTTTATACTCTACAGATTGAGAAAGTGAACAGTGTTTACGAAATATTTCAGAACTTTAGTGTTTTTGTGTTTTCTTACTTGTGTACTATAAAGGACCACTTTCCAAGGTAAGCCTGTGTCTCCTGTCCATACAAAATCTAATAACTTCATTAGTTATTGACTGATTTTAGTGAAACAAAATATATTCCATATGGACATTCCATTTGACATTATGTAAAACAGCTGGCTTCTTATTACAAAATATGGAAATCAGTGGTACAAATTTAGTAATGACGGTGGAGCATTTATAGATCTCTGCAATATTGGAGCCTAGAAATATCTAAAGATGATGAAAAGGAGATCTGTACCAGAAATGTTTCTTCCTCTACATCCAAGTTGAAGAGTAATATCCAAATTGCGCACGAGTCTCCACAAAGTTGCTCGTAAAAGTAGACTATGCTTTCACATATTATTATTATTAAGACCGGGGAGAGTGTTTTAGAACGCCTCCCGCACTGCGACCTAAATATTATTAACAGTTCTGAATAATGAAGTATTATTCATATCTTTCAAATCGGACATTTGCCATCATTTTTGTATATAAAATTTGAAGATAAAATTCTTGTACTTTAAATAAGGCTCAAATCTACTTTCTCTTTGCCAGTTAATTCACAAATGGGAATCATGACACAATGAAAGACGAAACTCTTGAAAGAGGGGTTAAAAAGTTGTTTATCCTGATAAACAGTTAGGACAACTTTATCTTGGCTCCATACCTTTAAAAATCAGTTTCTTGCCATCCTTTCCATAGTGTAGGCCTGTATGTTGTAGTTTTATCTGATCACATTTGTATATAATCTTTTATGGATTCCATAACATCAATACAACCTACTTTAATATATTTTCTTTTCTTTTTATTCATCTTCAGCTCCATTCTCTCTCAACGCCTACATTATTTGTTGACAGATAAAAGACATTCGTTGTCTGCTAAGCCAAGATCTAATTGAATAAAGACCTTCATCGAACTCTTAAACTTGGTAGAGTTCCTCAATTTGGCCAATAACATCCCCAACAGTGCTGCTTTACTTTTGACCAGGATACGAAGCTAGCTGACACAACTCTCTCAAGCATTACTTTTATTTTAAACAGCAGTACCTAAATATGCTGTATATTGGGTCATCTTTATACAAGATGGTCCCTCACCACGTTTTACACTCACTGTTCATTCTTGGCTCGGTTGGGCGTTGGCTAGGTCAACATAATACACATAAAGAGTTTTGACTTTTTGCATTTTTTTTCTTATAAGGATAGATCACAACAAGCCTTAAAAACAGGACTGACTTGAAGAGCTGATTCGGCAAATTCTAACAATTTCATTTTATGCTGAAATCAGTCGTAGATATTCCCCACACGTTTACAAAGACTTGTACTAGTGGGAAATATAGATATAGTAATTAAATTGTCACATTGGAAAAAAAATTGTTTCACTGAAATTAATCAATAAATAGCAAAGTAATTAGCAATTTAAATTTCAGAATTATATTACAAAAAACCTAATAGATATGGACTTGACAGATATTGTTTTCTCCGCACCTGCTTGGTAGCTCCAGGTTTAGTTCTGATTATAGGAAGTGGTTGCGGCTGTCGTACTCGTAGCCTATCTCTTACATTCTGATTCTCTTTATTGTCTTCTTCTGTCTCTTCTTCTTCCTCTTCTTCGCTCATCACCTAAAGTTAACCAATTTTAATTGCAATGTATGAATTGTAAAGACTTTTGTCTGTTGGAATTATAATGAAACTGAATAAGTTTAGATTAAATTGGGTGAGATGAGGGATTCTCCCACGATTTGTTTACTTGCTAATTTATTATTTATTGATACAATTTGGTGATTCTTACGGAAAAATGTGTGTGTGTTAAAATGTTTGTTCTTACATTACATGAAGAATTGAAATCTACAATGTATATCTAATTTAGTATGCGAAAATAATTAATACACAAGATATAAACAAAAAACTGTTTCAGGGTGTCCTGCTGATTGGAATTTAAAACTCCTGATTTTTTTCCGCATATATTTAAATCTCCTGTATGTAAAGTTCTACGACTCGGGGGGGGGGGGGTGACGTTTCACAAGATTAGGATTTTAACTTTGAAAAATATATAATATATTACAGAAATTTATATTTAAAATTATTTTGTAGTATTCATGAATTATGATTAATTAATGTTATATGATTACATTGTTGTTGTAGTACGATGTTGAAATATCGTATCCATGTGTGTACAAACAATGCAGGATGCAGTGAACACAAATAACCCTCAATTTTAATCTGTTCAGCTCTAAAAATATGTAACTATTACTAAGAGAGAAATCATTTTAATATAGATTGCTTCCGCTATAAAATTCAGTAGTATTAGGCATATTAGATTTAGATTATTGGGATATAAGGAGACCTTGTACGTCTACCTAAACTTATTATACACCCACAAGGACTAGCAAGGCAAGCCAATGCCTTCAATGAAGCTTAGGAGATTTCCTCCGATGCTAGCATCATAATCATCACCTGGTTGTGAAGCCCCGAATATGACCCTTCTCCTAGTTTTTGAGCCTTTCCCATTCTAGGATGATATATTTAGCAGTCTCTTCAAATTGTTAACATAGCATAGAAACAGGATCACTACTGATGATCCGGAGTGTTAGCAGATGTTTCCTGAAGTGGTAGTGACCAATGATAAACGCCATAACTTGTTTAAGCAAACAATAAGCCCTTTGGGTCTCACTTTCCTGAACGTACCTACCATTATTCCCTTACCTTGAGAGTAGGGTTATGCTGGACAAGCATCTTCCAGACTTGATCGGAGGACCGCTTCAGAAGTTTTGGGTGCGGCTTAAGAAACGTCCCAGTAGTTTTCAGAATGTCCTTCCTCAATCCGATGAACAACTCGTTTTCTACACCTAATGGCTTAAAGATTGCAATACAGCCAACACATTGTTGAATCGTTGAGGTAAGAAAGAACGAGAGCTCCACTTTCCATGTAGCTCTCTGAGAATGAAAGAAAAATTACATCCTCCAAGAGATCAAATTTATCCATTAGCGTGTCCTCGATGTCTTCATCTTACTTATTAGTAAAGTTTAGACCCAGGAGAGATATCAAGAACAACAGCCATTATGCTGGTAAGGATGTACCAGATAGGTCCAAAAGACGGTGAGTTTTTATTATGTCAGAATCTCGAGTTTCTACTCTGTTTTTCTTTGAAGAGACTTCAGCAGAGGGTGGAGTGTTCAAATTGTTTCTAGAGCGTGTGACCACACCCATGCCCTCAGTACTCCTATTTAAAGGTGATTCCCGACTCTTACTTCCTCTTCTTTTTTCCTGCCCCTTCGCCACTTGTTAGGGTCCTATTCCTCACTACTTTCCTTTAGTTTGGCTTTGACTTCGTTGGGCGGTAATGACATTAGTTCTCTTCGCCTTTAGTCCGTTCAGTTGCTTAGTAACATCATTAAGTAAACCAGTAAAGCCTGGTATTCCTGAATTTTTCAGAAGTTCGTCCTCCTTCCGAGAGAGGAAGTTTTAACTTCGAGGAATATTAAGATATGCAGTTGACGAGTTTGTGTATACAAGGGATGGAGCAAGTCTAATGGTATAACTTAGAAAAGGAGAGAAATGCATGACTAACTCCTTCTACATCACAACAGTTGCATCTGATCTTTATATTATAAAGTCCAAATAGTTTTGGTTTTTTTGTTACGATCTAGGTTTGTTTATAATGCCTCAACAAAGATAAATTAATCGAATAGGCCAGGGAGTATCATTACAAGTAAGTGTATTATTTATTGTAAATGTCTTTAAAAAGATTGTAGAAGAAAATCCGAAAATCTCAAAGAATAATATTAAATACAGAGTTGCTGACTTACATAGAATATCATTATAACACCTGGAAAAACCCAAATACGGTTAATTAAAAAAGTAAATATTGATAACTTTCAGGAAAAGCGTGTTACGAAATATAGTTTATAATTTCCATTTAAAATATAACAAACACCATGTTCAAAATCACTAATAACAGTTTTAAGAACAGAACACCTAGAACTTGAAATTAATTTCACAACTGAAACCTTGTGCAAAGCTCAGGAAATGAACATTACTGATTCTATAGAAGGAATACAAACACTGAGTAGAAAGCTTTACTTAAGAAAATAGATTGAATTATCTGCGAGTGGTGATTTATCTGTTTGGTTTAATAAAAGAAAATCAGTCTGGTAAAAAAATAAATAAATAAAATTAAAATTAAAATAAATAAACAGAAATTTTTTGTGTGAAAATGTTAAACTACCGAGTGTGAATTTTGGTATATTATTTTATACGAAATATAAATATATAACCAATAATTCAAAATATTGTAGTACAAGAGTAAAATTATCGATTGAGAATATTGGGAAGTTTGCTACGTAATGAACAAAACCATCCTCAAAATACTGTGGTTAAAAGACACATTACTAAACTTAAATACAGTGGTTTTGTAGTGAAAAAGTGTAAACATTATAAGGATATACTCTATTCCTGTGTTACAATCTTATTACTTATTTAAATATAGCTTCGATTCGATAAGAAAGATGAAAGAAGAAGCAAAGTTGGGTGTGTGTGTGTGTGTGTGTGTGTGTGTGTGTGTGTGTGTGTGTGAGAGAGAGAGAGAGAGAGAGAGAGAGAGAGAGAGAGAGAGAGAGAGAGAGAGAGAGAGAGAGAGAGAGAGAGAGAGAGAGAGAGAGAGAGAGGGAGGGAGGGGGCGGGAGGGGGGAGGGAGGGAGGGGGCGGGAGGGGGGAGGGAGGGAGGGGGCGGGAGGGGGGAGGGAGGGAGGGAGAGAGAGAGGGAGAGAGAGAGGGAGAGGGAGAGAGAGGGAGAGAGAGAGAGAGGGAGGGGAGAGAGAGAGAGGGAGGGAGGGAGGGAGAGAGAGAGAGGGAGGGAGAGAGAGAGAAGGGGGAGAGAGAGAGAAGGGGGAGAGAGAGAGTGGGGGAGGGAGAGAGAGAGAGAGGAAGAGAGAGAGGGTGAGAGAGGGTGAGAGTGAGGGTGAGAGTGAGGGAGGGAGAGAGAGAGGGAGAGAGGGAGGGAGGGGGAGAGAGAGGGAGGGAGAGAGAGGGAGGGAGAGAGAGGGAGGGAGAGAGAGAGTGCAGACAAGGTTTAAAACAGAGTATCAATGAATGGTCCAATGCATCTAGCCTAATACCAACACTGATAATATTCTATAAACTAAGAGCGAATAATACAGTGGGGGTAAGCTAATTTACCTTGAAAATGTTTGCTGTATTTCCCATATTATACATCTTATTGCCACAAAACTTGCAATTTTAATTTCTCGCACATATAATTTTATAAAGAAAAAAAATTATGAAATAATAAATTTTTAATGTTGAAATTTATTAAATTACAAGAAATCAGTAAAAGGTTCATTGGGAATCTGTTATTCAACTGTTTATAAAAAAAACTCTGTATATTGAAATAAGGTAAATCAAAACGTTTAGTTTTCGGTTTGACAATTCTTAATTCTTTCTAATTGCAAAACATTTGCCACTTTCTTTACTTTTGTGTTTAATATGATATTAACTAAGAAACTGTTATTCATTAGTCACATTGTACTTTAAAGATGTACACAATACTTTCTGAATTCTACAAATTTACTAAAAATAAAAATAAGTAAGTCTAAAGAAGAATTTTTGTCCCGATATATTGATAAAGCTACAATAACCAATAAGGCCAGCTAGTTCCCCCTCCTAGGCTTATTCTTACTGACATCACATTGCTGTCTATCCCTTATTGCGTAACACATAGGTTTGGTGCTTTTTCTTATCACCTTCCTTTTTAAATTTATACAATATTTAATTATTAGAATATGTACATACATGTAAAGAAAATGGACGATAAATGAGGGGAAAACTATGAATAGAGGTTCACTACTTTCGACTTGGAGGCTGAGGTGACTCGCATCTCTTTCTCGTATTCAACATGAAAAACTTATAATTTCATAATTTTCCTTTCTTTATACTAAATTATATGTACGAGAAATTCAAATGTGAGAAAATTGCAAGTTTTTGCAATAAGATGTATAATATGGAAAATAGAGTAAACATCTCAATTAGTATTCTATCACGAACAACATCGTCTAATCCCTTGTTCAAACTTTCAATAATTACCTACAACATATTATACTTTTTGAATACATAATTTAATTACTACTTCGTAAAACGGCGGAGCTTGATACGCAAGGCAGTATATATTCACCGACTAGTTTCATCAACTATCTCTAAACATGTAATACACTATGTAGCAATGGAAAGATTAAGTGCTAATTAATATGCTACACAATTGTAAAACTAAATAAGTGATCAAGTTTTTCAATTATACCTCTTCTTTGATTTCCACATCATCATGCAAAGTATTCATTTGGCTTTCAGATTCTACATGAATGTCATTATCTTTCTCCATTATCATCTAGAGACAAAAAAAAGCATAATTTTTAGAAACTTTCTCATTTAAACAAATATAAACAGTGCAAAAATATTCCACAAACTTGTTGACTTATCTATCTTAATAACTGTTGAATCGATTTTAATGAGAATGGAAGTAACAACTTCAATCATAGTCTCCATTCAGAAGAATATTTTAATGTTGATTTTTTCGATATCTCAATTACAAATTGAGTCATGACAGTAAAAATATTTTCCTTTATGGAAATGGCAGCCATAAAGGATGATCTTTGTTCGCATTAATAATAACATATACTGGACCGATATCAATGAAACTTTGCAAACTTAAGTAACAATTTTGAAAAAGATTTTCGACTTTGTAATCTTCAAAAGAAACCGAGTTATTAAAAAAAAAAAAAAAATTATAAATTTAATCAGTAGCAGTCCCACGTTCATACATGTGCAGTAAATAAATCACAAATCAATCGCCAACTACTCTGTAATTCTGTATTAGAACAAACCAAATAACATTTTAAAATTTGGTGCGAGAATATCACAAGTTTTTCTTATCTTTTTCAGTATTTTTAATTCTACACTAATAAATCTGTAAGCCTGTTTTTTGTTGGTAATACTCACCTATAACAGATGATTAGGTTCATCAACTTTAATAGTTCAAGACAAAGATAGGTTAGGTCTAGTCCTGACCAATTTAAAAAAATTGATTTATAACGCTGATTAGATCCCCATCAGATATAATAAATAATCAACCACAAAGATAGGTTAGATTTAGTCTAGACCAGTGTGAGACAAGTGTTTTAAACCTCATTTTATTTTACATACAAATTTAGTTACAGCAGCAACTAATATAAATAATACACACTTAAACAGCTGATTATGTCCATCGACTTTAATAATTCAACATAAAGCTAGGTTAGGCCTAGATCAAATTATGAAAAATGTTATTAACTTCATTTTGGCAAAAACTTTGATGTATCATTATAATATATTCTAATATAAAATTTAAATTTAAAAAAAAAATCTTAAGCTAATTTTGATTCCCATAACATAAAATTTAACAATGTTAAATTTGAAATATTCGTGTATGAAGCTATGTATTTATATAAAAAGTGTCCTAGCTTATTTCACTTGTGCTATAAATACATCCTTAGCATAAATTGTATTAGATTAAAAATCAAGATTTTTTTTAATGATCAAGGTTCATTCTAGTTTTTTACCTATAATTCCTTAACCGTTATATTTTTGTTTTTTTACCGATAACTTGCAAAGCAGTATTTTTGAAGAGATGGCGACCAATAGCCTGTTTGGATCGTTAGAACTACACTTGAGCAAATCTTGATCAACAATCAGCGCCAATTTTGATAAAATTGTAATTTTTTAAATTTTTTATACCAATTACTGTAATTCTGAGCTATGAAAAAATGTCCATAAATATAGACAAATAATACCCAAATACCAAATTCAATTAAATATGTGTATTTGGGTTTTAGAGTGACAGACGGATATCATCACATTTTGGACTTACAAGACCTCAAAAGTGATATATCGGCAAAACATTAGTGACACATCACATAATCTTATCTACACTATGAATATGAGAAATTGAATAGGTATAGGGGGACATAAAATAGAAAACAAGTTGGCAAAGAGAAACTAAGAAATACCCACTCAAAATTTGACCATAACAAGTCCAGTGTTGTCTAGTGTCAGTAAAGTAGAGGACAAATAACAATTTACCTCTGATTCCATGTCAGTCTCCATTGGATCTTCTTCAGGTACTCCTTCTGTAGCATCACCTCCGCCTTCCTCCATCCTGGTCTCTTCATCAGTGTTCTCCATGTATGAATCTACAACAACAAAGTTTCCCATAGAATATTGTAATGTTTCACATTTTTGCGCTTATCACTTTCAAAAGATAATAGAAATTCTGATGTCAGTAAGCAGTAGTATAATTCCAGCTGCGATCGAGAAGTTTTACGATTCATCTGTAGTTACATTGGATTATCGGGGAAATATTGAACTTTGGATTGACGACTAACGGAACAAGATGTGAGATATTCAAACCGAGAGATACAAATCACATAATTTTATGTTCAAGAGGTTAAATATGAAATGAATAATGATCAATCTGACAACACTGTTCAGACCAAAAAATTTGTATCGGTTCGTTGACTAAAGAGAAAAATCTTCTAGAACCTTCTAAATTAATGAGTTCAAGCGAAATCAGTTTAGGAAAAGTTACGCCTTGAAGATAGGCTGGATAAAAGACACTTCTCGGGAAAACACCAACCGATGAAATCTGTCTAAGAGAGATTAGAAGATGATTATTATAAAATCTTAGAATAATAGCACAAGTTGTTATTGTAAGAGAATATCCAAGTTCAGTATTCAAATTAAAATTCAGAGTGGTTAATTTGCAATTAGTAGTTGATAAATTCAGTGAATGCTTATTTGGTATAGCAAACGTTAAGTTACATTATTAACTATATATTATTTCAAATTAATAATTTATTATGAGTTATATGTTTATGAATTCAAATTTTGATTGAGAGACGTTAATTAAAATAATTAAAGGAATAATTGATACTTATTGTCTTTTGGGAAATTTGTGTTAGCTCTTTAAAAAGGGACATTAAATCCAGTTAAATTTCATGACTGTTTTATGAACACTCACATTTGATTTGATTGAATTTTATGACTATTTTAAGAACATGTGTTTCAGGTTGTTTGATTAAAGTGTTAGTATTACACATCTTTTTTTATCTTAATCTGATAATAAATGTATGCATTTCAGATATCACGATCGTGTTGGTGCCGTATCTCTTGAACTAAAATGGTACGAGTATCGAGGTACAAAAGTAGAGTAGAAAAAGTAATGTTAAGTCAATAAATTCATTACCGGATGTATCAGAAGGATTAAAATATCACGTACACTCTTCATAACCACTCCTTGGTATGTGTCAAACTTTTTTTTTCCTCTAAATATTCCTGAACCGTTATACTTTCTAGCTTATGATTTTTCACACAGGTTAGGGTCATTAATTTTCAAATTTAATTACAAAATAAAATGTGTACTTTATAACAGTAGATTTTCTTAGTGTTTTACCGATGACCCCCAAGTATTTCTCAGTACATTATAATTTGTTGTTCTTTTTCTTATACGGCAAAGAACCCCAAATATTTGAGTTATCAAAAAACGAAAAAAGTCCCAAAATAAGGCCAAAACATAATAAATTTAATCCACTTGTTTGGGCGATAGAACAATACAGTATAACCAACACACAGAACACAATTCTCACAAAAAATACGCCTAAGTATCACACGCGCATCAACGACAAGGTCGTCCTCTTCAGTGATACACGAGCTACACCAATTAAACTATATCTTTAATCAATGTTATAGTTTGATTGGTGTAGCTCGTGTATCACTGAAGAGGACGACCTGGTCGTTGAAACACGTCTGATACTTAGGTGTATTTTTTGTGAGAATTGTGTTCTGTGTGTTGGTTATACTGTATAAGTCAAGCTCAACACTTATTACGATAGAACAATGCACAGATGATAGAGATCATTCTAAAAACTACTTTGATCTCTTAAAAACTCCAAAACAACGTAAATTTTTTGAGCAGCTTACAAAAAACAACTGCTTTAATTCAAAAAGACAACTTTTTCTATACTACTGAAAATATAAATACAATTAAACTTAAATTAAGATGGTCAAAACTCACCAGATACAACGGGAATATTTTGTGATCGCATATTAACTTTCTTTAATTTCTTTACTTTCCTCATAATAACATTAGTATTACGTGCATCATCTGCAAACAAAAGAAATACAATTAAAACAAGTTGATTGTCATGGTACTAACCCAGTCTCATCATACAATATAATACAAGCACATACTATAAATTTAATGCTCAAAAGTTGATCTTTTCGACCTTGTAGGAAGTGTTAAGTCGTATTGTTAGATCAAGGAGTAGGGTATGTTTGTTTAAAACAGTTGTTAGACAGTTTTTTCTGAAACTCGTAAAATTATGTATATCATTACTTTCTAGTTGAACATATATATTAATAGATCTTCTCTCATGTCAGTGTCGTGGCCCTGGTACATCCATTCATTATGCTCATGTTGGTAATTTGGCCCTGCAGGATTTTGTAACTATATGAATAACATATTTTCATTGGAAGAAAACTCTTGTAGATTTACAATATTTAAGTACAGGAATAGCAATACCTAGGGTTCTAACTGAATCTACATTTTTTTTTATGTAGTCTTGAGTTCGATCCCAATTCTCATACTTCCTACCAGCTCTAGCTTGGCCAACTCTTGTTCATTTACTACCCTGACATTATTGGAGTATTAGATAGCTAGGGGTTTTTATTTGATCTAACGTGATGATGACTTAAGAGGTTTTCGCCTTTAAACAAGAAAAAAAAAACTTTGGAAGACAGGGTTCGAAATTACTTTTTTCGACAATAACTTCACTATTTGTTATCATAAAGATATGGTTGGTACCATATATGCAAAATTAAAAGTTGCAAAAATGTTCTAATTTAGTATGTTATAATTATAAAAAACACATGAAATACAAACAAAAACTATTTAAAATTACCACCATTTTGACTTTTTCAATTTGATTTTTTGTATTTTTTACGAGCACACTATACTCTCATACAAAATTTCACATTCCCATCTTAATTTTTGCTGTCTTTTGTAGATCTTATGATTTGTAGATCACTGACAATCTCGACCTTGCATGTACGAAATGTGTTTCAAATAGATATTCTGATTTTCCTATATATAACCTTACAACACATATTTCGGTGTGTGTACAAAGGGTGTTCAAATATAAAATGGAATTTATCAGTTAAACTTTATTGGATACAATGAAATTTTTATTATTACAATGATTTATTGATTTACACACTATTTTTCTATGCAATGCACTTGTTCAGTGCTCAGAAAATTTCCTAATTACTGAAGAATAGAAATTCTGTGACTGTTTGTTGATCAAATCTTGCATAGTGTCTCAATAACCTAGAGTTGAATTTCTTACCTATTAAATATTCCTTAAATGGGCCAAGAAGACATGAAATACTAAATCTGACTATATATAGAGAACGACCTTTTTAGTTTGTCATTTAAAAATATAAATATTTTATCTCATAAAATTTTTGTAGAATTTAGAGTCTCGAGATATTTGACTTTTTTAAATATTTACGTAGTAAAGTTTTGGATCTTCGTATAGTGATAAAAAATTAGTATAAACAATGCACATACCAAATTTAAACTCATAATCTTACTAATTACTAAAGTTATAATAATTTTTTTTAAACACAAAATGGTCGACAGACGGAAATGAAGCGTTTCCGGACCTATGTTCATATGAACTTTTCACCAATAAAGGTAATTAAATACAAATCTAGCTTCATACATACCATCTTCTTCACCTTTCTCTATGACTGGAGTAGGTCTAATGTTAGGTGGTCGTCCAGGTTTAGCAGGCTGTAAACAAAACCAAATCCATTAATTACAAGTACAAACAATAAAAATGGAACAAACTTTCTTCTATGTACTGTAATGGAACACTTAAGCATAGGGAGATAAAATAGGGTATAGCATAGACCTAGATTGGATTAAAATTTGTCACTTTTTGATTTAGTGGCCATTCATCCACAGACATGATGTGAAAATCATGGATATGGAGAAACCAACTGCACAACATGCAGTAATCCACAACATTGTCACTTTTTATGAATGCTTCACAACAAAAATCATACAAACACTCCCTTCAGAATGTAACCCCTCAGAACTAAGAAGATGGGAACTGTCTCATCAATGGGTCACAAAATCAAGAGAACCCCCTAATCTTAACCTTAGATGAATCATCCTTTATCCTTTTCCCTTTCCCAACAGGCTTTACAAAAAAAAAAACTGTGGTTCAACACTCAGTCTTCAGTCTTCTTAACTCTACTGATTGAGAAAGTGAACAGTGTTTACGAAATATTTCAAAACTTTAGTGTTTTCTACTTATGTACAATTAGGTAATACCAAGGACCATTTTCCAAGGTAAGCCTGTCTAAACGGCATTACCGGAAAAGCTTCATACAAAAGTTTTAAGTGAAAATGAACTTGCGGAGATTGCGTTGAATGAAGATGATTGTGAGATTGATGATGAAGACGACTCTGTTGTTGAAAACAATAAGTCATAAGGGAGCAGAAGCAACACAGCTGTTACTGCTACACAGAATAAGGGACACAGATGCAAGAAATGCCTGTGGTATATTAAAACAAAGAATTTTACCAGACTTTTTTAATTAGACTAAATTTTACCATAAGCTCTAAGTGTTTTAATTTCTTGAACCACAGTTTTCATTACATTGGTATTATACAAAATAAGTATGTAAATTATTTATCTGTATTGTAAAAATTTGAATTAATAGATTTTTTTTCCATTTCCATTTCTTTTAAATCAATTTATAAACAAAATATTTACACTACTGTATTAAATGCCTCAGAAAGAAGTCAAATGAAGTTTTTTTGTTACCTTACAAAATGGTTGCTATTCTTTAACTTTTATTACAGTACGTTCTCTTTTATTTTAGTAAAAATTAAAAATATATATATATAGATACACATCATTTATGGTTTTCCCCATGAAAAAGAATGAGCCATATATTTTTAATTTGCTGATGGCACAAAAAAAACATTCAATTTTGTACTATCGCTAATATGTCCCAAACATGTACATAGATTTGCTGATACCCCAGATTCTGCAGTTGTGGGAATTCACCTTTTTACTGATTTGAAATGTGACGTACTACTAAAATTTATTCTGTCCTTCTCGTTTAATATTCGATACATTTCTGCACAGAATTCCAGACTATCGACTTTATTTGCATCAGTAATATGTTGTGCCATGGTTTCATATTGCAATCTTTGTTGTACACTAAAACACATCTAGATGATTATTAAGATGTATGAGGCAAACATATTTGAAACCAAATTGATGAAGATTGTGCTACGCTTGATAAAACTCAAGCCAGCTTTAAGTATATTGGGATAAAGTTTTTTAATAGACTTCCTAACATACCTCGAGGCGTCTGTTAAACTATTAAAAATATTAAATTTAGTAACATCTTATGTATTAACTATATTTGGTACTACTGCTATTATGTGTCTACTCATTACTGTCTGGATGCTTTGTGTTTTTATATTATTTCCCTACTGACAATGTCTATTACAACTGTAGTTGTTTTCCAACAATAAAATATTAATTGCTAAAAGTTTGTATGCCTTGAAGTGTAAACGTTGACGTAGCCAGTCTAAAGGCAAAGTTCTGTCTGACTTGTTCTACCAGAAGTATCAGGAAGTCGATACTTGATGATACGGAACAACTCGTCTCAACAAAATTGTGTTGCCGAGAGTAAATTCTAGACCTATTTGGGAGTATCGTTATCATACTGTGTACAAAAATTAGAATGAACTGCAGTCACAGAATCTAACACACAATGAACACGTTCAGCAACCAGTGACAGTAGCCATTTTTAACCGCTATTGGTAGTGCTTCTGGTGACTAAATTTGTTACTAGAGTTGATCTTGATGTGTTTAGCTTTAAAATTATTGTTGAGTTTTTAAAGTGTTATTATTAGTGTTAAAAGTTGTAAGGTCATTTATTTTAAACATCCAGTAAGGAACATTATAATTTGAATGTGGCTATAATTTGACACAAGAAAGACTCACCGTATATGAAACTGAACCTGTTTTACTTGGAGGTGAATCCACAATCTTCTTATGAGCTAGAGCTGTTGTGTCCATCAAAACCTTGCCTGCTGTTACCCAAGCTTCTCTCACGTTATCATCCATCTTACACCATCTCTGGTAGAGTTTCCAAGGACTCTCTATATCAGCTAGGAAATAAAAACAAATATTATTGTTGCAGGTATATTTTCCAGTAGAATTACAAAATAGAGAAGGTAATACAAAACATTTGTTTAGGATCAATAGTAAATTATATTAGAAAGCGTAAAAAATTGTTACCCCACTATATATGCGTCTTTCGTATATAACCCACGTTGAAAGGTTAAACAAACAAAAACTATATAATATTGAAATTTAGCCCTTTTAATTTTACACGTACATGTAGTATAGAGAAAATTAAGCGACATGTCAAAAATTCGATATATCCGTTTTGATGTCTATAGAGTCCAAATAATGTTTCTGGAATTATCTGTAAATCTAGTACTATTTCTAGTACTCTACACCCTAAACGCATAGACTATAAAAGGTATTGCTCGTCATCTCTCTAAACATGCTGATTAATGAGTTATCAGTCAAAATCAAAAAATTGGCCTCAGGGTCGTTTTCAAGAATAATTAGTAAAAATCACTATTAAGAACTGTTAAAAATCAAAAGAGATCCCTGCTTTAACCGTGTTAAACAAAAAATGATTTGAACAATGAGTGATTCAATACTGAAAACGTTTGTATCCTCAATTTCATTAATTATTAATGATTCTAATACATGGAAAACATCTCTAATTAATTACTATTATCTCTAATACAGTTAAATATCAACATTTAACATTTAGCTCATTTACAAGATAAATACCCTAAGGTTATGTTCCAGAGCTATCCTATTGATTAGGACAGAATATTTATATTTAAATATAAATTCCAAGATTTACTGAATTGCTTTACACATGAAGGTAGCTCACTTTCCTATTGGCAACCCCTTGTGTTCCGTGTCTATATTGATTCCTCGTATCGAATTCTTTTCGATTAGCGATGTTATCCTGTGACAGCACTCTGGTCACATTCCGGCAGAGTCTCCTAATTGGTCTTCTCGGCAACCTCGTGCCAACTCCAGCTGCCGCCGACTGACTGTCGATAACTCCTTGCTGAGTATGACCTAACGGCAACCTCGTCCCAAATTACGCTGCAGACCACTTACCATCGATACCTCCTTGCTGCCTCTGAACCTCGATTTTTTACCAACCTTGGTTTATATACTCTTGCTCATTTGTGACGTGTTAATACATCGCAAGCCAAGCAATTACCTAACTTTTTGTACTCTGTCATAATGATTGTTTATACTCTAGTATCTATCTATTGGATTTAGAACATTTATTTATTACATTCCAACTTAACTTTAAATACTAACAGAGCTGTATGGGCTCTTAAATCAAAAATATAACAATACTTTGAGGATAAACATGCTTGGAAGAGTTATGATACTTTAGGATTATTTATATTTCCTTTTTTTAGTAAAAGTGATCTTTATAAATATTCTTTTATTTTCCCCATCATAATGAAAATAGGAATGTGTTAAGCCATGAGAGTTTACAATATTTGTACAAATTACGGACAAAAAACACTCCTGAAGTTATATTATGACAGGTTATCTATATGATCTGCCAAGTGAATAGTACACAAATAGGAAAACACAATAAAACACTAAAGTTCTGAAATATTTCGCAAACACTGTTCACTTTTTCTCAATCAGTAGAAAGGACCAATTGAGAAAGTGAACACTGTTTACTAAATATTTCAGAACTTTAATGTGTTATTATTTGTTTTTCTATTTGTGTACTACAGTAGAATCCCTCTTAACCGGTCTAGTCGGGACTGACACCCGGGCCGGTTGCCCGTTTGGCCGGTTAATCCGAGGTTCCCGTGAAAAATCGGTTTCCGTTCAAAGAAAGCTTATTTAATCAGGTAACATTAAGAATTATGCAATTAAGATGTTATTGCAACTCATTTTATTGTACATAAATGTATCGTATATATTATGTTATGTATATTATACATCAAACATGAAAAAAATTAAACACTACAAAGCTTTTATACAGATTCCCCTCTGTCAAGTCTTTTGACACATTTAACCACGTCTCAAACGAAACCAACACACGCTTCCGAAAACTCAAAAGAAATGTTATATTTTTCATAATGAATACTAAAATGACTCGTGGAAAAAAAGCGGCCCATCAAACGTTTTTGTGGGTGTATGTCTGCTATACCGAAGGGTGCCAATGCTGCGGTGTTTTTATGCCGCCGACAATAGGATACCGCTATCGACAAAATCGTTTGACTTGCCGCTGCTTTGGTGCCGCGGTGTTTTTATGCCGCCGACAATGGGATACCGCTATCAAAAAGTCGTTGGATATCACCACCGCTTTGGTGTTTCAATTACAATTTATTTTCGGATACTCTCATCCAACCAGTACACTACGATATAGTCCAGTTAATCCGAGGACCGGTTAATCCGAGGCCGGTTAACAGAGGTTCTACTGTATTAGGTAATACCAAAGACCACTTTACAAGGTAAGCATGTTTCTCCTATCCATACAAAATCTAAAAATAATAGGCTATGTGCCCTAGTAAACTTTAACCAATAATCAAGTAATATACAGAGGTTGGGTATATAACTCCTGCATACTCAGCTTTTAGTTGTTGAAAGAATGTCAGTCACATCAATGGATAGCTCTTGATTGAAGCTATCTACAGAGTGTCCCAAAACTCAGATCTCATATACAGTGTTCCAAAAAATTATAAAACATATTCTTTCCTCTTTTTTAAAATATAAACATATCATTCCCCCCCCCCCCCCATAGTTACACCGTGTAACAAAAATACAATATTTAGTTACATTGTCAGATAGCAAATGTAAACAGTTTTTCAAAGAGTTGTCACATAAATGTTTTTATTGTTGTGACCAGATAAAAATGAAATAATGTGAAATTTGATTCCAAATAACATAGTATCTAAGTAAAATAAAAGATTATGTTTCCACCAAAATAAAGGGACTTTTTAGGAGTAATCAGGGAGGGAGAGACATTGATATTATTTTTTTAAAAGAGGGGGAAGAATAAGTTTTTTTTTTCTGAACATCTGTATATGGAACCTGAGTTTCGGCAAATCCTGTAGATAGTCCCAATCAAGAGCTTTCCTACACCCACTAGAAGCTCAGACATTGGAATATATGCAGGACTTTTGCCCAACCTTGTATTTATACATAATTTTATAAACTTACCTAAGACTTTGGCCTGTGCGCTTTTCCACAATAAAAACGCCCACACTTGTGGTTTGGATTCCTGAAACAACCAAAAATGATTTCATTAGTAATAAAAATTATTACTAATTTTATTGGTAATAATAAAATTATTACTATTTAATTACTAATTTTACTAGTTAGTAAAATTTAATTTTAATAAAATTAAAATTTTTTTAGTAAAATTTAATTGTACTAGTTATTAATTTAATTTTAATTACTAGTTTATTACTAATTTTGTTGGTAGGTTATTGAAGTTTCCAAAACTACCAACAAAATCAGACAGAAAAAAAAACCTTATTTTACGTTGACACCATGGATAGATATGTATCAAGAAATTTTCCTAACATTTTTTTACAGAATTCCCTCACTTTTTTTCCATGTCGTATCAATTAATAACAGAATAATCAAAACTCACTGCAGGATTTGCTTTAAATGTTGATTTCCCATTGCAGGCAACACTCTTATGATCGGAAAAGTCTTCAACAAAATGGAACACAGTGCGACAGTCTCCGCACACCAAAACATCCAAGGATAAGGTTTCATCTTGAGCTGTTAGAAATAAAAAGATTTATATTAGTATGGAATTTATCTACAACTAACGGACCATGCAGAAAATGAAAATATGTAACATAATTTGACAATAAATGATGTCCGAGTATTATCACACTTTTTAACTTTCTCACATAAACGTAATATAAAAAAGTAATGATAGGTTAAATTTTTTTACAGATCTTACTCAGGAACCAAAATTTATTTTTGTTTTATTTTTTTAGAAGGAATGTTCACACCGCCGAAATAAATAAAACAACATGGCAGTTGTCCCACATCCAATCTATTCACTTGACATACTCTATTGTTTAAAACATTTTGATGATGTCGACATAATGAAACGGTAAATGGTGACGACTTTAAGATCATTTCAGAGGTAGAATGAAATCAATTTTTTGAAAGTGTCTTAATAAATTCCTTGTTTCTTTCTAAACACAACAATATATAACAATTTATACTTTATATCAGTAATTGATTTAAGAAAATATTTATTGGGAAATACTTAGTATTTTGAGATAAATGTTTATTTGGGTCAAAATAAAGAAAAAAGTTTCTATAAACATATGTCCGAAAACACTTCTTTTACCAGCTGTCTTCATTTGTTTGTTCTTTTACTAAATAACTTACATCTCTAGAACGGCTTAACCGATTGAGTTAAAATTTTGCAAGGTAATCATTTATGTAAAAACCTAGTTTGAAAAAAAAAAAACTCAATTTGTTCCAATAATCTTGATTAAAATGGCGGCCATTTTATTAAAAATTTTAAATGAAAATAACTTGAAATGAGTTTTCAAACTTATATTTATGAGAATCGTTCGAAATTTCAACTCAATCTGTTAAGCCGCTCTAGAGACATAAATAATTTTTTTAAATAGCGGATAGCTGGTAAAAGAAGAGTTTCCAGACATATATTTAGAGGAACTTTTTTCTTTATTTTGACCCATATAAGCATCCCTGAATTGTCTCTGCTCATCACGAGACATCATTCTATACTCTATGAATCTTGGTGTAAATATCAAAAAGCATAAGTCACAAAAGAAGTTATACTCATAACAATTCCATTGCTTGTTGTGGAGCCCTATTTGTGAAGACCTCTCCATTGATGAGATGTTAACAAAATCTTAGCACGGACATACTCAAAACCAGAACGAGAGTTTTAACTATGTGTTATGGAGTAGGATCTCAAAGACTGTGTATGTAGGAAAACTTTAAAAATAGGTGCTTTGGATGTAGTTTTGACTTTTAATGAAAAAAAAAACAATAAGCAGAGTAAAAGTACTTGAAAAAATAAGTATGGATGTTGGGAGAGATTAATATGAAGCTTAAAAAACATTGATTAAGTGCCCGTATGCAAGATGGAAAAACCGGCATTAGAGATGACCAAGATGGTAAGAGTCAAGAAAAGACAGCTAAAAGGATAGCTGGAGGAAGCAGAGAGTCAAGATAACACCAATGATTGTTTTAATCTATTTTCATCTTGTGACTAAATGCTGTTTTTCTTCACTTCTAGTTAAGATAGAAAGTTGATATTTGTACAGCTTACTCACTGCTATAATAGGCTAATACTAGAATGGTCAAAATATCTTCAATACAACTTGAAATATATATTGTTTTATTTAATAAAAATAAAAAATATATGACCTATATTAAAAAAAATTCATAAATTTCCAAAACTGACAAGAATGTTCCATGTTCCAGTACAGGACCTTCTTAAAGTATTTAAAGTTCACTCTGTAAATTTTTTAGAAAGATTGTTTTGATAGTTACTGAGATACATGAACATGAAGTTAATTATGTCTCCTAATTAAAACCTACTAGCGACTACATTCTCACCTTAAACAACTCACTGAACAGTTGCAGAGCAGTGGTACAAGTGTATTGAGTCAAAAGAAGGACACGAGTTGAGTTTTACAAAAATATCATCATATTTTGTTTAAACACAACTCTATTTATTTTTTTTATTTTTAAAAACAGGAAACCCTCTTGATGTGAATAATTTTTGGCCAGGCCAATATCTCTTTTACCAGTTGAGTAAAATAATTTAAAATTTTTGTTGAAAAAATGATGTTATATTACCTAGTTTAGTATTCTAATTGTTAATATATAATTTAATTTTGTATGTTGTCAACTATAGCTACACAATTATATCTGTGAATGGCTACTAAATAGATTTAGGTTGTGGGTTGTAAAATTAAGATACAGTAGAACTCCAATTATCCGGATTAATTGGAAACGGACTCGATCCGGATAATCAAAAATCCGGATACAGTAATTGGATTTTCTTGAAAATAAGGCCGTTTTTACGTGGAAAAACATAAACATAACACATATCAATGGCAATGTTTACATTACGTAAATTTTTTTTTTAATGTCCGATATTGTGATGTTCCCACTTTGTACACCTCAGTTAAATGTTTACCCGAGACACCTTTGTCCAACTGTTCGATAATTTTAATTTTATCGGCCGACGATAACACCACGCGTTTCCTCTTAGAACTCATCATAGTACTGCACACGATAATCAAAACATTAAGAAACATGAAAGAGTCAACATATCAGTTCACTCGGCAGGTTGAAGAAGAACTGGCCGGCTGACTATTAATAGACTGTAGCGAGTGACAGTAGCAGAATGGCGAGGCAGTATGAGTCATCGCTCCCACTCCCCCCCTCCATGCCCTCTGCTATCGTTACACTATGTTCGCAGTTAGAAGGGTCAACTACTGTGTGCGATTAACTGCATATTCATTGCTCGCAGGATGATGTGCCTTTAAAAACCCAATTTTATTTATTTTTCTCAATCTGATCCGGATAATTGGAGTTCTACTGTATATAATTTTTAATTTAAATATAACATATGTTGTCAATTATTTTTATATTTTATTATAAGTATAATTTTAATTTGTTGTTTATTTGTTTAACTACTTTGATTTGTATATTTATTTATATTTGATATGTCTTTTATTTAAAGAACTAATAAAATTGAATTGAATTATGGTTACCCTGGACATCATTCTATGGATCACCAAACATTTTTAATATAACGTAAGGCTGGCTGCAATGTTAAATTTTCAAAGAAAATTCATTAAAATATAAGTAAAATGGTTTGTCCGCATTAATAAAATTTGGTATTAGAGTATATTGTGACCACTTCGTAAAATTTGTGTGAAATGCAGATTAATTTAGGTACCCGAACTAGTGTACAAAATTAAAATAGGGGGGAAAAATCAAAAATATTGGAATAATTTCTAAAAAATGAAAACAAAACTTGACTGCTGTCATTCAAACTCAATTTCATCAAATAGGACTTATTCTTATTGGGCAGATAATTATACAAACGAAGCAAGTTTAGACTTTCCTTAAATATATAAAGTTTTTTGTATAAATTTAACAGATTGTCCATGGTTTATTTTTTTACTTTTAGACTGAAAACTATCAAAGATTTTTGATGACGAATATTTTTATTCAGTTATTATTTGGTTTTCCGCTGTTTATTTTATTGAAATGATGAAAATATCTTTTTACAAGTTACTCACCAACTCAATGTCTAACATCTCTTAAAATTACCACGAGGTACCATTTGAAACGAAGGAGTTAATTGCTTACCATTCTTAATCAAATCTGGATTCTGCAAAATATAATCAGGATCATTCATATCTATTTGTCTTATAGATGGCCTGATCGGTTTATGTAGCAGTTTAGGTGTTTTCACTACAGGTTCTCTGCTCGAAGCTGTGATGGCTGAAACATTATCAAACTATTAGTTACAATATTAAAGCAAAAAGGAATAACTATAGTTTATATTAAATGAAACACATTAAGCCTACAATAAGCAAAACTTGAAATCAATAAGTTTGCTTATCCGTAGATGAGGAAACGGATATTCAACAGAATTTAGTTGAAATCATTTTTTCGCCTTTTCAAATCTTACATTGTCTACAGATAATCCAGACGGAACTATTGAGAAAGAGGCCCTAGATTGGAACCCGCAAGGTGTCAGAAGAAGAGGTCGACCCCGATAAACCTGGAAGAGGACCATTATTAAAGAAGCAAAAGAGGTTAATAAGACTTGGGGAGAAGTGAAGGCACTTGCTGGAGACAGGGACAGATGGAGAGCTCTTCTGGACGTGCTATGCTCCAATAGGAAATAAAAGGAAATAAGTCAAGTAAGTCTACAGATAATATTTTTGAAAGAAAAGATTGGCGGAAAGAATTCTAAACACAAGGACTTATCTAGGGGTTGGTGAAAGATGCCCCCACCAAGGTATCCGAAGGTAAAATGAGCTGAGGAAAACCATTTAGATTGTGGAAAACCATAGGCATGCATGTTTTTAGTACATCAATACTGTTTGTCAAACAAAGAAAACTTATGGTAATTGTTTACTGTACTGTAACTGAAACCAGTCATGTTCTACATAGGTACCTTATTCATGTTTAATTAAATAAGTTTTCAATGCGGAGCTAACTTTTTCCTCGAAAAATCATGATTTTAAAATTACGAAATTCAATATATTTATAGGTCACCGAAGTCAACCAATATTGAGCGTGGTTAGTACTTGGATGGGTGACCGCTGGAAACACACACAGAATTTTATTTTATTTTTTTCAAATTTACATACAGGTTAGATAAATATTTGTTAATATAAAACTAAGCTATATAAAGTCTCGTTGAACAAAACAACTATTTTGTGATTTTTTTTTCTGGGGAAGTGGAGGGAGGATGGAAACAGGTCATTTCGTCAAAGGCATAGTATGGGCTAAACACGTCCCTGTCTAAACATCTCCAACATACATACATACATGAATCATTTTGGTTAAATCATTATGAACTTACTTAATATATTTCTGCAACTATTACTTTTATATGATTTAACTTAAAATTACATTATTAATTTTATATTACATTTTACTAGCTGCCATCTTTATCATGTGGGTCTTGATTATCAGTGACAATCCATTGTAACAATCACAGTTAAAAATATATTTGTGCAATTAGTAAAGTACAATTTTATAACAACAGCTTTTTTTTTTAGTATTTTCAATTGAAGATTTTCATAATTATAATAACATATTGAAGATTGGAAATACATATTTGGCATATAATTGCTGTAATTATTTAATAATAAAAACTATCTTAGTCAATTAGTAAAACTTTGCTAACTGATACCTATCATGTAAAATTACGAGTTTTACTATTCAGAAATTGCAGCAATTAATTACGCAACGAATAAATAAGTGATATATATAGAACAAGTTAAGTACTACATAAAAAACCTTCAATTTATTAAATAAAAAGCACATTGATAAAAACAGGCATGTACACATGTAGGCCTACACAAATCAAAATACTGTAAACTGCATAAGACTTTAAACACTCAAGATGACAAGCGGAATACAACAAATTACATCGTAAATAATCGACTTTGCATATTTTTTTTTAGATATTTATAATTGTTTCCGCCAAATATTACCTATAGACATCGTTTTTTTTTTCCCAGAGTAAATCTACTACTGTTTGTTTTATTTTACACAATTGAAAATAAAATTAAGTCCACCTAGATGTTAATGAAGAGCATTAAGCCTACTTTTATGTTATCAAAAAATACTTTAATAAAATAATTTAGTACCGTACTTTGAAAGTACTGTATTCCTAAATTAAGATAGACCTACAATGTTTTCAAAGAAAGACAGTTTTCTTTTTTTTTTTAACATGTTCTACATACCTTAATTCTTAATAATAATAAAATAAGTTTTCAACGCAGTGCTAATGTCTTTCATGAGAAAAAACATAATTTTAACTTTTCTAGGTTACGGACCATTAAGTGAGTTACAGGTTAAAATATGTATGTATGCGAATTTTTACCTTACCTAACCCAAATGTAAATTTGTAAAAAAAAAAGAAGAAATTGTGGGTTATTTCCCAAGCAGCACCCATCCAAATACTAACCGCGCTCGATGTTGCTTGACATAAATGTATTGAATTCTTTAGTTTTTAAATTGAGATTTTATGCTGAAAAAAATTAGCTCAGCATTAAAAAGTTATTTTATTATTAACAAAAAAGGTTATGTAGAACATGTTAAGGGAAAAAATTGCAAAAAAGTCGCGACTTTCTTTGTAAACAATTATCCTGTTGGTAATTAATAAAATGTATTCAAGTATGAGGAATAAGAAATTCTCATTACCATCTAACACACATCTTTGTAACGTAAATACGTAAATCGTTATTTGTAAGTTTGAGATAATAAATTGATCTCGTATTACACGCTTTTATTATCAAATAACCCAAGTATTTATAGATATAAGCTATTAGAACTTCCATCACTTGTTTACAAATTTAGAATGAAGAGATCTCCCGCTATCTCCAGTTTCTAGATTAGGCCTTTTTTTATTCACACGAACAGCCAATGAAATAAGTAATCGACAAAGATGAGATACATAAACAAGAAAACTCTTTGAGATGACGGTACCTGCTTACGATTCAAGGTCAATTCCCAACATGAAATCAATAACGTCACACCAAAATTCACTAAAACGAAAGCATTGTCTGTTGATATATAAATGAAATGTCATTTTGTAAACAATAAGATATATAAATATAAAAGCACTAATTAGATGTAAACTATGTACAAAACTAAAATGGACTGCGTGGTAATGTTTCATAGTGGCGCTCTGAATCGAATATCGTCAGCGACTAAACTCGGAACTAATTATTCAAGTTCAACCGTCAACAGCAACTAGCTGAAAAAGAAGGAACGGCCGATTAGTACAGTCGACGCTAAAACTAAATACGTCATTGATCTTTCTTTTTGTGTTCCGACACACTTAACATTTTTATATTATCAATTCGAAAACAATCAAATTAAAATAGACTACGAGCATCATTGATTTTCATTAACAAATTCAATACGCTTTTAACCCAAATGGGAGCTTATTTTTGGTACAGCAACGGCATCAAAATGTAAAATTCCGAATTGAATTTTACATTTTTGTATTCCGAATTCGTAAAAGATTGAACAAATAAAGAATATTGTACGTTTGTATGTGTGCATAAATAAAATTAATAACACGGATATAAAAACTGTTTTTTATATATATAATTACATTATAACTACTGTACAATATTCCAAAATTCAACAAGCCTATGAGAAACGAGCCTGTTGTGGTGGGGGAAACGACTTTCTACTGAACACGTACAATAATTATCAATTTCATACAATCGCAAAATGAATGTTCTCGCATTAGAATTTATAAATGATAATTAATTATAACTTGTATACGATTGTAATTCTAAAACTTAGATTTTTTTTTTTTAAATGGACGAATTCGCCCATACACTGGAAAATATTTACTTTTAATTGTACAAAATATAAAAACAATGCCATAAATTGAAAAGTAGTATCCTTATTAAAAGACTCTAATTTATTAAAAATTTTAACATGGCATTTTTATATTATATACCAATTCTGATTATTCTATGAAGGATAAACCACGAGTAATTCGTGAAGAGGGTGGGGGGAGCCACTAAATCAGTTCAAACAAAGATTTCTACATGTGCCATCCCTGCTCTAGAGTCTAGACGATGCTTGTAAAGGTGTATTCGGCCAGTAACCGTTGAGTTTCAAAGCCCGATCACAAGTCTTTTTTCACAAGATTTTTTGTGGATTAGAAATATATTAATCATCCTGGCCTACAAATATAACTAATGTTGAATTATTATTTAACCCATTTTTACATTACGTTCTCTCAATTTTATTTTTAAATACAACATTGAATGCTTCAGAATTTGTATTGATTAAAACCCAGTTTTTTTTTTTTTTTTTTACACTTGGGGGTTTTAATTCATTATTCGTACTGGAGTGGGATTTTTATATTATAGCCTGTTGTAGATTTTCTGCTATAGAAACTGTATTTTTGAAGATAGAATCAGTGTAAGGGACTTTTTAAATACTGATTTTATTAGAAACTTTGTCCATTCCAATATACTGCAATTGATGCAAAACCAAAATAGACTGCCATATGAAAAAATCACACTTAAAACGAATGTGTCATGTCTTGTGTTAAATTATGAAGTTTTTTTTTTAACCTTAAAAAAAATCACTTACCAAACTTCATGGGTTGTAATAAAAATGGTGCAGTTAGGCTTATTATTGTATTATGTACCATTGTATATGAACATAATTCATACACCATAATATAAGGTATAATTGCAGCTTGAAATTAGTATAGTACTTTTTGACTCAAACTGCATAAAATATTTTCAAAGTAGAAAATAGATCTTGACACCAAAGGTTATCTAAAATTTATTCTTCTTCCTTACACTATAGTGGCCAATACAGTTAATGCAACCCCTTTATCTTCTTTGAAAAATGTAGGATTTTTTTTGTGCAACATCATTACCACTAGCCATAATGATGACCAAAATGTTTTTTTGCCTTTAAACAACACGGAAAATTATAATTTTCCACATCCCCATTATCTCATAGCCAGAAGAGGGAGAGGGGGTTATACAAAAAGCAGTGTAAATTTTATCACCCCCACCCTATATTTTTAAAACTTCTAAATTCAAAATCCAGTTAAATCAAATAATTTGCTGTATTAGTAACTATTAATTTGTTTATGTTCAAACAACTTATCAGTAGTGGGACAATTTTAAAACTATCATAAGTTGGGTTACTTAAAAGCAAAAGAAAAATTGGAATAAAAATATAGAAAATTGTCACCTTTTCCTTGGGGGGGGGGGGGAACAACAAAAAATACTGGTGATACTATCCTCTTCATAGAAGATAAATTCCTTTCGATATAATTTCAACCCCATAAAACTTCTCAATAAAATTACATGTTTTTTTAAAATAATTTTTAGTTAATTCATAAGTGCAAGTATTACAGAAGAGCATGAAAGAATAATAAGATAGAAAACACTACATTATGATAACAGAAGAGCATGAAAGAAAGATGAAAGAATAATAAGATAAAGAAAACACTACATTATGATATAAGCACAAACAACAATTTAAGCTTTAAGCCTACACATGGATATGCTAAAATAAGAACAAAAAACTAACAACTTACCTTTTTATGTTGTTATACACCACTCAGCAAATTTGCTCATTTTATAAACTCTTAATTTTAAATAAAAAATAGAAGACAGGACAAGGAAAATGGGAAAACACTATCAACCATAAAATTACATCAGTATGAATGATTTAAAAACGATTTCTTGTTTTAATATTAATTCTATTTATTGACCTGTATATTAGCCAAATTTGTGAATTTGAAGCATCAAGAACTAATTGAAAATGGATTAATTTAAAATCCACACTACCAACAAGAATTATGAGGATGCTCCATGTTTGCCTAGAAAATCCTTTGTAAGCACTTCATTTATTTTTAAAGACACATGTATGCAAGAGTAACTCATAAAAATCATTACGAGAACTTGTCAACTACTTCAGCTTAAAGTAATGTTTTTCCTCTAGTTCAAATAAATAAGCATCATTAAATAATAATACTATTTAAAATTAATCTTTTCTACAAAAGATAGTTTGGATGTTTATCTTTTCAATCCGTAAGTTTGCAAACGGCTGTGTAGATTAGTTTCTTCGTGTTACTGAATTCCATTAACCCTTCAACGCGGTGAACCGTCTATAGACGCGGCCAAACTTTCACCTTCTGGCGCGGCCGCCCGTCTAAAGACGCTAAATGTCGCTGCGGTACGTGCTGTATTCTAGCGTCTAAATAAAGAACTTTTATGAACTGAGGGTATACCCAGTACATTGCCAAGAGAAATGCCATCTGTTGAGTTATTGATTTTTATTTCTAGACCACCGTGACCTTCAGAAAAGGAAACAACAAGTGGCTATATACAAACAGCTGATTTACTCAGTCTGTGTAGCGGGTTCATGGAGGGCTCTCGTGTGTTATAGGTTATTATAACCTCATTTATTTATAAGTGTAATATTTTTAACAGTTCGACAGTAGATCGTGTGATTAGTTCTAGTGTATATTGTGTTTTAGTGATAATGTGGGAACCGCAAAGTGATAATATTCGCGAGTTGTTGGCGGCAGAATGGAGTTCGGAAGAAGAAAGTGGGAATGATTTGGATTACGCCCAAATGGAGTTCCATTGTGATCCAAATATTGAAGGTAATCATGATAGTGGTGATGAAGTTGTAAATATATGCAATGTGGCTAATGATACCGCAATAATCTTAGATAATGAGGAAGTTACAGTCCCGCCAGACAATCCACAAGGGTTGTACCGCACCAGAGGGTCTAGCGCTCGGACCGGCTTACCGCGTTGAAGGGTTAACAATTCAAATCACCTTACAAAAGCCTAAACCAAGCAATAGAACATTTGCAGTTAAAAAGGTGTCAAATCATCAGTAGTTCATAAAAGATTATTTTTTAATATTTGTTACTTTTTCTCTACTGGTTTAGATACGACTAATAACTTTTCCTAATAGATATACAAAGTGTGATAAACCAATAGCTGTTGTTAACGTTTACAGTATTTATTTGATAAGGTTATTACGGACCCGTATATCAAAATAACCTAAGTATATCTTAATATACGGACCCGTGAAATAGATTAAGTTAGGCTAGGTTATTATAGATAGCTGATATTGTTGTCTATCTTTTACTCAAAATTGAGTCTGGTTCTATAATATATCTAAACCGTTGGAAAGGTTATAAAACAGAAGAATTAAGAAACAGCACATTTTAAGATTACAGTAATAATAAAATTAACTTTATCGATCCTGGATAACACCCAACTTGTAGAAAGGATGTGGAGTTTTGCAAAATGGGGAAATAAAAACATTGTGGGACTGCTTGACATCATCTTGATAGATATTTGTTTGAATACACGTGGTAGTCTGTGGTGTAAACGGAGCCCAACAATTGTTTCAAGACACTTCTGGCTGACATAGCTAAATTCATGCCGCTCTCAAGCCCATCATCCTTTTTGATAAATAAAATGTCGAACCTCAAAGTTTGTCTAATCTTTATACTAAAATTGGTACTTCACATATTAAATTAACTATTTAACTATAATAACTTAGACTAAACTAATCCATTTCACTGGTCCATATAATACGGAAATACCTTTGATATACCTAATGATATATCACCTAATTTTAATATTTACATAATGATAATAACCAACGAAGCGTCGACGTAAGTTAACTTGTTCACTACAGGGTATTTAGATACCAGTAGAGGGGGGAGTACTCTGCACGCACACTATTTGCTTCCAAGCAGCCACTCTATATTCATATTTATTGTTCGAGCTTAGCTCTTATATTAGGTGGACTTTATATTGTTAGCGTGTGTCTGGTTGTGCTTCAATTTCCCACCATTGTGTTGTCTTCAGAAGGGGAATCAACAGATGATAGCCACTTTATATAACACATCGTTGTGATTGGTTTTCTTCTATTGTGACTGTGATTGTATTTTCTATTAAGTGTAAATAAAATACAATTATAATAGTGTATTTATAATGGAAAAACAGCAGTGTATCAGAAGGGTAATCAAGAGATGAGATCTCTGAAAGTAAGGTGTGAACCCGATATGGTCAGATCAAATGGCAGGCCTTAGACCTTAGCATTACAAAAAGGATTGCTCTCCTGTTTTTAGCAGTAAACATGTTAAGCAATTTCTTCATTCGAGAGAAAAAAAACAGTTCTACGGAATTTGTAAAGCAAATTCAAACCAAAAACTCAGCTAATTGGCACGATGTAACCATGATTCTATAAATGTGTAATAAAAAACATTGATTATTAAATAAATGTGAAACATTTAATAATAATTATAAATAGGTTGAAACTGCCTATAATACTTTTCAGAAATGAAATATGGGATTAGTACATTAAATATTCATTGTAACAATTCTATCCTTTTCATACAAAATTACCTACCAATCGTAGTGCCCCACTTTCTCACCACAATATGGAGATTGAACTTACAACCTCTTATATACCTGACTAACTAGAGGCTTGTTTATATATATTTAACAATGTTTAATGTTTATTACGAGGCCTCCATTTTGTTAGGATACCACTCTTAGCTCGTAGTGGAACCTCTCAACCAACTAATAATTATTGGTTTCATGAATTGTAGATATTTACTTTTTATATTAAAATTTGGAAATCAACGGTCAAATTTGACTACAAGTTTGGAGAGTTTAATATAATTAGGACAGAAAGACGATTAATACATTTTAAGATATATATTTGGTCAATTGCAAAACTCTGGAAACATCAATGGTCAAACATCGATTACCGCTGCCGCTCTCTCAGCTACTATGCTTCACTCTTTAGTGACTTAGAAACACTGCAAGTAACAAACTTTAACACGTTCTGTATTCCTTATATAGTTTTATTCTAATTTATATTGTTTATATGGGAAAAAAGTAGTATCGCTGCATTATATGCCAAACATGGATTACGGAAAAAAAACTGTATATTTATTTTTAACATGTACTAAAAACTAACCCTTAATAATTAAGCCAGTAAAACATAAATATTATCAAACAATATAAAGTACTTGTGTATTATACAGACCCCCGCAAGTTCAAAACTTAAAACAACCTTCTGCAAATATTTTAAAGTTCTGTTATATCTCTATCCATAAAAAAAAAATAATAAAAAATATATCAACTGCGATTTTCGTTCACCCCACTCTCCAATCCTTTCAAGTTCGGCGTTTCATCCAGTATAGACTACACCACTACGAGGTCAGTGTTACTGGAACACTCTACGAGGATCCATTTGTATATAAATAGCGGTTTGTGTTGTTATTTTGCTGATTTATTAACTTATGTTGGTTTTAAATTGAATAAATTCATAAGTGTATTTGAATAACATAACCTAACATAACCTATTTGAGTTTTTGGTGAAATAAATTTTCATCACATTTATTTGTGGTAGCAAGAATCACAACAAATAGGTAGGTTAGGTTATATACATATATACTAAAATTACAGTATTATTTTAATTAGTTACTGTTTGATGTAAAAAAAGAGGTATCAGTATAAGACATACGTAACAAATATAAAACATGTTGCCGCTCCATTTTTTTTTTTTTTTTTTTCAAAGTTAAATGATAGTGTTTGAAATTACTTATATTGACACTTTTTTCAATATTTTGATGACTATGTAAATAGGTATTTATAGGAATGGATGTTCAGTCTTATAAATGTCAGAAGAGATATTGTCTTTTCAGGATTTATTAAATAGACAAAAACTAATTTTCTTATTTATAACATCTTTATAGTCTAAATAAACCAGAAAAAAAAACAATTACTCTAAAAGTAACAAAAAAGACATAAAATATGAGTAATTTCATATTTTGCAGGTTTTCCAAGCAGCGTGCAAGGGTATAAAAGTTTCACATACAGTATACTGTGCATGGTTAACTATCACAAAAACACTATACTGATGCCCTACTCACAGTTTATTTGTTTACTGAACTGATAAACTAGTTTATTTTGTTTAGATTGAAATGACAGAATTGTGTATTCAATTTGATCTACAGTTTAATATCTCTTTAAGGAAGAAGTTTGGGTTTTTTTTTTAGCTTTGCAATAATGAGAGATTTAAAAATAAAATATAATTTCAAAGGTTTAGTGAAATGTTCTTTTGATACAGTTTTTCGCATATGAATTACAAAGCAACAATAGTTGAACAAAAATAAAATTTTGCACCATACTAAAACTTAAAAGAAGATTTGAAAATTTTATAGAAAAGTAACAAGGACAACTCTTCAGTTTTTTATAACAGTATAAATTTTAAAAACGCAAACACAATATTTAGTAAAATTCTACAGTTTATTAATATATTACAACATGGAGTTCTACAAAGTACCTCAATGGTTTGTACAAAAATACAGCCATCCTTAACAATAATTAAACTGCAATTATGATTCAATTCAAGCTAAACAAAATATAAAACTAACCAAAGTCGTTAAGGACTTTGAATATAAAACCACCCCTAAAATAAGACTTTACTATATCAGTACAGCAAAGAAACAATATGAGAGTTGGACACCAGTTCAATGCAACTTTAGTTAATCGACCCTGCTGAAATTTCTGTGAACTGTGTGTTGATTTCTGTACTTAAACTTCAATATTTACAGCGAAGCCAATGAGCTGATGTTTTAGAACTAAAGATAACATTTCGAATATAGTGAAACCAGTCACCTAAATTAAAAGGACAAAAAGAATTGTTGACCGAACTAATATTATAAAATATGAAAAGATATAAAATACTCGTAACTAAAATAATATAACATTTCTATATGTACACCACACTGTCGTGGGATTCACAGCAAACCCTGGTGCAGCAATTTTTCCTATATAAAATTTGCTAATTCTCTATATTTCAATAACAAATTATAAATAATTACAAAATAAATATCTCCAACGTACCTTTAGAGTTGAAAACAGCAACATTCTTGTTTACAACAGTCGGTGTGATAGGATTTTCTGCCATTTTAGTAATTTTCGGTATATTAACAGTTTTAAACAATGTCTTTGACATAGCTGTATTGTGAACAGTAGGTAAAGCACCTTCACGTAGTCCCCAAATAACCGTTCCAGTTTCGTCAAGACTCTTCTTATAAATATGTCCAGCCTTAAAATGTAACTCGCAGACCATTGAATCTGGCGTCAACGGTTCACCACTTTGTGTCAGAATTGTTTGCCATTTCTTAAAAAAATTATTTGTAATCGGAGGCTTAAAATATCTGAAACTAGTTCTGGATCCAGTTTTGCCACTTTTACACGACATAACGAAACACTTTTGTTGTTCCGGCTAAAACAGATAATAACATTATATTAGTAGATATGTTTATATAAATATGAGAGATTTAAGATAAGGAATTTTTGAAAGAACAGTTGCAGCTGTAGAAAATTATAAATATTTGTTAATGTCTTTACATTTTGCTCGTTAAGACTAATAAAGAAGGAAGAATATTGTAACACATGGGAAAATGCATTAGGATTCAAAACTGTGTAACAATTGACAGTTCCAAAGTCCAAACTCCAATAACACAGCTAAGCATGCTACTCCCCTATATTCATTGCCGATAACAATATTAAACAAAAAATTTGTTAAGCGACTTTTTTTTATTATTAAATTTTTTCTTTACAAAATCAACTTAAAATGATTTTTTCTTAGAATGTTCATGAAATATACAACCACTTTCAAAATAGGTGCTTTAAATGTTTCCCAAATTTACCATTTTAACCTTATGGTTAATTTTAATTGTGGGTTAAATTAAATGTAAACTAATTAAAATATAGTGTTAGCCCCTCCCCTACAAAAAAAAAACAAGAATAGTTTAGTTTTATCAAAATCAGTTTGAAATATCACCATTTATATTAAACTATACTACAATAAATTAGTCGACCACTTCTATTTACCTTCTTCCGTACAACTGGAGCTTCAATCACAGGTTCAGACTCTTCCTCCGGTTCCAACAAATCGTCCATATTACCAGTAACAGCTTCTAAAAATTCAGCACCACCTTCTACGTTCATAATAGACGCATTGTTTTCTGTCGAAATAACTTCAGCGTTGAAAACAATCTGTTCGCCTTCTTCGGTTTCCATAACTATAGTTTCGGCATTTAATACAGGTTGTTTAGTATCACTTACTACGAATTTAGATGGACTTTCCTGTTCATTGCTTTCTTCGTTCAATTTAATCATAGCACGACTTTCAGTATCATGTGTAAATTCGACCATAACTGGTTCTTTAGATAGTTGTTCTTCGCCAATCGTGTTAACGGCAAACTTCTCCAAGACGGTTTCACTCGTATCATTTTCATTGTCTTCATTTTCTTCTTTATCTGTTATCATTTCAATCTTAGTTTCATTTAAAGATGGTTCATCTTTCTTTTCACACTCGAACACATCCAAGTCACAATCAATATCTTTTGTTACTAAACAAATCTTATCCAAACTTTTCTGTATATCATTTGGTTCCATTGAAATTGTTTCATCATGTCGCTCCGTTTGACTGTCAACAAGATTGATATGTTCTTGTAACTCTTGCACCACATCCATTGCTTTACTTTCCAACTCAGGATTCAACAATTTATCTTCATCTAAAATATTTGTCAATTCATTTTTCAATGATTCATCGCTCATTTCAGCCTCATTCTCCAATTGGCTAGTTAATAAATGATCATCAGAATCATTGATAATCTTTGGTTCATCTTTATCTAAAATTTCTATTTTTGAATCTTTGATTACTTCTTCGTTTAAATCGTTTCCAGCATATTCACTTTTATGTTCTGTTTGGAAAAATATATCGGTTAGTTCTTTAGTTATATCATCCTTTTTACCTTCCAACGATAGATTACTCTCTTCAAGTAATTCTCTTTCTAATTCTAACCTTTCCGATTGACTTGTCTTATCGTCCGATTCTATTTGTTCCGTTTGTTCTAAATTCACATCCGAATGTGATGTTATGTCATTGTGACTAGATTGTAAATCAGCTACACCTTGTGATAAAACATCATGATCTTGATGATCCATTTTTTCTGTCAACAAATCATCATCATTTGTCAGTTCACTTTGAGTTAGTTCTGCGTTTAACTCATCTTGAGTAAACTCAGTACTTAGCTCATCGTGATCAGTCGATTCGGTCAGACTACTTGCGCTCTGACCTACATCAACGTTTTTATCGAACCAAGTTGTGTCATCGTCTGGATGGAAGGCACTTGTAGGGTCTTCTGGGTCCATTTTAACTGAAAGAAAAACAAATTTAGTTTTGTTTAAATAATCTATAAGTATTATTGTTTGATTTGTTAGGAATAATTGTTAGGTAAAATTATAAAAATATGTCAAAAAGTGTTGCAATAGCTGACTCTACACAATATACCTGGCTCAGTAACCTGGCAAGGTATATAAACCCACCATGACCTAAAAAGAGGGTTAGTGTTTATGAAGTCACCGACAGTGACAGCCAGAGGCTCTGCTTGTCAGTCAATTCACCAGGACAGCTCGTCGTATTGGTCAGGATAGCCAACGGAATTCATTAGAATCAACTTTGGGTACATTACAGTCAAAAACACGGTAGCTGATACTTTTCAGTAATAGAGATGAGCAAACCGACAATGCATTCTTAAAGGAATAAGAGATAAAAAAAGTTGACTCATTTGAATTCTCGGTATTTCACAATAGGCCTAATATTCAGCTTGCTCTATCTTGGTGCCTATTAATAAAGTTTGCAATAAAGGTTTATATTTATGTTGTCGATCTATATTTTATTTTGGAATTCAATTGTTGAAATAAACTAATATCTTTCAATATCATTTAAAAACATACATAAATAATATTAGAGGCTGTAATAACTGAAAGAAAAAAAGGATAATAAATGTGATAATATATTTCTTAGAATTATAAACAAGCTGAACCATTGTATATTATTTAACCATTAATCCCTTTCTCTGAAATAAATATCTCCTCTCATTTATAATGAATTGTACTCGTTTGAACCCAAAATTATGTTTAGATGAAACTAATTCCTAACAGATTTAAAATAAAATCGAAAGAAGTTAACTGGAATTATTGATCATGTTTTAACTGGAATTATTGATCATGTTTTAACTGGATTATGGTTTAAGTTAAAAAATGTAATTTTTTATTTTAAAATGATGTAACTTTTAAATAACTTATAGGACCAACAGAAGAAATTGTTTTTGTGAAAAAATTTTACTATTAAAACAGATAAATAATTATTGAATATACCAGTTTTATATCCAACCTTGAAGTTGTAAAAAAAAAATAGCTTATAGCAATTAAATGCCGGGCAGAAGAAAGGAACCTATAACAAAAAATGATGGATAATTGTATAACGTGTAGATATTTATACATAATCTTGTTTAGATTCTATTTCACAATCAAGTTAGGGGCCTATAGCCTATCATTAAAAATGTGTTTCTGCAAACATATTTTTACTTTTCTTCTTACAGCCCTTTATATCTTCTTAATAATTAATTATCTGTCCATTTTGTGAAAGAAAAATCATATATAAAGCCTAAATAAGCCATCTTCAACTGAATTTTTGGTTATCCATGAACAGGTTAGGTTAAATCGAAAATTAAATTAAAAATAGCACAATACTACATTAGAATTTTCAAATAGGTTAGACATTTACAGTCAGTAACACGATACATTTTATGACAACTGACGCCATCTTAACCCTTTCGGGTATTGTGTATTGTACTCTGCCCTGATATTTAGTTAAGAAATTTGTGGAAATCGTTGACTACATGCCTTATTTTGAAACAATTATATCATATTTGATGTCGGAAGACCCTTTTGAAATACAAAAATAAATTAGTTAAGTAGAAAATAAGAAAAAAAAGTAGGAACTCAACTCGAAAGTGACAAAACAATCTATGCATATGGTTTGCCTAGATTACACAATGAGGCAATAATAGCATATGGTATGACGCACGTGCATTAAATGTCATCTGACAGCTTAATATTATTACTGTATATGATTGAGGAATCATGAGAAATAGATCTAGGTAGATAACTCATTCATATATATATATATATATATATATATATATATATATATATATATATATACAGTCACCTAGCCAGACTAAATAAAACAAATAGGCTAGTTTTTTACCAAGCGATTATACATTTACTAACTTGACGAACGTAGTCATATATATATATATATATATATATATATATATATATAGGAATTTGTACTAACCTAAGCACACCTGGATTCTGTACTTTTATATTTCTTATTTTCTACTTAACTAATGTAGCCTATTTTGATAATTCAAAAGTGTCTTTCGACATCAAATATGATCTAATTGTTTCAAAATAAGATAAGTACCGGTAGTAAACGATTTACACAAAACTCTTAACTAAATGTCATGTCAGAGTACAATACACAATTACCACATACCTTAGTTTATAGGCTTAGGCAAAATATGTGCAAAAAATATTTTAAAAATAAAAATAATACCACAAGAGTACACCAAAAAAAATGGAAATAATATTCACTCAAACGGTAATTATACATTGAAGCTTGCCTTAAAATTTCATTATGAAAATCATTGAAATCATTTACTACCTAGCTTATTTTAAAAAATGAAACCACATTAGGTGTCACTAGACACTTTTGAAGTAGCTAGGGCCTATAGCATTTATCCAAACACCATTTTCAATGCACCAAATACATTATTTATATAAGTAAATAACAAATATGCAAGTATGGATTGTTCTTTGCTGTCGTTAATATAGGCCTACGTATGAATCTACATTGCCCAAAACATCGAGAATGAAGTTTCATATGACAGCCTCCTAGATATTACTTTGTGTGACTGTGCAATAATATTCAGTAACTTTGGTTAAAGCAAAATATAAATAGGTTTAAACTAATTTGTAGGGCTACGTAAGTTATTTACATGAAGATAAGGTATATATATATATCGTTACCTTACCCGACCTAATAAAACAATATATATATATATATATATATATATAGAGAGAGAGAGAGAGAGAGAGAGAGAGAGAGATATGATTACAACATCAAGATGAAGGGCTCATAGATTCAGGAGATCATGCAGAGGTAATAGTTTATTGAAGTTTCATTGTTTGCACTAATATAACCAAAGTGGTATTCCTTTGTTTTCAAAGCAGGATGATTCCCTTGTTTTATATTATTTTCTTACATAAATAATGTATTTGGTGCATTGAAAATGGTGTTGGCAATAAATACAATAATCACTAAGATATGAATTGTATATATCAAGGTACATATTCAATGATTTCACAAGATAGAAGCAAATATTTAACACGTATGCTACAATGCATATTTACCAAAACATATTATTGTTTTAGTAGGTCTGGCTTTATAAATATTGCACTGTAATATGCATGCCAGTTATATATATAAATATCTAACCCAAACCTAACAAAATAAGTGATCATACATTCACTAACTTGACTACCTTAGTCATAAATATTTATTATTTTTTAATAAACTAATGTATTTTGGTACATCAAAAATGTCTGGTGACACCTAATATATTCTCTTTTTTTTAATTAGGTAGGCAGTAACCGATTTGAACGATTTTCTCAATTAAATTTTAAACTACCTTATCCTACTAACTTACCTTTGATATTTAATTGTAATCTTGAAGCAGATGATGCTTAACTATGTCACAAAATGTCTGCCCAAACCCTAACCTAAAACTATTGATAATAACTTAGTTTTAAGATAATAAATTAGTTTGGACTAATCACTTTTCTTGTAAATTGATTAAAGAACAAATGTAATGTTTCCAATATACACGTATGTTAGTTAATAATCAAACTTAAATAATCGATAGCAATAATAATTGAAAGTAGTTAGCCTAATTGGCCGATTCATACTCCAAGAATTGGGTTGCAATATAAATAAACAATGATTTTCGGTACGAACTTAAATAATATTTAAACTAAAATAGATAGCAACTTTCTGACAAATAATCAACTAAAAACAAAACTAATGAATATATTCAAAGTACTTAGCTTCACTATTTAGCTCAACTGAATAAGAAAAAAGCCTAGTCTGCACACTTGACCTGGACGTTGTTATAAACTGAATATATTCTTTCTCTTTCATCGTAGCAATATTGTTTGATTTAAAACATGTTTTGAATTAAACAGAAAAAATTACTAAACATTTAAATCTATATCTTCATAAAAATTATTGTATTTGTAAGCCACGCTTAACCTCGTAAATATTAGCGGGCAATCAGCTAGCTAAAGGAAGCAATGGCCTACGTGTTATCGCTGAGGCTTGATAAAAGTGAAACAACGAACCTTCCAACACTTTAATTATTCACAAATCACAGGGTAATTCACTTTCACACGCACTTTTGAACTTAAAATAAACTATTATAACCAAATTCACACTGTATTTAGATCAAAATTTGAGTACAACAACCAAATCTACACCACTTTACTAGCAAAAGGCTGGAAGTGAAACGGAAAACGTATAAATAAGTAACCGGAAGTAGAGTGCGCTGAGCGTTGCTTCAAAGAGCGCCAGCACTTTATGAAAAATGATTTTGTTAATATTTTATTATTAATACGTTAAAATTAATAATAATAATATTAATATGTTAATTAAAGGTATTAATTTAATTAAATCTATTGTTTATACTTTGAATATAAATAAAATAAAAACTCTAGGACAATATGCTTTAAGATGTAACATATTTAAATTATATAAAATAATAATTAATTTTATAAAATTACTACTGTAATGAAGTATATAAGTATTATTACTATTAGGCCAAACTTTTTTTATTTTCCACAATAGACTTAGATTGCTTCTAATTATGATTAAACTAAACTAAAGAGCATTAAAGATTAACTTCATCTATGAAGAACAACAAAATATTATAATTTCTCAGGCCTATAATAAAGTTTTGTTGTCTCACAGAAAATAAACTATCTAAAAAAATTACACAAGCTCATCCTAAAAATCAAATTTTAACCAATTCAAAATTATTCCTTTCCAAAAATACCAATTCAATAGTTATTAGACAAAATTTGAAAATAAACAGTCTTTTTAGATTTATGCAATATTTTGAGAGAAAAAATCGATAAGTAGAAAATAAACTTACTTTGCTTTTGCCATAAATTGTATTTAATTTAAAAATCTAAATTTCAATGACAGTGGTCAAGATTCATTTTTATTTTTTTGCAACTTCAGTATTGCAAACCATATTCTTTTCCATTCAAACTGACACGAAAGTTATTAATTAATCTATATATTTCACCAAAATTTTGTTAAAATCTGTAAAAAACCTATTTTGACAAAATAATGTTTTATAACAGCTCTATAGGCAGTTTCTTTAAGTTTACATTTCTCACATTATGCAGAATAAAGTACGTTATGTAATTAATCAAAACATTAATTATGAAAATTCCGTTTTTGAGCCTAATAAAATAGTTTTTGGAGTGGTATTGATTTGTCATCTACATAATGATATGTCACACTTACGCCTTTAGCTCAAAAGTGTGAACTGATTTGATCAAATTTGGTATGCGAGCATGTGTTGAGGGTATTTTTTGTATAGCTCGTAATTTAAGGGTAGTTAACAAAACATCAATTTTATCAAAATTGGTTATAACTTTTTGAATCATATTTTGATTAAATAAATCTTCTCTAAAAATCCAAACAACAGAAGTTGGTCAACATCTCCCAACAAATCCTGGGGGTAAATCAAAAATTTTGTGTCAAATAAGAACATTATGATTTGATGTACTTCTGATGAAACTAAACATGTTTATGCTTAGTGATTTAAGTTTAAGTTCTGTTTTGACATCTGCAGGGTCATAAATGACTCATAGATATTTAAACTATGAAATAATATTTTGTAGTGATTCATTGCTTGAATCAGGTATAAATAAGCTAGGACTATTGACACTTCCTAATGTGTATATTTTTAAAGTAATATTGTACATTAAATACAAGTGTCATACTACTCTAAATAAGGACATACATGATAATGTTATCCGATTCAAAAGCTATTTACAGTTAGGCCAACACAGGCGTAGTCATCACAAGCAGGTGTAACATTATTAAGTAAACTCCCAGATAGCTAAAAAAAATTCAAAACTACAACATATTTAAGAGTAACTTATGACGACTTGTTCTCCACCGGATCTTTTTATTCAGTAGAGGAGTTTATCAGCCAATAGCACTCTTGAGGTATTTCTTTAGGTACAAACATGAATGTCATAAGCCTCTTTTAGCATAATTGTTAATAATAATTTCCTGATTTTTTTTCTCTTGGTCTTTGACGTGTCTTACTGTACTGTTCCAAAAGACAAATAAAATACAATACAAAAAACTTAAATGTTTCAGAAAAGTTTTAATTTTTCTTAAATTTTTATTCTAAAAATTATTCCAATACAACCCTTAAGGAGTAATGATTTTTTTCAATCAGTTATAAGACTTTATTTTAACTGTAAACACCTTTTAACATCGTAAAGACTTCTAGAGCGAGTAACTAAATAAGTACCATTAAACAAACACAATGTAAAAATATTATTTCTCTTACTTTATTTCAACCAAATAAAATTTCTATACCATATTTTGGTATACTAACCAATTTAATTTATTTTCGCATTCCTCCACATGTGCTGGATTCATTACTCTTCAGGGCTTCTTGCGTAGTACTTTTCTTGAGATGGAGCTAACTTTAATTTATATACAGGTTATTTCTAAATCCTTAGGAGCTTATTCCTCACATCAAAATCAATGAAAAATTTTATATAAAGCATATTTCATAAAATGCATAGATTTCTATCTAGCCGCCATTTTGTGTTTTAATTAAAAATCGTATCTTTAGATATATGGAGTTGAAATTTTCCATACTCCTTAGTGTTGTAAAGACCCAATTTGAGAAAAATAATCAACCGTTTGTTTTAACTTTTTCAAAATGGTTGCTATTTAAACTTTTTACCTTAAATATCTCAAAAACTGTTAATTTTACGAAATATTTACAAGAGATAAAACATTTTCTTTTTAAAGACACACAAAAATGGCTTTTTTATTCACTCTTTATCTTAAAGGATAACTGAATTATTGATTAAAAAACTGAAAACATTAATTCTTGCTAATTGATCTACAAAACCCAAGATTACCATAGAACCAAAATTATTATTTGAATGCTGAAAATTTGTATCTCCAAATATTGCTGAAACTAAAAAGACAACTGTGTTATCGAAATACCCAATAGTAATATGTAATAACTTATATCATAAATTTCTGTGTTTTGTAGTAATGCATAATAAGGCCGTAGGCCTACAGTGTAAGGCAGACAACAATGTTAAATATGTATGAATAATAAATATGTAACAATAATTCTAGCCAAGTTTTATTTAGTGTGTTAGGTACTTCTGGGATTCCAGAAAGTTTGTCCTGAATGTCTGGTTTATCATATGGCGTATGGATTGGTAATACAGGATGGTTGAATGTTTGTACAATTTAGATGGCTAGTTTTTCATTGCCAATTATGTTACAGTAACACGGTATCCACTGAAAAGTAATGATTTTATTCATACTGGGACATCAAATGGTCAATGGAAGAGGATCCAAAAGTTTTGAGCATTAGACTAGCTGTTACAAACATACAATCAATTAATTTAAAATAAAATACTTTACAATAATTAGTCAACAGATGTTAAACAAAATAGAAAACGGAAAAAGTAATAATAGTTAATGGTACTTAATTAAAATGCAATAATAAAAATATTTATTGACAATATATAAACAATTACTGAATCTATATTTGTATAAATATTAAAAATTTAAAACATACTGGCCAAGTGAAATAAAATTTATGATTCACTCGAAGAATAGCATTGTCTTGGTTAAAATGTACTCAAAGTCATCCTCACTTATAGTGAGTATGGGTGTACCCAGCGAGGGGCAGGGGGGGCAGCTGCCCCCCCCCTGGAAGCAAAAAAATTAATCTTTATTATATATTTTGTTGCTGGAATTTAATACAATTCTTGAAATAACTATTTTAATAATCAATTATTGTATATTGAATGACCATGGCTTGCCCCCCCCCCCTAGTTTTGATCCTGGGTACGCCCATGATAGTGAGTATGGGTTTAGCAATCCAAAGGTACCTAGCTGGATCTACATCTTTCTTCTTGTAGTCTTAAGTTAGACTCTTTCATGTTTCATTTATTGTCTCTCTTGACCAACTCTTGTTTATTCCTACTCGGACGCTATTAACATATGCAAGGGCCAGGAGTCTTATGTTATGCTCTTTTATTAGATAGGTGGTACTATAATGGGGGAAAGTTGAAGTAGTAAATAAGTACAACTATCTAAGGGTAATGTTATAAATTACAAGGTTGTCTTTGGAATTGGATCTACCATAAAGCCGTTTATAAGGCTAGTTTGGGGGGAAATGTTCGTGACAACAAAGTTCTGTTAGAGCTAAAGTTTTCTTACTCCAAAGTGATTATCAGAGGAACAGTGTGTTACAGGTGCCAAATGTGGGGATATTATGAGAGTTATCAAATTTAGGGGGATTTAATAGTATATTTCATAACAAGAGTGGAAAGTAGGGTTTTGCATGTTCGAGACCATATGTTTGAAGTGCGAGATTTATCAAGCACTTCAAATATGGTCGAGAATATGCAAAACAATTTCGCTCGTGTTTTGAACGATACTTTTCACTACACTACGGAATAAAAACGAGACATCGTTAAAAAAAAATTAAATGGATCTTGGTAGTTTTATGTTAAAGGATATTTTACAGCTGATTATTTTTCTATGTAAAATTTAATTCATGTGGACTTATTGTAGAGGACATATTGGTTTGCTATTATGCATTATTAATTTTTTTTTTTTTTTATTTAATCTTGGTAATTTACTAGAATACACAAGAGCTTTTCAACGCATCTTAGTTTCCCACAGCTATTTTCAACATCATCTGCTAGTGCAGAAAATAACATTTTCCACTCTAGAGTGGAAAATCAGACAGCTGTTGAAAATATGATGTTTCTCAGGTTGTAAACACATAACGAAAACAGCTGAACTCATAGTAGTGTAGTGAAAACTTATTTATTGAATAACACACTGAACTATTCTCTGTATTTAGAAATATGATTAGGAAAATAAATATATTTATACGCTTGATACGCATTTAAATTTACATATTTTGGATTTTAAAACTGGCTCACAAACATACTTGCTAAACAGGTAATAAAAAAAAATTAAATGCCCAGAGGGGAAGAGGAAAAAACAGAATTAATAAAATAATAATAATAAACAAAACCAGCAGTATATTGAGTTAACTGATTGAGAGCAAGATAGTAGTAAGATATACACGGGCCCAAAACTTACATTGATTGACTAAAGTGACAAATTTGGTGAATTTTAGGTTGTATATTGTGTTTAAATGCTCGTGTATTTATTGTGTGTAATTTTATAATTGTGACAAATGCGAAGCCTGATGATGTCTATTTGCAGATGAAATGGACTTAACTAAATAAAATTTCAGTAAGGATTATTTTAGACTGACCAATTAAGGTAAATACAAAATATATTCAATCATCAGCATTTATACTCAATACCATTCTCTTTGGGTTACATTTAGGGGCTACATTTTATCAAAATATCATAAAAATTGTTAGAGGTGATTTTGAAAAAAAATATATCCTGAGGTATGGACAAAATATGGTCACACTAAATTTAATCATTCCAGGAACCGCATTTTTGGACACATTAAAATGGATATATCAACAAAATTTTGACATCGATTTTTTACCTATTACGCAACTTTCTCTATATTATGTATATGTGAGAAAAAAATTAATAAAATTGGTTCAAGGATAGATCTTTGAGGAAACCCAAACATGACATGGGGCTTGTTTAACAACCTCCCTGGTAACTTAATCCTTTGAATTTTACCACAAATAAAGGGTTTAATCCATGAAATTGATAAGCCCCTTCCTGATATCTTTAATTTAGGTACTAATTAAATTTTCAACATTTTTTAGGGTATTGCGTTTTTGACAAACTCTTTCTTTTATGTTTAACATCTGTTTGAATACAGAAAATAATCCTATCTGTATTTATAATTTGTGTTTTACAGATCTACAAATTGCAATACAAATGAGAACCATCTATATTACAATTCCCGTGGATCTGTTGGCTTTGTCTCGTCATATGGAAAGTTTTATTCCCAACAAATCGAGAATATAAACAATCAGGTAATAATGTATTAACTCCACAATTATTATACTGTTCATTCTTTTCGTAGTCGGGAGATTTGTATCGTAAACTAGATTGAGTCGAAAAACCATGATTCAAAGGCGTTGACCAATTGAGAGCGCTGAAGTTCAACTGATTGCTACGTTCCCACTTTTTAATCCAGGCTACACGTCTGTTTTTCAAAGGAAGTGTTGATTTACTTTTGACGATTTCTTGTGTTTTTATCCAGGTAGGTTTGACCACCGGTTGTTGGTGATAGTTGGTCCACTGAAAAACAAATTATTTCATTACTTACAAATAAATAAGTTTTACTTTTAAATAATAAGTTTTAACAAATTATTAAAAAAAGAAATAAATGATATACAAATTCTCTGAAGTATACATTTGTACAGAAGCACAAAACGCATTTTTAGGTACAATGATCCTTTGTTAGGGTGGAGGATTGTTGGGTTATTAACTCTAGCATTTACTAGTTTAATATAAATAATATTAATCTGCATATTTGGAAATTGTAGACATTGAATACATTTTGAGAAGTTAGACTTTATGTTCAGGGTGGTCTACTAGTCTCCACACAAACAAAATGACTAATTTGATAACATTTATTAAAATAGAAATAGAATCTTTTTTTACAATGTTTAGAATTCAAAATATGTTTGGCTTGTTTGCCTCCAAAGTTTAGGCACAGAGACAATCTGAAACACGCAAAACACTGTGCGAAGCTTAGGACATTATCTTTGCACACGCTTCAATATTTGCCAAAGCTGATGTGACCCAGAGGTAAAAATCAAGGGACGTGAGATGTGGAGATCGTGCTGACCACTCCACAACTCCTCATTGTCTAATGCAAGCATTGGAAAATCTAAGCACCAAGCCACACACGAATGTTAAGAATGTAATCGGGAAGAGTCCCATCTTGCTGGAACCATTTGAATAATAGGCATTTTTCATTCACAACATTTGACATTAAGAGTCCTGTAGCATCTTCAATTATTCGAAAGAAATTAGATTGCCGTCAATTAAAAAAAAGCCCAATAATGCGCCTATCCCATATGACACATTAAAATATCTGTGTACTGACACCATACATTTTACCGTCAGTAAACCAATATGAGTTGATCTACCTAAAGTAGCATAGGTTTTCGTAGTTAATGTCTCCACTCATATAAAAATTTACATTATCAGAGAGCTGCTTGAAAATAATGGGTTGTTCCTGATTTTGTCGAAAGTTCAATCATAAAATTCCATTTACCTATTATCCTCCGATATGTGATGGAGCAATTTCATTTTGTAAGAATGCCATCTGTATATGTATAAAATTTGAAGGATGCTTGTTTTAGTGAAACCTGTTTCAAGAATAGATGCCAAGGACTCTTTGGAGTTTTAGCCATTACCTGCAAGCACCATATAATCAATAAAATTATCTTCATTCCTTATGGTTCTAGGAAAGTCAAATCTTGGTTGGTCTTCAACGCTAACTACAAACTTAAATTTCTTTATCAGCTTAGTATGAATAGCTTGAGTTTGGTGGGTCAAATTAAAAGTTACTGCCACATAGGTAGTATCAAAACCTGCTAATAAAATTACATCAATACATTCCTGCTTAATTAGCGTATAGTTACATGCCAAAACAAAGCAGATTAACTGTCAAACAAAGTAAACAATAATTAAATCTGAAACAGCTGCTTTATTAAAAAAGCTATAATCACTTATAGACTTTTAAATATTAATATAGATGTATAGTCTGAATCACTTAGTTTCTATGGAGTCTATTAGGCCGACCTGTAAGGTAAATATTATCACCATAATTCTTGTTTTCATTTTTTTTACATATATGTAGTATAGAAAAAGTTAAGCGATGGGCCAAACAATCGATGTCGATTTTTTTTAAGAATATACCTGTTTTCCTCCTTGTGTCGCTTGGGATAGCCACGGTTTTCTTTTTCAAAATTTATATATATATTTTAATCTACTTTTTTTTTAAAGGTGTCACAAATTGGTGTATTCCTATATAGTGTACTCATGTAGGAAAACCACTATTGAAATTCAGAAAAATATAATTGAAAATATTTAAACAGAGGCCATTTTAAACGGTTTTTTGTTCATATCTCGTGTGTTATTCAACTTTATAATACACTGAATTACATTAAAATTTGCAGTATAACAAACACACAGAACACAATTCTCACAAAAAATACGCCTAAGTATCAGACGCGTTTCAACGACAAGGTCGTCCTCTTCAGTGATATACGAGCTACACCAATCAAACTATAACTGAAAATTTGCAGGTTACAATACTGCATGTATTGGTACTAATCCCACTTCTCTACAATCATAAATATTGTCAAAAATGTAATTTATAACTTCACAAGAAAATATTATATGTTTATAGTTTTGAGATCTGGGAAGGCAGAATCATTGACAAGAGCTTAACGAGCGGAGGTTTCTTCATATATGTACACCTTCGAGAACAGCTATGTTCAGAACACTTTCGTAACAACTGTTTTAAACAAATTTACTCTACTTAATCTACCAATCAAATTTAATACTTCCTACAAAGCCCAAGAAATCAACTTTTGGTCATTATAATTAGAGTATCTGCTTGTATTTCATTGTATGATAGATCTGGACCATGATGGTCCCATCAACTGTTTATACCTCTATAGTTCCAATTATAGGTTTAAAGGTATAAATAAATACCTTGTCTTGCTGGCATAAACGTAAAGATGTCGCCAACAGATGTGACGTTGGCTGACTCAATCCACTTGATAACATGCGCCAATAACTATACAAGTCCATTGGCTGTCCTTTATTTACTATATTCTGTAATGTACCAATATAGTTAATGGCGAGACGAAGAGTTTCAATTTTTGAAAGTTTTTGTTCTAAATTGTTGTTCTGGTAAAGGCAGTGGTCGACTGGAAGTGATCTGAAACCAATAATGATAAGAGTTTTTTATATGTTTGTCACATCCTTGATGGAAAAATTATATATATTTGATTAAAAGTTTTTTGTTTAAACCTGAAAAACATCTCGGTCATTATCGACTTATAAAAAAAAAGAACATAAATAAAGGCCTCAAGCCCTTGAATAGTCTATAGTGTTAATATTTATAAGAAAAAAAAGTTGGTCAAGAAATATGTGATAAGAAAGATGAAAGAGAGGGATCTAATCCAAGACTACATGAAAAAAGGAATAAATCCAGTTAGGACCCTCGGTTTGACCATGAAAGTGACCACCGCCCCGGAAGGGCCCAATGTCTTGAAAGGGACAATCACTACGGAAGGGGCAAATGTCCCGAAAGAGACTATAGGCCAGATTATAATATATTTTAATATTACTGCTTCATCAGAATGAAATACAACTTAATTGTAAAATTTTTTTGCAGATGTATCCATTTTGAACTCCTCTGTTATGAGTACAAAACTTGAAATGATGCCTGTTTGTGCTGTGTTCTAAAACTGAAAGAAGCAAACTTATTTTTATTAATCCTGGATCTGGCGTTTGTTAAAGGTTTTGTAAAAGTTTTGTTTTCTTAAAAAATTCATAAAGAATATTATTTTTATACAAAACCTAACTTATAAGACATCATTTTTCTCAGAAAGATGTATAGAATTCATCTATATAGCCTAATATATATATATTTTTTAAACGGTTTTGTTGTAAGTTGCTAGATGTCAAAAAACGAAGTTAACATTTTACAAAAAAACCTGTATCATCCAAAAATCAATAGCTTACCACCTTTTTCCAAGATATACAAAAGTTTTGTGTAATATTTGTGAATATATTTAGAAAAAAAAATTAATTTGTTACATTTTTAAAATTAAAAAAATTATTTTACGCAAAAAGGGGTTTTGTTAGGCTTATTTTCAAAAATTGTAATATTTATGGAAAACCAACTTCTATAAAATCATTATATTCAGAAAGGTTCATAGAATTTAGTAGTGTTGAGAAAAAAGTTTGAAAAATAATTTTGGAGTCAGTATGGCAAAGAACAAAAAAACACACACACAAAAATCGAAGGCTAAATTTCCACCTAACCTAACCTAACATAACCTTATTTTTTTGTTATCTACCATAAGATAAAACTAAAAAATTTTAGGCAAGGGCTACTGTACGGAAAAGGTTTCTAGTCCCAGAAGACACTTGCTTCTATGGTGTTGGGGATTAAATATTAGGATTAGGTAAGATAAGTTTCACCGTAAATCTCATTTACCAGAGTATAAAGAATAGTTGCGACAAGATGTAAAAAGTTAAGAAAGCTTGCAACCATCAAACACGTCACAGATTGCTGAAAGATATATATAAGCCAAGGTTGGTAACATTGTAGTCAGACTTAGCAAGGAGTGATCGACAGTCAGTTGTCATTAATCGAAGTTGCAGAGATGAATCAATCAGTATTGTTAGGATTTGCAGAAGACGTTTCGGGAGAAAAAGAACTATGGAAGATCACAGTTGAGCTCCAGTAACAAAGGTAAGCAGTCAGTTGTCAGTGATCGGAGTTGCCGAGATGAATCAAACAGTATTGTTAGGTTTTGCAGAAGACGTTTCAGGAGAAAAAGAACTATGAAAGATCACAGTTGAGCTCCAGCAACAAAGGTAAGCAAGTTTTGCGTGCATTTTGTGTCTTATATTAACATTGTAAAGATCAACCTATTGTTTATTTAACTTCTGGTGCAACATTGTTTACGCTTTAGATTAAAGATATTAATTAAAGCCTTGTAATTATTGAAGTGATCTCTAAGCTTAAATAACCACTGCATCAAAACAAATGCATAGAGTTGTTGTTGATAGAGATTCAGAGATGTTATTATATTGCAAGTATAATAAACTGAACCATTCTATTGTTACTTAATGAACACTAATCGACCTATTTTATAACAGTGGCTTTCGCTCCATGAGAATTTAATCTCCCGATAAGAACCATCGTCCCTTCTAGAGCATTGGTTTCTTTTGGAACGTTAGCTCCTTCTGGGGCTAAGGTCTATTTTAGAACAATAGTCCCTTCTAAGGTGAGGACCTTTCAGGATGATAACCCTTTCTAGGGTGAGAGCACCTTCACAGCAGTGGTCCCTCTCTGCCACCCCTTTCCAACCAATCAATTTAGTCTTATAGTATGTAAAAAATAATTAATTTTATAAAAACACTGTCAATATGATGTACAGATTATTGTCAATTTTGAACTCGGAGTCTAAAAAAAACATCAGTACAAATTTTTACTCTAACATCTACGAAGTCCATTAGCCGACTACAAGAAAGTAGTGATAGCAATTACGCGGTTCGAAAAACATGTGTAACAACTGTTTTAAACAAACATACCCTGCTGGATAAGACCTCTTTATCTACCAATACAATTTTACATTTCCTACAAAGCCCAAGATACAGTGCAATAGGGCTGGGTAAGTACCGCGATGGTGAGTCAAGTTATTTTATATATAAATTCCAAAAATAATCAAGGTTAATTGATGCTTTGAAAAAGCAGCAAAATTAAGATTTTGTTGTCTTACGCACTGTGTCAATACAACACTGATATGACACAACAGCTGATTTGATTTACTTAAACCTAATTATTAATCTAAATTCAGAGGTAAACATTTAAATTAATTATTGACAATACAAACTCGCACCACGGGATAAGTGCGCCTTCAAAACAAAGTTTTCAAAATATAAACATCTCTGTCTCCAGATTGCCTACCATGCCCCTACTGCAAATGTGTACAGTAAAATGAACATTTTATTTATTTTTGTTTTTAATTTCGCAGGATAGGTGGAAAATCTTTAGTAGGAGTTTAGCCGCGACATCTGAGGGGTAAGAGGAGAAGTTGTGGTAAACATTTCACCTCTCTTTCGCACTCATTTTCTCTTCCCTAGAAATTCGACGCTACTACTCATTTAACAAACATCAGCAGCAGTTATTATATACAGTAAGTTCTGAGCTTTTGTAGTGTTGTCACTGTACACGTTTGATTATTATATTTTTAAAGTTTTCTTATCTGTTCGGATCATGTTTCATATTGGTATTTTATTGTCATGGATACCGGAAGCCATGGGAAGAAAGGAAAAACTTATGTCTTCCATAACCTAATACAGTATACAGTAAAATTTATAATTTTTACGGTACTTACGTATTAACGCCACCGCGGCAAAAAATTAATGGTTAGCAAGTATGGACAACCTAAACCTAAATTATTGATGAGTAAATATAAAATGAACCACTTTTTATAAAATCAAAACACTTTAGAAGCCAAAAAAACTTTTTTTAAAAGTGAAATATTTATTACGATTTTCCAAATCCCAAATACGCATTTTCATAACACTAAAAGTGGGGCTTTGCTTACTTTGCGATATAATTATATATCACGACAGGTTTGGCCAGGTAGCTATATATATATATATATATATATATATATATATATATATATATATATATATATAATCACCTGACCAAACCTTTCGTAAGTTTATTGAAGTTAATAATTTGAAATTAGATCATGGATAAACATGAGCTTTAAAAGTGAAGTGCCGCCAATCTACGCCTAAAATTTTTGCGACAAATCATAAAATGAAAGTATATGAATCTCAAAGCTGAAAAAAATGGAATTCTGCTTCCCTTAAACCAGTTTGCTCTTTATTGGCGCATGCGCATTAGCGCAACTTCTGCTGCGGTGGCGTTAATACGTAAGTACCATTTTTACAATTCAAAGTTGCATTTTTATCGAAATTTAATAAAAACACTGTCAATATAATGTACAGATTATTGTCAATTTTGAACTCAGAGTCTAAATAATCACATACCTGCAATGATACTAAGAATGCCAACACAATAAAGCCAAATAAAACAATAACGCTTTTATTTATTTCACTTCAACGGCTTAATTCCACTAATACAGTCAGGGTTTTCTGTAATTTCTGAAGAATTAGTTTCACTGTCACTTTCGTCACTATTGCCCACGCTTATAATTAATTCTTCCATTTTAAAATCAATTATTCTGTCTGGTGTAATAGTATATTTTTATTTTAGTATATGATTCAATACAAGCTCAAATTTAAATGACCGATGATCGAAAAGCTTCTTTTGGTCCAAGTGATGAACTATATTTGTTATTATACTGCCAATAACATAAAACAATTTCACAAAAACTAAGATGTCATAACCTATTTGCCTTCAAATCAATGTTAACAGCTGTTTTAACGGTTATTTACAATCGAGAGTATCAGTTGTTTTTATAGATGCTTTACAATCGTTAATTAATTCGCATGAAAGAAGTAACAGCTGATGACCTCGATCTCAGCTGTTATTTATAGGTCATAGGGCTAAAAAAACAACTTTAGCATCCCAATGCATGTAGGCTATTGAAAACAGCTGTTTTTGAAGCAGTATGACGAAAAATAATTTTTCTCGCATTTTTTTGCCTGCTCACAACACTTCTTCCAGTCTTCTTACAGTCAATTCTGAAAACTTTTGTTTCACTAATTGTACAACTACACTAATATTGTTATTTACATTAGAAACTGCTACTGCATTTTATCTCGCGGCCAATAACTTCAAATCAGGTTTAGTTCTGGGCGATACAAAGGGAGTCTCACAACAGAATGACCATGTTTTTCTACGAAAAGATAATCTTCATACCGGGGCCTTATTTTGTAATATTAAATTATAAAGTTCAGGTTTATACATTTCACTACAAGTGATGTTTTATGTTTCTTAACCATTCTAACATTATTAGCTTTTTGTTGTTTGATTTTGGGCAGAGATTTTTTTTTCTTTTATGATAAGATCCACTACCTATAACCAAAACCGACCATAGGTTTATAAATTAGGTATTAAATGATTTTCAAGCCTGTAATAATTTATTTCATCACCTTACAAAATTATTAATAACTTGAAGGCCTGAATTTATTTATTTTAATTTTATACTGGAAAAAATTTACTTTAAATTGTCAGGCGCCAGCTTGTGAAAAAAGCACAAACAATTATTTATTTTACTATTTTCTTGGGTCGTGAATTTCGGGAAAATGTACTCATATATGATGTAGCTCATTTGTTATGTTGTGGCGCTTGGAGGGAGGGCAGTCTGGCTTGGAGTGGGGAGTTTGTTCGTAATACACTGTCTAGAAACGCACTGACTCACTTGCTTCCCCCACCACTAAAAAGTGACGGGAACCTGTTTGCCCGATGATGGTCAAGCGCCACTTCATACTAATAACCTCTAATTGATCATGAAAAACTTCTGAAATACATACATTTATTTACAAAATTTATATATATTAAACATGCATATTTTAGTTAAGTGATTTGCTCAACTCCTCACATACATGATTTGATTAAAAGAATACATAAAGTTCAAATTTTAAATAAAAGTTGATAAAATTGTTTTTCTTAATTAAATTCACTAATAGGAAATATCTCGTACTTCTTATGACGTTCATTTTTACCATAGTGATTCAAAGATTATTATTTATTCATAAAAATAATAAGGTCTAACTTATTCACGACATTTAAGCGATCTCCATAAGTGAAATAAGCATGGACATATATTTCTGTCGAAAGTGACCTAGCCCAGTATTTGGTCTAAGTCCATAACCTATTCCATTTACTTATTAACAATACAGATTATCTTATATAACACTAGGTAAATCTATACTAAATAGCAAGTTGTATTATTTCTTACAGTTAATTATGTTTTATTTTATTTGCATATTAAAGGTAAGGAGCATAACTTATTCTTAGTTAAAATCGTACATAATATAAAGGTCCATCTTCCAGTAACATAGCATATCAATATTCCCAATAGGCACGTAAATCTTGCTTAGAAAGGACACCAAGTAGGCCTTGACTCATGCGGCTTAATTTTGTGCAGCCCTGTCTTCTTATCACTACTTAGACATCGGTTTCTGTCAACAAATTCAATATTTTTCACTCATCCACAACATTTTCCTTCCGTTTTGGCTAGATTATAATTTGTAACACAGCAAACAAACGTATAAATCTGTTTTATGTGAAATTATTTATAAAAAAAACAATTTGGTCTTTATGCTATGACGTCATCCTACTTTCATCGATTGCTTGTGAAATACCTTCAGTTCTAATATCTGAATTGCAATATTTCGACAAACTAAAGTTTTATGTTGTAATCTGCTCGGTTCAGTTATAACCTGAAATATGCCTCAAATCACAACCATTCAGTTACAACTTATAATCTTGAAACTGCATTTACTCTCAACCAATCATTCTTTGTTTACACAATTTTCTTCGACGTGACGCTCTATACCCTCTGGATCTACACAAACCTATCGTCGATAATCTATTTTTATTTTAGATCCTTTTTGTAAAAAAAAAACTTCTTTATGTACATATTTATTCTTTCTTAGCTTTTTTTATAGATCAACAAGAAATCACCAATACAGTATTCAACTTTTGTTTCTTATCATCAAAGACTTTTTACTACCCCCCCCCCCCCATCTGATCCTTAACACAGTTTATTTATTTACTCAATTTTATTATGTTTCACGGTTAGTTAAATTCAAGATTTCTTTCTCACAATATCAATTTTCAAAAATAGTTCTCCTATATCAACATACATTTTTTAATCACTTATTGTTAAGTCAATTATTCCTTTTATTAATCATTTTCAAAGATTACTTTCTTAATCATTATTTGATCATTTTCAAAAATTATTGTTTATTAATTTCACTTTAAAAATCACATATTCTTTAAAAAACACAAACAAATGATTTCAACTTCTACCTGTTTATTTATTGTTAACACTTTCTTACTTCCATTGACAAAAAAACTATACTCCTTAACTTGTCTTCATTAACTCAAATCTCATTATAATACATTTAGAATCCTTATTTCTTGTTTATTACAAACTCCTTAAAACTCAGCTTCAAAAAAACTTCTTAAAAACTAAAATCGTTTCTTGTCGAATCCCTTTGGCGTATAGCCTATATAGAAAAAAAAAACTTCATTAAAACTGCTCACAAATGCCCTTGGCATATTAAATCTTTCACACAAGCTTCTCCATTTTCATGAACTCATAAAAATATCATCGAAGAGAAAAAACATGAGATCTCTTTCGATCCATTAAACCACTGCTCCTTCTTTTCAAAGAACTGAACTTCAACTTTGTAATAACCCAAAAATTTCTTTCTTCACTTTACACCATTCTTATTAATCTCTTACAAGTTCTCTTAAATACTTCTCTCGACATTACACTTTACTAAACATTATTAAACACCATTTTATTTATAAAACAACACAAAACTTATTTAAAACAATATTTAATCGTTTTAGAACCAGCTGACATAATTTTTGACAACAAACTGATTTATCTTTTCAACCAAATTTATACTTTTTTTTATTAAACTAATTAACTTCTAATCTTTAATAACAATTCACGACAACAATTTCTTTAAATTCGCAATATAACAACTACAATTAATATGTTCTGGATGAAACTAGTTCAAAAGGTATGGAAATACCCAGAGAATTGAAAATATAAAACCACCAATTTCAAGAGAGAATGGCAACGTATAAAGAGCGACAGAGAGGGCTCATTACACGCTTGCCTAGACTATTGTCTACAAAGCTTAGAATTCCCCACTCCCCCCCCCCGCTTGGAAATGAAACTAGGACTGCTTTGTCCAACCGCCAACGCGCAATAGAAGTGCTAGTAATTTACAAATCTGCCACGTCTTGGCGCTAGTGTCAATTTGAGAGGTTTTTTCACTCCAATGCTTAGAGAAGTGTGGAGTGACGTCATCACATACCCTTCTCGATGAAGGGTTCTCTCGGGTTTCAGGCATTCTGGTTTGTTGTGTAGCCTACAACGACTTGTGTTTGTAGTTTAATTGAATGGAGTGACTGTTTTAAATTAATTTGTGTAAAATGTTAAATTATAGGGGGTTTAGCGAAAGATATTTCTATAAGAAAATGTATGTTTTGTGCAGTCAAGACTTGTTAATACTAACCTAATCTTACCTTACTTTAACTTACTTAACCTAACTTTACGTAACGTAACCTAACCTATCCTAATCTTACCTAACCTAACCTTACGTAACCTAACCTAACGTAGCTTACCTAAACTAAACTAACCAACTTTATCTAATCCAACCTAAACTTACATAACCTAACCTAATCTAACCTATCTTACCTAACCTATCCTAATCTTACCTAACCTTACGTAACCTAACCTACCTCACCTAAACTAACTTAACCTACTTTACCTAACCTTACATAACCTAACCTAATATAATCAAACCTAACCTAACCTAATCTTCTAAGCTAACCTAATCTTACTTACTAACCTAAACTAACCAATCTAACCTAACCTTCTATACCTTACCCAACCTAACCTTACATAACCTAATCTAACCAAAACTACAACCCCTCGATTTATTCAGGATGCACTGTGCTCTTGTTTTTTGTTCAATTTAAAATAAAACCAAAGCTAGGGTGGAAGTTATTACATATTTTAGAATATCGAAAACAGAAAAATATGGGTGGAGAAATGTAAGAGACAGGATTGATTCCATGGAAATACTCCATACGTTTGTTTCGAGCAATTCATAAAAAAACCAACTCTATGGGGTTGACCCAAAAGAAAATGATAAAACCTGAAGGTGTACCATTAATTAAAGTTATTCCGTTCGATCGTTCACTATCGAAATCTTCTCGATAAATCCATCATCAGTGTAAAGGAAAGGATATTTAAGCTCGGTGAAGGAAGCAGCTCAAGGAAACCATAAACAAAGGAAACCCTAAGGAACGTTTATAAAATAGCTAAATATTGTGTACACTGTAAAATCAACGTTTTTCAAGATGTTTGACTTCAGAAATTCATAATCTACGCCATATTTGAAACAGTTAAGTGAAAAGTTGTGATACATTGGAAACAGTATAATATATTCTGCAAAATTTGGACCTCAATGAGTTGTACCGTTAAAACAGAGACGGACTAAAATGTCCATCAAAAACTTTTTTCTACATTTCGTGTACAGAATTTGAAAAAAATAAACAATTTTACACTCACAGTCTAAGACGATCCAAAGCGGCGTTTAAATTATGCATACGATTCCTTTCTCTGGAATTCGCTTTACACCTTCGTACCTCACATTTCCCCAAAAAACTTTCGTTCAGTGTTGTTTTTGAATTCATCCTCAGACCGAAATTGTAAACACTGAGGACGAACCAATGTTTCGGGGGGGAAAAAAAACCAGCTGATTTTTGTCAAAATATCAGTCAAAAGTCGGAAACTCTGTCGTGAACTTTTACCGAGAACTAAACTCGAATAGAACGCTGAAGGCTTTGGTTATGCGGATTAACTTTAGGGTTTATCTTATCGCGGAAATTAACTGGAGTGTCGGAACAAAGTGGATGATCAGATATTTCCACTTGTAAACAATTATAAATAGGTATTGATTTTTTTTACGTTCAATCTGTCGTTTTGAAGAATATTATGATAGAGAAAAATTGGCCCGTTTCCAATATCAAATAAGCATTGATTGACGGGCGTCTTCATAGAATCTAAAGTTGGTTTCTTTGGCTTTGTTAATTGTTAAATTGTATTTGTAGATTAAGGTGACTTATCCAGTAGGGTGAGTTAGTTTAAAACGCTTTCTTACACAGGTTTTCTAAGCTTCGTAATTGTCTATATCACTATTTTTCTGGCGACGGTTAGGCCCTAACGCTCCTGGTGATGTATATACATTTACAAGTCTCCACTCGCTTCGCTCGTCACTATCTCGATCTTGACGGACCTCGAAGCAGTACTTAGGCGCTACGCTCGTGTCACTGGCTCTGCCCTACCGGATACTAGACATCACATTACTGGAGAAGACGTGGAGTCGAAATTACATTCTTCAATAACTTCGCTATTTGTCGTCGTAGAGAGGTGGGGTTTGGTAGCATTACGTGCTCAGTTGAAAACTGTAATAATTTAGTGTGTTATAAGTTGAATATGATCGAGATGATGTGAACTAACAAATGTTTAAAATGGCCGCCATTTTGACATTTACAGTTAGATTTCTCTGAATTTCAATTGGGTTCTATAAGAGCACATTATACACCAAATTTCATTTTCCTATCTTTTTTGTAATGCCCGTTATCGTACTTGAGTACAAATGCCAACGACAACTAAGGCATTTCGAAAATCACCAGAAGGAGCTGAAGTTTCAAAGAGATCATTGCCCCGGAAGGGGGCTGAAGTCCCAAAGAGATCATTGCCCCGGAAGGGGCTGAAGCCTCGAAAGAGAACATTGGACCCGGAAGCGGCTAACGCCCCGAAAGGGACCATTGATCCGCAAGTTGCTGACGTCCCGAAAGGACCCATTTCCCAGTAAGGGGCTGACGTTCCAAAAGGGACCACCGCATCGTAAGGGGGCACGTCCAGAAAGGGACTATCCCCTCGAAATGGGGTAATGTCCCGAAAGGGAACGTCGTCCAGGTAAAGGGGTAATTATGTGAGACTTTTCATCACGCTGGAAACTGTCAATATCGGAGCGATGTTCCCTTCCGGGAAGTCAGCCCCCTTCCAGGGCAGTGATCTCTTCGGGATTTAGCCTCTTACGGGACAATGGTCCCTTTCGGGGCGACAGCCATTTCCGGGGTAATAGTCCCTTTCGGGACGTTAGCCCCTTACCGGACAATGGCCCCTTTCGGAACGTTAGCCCCTTACAGAGCAATGGTCCCTTTCGGGACGTCAGCCCCTTCCGAGGCAGTGGTCTCTTTCGGGACGTTAGCCCCTTACAGGACAATGATCCCTTTCGGGGCGACAGCCATTTCCGGGGTAATAGTCCCTTACAGAGCAATGGTCCCTTTCGGGACGTCAGCCCCTTCCGAGAGGCAGTGGTCTCTTTCGGAACGTCGTCCCCTTTCAGGATAATGATCCCTTTCGGGGCGACAGCCATTTCCGGGGTAATAGTCCCTTTCGGAACGTTAGCCCCTTACAGAGCAATGGTCCCTTTCGGGACGTCAGCCCCTTCCGAGGCAGTGGTCTCTTTCGGAACGTCATCCCCTTTCAGGACAATGATCTCTTTCGGGGCGACAGCCATTTCCGGGGTAATAGTCCCTTTCGGGACGTTAGCCCCTTACAGGACAATGGCTCCTTTCGGGACGTTAGCCCCTTACGAGGCAGTGGTCTCTTTCGGAACGTCATCCCCTTTCAGGACAATGATCCCTTTCGGGGCGACAGCCATTTCCGGGGTAATAGTCCCTTTCGGAACGTTAGCCCCTTACGAGGCAGTGGTCTCTTTCTGGACATCAGCCCCTTCCCTTTCGAAACGTTAGGATTTTGGGCCCATGAAATAGCTCAAAATCCGTGTTAAGAAAAATATTGCAGAAATGTGAAAGACTTTGACACAAACCTCTAACCGAAACACTAATAACGTCAATAATAATTTTTATTTATTATTTCCATAATATTTAATACTCTTAACATGGCTTAATCGGACATTTACATAAAAACTAATTCACGACGTTCGAATTTGTTTATATTTTTATCTTCTAGTTTCGCACTTGATAACGAGAGTTGATTTATATTTTCGAAACTTCGAATAATTTTTTAAAAATACACATGGTAAATGCAGAGTGGCGCAATTGACATCTAGAGGGCGCTGTGGAGTTCCACCCACATCCTTGTTTCCAACGTTTTCGAAACTCACCGGAAGGCGCTGAAGCCCCTAAACGTGCCTTGATTTTTTTGTCAATTATTCCTGAACCGTGATATTTATATACTTGTGATTTTACACACAGGTTTGGGTTATTAATCTTTATATTTCATTAAAATTTGAAGAAATCGGTTGAGTTGATTTTGAGAAATTGCGATTTTTACACTTCGTACCAGATTTTTTGGGTTTTAAAGTGCTTACGTTTTGTTTGGGTCCTGAGATTCTATACAATTGAGCAAATTTGATCAAAATAGCTATAAATATTTTTGAACAAAATCGCAATTTTGTGGAATTTTCTATATAGAAACTACTCCCCAAATTTTGAGTTATCGAAACAATTGAAAAAGCGTCCCGAGATATAGAAAAAAATAGATCCACTTACCAAATTTGATTAAAATCAGTCTAACAGTTTAGTCTGTATTGTAGATCACAACACAGACCTTAAACATCTAAAAATCACGTTTGACATCAATTTTTTGACCCATAACATAACTTACTCTTCTATATAGATGAGAGATCACACATTAAGTTATAGTAGGCCACACTTTATACTAGCAATCTACCAGTATTTAAATCAAATTTAATACAAGACTGTAAAATTTAAACGAAATAACTTTGCTTTATATTTTTAATTTATAGAACCTCTTCAAAACAAATGGAAGCCATAGTTTGCTCTATAAGAAAATATGGAAATGAATAAAGAATCAAAGAAATGACAGGATTACGACTAACAACTGATTGGTTGCCTAGCAACGAAGGCGTGATCAATTGTTGCTGGAGTTGCTTAGAAACCTAACAGCTGACCGTGTTATTAGATTAGGTTAGATTTAGTAGTGAAGGGAATAGTTTGAGTTATTTTACAATTGGAACAAATAAAAGGTATTTAGTGTTATTTTATATATAATTAGGCAATAGTACATAATACTGAAATACGCTGGTAAACTATTTTCTTAGTTTGTAAGATATTAGTCTAAATAGTGATGCATTAAAAAGTCGACTTTGATATATCCGTTTTGGAGTCCGATAATATGGTTTTTGAAGATATCTGTCTAGCGTATCATCTACAGCACAAACCCGGGAACAGATTTTAATAAAATTTGTTTTGTAGGTGTATTTAGACATATTATATAGGTATTTATTTTGTATTTTTTTCACTACGCTATAAGAATAAACTGAATGATATATCTGTCAATAGTATTTTAAAAAAACAGCAAAAGGCTAAACTATATATTACTCGGCGTTAACAAGCTTGCCATTTTCTCCGTCTGGGTCGCTCGAATCATTTTAACATGCGTGACGTATTTCCGAGATTTTCTCCACACCCTAACTTTTGAAAATATATCATTGAATAGAGTATAAAAATTAAAAAACTAACAAAATGCGATGATCAGATAAAGTAAAATTAAGACAAAAATAAAAAATCTGTGCAACGAAATTTCTTCTATTTTGAATTATCTCTAAGGGGGTAAAGATGTCAGTTTGTCAGTTAAATTCCCGCCCGTCATGCAGCTAATGTGGTTTCCGCTACAACCTGACGTAGGGCGCTCGCAAAGTGTTGTTTTAAAAACAGTTAGAGAAAATGAGAATTTGCAGTCTTAACAGATTTATTAAATGTTGAGTATGGGTACAAATTTTTGTCTCATCCATCCCCAAAATTCCGATCCCCAAATAATTTGACACAAAATGTCAGGTTAGTAGTTGTGTTTAAAAATCGAAAAAGAACCCATGGACACTGACTTTGAATACAATATTTCTTTATCGCAAGCAGTCTACACAGACCAGTATAATAAACCCTAACATAGGCTACTGTATTTCAAACTTTGCATTTATATTCTTTGTATTGTCCTCCCACATACAGAAAAAATACAGCGGGGGAAAAAAATGACACGGCAAAAATTATCGAGTTAAAAATCCTTTTTTTCTTAAATGTGTGTGGGTATCAAATAAAACTAGAAGTTATTCTGATTACGAATATGTACGTTTATTTTACTAAAAAATTAATATGTTGTCGCTAGGCCAAATTTAAAGTGTCACATATATCATGATCTGCTCTCTAACTTGAACAGGACGTGACCTACAAATCTTAAAAAATAATTATTTGTATTTAAAATTAAATTGCAATGCAAAATCATATATTATAGTTTTTTGTATGACGAATACAATTTAACTTAACAACACAATGAGAAATGCGTAGCGTGTAAGTTTTTAAAACAGTTTTTGTGAGATGTGAGACAAACAATTCAATAGCCATTAAAGGATGGATTGCTTTGTCGTTGATTTCTCTTTATTAGAGTCCATATTTAAAACCCTTATAATTTTACGCGTATCTGTTTATCGAAGTCGCAACTAGTCTACACAGACAAGATGATAAATCCTATATATTTCAAAATTTGCATTTATATTCTTTGTATTGTCCCACACATAGGAAAATGCGGTGACAAAAATTATCTTGGGGTAGTTAAGGAGCAAAAACTATGTAGTTGGAAGTATTTTTAAAGGTATTATGTAGGTTTATTTGAGGAAGAAATTAGTATGTTGGTTGTAGGCCGCTTATAAGAATTTTATTTTATAAAAATAACCGTCCCTATATGCCTAAGTTTCCTAAGTCATGTGGTTTTAGCATATGCTTGAACCTTTTATTAAAAATATAGGCTACTGTTCGGTAATAAATTTAATGAAAGTGGTGCTTGATATTTATATATTTTTTTAAATGAATTAAAATCGATTTCGGTGAAATAAAATAAATGTCTTTCCGTTATCATCATTAGAATGATAATGAAATAAAATTCCACATAACCACAATAAAACACTAACAACACAAAGACTGTATAGATATGTTTATTCTACCTTATGTAGCCTACATTCCAATAGGTCTGCTGTCATGTTCAGAGGTACAATACACTAAGCTTAATAACTACAATTACTACTGCAGAGAGGCGTTCCTACCAACCGTCACCTGATCGCCTCGGCCAATCACAGTTGGCCTCGGTACACATCCATGTCAATGGGCGTGGGAACGCATCCTACCTTCTAATACATTGTATGAAATAAGTATAAAAATAAAACTGTCGTAACTAATGGAGTAACAATTAAAATCATGGTATGAAAAAAATATATAAACATATTAACGGTTAATATATTAATGATTGATAATAATTATATTTTAAAAAACCTAATTTAACTACTGGAGTGAGATTTAATATCTTAGCTTTAAAAAGGAGAACAACTAAGAAATAGGCCCAACAGTCTTAAGGCCTAAGGAATAAACATAACTACATAGGTAGTCATTGTGTTGTTAGTGTTTTATTGTGGTTTTGGAGAATTTTCTTTCTTTGTATATTCACCACAATGCTCTAGTAATTCATATGATCTTTATTTAAACATAATAATGTTATAGAGAGGGGGTGTCCACCAAATGAAATAAATTCTCCTCTTGTGTTTTAAATAAGATAGATTTAATTATATCTTTTAAATTTAAAATATTGTATTAATAGTGCCAAAATATCCTCACAAAACAAGTCCAAATTGCATTCTCAAATGAAAGAAAGCAAAATAAATTACATATATTTATTTTTGTACATCAATTCAAGTTACTACAGCTCTTTTGTCATAACTTATAACATTATCAGGCTCTACTGGGTTTCCCATGGTTTAAAAATGCAGGCAGTGTTCTAAGAAAACGCTAAGACACTATGTATTTTCTATAGTAAGTTACCAGAGAAAACTGGATTTTCAATTTCTCTAAACTGTAGGAAATAGACCAAGTAGAACCTGATGATGTTATAAGTTATGACGAAACAGCTCTTTTAGTGGGTATTGTTTGATTTTTATACAAAATAAATAGGATACCTATACGAAGTGTGTAAATTAAGTAATGAGACTGATTTTAAAAAAAGAAGTTTTTTAATGGAATTACAATTCAAAATTGTCTCCCACAAAATAATTTCCTTGGGAAGCCACAGATCGCTGGAGACGGTCCTTCCAATCCTCACAGGAGTGCTGGAACTCGGATATTGGAGTACTCTTCAGCTAGTTGGTTACAGCCGTTTGAATGTTTTCGAGTGTTCCAAAATGACATCCCTTGATGTGAATTTTTAATCTCTGGAATAGGATAAAGTCACAAAGAGTCAGGCGAATAAGAATGCTAAGGAGCCACAGTAATGTTTTTACTGGCGAAAAACTTGTTTTCTGAAATTGCTATGTGACGAGGCGCATTGTTGTGATGAAACAACCAGTTAGTTATTCTTGATGCTTGTCTCACACGCATGATCCTTTTTTGAAGTTTTACAAGAACCTTGCTTTAAAAGTGTTTGATCTTTGACTTGCTCATTCTTGCTTTTTTGGGCTTTGGAGAGGCTATTCCATGCTCTGGTGCTAGGTTTTCGGATCGTACTCAAACACCCAAGACTCGTAACTAGTAATGACACGTTTAAAAAAATGGGGGTTCATTTTCAATCGATTCCAAAAAGTCAAGGCACCTTTCCCCCCTTATGACGTTTTGGTCCTGCTGGAACCATTTTCCCGTAGATTTTTGTCATCCCCAGTTTATTTATTTGAATTTAATATATATGTCTGATGACAAAAATGGAATTAAAATAAACTACTCTTACGAATGGTATACTAAAGAAAGATCTGAAACTGTAGATCTTCCTTAGTACTATAGGCCTATACAGTTTTTTATTTAAAATATTTGTATGATTTTTCCAGCATACTTGATCATCAAATTGACTTCGTAGTTGTTGAGTTCATTAAAAAATAAAAATTCAAAAGTCAAAGAACTATATAAAAGCATTATTGTAAGATAAATTGTAATCTGTTCTGAAGGTTATGATGTTATCACTAGAGAGTACAAGGTCAATTCTAAAATAAGCTTAGAGTTTCAGGCAGTTTTGTCTGATCTGGTACAGCTGTGCAGAGAGAAAAACACAAGTAGGCTGATTAATCTCAACATCTTAAACTAAAAGTTAAAATGCAATCAATTTTATGAGTAGTGTAAGGTGAATAATGCATTTTATATTTTTAAAAAGAACCAAAAAAAAAGTCTGCCTTGGCACTCACAACAATTATAGAAATGTTCAACTCTTCTGCAACAGTTAAAACTGTTAGTGCTAGCTATTGTGGTATTGTATAATACAGTGAATTTTAGAAACTTTAGATACATTTTATAAAGTCATACAGCTAGCTAAAATTTCAGGCTTATGAAGGAAAACGAGTGGTCACCTACTATTCATCAAATTTTGTATGTAGTCATATTTCGGCGATATCTTCAATTTTTTCGATAACTAAAAATTCAAATGTACTTTACATAACATAAAAACAAACAATTTTTCTCAAAATCTGTTTGAATAATTTTGATACAATTCTGCTAAATTGTAGCCAGTTGAACATAACGAATTAAGTGGTATTTTCTCAAAAAAACCCTGTCGTGAATTATAGGTAAAAAAACAAAAATTGGTGGAGGAGATGTTGTAAAAATCGGCTGTACAGATTTCATTACTTTTTGGTGAAATGTGAAGATTAATGGTTCAATGTGTAAAATCACACATAAATAAATTACCATTCGAAAATAATTAACAAAAATCAAAAATGGACGTTGACACCTTCATATAAAATTTTTGGTTAAATTAAATTTAAGCTTAGAGAGATTTTGCGTCAGAAGTGAAGCAAGCTTACAGGGTGTTTCCAAACTATGTTCCAAAACCGTAGGATATGGTTCCTTTCATCAAAATTAATAAAACCGTTCCTATGAACATATGTCCTAAAATGTTTTGTTTGTACACCTGTCTGCCATTTTGTGTTTTTTTAGTTAAAACATATTTTTAGCAATACATTAGATATTGAGTCAAAATTTGGTGTACATATTTTTTATGTGACTTTTTATCAATGAACCAAAAACCAGGACTTTGTTTTATATTTTTTCAAAATAGCAGAAGTTTAAAATTATTAACAATTCGAATATATCAAAAACTATTAATTTTATTTTTAAAAAAATTAAAGTGCTCATATAGAACTCTATTAAAATTTAGTAAAATAACAAAATGGTGGCTATTTTAAACAGTATTTTTGGTTATATCTGGAGTGTTATTTATCTTATAACACGCTCAACTGGATAAAAGATTGTAGATGTCAATTTTGCATGTAATGGAACCAACCCCACATCTCTACGACGACAAATAGCAAAGTTATTGTCAAAAATGTAATTTGTAATCTGACCCCCCCCCCATGTGATATTCCGACAGCTTTGGGGCTTCTCAAGACCGACATACTAAATCGAGCGAAACGAGTGTAAACTTTTAAATATATACACATCAACAAGGCTGACGCCATGAAATTACTGTTACACACAATTAAAAGGTTTAGAAAACCTGTGTAACAACTGTTTTAAACAAACTCACCCTACTGGATAACACTCTTGATCTATCAATACAATTTATTTCCTATAAGGCTCAAGATTGTACCATGATTGCGCTCATAAACTTGTTCTGATAACTTTCATAAGATATTCTATGTTGCAGTCATAATGATGCAGGATGATAGTTCTTCCACCGGCGAGGACATTCAGTTCCTCATCAGGGTTACAGAACCAAAGGAACATAAATTTCAAATGTATCATTCTAAATTTAGTCAAAAAGTCAGAGAAGATGTGAAGAAGACCAAGTGTTGTCACAAAACTATGGGATACGCCGAAGTGCCTTTGCTGAGTCCAAGGAGTTTCCTGAAGAAGAAAACAAGAATAGTTAATAGGCCTTTCGTAGGTACGTGTACAGTAATTGTCCGTCATTCACTGTTTCACACTTTCAATTAATTTATCTACAGTATTTGGAAAATACCTATTGTTCAATAAAAACAAGTTGAGGTGGTTGAACACCATTATACAATGTAATACAAGCAGATCTTCTAAACGTAACGTCCAAAAGTTGTTGTTTAGGCCTTGGAGGGAATATTAAATTCTATTGGAAAATCAAGGTGTCTTATTTAGTAGGATATTTGTTTAAATCAGTTGTTACACAGGTTTTTTGTACCTCATAATTATGTATATCAATACTTTGTTGCTGTCTGATAGATGTGTATATTAAACAGTGTCCACTCGCTTTGGATGTGTCTATATTGGCCCTGCTGGATCTTGTAACTATGTATAAATGGACAGGTTTCATCTGAGCTGTGGAGTTTGGGTGCGCAGTGGGTCTAGGCGTCAGTAAGGTGGTGGGAGAAGCAGCCGCCTCAGTCTGTGTCGGGTGTTGGTACTAACAACGATGTCTGCAAGACCGCTGGATCGGGGACAGTAGCCGGCGCTGACTGTTTCCCCTACAATGCCTCAGTCCCCACGCGGCCTCGAACTACAAACTTTACTCCCCTCCACGCGCTGGTCACAGCTCAGATGAAACCTGTCCATTTATTTACGCCACATTTTCTTGAGAGGTAAGGGTTCAAAATAACATTTTTGACAATAACTTCACCATTTGTTGCTCTAGAGATGTGGTGTTGCTACCATTACTTGTAGAATTGAAAAGTGCACATTTTTATCAAATTGTGTTTTAAGTTGAATAAAACACGAGATGTGAACAAACTGCTTAAAATGGCCGCTATTTTGACATTTTAAATTTGTTTCTTGTGAATATCAATAGGGTTCTATATGAGTACACTATAGGTCACTAAATTTCATGTTTCTATCTTCATTTTTGCAGGCAGTGTCATGTTTCCGTATGGACGACAATGACGACAGCATGTCGAAAATGACTTTTTTGGTTTCTTGAAAAGTATAGATCAGTCAAGAATGGAAGTAGTTATTTAACAATAATTGGATAAACAATCATTTCTTGAATTAACAAAAAGAGATGATCTTTTAAAACCTATCTTTTAAAATTGTTGTATTCAAGTTAAAAAATACTTTATAGGATGTAGGTTTACTTACAAACATATAAAATCCATAGTTGTTTTGTTTTTATAACACACTGTTTACTTTACAATTGTTTATAAAATGTCAGATTTTTTAATATTTCTATACAAAGTATCACTGATGATTTTTTTAACCCTTTTTTCCTCTTCCATTAAAAGATTGTTATTCTGTGAATTCAAGTCTCATCAATATCGTAAAAAAAGGAAGAATTTTAAAGCAACTTCCCGTTGTATTTTATACAGTTGTATTTTATAACTTCCTGTTATATTTTAGACACTTAAATTTTACTTGCCCAGTTGACTAAAGAGGAAATTTGGTAGTCGTCAAAAATTTCAACCTCTATTCTTTTAACATATCTTCACGTTTTTCATCCCCTCAGAAAACTTAAAAAGTTATTTTTGACATGTCTATACACAAGACATTTAGCAGCAACAAAAATTAAAATAGGAACTGAAATTTGATATAGGGGACTACAGTGTGCTCGTATAGAAATCTATGGAAATTCAGAAAAAATAGAATTTAAAAAATCAAAATGGTGGCCATTTTGTCAAATAGTTTTATGTTGATATCTTGTGTGTTATTCAACTTAAAACACATTAAGTTAGATAAAAATTTACAGATTTCAATTCTGGATCTAATGGTGTCAACTCCACCTCTTTATGATGACCAATAGTGAAGTTATTGACAAAAATATAATTTAGACCTCCCAAGTAAATGTGATATTCATAGACTATAGTTACGAGATCTCCCTGGAACAATAATAGTGAGTAGCAACTTCTTCACATATGCATAGCTTTCAAAGCTGATATACTAACACGAGTGAAGCGAGCTTAGACTGTTAACATAATACAAGGTTTGTTAGAGTCTATCTATCCAACATCAAGAAAGTGATATACACAATTACGAGGTTCAAAAAACCTGTGTGACATACAACTGTTAGAAACAAACTTACCCTACTATATAAGACCCCTTGATCTGCCAATACAATTTAACACTTCCTAAAAGGCACAAGAAACCAACTATAGAGGAATCTGCTTGCATTACATTGTATGATGGGGCTGAGAAAGTACTATGATGGTGGCCATCTTTTTATTAGTTATTTACAGCTATTTTTACTGTACTATTATTTAAGAATGCTAACTGTGCAACTAAAACAATCAAATAGATTTGTTAGAATTATTTGTTTAATATTAAATCAGTACATTTCACTGTTATTTGGGCATTACCATAAGGAGATCTGTTACAAATGCAAAGACCTGCATCACTTGTCCTCTTAAAAATATGTAAGTCAGGATATGAATGAGCAGACTGAGATTGATTTTTAAAAAAAGCCAACACTATAATTTATTTCATTTTAATAATAAAAATGAAAAATACTAAATTTCACATTCAATTGCTTTACAACTTAATAAATCAAAAAATAAACAACAGCAAACAAAGAAATACAAATACAAATTAAGAAGAAATACAAATGAAGAAATAAAAAGTAGTAACAAAACATTTTCTTAATATATATAAAAAGTGGAAAGTTATAAAATAGAGTCTTTGGAAAAAGAAAAGTTCTTCATGTAATCATGATGTTTATATAGTTCTTTATCAGGAAGTTTTCACATTCCTTCTTTGGCTTGTAGGAACATTGCTACTGCTAGCCTTGGGTTAAAAAATGCAGGACCTCCTCCATTTAGGGCAATATACATCCTGGAATTCAGAGTTTTCCTAATGTAATATGATTGTTTGTTTTTAAAGTAGTGTGGACGGTCACCGCTCTTTCAAGCCCAGAACTATGTGGTGTCATACACATGTATGTTTGTACGCTCTTTGAGAATACAGAACCAGGTTCTGATATTTTTTAGGGAGTTGTACAATACAGCAGTTGGGGTTTTCATATCTGACGGCGAAGGAAGTTTCTCCGATGGATGTAAGGCAATTACATCATTGCTATTTGCAATTTTCTGTAAAAAGAGGCGATAGCTTTCAAGTTTCAAGTTCCAGTATTAAAACTTTCCCCATCAGTTGTAAGCCCTGTGAGTTTTTCTCTGGCGAGCTGATCAATATTTCAATTCTGTACCACGTTTCTCAGATTTGCTTTCCCCTAATAATACTGATTTCACCTCCTTAATTTTAGTGAAAAATCTGGCAATTATAAATTTGTTGTCGACCCTATAAATATCGACTGATCCATCAACTTGAATAGAGAAACAATCTGCCTCTTCCAACTCTACTTTAACATTTTTCATGACCAAATCTTGCACAATTTTCAACATATCCCCGTAGATAATAAGGGGTTCTGTATTGTAGTAGGTCGGGGCTTGGGTTCATTCCTGTAAAAGGCACATCGAGTACTTTGTCTTGGTATGACACTATCTGTGAATTTTTGACAATGACCTTGCAAGCCAGGAATTTGCACTTAACGTCAAATGACGACTACCGTTATAGACATCTATGGCCATTTCAATTAATATTTTAATTTTTTTAGCAATATGGGACTTTATGGTTTTTACTCATGGATGTTTGTCAGATTGAGCCAACCATTTTTCCTGCATATTTTGTAAATTGTTGGCAACGCTGTGAAATTCTGTAGTTAAGTGTTCAACAATTTTTTGAAGCTCTTTTTCTCCATCTATTATAATTCCATCGGTAATCGGAACTCTACCTTTTTTTGAGAATTTTTTAGCCTCAAAAATTTGTTTAAAGCAAGTTGTACACTTTATCCCGTTTCTTTTCGTTACTTTTACTTTTTCAAGACATGAGTGTGTCTTTATTAACCAAGATGAATCTAATTTAGCCCCTTTATACCACTCATATGGTGTACTGATAGTTTTGATCCTGTCAGAAGTGGAAACTGAGTTAGACTTTGAAAAACTTGTTCATGGTTGGGATTCCTCAACAGTGATTGAACACGTAGATTCTTTGTTTTCAACAGATTGATCAATAGTGGCAATATCTTGAATGGGCTGGTTGAACATGGTTGTCACTTTATCTAAAGGATATTTATATTGGTCAGTTCGTTCTGAGCCGTCTTCATCGATAATACTATTTTTTTTGTCTCTTACTAGATCCCAAATTGAAAAAGTCTGTCGTTCTTTTGGACAAGCTGAAACCATAATCCAGAACCCTGAAAAAAAGTAATGTAGGCGCATAATTAAGAAGGCGTGTTGGAAAATTCACCTTCCTAGGTCTAAAAATGGCCCTAGGCCATTATGATTTTTTTTAAAATCAGTTTTAATGTATGTTTTAATTTTTAATCGGCACTAGATTATAACTTAAAATATGCTTTGACTGGCATCATATAATTTGATTTAAAAACAGTTTTATGAGTTGTTGCTCTTTAAGTATTATATTGTTATTTTTATCATTACATTCCAGATAAAATGTGCACTAATATTGAAGGAAACACTCTAATTTCTAGAAAAGAAAGCAAAATTATCGAATTGTATCAAAATAACAATTTTCATTATTTTCCACAGATAAACAAAAACTCAATAAAGAACCAAGACCAACGCTGCCACCTCGAGTAGGGAAATCAGATGATAATAGTGAAGTGAAAAATTTCCGTAAAGAGAATATCTTGAAGGCAGTAAGAGCAGTGCCTAAACAACCAGTGGTTCAGGTAGCAGACTCTAAGGATGGTCATAAGTTGGTGTTGGAGCCTTCAGGTTTGCAACCTATACATATATATAGAAAAGTAAGTACTGTGCTTGGTAAAAAATCTTTGAGACTTGTTACTCTCTCACATGTATGTAGTATAGAGAAATTTATGTTATGAGTCAAAAAATCAAATAAGAGTTTCTTTTGAGAAAATCATATTTTAAAAAAAAGTTATGTCAGTTATCCCCAAATTTGCAGTTATGAAAAATGAAAAAGATAACCAAATACCATATTTGATTAAAATCAGTTCAGGCCATATACAACTGACTACAACTTTCAAAAACCACTTTTTGGACCCAGAGGACCTGAAAAAGATATATCTTCCACAAAAATTCTACGAATTGGTTCGATCACAATTTGTGTTTAGATCTCTAGCTTTAATTGCTTTAATTGGTCAATTGTTTGTAATTTACAGGGTTTTGGAAAAACACCAAAATATATCAAAGAGCGTTTGAGATTAATAGAAGAGAAAGAAAAAGAAGCACAAGAAATTGAAAAAAGAAAAAAAGCGCCTCTACGATACGTTACAGAGGATGAACGAATGAAAATGTTAAGGGTACGTATAAGGCTCTAACATGTAATATAATTAACAGTAATAAATAAACTTTATTATGTTGGCAAAGTAAGGAACCTCTTTTCCGCTTAACCTCAAAATATTCACTACATCTATCTTGTAGAGACAATTATCCGATGGTGAAGAAAAAGTGTTGAGTTTTTCACAGGTATATCCTTTTTAAAATCCCTTCCCAAGCTAGAAAAAATGGTTTTAAAGACCCAATAGAATAAAGTACCTTACTTTTTAAAGCCTTCACATGACCTCTTTTATTCTTTTAAATATAATGCAAAACAGTTGTATTGTAACGATTTATGTCTGATGATGGACTGATTTGTAAGTATAAGTTCACTGTATATTATTTTTTTAATATCTCAATATTTGAGGCTACAAACTTGTGCAGTCATCACATTAATCAAAGAGGAATCATTTACCACACATACAATCGTAGCAAAGAACAGAAAAGATCTGTAGGAAATATGTGGAAGTGGCTCCACAGAGCATGGAGCTTGAAAGCAATACAGAAAAACTGAGCTAGAAGTGTTATCAAGACAGCAGAGGCTTGAAACTAATAGTTGTTTCCTAGGAGGAAGGTGGATTGAAAGGGTGACAAGTTGTATCTGGGTTCACTCATAACGGAGAAAATGCATGAAGAAATAAAAGCAAGAATAGCAATAGGCTATATTATATAGATCCTACTTTGTACTACGCCATCTGTTCAAGTTTAACTCTATGAACAGGACCACAAAAAAGAGAATTTATAAAGCCATACTACGGTCAGTCGTACGGTGTGGAAGTGTAGATATTGACAAAAAGAGTGGAAAACTAGTGCAAAGATGGGAGAGAAAGATCCTAAGGAAGATATACGATACGGAACTGTTAATGATGATGGAATAAAGTATACGGTGAAACGAGATACTGTTTGAAATAAAAAAGTCAAAGTTAAGATTGCAGGTCAGAAAGGTTACAAAAGATCCTAGAAGAAAGGAAAGTAATGAAGATATTCCAAGGAAAGTCAGGAGGGATAAGACTCAGTGGAAAACCAAGAGAAAGGTGGCTGGATGACCTTAGAGTAATGGTTGTTTGGAACTGCAGGCGAGTGGCAAAAGATAAAAGAAAGTGAAGACGTTTACTGAGAGAGACCAGGGCACGCTAAGGGTGATGAAGTTATGATCCCCAGAACACATTTTGAGAGTTCATCTAGCACTCACAAGTATTGTCAGATTTTCATATAATTTTGCACAATTATAATATTCTACACTAGCTTGGAACTAGTTTGATAGTAATAAAATTAAATAGAATAAAGTACCTTACCTTTTAAAGCCATCACATGACCTCTTTTATTCTTTTAAATTTAATGCAAAACGGTTATATTTAAAAGAACAAAAGAGGTTCTTGACAGATTTAAAAACTAAGCAACTTTATTTTATTCAATTAGAGACCTGGATACTAAAAAATGAATTCATTCATAAAATTAAGTTTATAAATTTCAAAATGGTGGCTTTTACTGTGTGAAAATACTCATCCACTGACATCCATATATTTTGTCGTGTACTATACAAATTATGAAAAAGGTAATTTTCATTATATAACCTTCAAAATTGTTATATAAAATTTGTAATAATCTGACTTATTGCCAGAATTTTAGTTATTTCAACTAAATTTGTCACATAAGCAAGGTTTTATTGTTTATTTAACATATTTTTGACCAATAAATAAATGTCTTACAAATTGGTAGGAGTTTGAAATTATTTTTCTGAAAATAGTTTCATCTTACCTGCGTAGATCCACTTTGGCTATTATACGTTATTATGTGCAACTTGACAACTTGTATATTAAGGGTTGAGGTCATCAATACTTCATTGATCTCATTCATAATGTGCAGTGTCAGGACGAAACTGGTTGATGCAGCCGTCAGTAATCTTTCCGTTTTCTTCTTAAAATGTAAAGACAAACGGAAGTGACTAACACTCCTCTAGGGATGTTTACCGCTTCCGGTGTGATGTTTCTTTTTGGGGCAGTTGTGCACTCCAGAGCAAAAGTCTCTTTCGAAACATTAACCCCTTCCAAGGCAATAGTCCTCTTTGACATGATTTTCTGATTTTTACTCATTTATAAATTTGAATTTTAATCAAACCTTTACCGTTAGAATCAATTCTATAAAATTTAATCTGTTGTCAGAAGTTCAGAAGTACAATTTTAAGTATTTACAAGGGATTAATAAAGATAATATTTTCCTATGAATTTGCGGAGAGAAAAAATCTTACTTAAAACTGAAATAATATTGATTAAAAATACAAAACTCCAGGAGGAAACTGATCTTTGCTATCACCACTTTCTATAAAGATGAAATGATACAGACGGGAATTTGTTCATAAACATCCAAACTATTACCTAATAGTATTTTTACATGAACATAAGGGAAAACAATGCTTTAACCTGAAGTACTTGAAAACAGTCAATAGTTGTAATGATTTTATGTTACGTACGAATTATAAATTTAAATTTTCTTCTAAACTTTTTTGCATACAACTGTTTAAAATTAAGAATAATTTTCTTACAAATAAGATGTTAATTGTTTTTCAAGACACTGTAACACGGAGCGTCACGTTGTTCTATTGTTATATCCTCTAGGTGCTTACATTAAAACAAAATTCATCTCCAATCACAAGTTTTTCTTCCAACTATTACATATTCTCTTTCTTGTTTCAGGGGTTGAAAAAAAACTGGGAAGAACTACAAAAAGAATTTCAACTTCTTCCAATAGTGACCGACACAGTGCCTAAAATTAAAAGAAAAACAAGTTTGGAAAAACAGCTGAAAGCTTTGGAAAAAGATATTGATTTGATCGAAAGAAATCCTTTAATATACGTGTCTGCTGGTGATTATGAAGAGTAAAAACTGTCAACGCTCTAAATTTATCAATTTTATATTTTTCATATCTGTGTAATTTTTGTATTCAAATTACTGTGTTTATAATTATTTCTTGTGACTGTAATGGATAATGTGAGATTTTTTTTGGAGATATGTAAAAATAAATTTATTAGAGAGTTTGGTGGTTTGAAAATAGCCTTGTAAGTATCCTTTGGAAATAAATAGTGATCAAACATTGTATAAACTGTCTCTCGTGTATATGAAAAATATTTTTATCTCTTATAAAACAAGGCCAAAATATACCCACACATTAGATTTGATTAGAATCAGTTGACCTGTTTAGTCTGGTGCACTGTACAGGCAGACATCATTCCGTTTAATTCAAAAGAATATTTCAATTTTTTTTTTTTATCAGTCGCTTAACTCCTATTCAACTTATATGTGAAAGTAAACGTGATCAAAACTGTGTTTATATTGAGAAATACTGTATAATACATGTTTGCTATGTAGAATGCTACAAATATAATTCCTGGATCATCAAAGATTCTAAAGATAATAAGAAACATGTGATAGATCATCATGATATTTACTCAGCCCATCATACAATGTAATACAAGCAGATTCTCTAAAAGTGGGTTTCTCGGGCCTTGTAAGAAATATTAAATTGTATTGGTAGATATCAAGGGGTCCTTTCTCTAAGGGTAAGTTTGTTTAAAATAGTTGTTACGCAGAGTTTCTGAACCTCGTGATTGTGTATATCACTACTTTCTAGATGTGTATACGTAAAACAATATTTACTCAGTTTGCTCATGTCCTGGTGGGCCTCAAAGCTGTACATATATGAAGGATCCTCCACTTACAATGCTCATGTCAGTTACTCGATCCTATCGGATCTCATAACTATACGAATATCATATTTTTTGGGAGGTCAGGTTTCGAAATTATATTTAGACAATAACTTTGCTACTTACCATTGCTGAATGTTGGTACCATTACATGCAGAATTGAAATTTTATCTAGTGCGTTGTGAGTTGAATATCATTTGCAATATTAACAATAAATTGTTTTTAAAAGAGCGCCATTTTCACATTTTCAATTGGATTTATCCGAATTTCAATAGGGTTCTATGTAAGCAGACTATAGTCCCTATACTAAATTTCATGTTCCTAATTTTCTGTGACCTCTTCGTACTTGCAAACAGACAATAACAACAACGAAGATGGCCGGACAGCATGTTTTCTGTTTCCAGAGACTACAAAACGTGAAGATCAGTCAAAACACAAAGGTTAAAATTTTTGATGATTGCCAAACTTATACTATACTTCACATATTGGGCAAGTAAAACATTTAATCTATTTCTGGAATTAGTGAAAAAAATATCAGTAGTTGACTACATTTAAAATACAAGAGGTGTGACAGAAAAGTAATGAGATTAGCTTCACTGAGAGAAATCTGGCAACACTGCGGGTTTACCCTTTACATAGCTTGTATATCAGTCCTTCGTAGATGCTTAGTAAAAAGGAAATTGGAAGAATGTATGTGCCTTCTCTTCAGAATCAAAAATGACCCATGTTTCTTCAGTCATATTATCACTGGTGATGAATCATTAATTTTCGAGTATGATACTGAAACAAAACGTCAAAATGAAGAGTGGTACACTGACAAATCTCTTCGACTGGAGAAAATTCAAATGAGCAAATTAAAAATCAAGTCCATGCTCGTTTGTTTTCGACAGTAGGAGATCATTCACAAAGAATTTATGCCTCCGGGACAACTACCAAGCATGTTTTTTATTAAAAAAAGTCCTTGAAAGGGTGCTTCATGTCAGACCGGACATTTGGATGCTCCAAGTCACAAGGCCATCGTCATCTACCATTTTTGGCGAAAAAAGGGATTCCTGTGGTTCTCCAGCCTCCTTATTCGCCTGATCTCAGTCCGTGTGACTTTTTTTTGTTCCCCAAAATTAAAACCCACTTGAAAGACATCATTTTGGTACTGTCGATAACATCCACAGAGCGTATTAAAAAGCTGAAGGCAATTCCAGTAAAAGTCATCCAAAACTGCTACAAAGACTGGAAACAACGCCTCTGCCGATGTCCAACTGCCCAAGGGAACTAATTTCAAGGGGATAACATTGATGTATAAAAATTTAATTAAATTATTACGAAAAAAGAAACTTTTCTCCCAAACTTGTATGTATAATTTTGAGGGGATTGTGAAAAAAAATTGACATCTCCAAAAAAATATATAATAGTGAGTAATGGAACATATTTCTTTCAAATCTGAAGTGTCTGAGATTTACTGAAATGTTAAGGTGAAAGACACAGAATTGTAAGTAAAAAAGTATTGTGGTTCAGGAATAACTAAGACTGGTTCATTAAAAGCTAAATATTTAATGAAACAGGATTTATGCTGAAGATACATTTATGGTACAAGTAAAGCAGTCGAGGCCCTAAATAATTTTCATGGTTCATTTTTACATTTTACTGAAATTTTTGTATGGAATAGTTTTGTTTGGTTAGTAAACACTTTATGCACCATTATTTCTTTTTAAATTTTTTTACAAAACTGTCCAACTATAGAATTACTATATTTGAAAATATTGTTTGTGGAAAAATTAAGTTTCAATGGACTCCAGGAGCAAAAAATTGTTTAAAAATAGCCAACATTCTACATGACAAATCATGTTAAGCTGTAGTGATTGGACGTAGCACAAGAAATAGAAACGACATTGGAAAAGTGTTCACACACAGCATAAACATTTGAAGTTTTGCGTATGGCAGAATTTGTTTGGTGATGAATAGAACAAATGTTTCATCGATATAATCGGACCTGTTGGGAATTAGGATAGTTTTAGTTAGGAATATAGTCTAAGTTCTTTTTAGGAATCCAGTATGACAACAATTATTGTGACAGACCTGGAAAAATGATGAAATTGCTTACCTTGCAAGCAAGGCAGACATATATAAACCCTTGGGTGGGAGAAAACTTGGTCAGTGGGCCAAGATTGATCAAGGAAGGTGCTGCAGGAATTTTTGAAGATACCCAGACGGACTTGGCGAGTAAGAGGGTCCTGGGAGTATAATTCTGGAAGATAGCCAGACGGACTTGGCGTGTACGAGCTACCTAGGAGTATTGAGACTTCAGATGAGCATCCATGAGTGGCAAGCAGGGTGAGCAAACTTCATGTATAAAACCTTGTAATTATTTCAGAGACAAGTAATTTTAAATATAACGTAGAATCAGATCTGTGAGTCACAACAATTAGAGTCATTCTGGATTAATAGTAGTAATAAGGATATTGTAGTATTGTAATAAGATAGGAGATAGTCATTCTTAATAAAGATTAATTGAGTACTGAACCACCGATTTGATTATATTGAAAGTTAAAGAACCCAGGCAGTAAAAGGAACTTCCTAACAAATCCAAATTTGTTAGAGGAGCCAATCCTAACAGACCTTTTATATTTAGATCATGGGTGTTTTAGGCAAGTACTACAAAATTTTCTTTTTCTTGATAAAAAACTATTGTGTCAACTAACTTAAAGTGAAAACAAGATGATAGGTGTAATCAGAGTACTTACCCAGCCCCATCATTCAATGTAATACAAGCAGAACCTCTAAATAAGGTTGGCCACTTCAGCCTTGTAGGTAATGTTAAATTGTATTTGTAGATCAAGGAGTTTGTTTAAACCACACAGGTTTCATGAACATCAATACTTTCTTGACGTTGATAAGGCTCTAACTGACCTTACAATTTGATATTAAAAAGTCTCCATTTACTTCGCTTGTGTCAGTGTCTCGACCTTAGAAGCAGTGCAAATTTGAAAGAGCCTCCATTTCCTATGTTCATGTCGGTGACTCGGCTCTCGAACCTATAGAAAAATCGTACTTTCTTGGAAGGTCAGGATTCAAAATTACATTTTTGAAAATAACTAATTGATATGAATAAAATGGCCACTATTTTGACATTTTCAATTAGATTTTTTAGAATTTCAATAGGGTTCTTTAGCATATTATAGTCCCGTATAACATATGACGAGGACAGACAGAGGCATGTTAAAAAAATTCTCAGTTCCTTGAGGCCATGAAATGTGGAGATCAGTCAACAAACAGAGGTTGCAATTGTTGACGATTACCAAACTTACACTATACTTCCCTTCCTGGATAAGTCAAAATAAAAATAATTATTTTTAATAAGGAGCTTTTTATTCACAAATATAATACATCTTTCGTTTATACATAAATTGTGCTTTAATAAAATCTACAAACTAAAACAGCGTGAACTTTCTTGCATTGCTTCTTTATTAAAAACAAACACTATTCACAATTTTATATATAATACAATCAACATTTTTTATTTTACAACATTATTACAATTGTAAAAATAATATTTATTTCCTTCACAAGGATTCTTTTATATAAAGCTATATCAAATTTTATTAAACGTACAATTTCCAAATTGCTTTATTCACATTAAAATAGTTATAAAAAACTTTTACAAATTTTCAAAACATAATATTCAAGGCTGAAACTAAATACATTAGGAAAAATCGAATTATACAGTTGTATACAATTACCACAATCTAGTTTAGATTTATATAATAACAAATGAGATCATATTATCTTAAACGAGGTGGAGAGGTTAGCCTGTTTCGTAGTTAGAAATCAAATTAGAAAAATAAATATTTCAGTGATTTTAAAACGACTGATAGGCATACCAGAACCAACACACATGAACCTAAACGTAACTAAATTTAGTACAGATACCGGTAGTGCAAACTACAAATGTGTCTGGTTCTCACATAGCAGATAACATGTATCCCCTGTCAGTTTCGACCTGTACAACCAAACTTCCATGAAAATATACTGACACACTGAATCAATAGGTTTCAAATCTGTTGTTCAATTCATTCAATATTGTGATTTTAGTGTCACTAGTTTCCTTGTATTAATTACCATGGAAAATTAAAAGTTAAACCCATAAGAAAGAAATGCGAGGAGCGGAAAGTAAAGAAGCTAGGTTGTGATTACACCAGAATGGAACCGTGAAAGTAGAGTGATCGAGACTAAAAAATCGGTGGAAAGGAATTAAATAGAAACAAACTTTTGCCCCATGCAATTTCTCACAGGACATGGTTGTTTTTTCAGCATAAATAAATAACACAGCCCACTTTTATCAGATGGGAGTGGAAAGAGTATCCTGTTGGAAGAGGACACATTTAAGAGGAGACAGTAATTCAATAGATGCTAGAAACAAAGAATTATGAAATTTTATAAGCGAAATGGTCTGCAACATCATTAGGACTGAAATAAAAGAAGAGCCTCCAACATGGGGACAAACTTGGGAATAAAGTAATGCATAAAAATAATCCCATCCTTGAGGACAGCAGAAAGAGGTCATCTTAGTGGGCGTTAGTCTCTCGTAGCCCATGGTACGAGTAATAGAAATCTAGCAGATATTTTTCCTCCTCACAAAAAAAAAGAAAACTTGTAAATACATAAATAATAGAAAATGTTGAAAAGTAAAATTCAAGAATTTATTTACAATGTGATGAACTTTATAAAAAGAGAAGCTGAAATAATTTTGTATAATAAAACATGAAGAAAGTGTTATGATTATAAGTTGCAGTGGGTTTGTCTCAGACCACTTTATTATAGTTAAATTGTTAGGTCATGCGAGAGTTTAAGGTGAAACTTTAAACAAAAAGTGAAAAATTTCTAAAAGTACTAAATAATTTTGTTAAGAGGCTATCGTAACTTTTACTCGGTTAGAAAATATCTCCCAACTATTCCAAACATAATGTATATTGATTATGTTTAGTAATGTATTTTTAAAAGTTAAATAAACTGTTACAGATATGCATTACAATTCAGTTAATATTTATATTTCAAGTTGCATGAATATTTTTAAACGTAAAAAGAATTGCGCAAACGAAACAGCTTTCTAAAGACTTTAGTATTAAAAAAAAAATTTTTTTTTTAAATAAAAAAAAAAAAAAACAGCCTATATTGTTTCTTAAATGTTTTTATTTCATTCTGTATATATTCATTGGTATTAAGACGTTTTAAAATATTTTATGAAAAGTTTATAGCAAATTTTGAAAAGGTAAGCCAAATATCCCCCCTGTTACTGGCTTGAACACACACTAGAATAACAAGCCAATAATAGGGGTCCCATTTTAGTTTATATATTTCCCCTGACCAGGCATATTTCTAGATTGCGTCATCTGTAATTTCAAAAACTACTTGACCGATTCCTAAAATTCTTTCACTATCAAAAAACTAATTTCTTCCGCCCAAAAATAGCAAAGAATAAATATACATTTACTGTACAATCAATACCCAAATTTGTGATAGTTGAATATCAATAGTATTAAATAACATTTTTTAAATTGTGTTCATTAGACTTTGATTAAAAAATTAGTGTAAATTTGATCTTATTATAAAAGGAAAGTTAAAAAAAATGATGAAAATATTTATATAACTAAACCTTTTCAATCCTAACGTCCGGTTTCCCGAACGTCGACAGTATCTGCGTAAAATCCGAATGTCCTGTTTTCCATATGTTTCAAAATTATGTTTTTTAATAAGCAAATTATTCTCATGAAGCTATTTGATATTTATATCAAATTATTCAGGAAGATCTAATTTATCCGTAAAACACCTTATATAATACTCAAAGATTGATAGAACAAAATCTCAGACTGATAGAAAAAAAACTAAAAAACAATATCTCACTGAGGATGGCGATTTTGTCGTTGAAACGTGTTTCTTTAAATAAACGTAATTTTTGTGAGATGTTGTGTTAGAGTTTTTTTTCTATCTAATATTATCTCACAAGTCAAGCTCAATATTTATTTATACTCAAAGACAGTTTCTAAAGCAACTCTAATTTGGTGGGCAGTGACTTGTCGCTTTGTCACCTGTGATTTTCGAAGCAGCTAGTATTCTTAATGTTATATTATCATTGTACAGGTGTTTATTGTGCGTGTTTAAGTTGAGGTTAATTGTTTTTTGTTTTTTTTTTACTGTTGTGATTTTTTTTCAATATAATGTGTTATGTTATGTGAAGTAACAGTTATATTTACCATATTGAGTGAATAAATTATACAAAACATACTATTGGTCATAACTTTTTTATTTTTGGTTGGAAATTAATAAAATTTGATATAGTTGTCCAATAATAGGTACTCAGATTTTCAAAATTTTATTTTTTAATGTATGACAAACATCATTAAAAGTGCTTTATAAATAACATAAATATTAATTATTTTTCAAAACTTTAAATAAGCACCATAATTGTGTTGGAATTTTATGCATATACAACATTGAAAATGCCTGGGATTTTATGCAGAAACTCTGAAAAAAATATCTGGGATCCAAAGAGTTAAAAATGTAATATTACAATTACATACATCGGGCAACATATTTGTAACTCATTGAAAAAACTGAGACACATTCGAGTTCAAAATTTAAAATCAGTACAAAACCCAGAAACTAACACATTTCAAATACCGATTGCCAAATTAAAAATTACACTTCGCAAATGGCAAAAAAAGTTTTGAAGGAAAAACTTGCTTCCATCGAGTATTTATGAAAAGAAAACTAACTAAGCATACAAGGCAATTACTATTTTAGACTGGAAGTGATTGGTTTGCAGCCCGTCTACATAAACAAATAAAACTACTCGCTACCTTGTGCAGAGAACTAGCATCAAAAATGCAATATGCCTACCTAATAAAATGTTAAGAATGTTTGATAAAGAATTGCAAAGGGAAAAATTATAGTGGTCTATATTGTGAAGCACTTATTAAATGTGTTTGAGAAAACCATAAGAAAACAACAACTTTTGGAAGTTTATATTTTTTTGTTTCAATATTGGTTACCCTGTTAGCTTATTTTAAAATATATGCTGTAAAAAGATCGTGCACCAGATTTACTTGTGGAAAAATTTGGTTTGATATTTTAAAAAAACATTTATTTTAAAATTAGTATAGGCTATTTAATTTTTACTTAGTCACACTTGTAATATATATTGTAATGTATATTGTGAAGCACTTATTAAATGTGTTTGAGAAAACCATAAGAAAACAACAACTTTTGGAAGTTTATATTTTTTGTTTCAATATTGGTTACCCTGTTAGCTTATTTTAAAATATATGCTGTAAAAAGATCGTGCACGAGATTTACTTGTGGAAAAATTTGGTTTGATATTTTAAAAAAACATTTATTTTAAAATTAGTATAGGCTATTTAATTTTTACTTAGTCACCACTTGTAATATATATTGTAATGTATATTGTGAAGCACTTATTAAATGTGTTTGAGAAAACCATAAGAAAACAACAACTTTTGGAAGTTTATATTTTTTGTTTCAATATTGGTTACCCTGTTAGCTTATTTTAAAATAAATGCTGTAAAAAGATCGTGCACCAGATTTACTAGTGAAAAATTTGCTTTGATATAAAAAAAACAAAACATTTAATTTAAAATTAGTATAGGCTGTTTAATTTTTACTTAGTCTCCACTTGTTTACCTCACGGCAGTGACTACATACTAAACTCGTGCGATCTAAAATTTAAAGAGATGTTAAACATAAAGACAGTGATTTAGTTGAAAATAAGTTAGCCTAGTAAAAAGAGATAGAAATGTAAGGGGTCACTCTGTCTTTATTTAATAGTGCTTGTGCAGCAAGTCAATATCAGTTTGGTATTATATTAAATTTAGAAGATTAATATTCTTGAAGATAGCTTTATCTTTAATGGGCACAAAGCTTCTTGCTATACTGCAGATATCACAAAGGAAAATATAAATCCTTTCAGATTCCGAGACAGCTTTGCAGGCAATAGTAAAATATAAGCCTACAGATTATTATTTCCGAACTCAGGAGGTTTTCAAATTATTACGGCAGAAATAACTAGAATAGCAAATTAAAACCCAAATTCCAGCAAGACTTGAGCTAAAAACCCGACCAAATACTTTTTCCTCTGTAGTGTGGAAACGACATATTGCAGAGGATTGTAAATTTTAGAAACAAGAACTTGGATGACATAACAATTTTATTGGCACATTCATCAGAGATATTACGATATCGCCACAAACTCTGGAAACCCGAAAATAATAATAAATCAGTTTTTAAAATAGTTATAAAAACAAATAACTATTTAAAATTAATTTTTTTATAGTTTCTTTTTTAATTTTTTACAGAAACAAGTTATTTATTCATAGAATAAGTCAAAATAATACGCCTACTACAGTAGTAGTCTATGAAAATTATAGATGTTAAAAAATTTATTTTCTTTTGAAAACTACAACAATCAAAATGTCTTTATATATCTTATACAAACATTATAATATTTCTTTTACAATAACACAAATTTATTCTATTCCTGACACAATGCCATCAAATTTCTCTATGTACTTGTTTCTACTTGTGTTTACCTGATAAGGAACACTGAACAATTGTCAAATTGGAGAAAACTGCTTGTTTTAAATACATAGTCCCCAAAAATATAAGACAAATTACAAAATGGGTTTTATTTAATGAATAGTTGCATTACAATTGCAGCACTTGTAGCTACATCTCTAGTACATGTATAAACATATGAAGTTATAACAAAATTTTATAACAAGGTGAGTTGTTTATATTGAGACAAGTGAATATGGTAATATCTCTATAATCTAATGGTCACCAATCCGGTACGTCCAGTAGTCCGATACTGTGAGCAGACAGTGTCTGTCATAACTATGGGAGAGACCAATGTATACTGAACTATCAGTATAAGAAATGCAATCAGCAAAAAGTAATCGCTTAAATCATTACGCAATATAATAGCTTTAAGTTCGTATGCCGTTTAGAGCGTATACACTCTAAATTATTTAAACTTACAGTATTTTTAGTTAATTTAAATCAGTAACTGTTACTATTCTCTTTATTTACAATGTCTCAGTTATAAAAACGTAAACAGAAGACTTTAACTTTAGTTGAAAAGGTAGAAATAATTCAAAAAAGAATGATGTTTTTCCACCAAATTTAACACCTGTTACAGCCAATGGAGCAAAACGTAACTCAGAATTAAGCAAAGAGGAAAGAAATCTTGACTCATCGAAGGTCACTAATCTCAAAGTTTTAACCTTATACATGGATAGGAAAATGTATCCATTAAAATCTTGGTTTGTTTGTGCGACAAATTATGGCCTACATTTTCATTACTAAAGGAGCAAAAAAAGGACATCACACCAAGAAAATCCAGACAGCAGTAACCCGGTATTAGCTGCAGAGATCGCACAGTTCCAAGAAACGATCACCGATCTTTGTACTGAATCGGATATTCAATGATGTAAACTATTGGTTTATTGGAAATGTAGATGAAAATTTGCAACTTATGATTGATGAAGAAGATGAGATCTTTCAACAGGTCCATTCCATACAGCACAGTGATGATGAGTCATTTGATATATGTGTTAAAATGACTGCAAAAAAAAAGTGCTAAAACTCTCTTTAAAAGCAAAAAGAAGAAGAAAAGTCAATTGACAACTTTTTTGTGTAATGTACTGTCACGGAAAACGAATTAAATAATTAATATTTACCTTATATCTTTGTTTATTGTGTAATGTGTATTTCATTTGTTTTATTTTTGTATCAGTATATTTTATTTGTTTATTAATATTCACGGTGATTTTTCTTGTCCTTCTGTTTTTCACTTCTAAATCCAGTAATCCGCCAACCACCAGCCCAATATATGTCGGATACGGAAATCCTACAGTATCTAAAATATGGCAAGCTTTGAAGAAAAATGTTTCAGAGAAAAGTGATTTGTTATCAAGGGGAAAATAAATTAATATCAATTTTTTTTTTTTTAATTTACCCAACAAAATATTTTTAGATCTTCTGACCTCCAAGAATTTGTTTCTCAAAATTTTGGAAAATACCACTTTTTTGGACTCAGTAGACATCAAAGTGGATATATCCGCACAAAAATTGGACATTAATATTTTGACCTGTGACATAACTTTACGTATATGTGAAAAAGTAACAATAAATGTTTAAAGTAACCACAGTAAGAGACAAAGAAGCGACAGAACTTATGAGGCACTGGAGATGGAAGCAGATGAAGCAACACGGAAGTAGTTTTTGAAGATGGAGTTACTTCAAAACATGTCAATTAAGAATAATAAGGTGAAAAAGTTAGGAATAGCTGAATATTATATTCAGCATAAATACATTATAGACCACGTGATGACTGTAATTTTGTGATTCGATCTACAAACAAAATTCTTGAGATTCTCGTGATTCAATTTATCCAAGAAAATAATAATAAAACAATTGACACTTGTCTTCTTTAACAATAAATAATATCATACATCAATCACTGAAACAAATATTAGTCAATTTAATATTATACAATGATTGTGAAACATGAATTTATCAACAAATGAAACATAAATAATGGTGATCTATACGATAATTAACACTTATATTTTATTGCTGTGTAAACCTTAACTTTTTACTATTATTTGGGACAATCTGGCAATAGTTAGGCAACAAAATTAAAATAGATTCGTACATTTCTATAAAATAAAATGGTTAAAATATATACATGACTTTTTCAGAATTTAAAACTACCGTTAAAATTTTTTTAAATAATTATTCTGAAAGAAAAGGCTAACCTTTCCACTTTCAAAATAAACTAAACAAAACTTTTTTTATCTATGTTTTTTTGTTCTTTTTCTTCCTTTTTATAACAAATTCAAAATATATAATGTATAAATAAAAACTTATCCATAAAAATAAAGAAAATTACAAAAGAATCAACAGACTTGAATCAGTTTTATACTCTCTGTAAAAAAGAAGAAGAAGAAACATCAGGTGTGGTAACAACTATTCTACATTTCCATTTCGTCGTCTTTAGAAGTCTTTTCATTTTCCGAAGTCGTAACATCCACTGGCCTTATCATCGTTTGATTTTCCTCCAATTCAACCTTTGGTGTTTCGTTCAACTTAGAATGTTCTGATTCAATTTCACTTTCTTTTACAAGTTTCGGATCTTCACTTATCATCATCAAGTTCACGTCTGATTCAACCTTTGGTATTTCACTTGATGTGACTGTTTCAGTCCGACACTCTGTCCGATCACTGGCCGGTGTATCACCACCTTTTTTAAACATTTTGATTGGTCTCTGAAAGCCTCGTGAATGATGTAACGGCGCACCGATCACTTCGCACGTACTGAAACCCACTTCGGATAACAAAAACTGACTGAACTTATGCGGGAAGAGTTCAATACTCTTGTAATTTTTCCAAATCGGTTCCTGCAACAAATAAAATAATGATAGGATGTTACATAAATTATTGTTTATTGTATTCTCCTTTAATGGAATTATTATACAATAATCAGAAGATAAGTATATCTAAATAAAATATCTCTGAAAATGCTTGTATTGTGTCTAAATATTCTTATAATTTCTGAGGAACGTATCCAGGTTAAGTCAAACAATTTTATTTGAATAATGGTATCGAACATACAAAGTGTGTCTATTCAGTGAGAACTGATTGTGAGCTCTATGGCAGACACTTGGACATATCTGAAACTCTATAACAAACATGAACACTCTCGCTCGTTCAATTGATTTTGAATCATCGTTTGATGTTTTATGCTGGTATATTGATACGTTTAAAAAGCTGAGGAAATTTATCAATTAAAAATATGTTAATAAAAATTGAACATAAATCAATGGATTATTGGTGACAATTAAAAATTCAGTTGATTATAATAGATTATGCAAAGTAAAAAAATATATAATGAAGTGTTTGTAACAGTTGTATAATTTTGGCAATTTTTTTTACAATATGGTTGCTCAACACCTAATAAAAAACACCTGCAAAACCTTAATGGCGGTTACAAAGTTAAATAACCATTGTTTTTAAAGAATTTTTTTACTATTATTACACTTACCGTTAGATTCTTCTTCTTCTTATAGGAGCCCCATGCTTGAGCTTCTAATATAAGCACACCTCCAGGCCTTAATTGTGCGTACATACGTTTGAACGCTCTCTTTAACCCCGCGTCACCCCAGTTTAGATGCATCCACTTGGTCACACTGAGACAAAGTATCACATCAAACTGCGGTTGTTCCATGGACAGAAGCACGTCGGATTCCAACACATAGTTCCCCTAAACATAACAGGCAAATTTAACTTATACAATACTGAATTACTTTTTAAAACGTTTTGACAAAACTAAGCCCAAAACCAAAGTCTAAGGACTCTATATCCCAAAAATACTGATTTGTGACAACAAAAATATAATAAATACACACAATTTTAAGAGGTTGAATATCTCAAAATCAGTCCAAACGATATCGATTAAACTTTGGAAAAATGCGAATATTTATGGTCTAAACTACAGTTCAATTTGATTTAGGCAGGCAAATAGCCCAAAATATTAAAACATAGTGAGTATCGAGGCTTAAGTTTCAGGTAGTCTCAACATACCAATGACCTGAAGTCTGGCATTACTCACTGGTACTTGAAACTGTTGGCAGACTTTTACAAAATATAAAATACGAAAACTGTTGTAACAATATCAAAACGTGTGGAAGTGAATCATTATTATGTAGAAAAAGACAATTTGTATATTTTTTCTTTGGTTATAATTAATTGTTACCATCTTTTCATTTCGGATCTTATTTAAAAAATGCTGTGTAGAAAACAAAATCTATTATGAAACAGATCAATAAACCTTTTGAAATCCACAATTTGTTTCAATATAATTGGTTCTACAGTAAAATATATTTATGTGTTATATTAAAAAGTGTTAATACTCTAATAGGGCGTACCGTCTAAACAAAAACTGTAATAAGTGTATTAAGTTTTTTATTTATTATTTGTTTGTTAACAAAATGAAGTGGATAGTGTTCAATTTAAATTTATCTGATAAATGACATCAGATGACCCTTCAGAATATTTTTGTAGAACATATGAGCCGACTACAATTTTTACGTTTAAGATTTGTCCTCGTGATTTTGAAAATTATCACAAAATTGCTTGATCTGGGATGTCGAAATAATTTTTTTGTTGGGAGGGGGAAATGTAGTTTCAATCTGTAGTGCAGGAAATGTCCAGAACATATTGTGTTTAATAATTAGAGTTCCAAAATAAATTTTTTTTTAGTGTTTTGTTTTTAATATCTAATAGACGAATTTTAATAAAAACCGGTGCCAAAAGTACGAGCTGAATGTATATGAATTCTTATTTATAAAAAATGTAAACAGTCAAATCAATGCTGGAACTTTATAAATAATTGATCAAAATCATTGCTATTCAAGAATAAGCAAAGAACCAAATTTGTGATCAAAGTATTGAACCTAACCTAACCTCTGACAACCATGATTAAAGCGTAAACTTTAAGGCTTATAAACATTATTCTAACTTGGTTCAAATATTACCTTCTTTATGTACTTTAAAAAAAAAATACCGAGACATTCAAATGTTCACATTTTTTTCCCTTTGTTGTTTAAAGACAAAAAACCTCTTGGTAAAGTGAGCCGCTGACGGTTAGAGGGCTAGTGGATTTTATTTTATTAAATAACCCTAGCGTGTCATTCGTAATGTTCTAAAATGTTTTATTTAGGGCTTTAAGATGCCACATTTCAGTAAAATTTTATCAAAATATTATGAGCCGACTGAACCACACCCAAAGCTAAATTAGTCCACGGTCTCAACCTCCACCTTTATAAACAAATTTAACAATATAATTACAAAATGTGAACTTCTTTGATTAAATATTATCTAAAGATAAACATACCTGTACAAACGACACATTATGAGGAAAAGCTTTATCTTCGCTCACACCAGGGATATCCACAGGTCCATACACGATAGGCATCGACACTGGAAAGAATTTATCTTTCTTTCCACAGTTTACGTAATGACGAATGTTCGTTCTCGCTGCTTCGATTAGAGTACGATCAATATCAACACCAACCACTTTCGCTGGACCAAAGTCACGTGAAACTGCTAACGTCACATGCCCCACGTTGCAACCGATATCCAAGACATCTTTACCCATGAATATCTCTTTCTGCCTGTGTAATACCTTAAGACGGAGATCACATTCTAAATGTGCGTTACGGTAGCCATAATACCTGGGGAAAGAACAATAACTTTAGCTGTGCGTAGTATATTACACAAATATTTTCACTTAATAGTATTTCTAAATAATAAACTACGCTTACGTTACAACATTTATGTATCAGCATGTTACTAGTAATTTATAAACACATACAAAAAATTAACGAAACTGGTAAATCTGATTTTGAGAACAGTCCCTTTTTATGATTTTTTGGTTTTTCATGAATGTGGATTTTCAGAGAGATTGCAACCGATTTGTTTAGGTCCATAGAGGGACTACATATGTCTAAAATCATTAATACAGAGTTTGAGAAAATAGTTTTTCTTTTCCATATGGCAGCTACCCCCAAATTCTGAGTTATGGAAAAAAAGTCCTGAGATATGGCCAAAATATAACCAAATATCAAATGAGCTAAAAATCGGTCCACACGATTGGGCTGCAAAGTACTGCAAATACAACAGACATCATTCCAAAAATCTCTTTATTGGACTGGGAGAGAACCATAAAATGGATATATCCACAAAATATCCGACAACAATTTTTTGACCCCTCAAATAACTTTCTCTATACTATATAATATATGAGAGAAAATAAAAATATAAGAAACTGATAAATGTACAATAATGGAAGATTCGACAACTGGATTTCTTTAATTAGAAATTTACAATAACTAACTTAAATATCACCAATTTACTTCTTAGCAGGCAACCCCATCAACTTCTCTGTTGGTACAGATACATTGACGATATCTTTTTAATTTGGACATCAGGACAGTTAGGCCTAGATCACTTCTTACTAGAAAGTCATTCAAAATTTTCTATTCTAAATTTCATCTGGAATGAATCTACTTCACAAGTTACCTTCCTGGACGTCGATGTAAAACTAAGGGAAGCGAAAATACAAACTGGCATCCATGTTAAACCACCGACGGATACCTCTACTTTGACAGCAGCCATCCTATGAATAATAAACGAGTCATTCCCTATAGACAGGCAATCAGAGCCAAATGGATTTGTCCCAAGAAGAAAACTACACAATTTAACCCCCAAAAAAAGACATCTGCATTTATAAAAATGTGTTATCCTGAGAAACTAGTTAGGAATGAAATTCGTTTGGCACAAAACACAGATATCACATAAAAAACATATCTATCTGTCTGGTCACTGATTATCACCCACGCCTACAGAGATTAAACATACTGAAGGAAAGCAACGAAATTCTACAAGTTTCTAACCATACCAAGAATCTTCTTTCTAATCAGCCTTCTTCACAGTCCTTTTCCATGCCAGGATGTAAAACATAAAAAATACATCATCCCTCAATCAACTTCAATAATTCCTTCAGTAAAACAGAATTTAAAAAGGTCATCACACATGCACCACAAAAAACTTATCTACCAACTACAGTGCAGGTTTTGCCCAGCTCAATATATTGGCCTAATCACAGACAACCTAAGCACCAAGATGAATGTAAATCATGGATATAGAAAAACCAACTGCATAATATGCAACCTACAAAATTACCATTCATAACCTTGTAACAAACAACATTATATTGAACAAGATTCAGCTGATAAACAACAATTATAATATCCACTAACTATAACAAACTCTAACGCTGTTCATTCCAGTTCTGACGACTATAATAATTCTCTGTTACAATTTTCAAGTTTATGAACTTACAGGAAATAAAAGTGCTTATGTTGTGTGTTTATAACAAAAACCTTTACAAGCTATACTTCAGGATATTGCAATCTTTTGGCGCTTAAATAGTTCAGTTTTTTCATAGTTGTTTAAAGGCGAAAAACCTCTCAGTCATCATCACTTTACAAAAAAAGAAGATAAAATAAAATATTAATTTAGGTAACGTAATTTTTTTTAAATGACGTCAATTCCTATTCCTGTTTTCTTCATGGATGACCAGTTTCGATCTCTCTAGTCAGATCATTATCAAATCCAATAATACACTAGGTTCCGTTCGACTGAACTTTGTTAAGATATTTTACACAAACATATCACTAGACACAAACACATCACAAAACATTTAAAACATTGAAGGTCTTGAAGTCGTTCATATGTGTCAAATATGTGAACGAAGTTCAGTCGAACTGAACCTACTGTATTATTAGATTTGATAATGATCTGAATAGAGATCAAAACCGGTCATACGTGAAGAAAACAGGAATAGAAATTGACGTCAAAAAAGATACGTTACCTAAATGTACTCATATACCATATTCCGGAGGCTAAACACCAAAAATGAATCAAATAAAACCCACTAGCCCTTGATTATTCTAATAGCATTATGTTCGGAAAAGAACAAAAATTGGTCAAGAGAGACCTGATGGGAAAGATGAAAGAGAAGGATCTAACTTTATGTAAGAGGTGTTGATTCCTTGGGGTCGCCATGCCTCTACTCACTATAGTAAGCCCCTCAGTGTAAAACAATCAAGGTTTTCTCTTTGTGATATTTTTCTTTAAACGTTACTATTACATCATGACATGATGCGTACTTCAATCTAAATAAACTAACCTAACCTAAAATATAGTTGGTGGGATAGCAACAAAAACGAGCTACAATGACTGGCGGGATGGTAACAAAAAAATACCTACACTACTAACTTCCTGTACACATATACATTACAAAACCTCCTACTTAGGCCTACCTGTTATAATTGCCATATTGAAATTTTGCATTATGTTCTTTAAACTTTGGTGTTGCCTGTCCCTTGTTGATCTGCGGTGTTAACCTTTGTGGTGGAGGTCTGAACCTATGAGCTCCCCAAGCGCCAGGTTGTGGTATCACGGGACTTACAATCTTGTCTAAATCCAACTTGCGTTCTTTCAATTCCATCTTGCGCAAGTTCGATCTATTGTAATTTGTACCGTCTGGTTTTGGTTTTTTTACATCTTTACCGGTTGTTTTTTTCTCTGGTTCTTTATCTTTCTCTACTGGCGGAGTCTCAGTTTCAGTTATGGAACTGGTTTTTGAGGGTATTTCAGGAGATTCTGTCGGCACTGCCCCAGTTGTGTTGGTCTCTTTTGCTGGAGATTTTTCCCCTTCGTCGGATCTATAAAAGAAAAATTCACATTATTAATGTGCAAGTGGACAAATTTTAATTACCTATAAAACCTAATTAGTGTTACAATGTTCTTATAAATTAATTCATTAAAAATTCACAAAATAAATTGAAATCATTAAACCAATACAATTATTTCAGGAAGTGATTAAATTATTTACATCTAGGAGCAAAAAAAAAAGAAAAATATTCATATATTAGGGAAGACGTTTCATTCTGGAATTATGTTTCGATTTCTGCTCCAGGAAATGAACCTATACTGTGTGTACTGTGAGACCCAAATGGAACAAAATTGATGGTTCTATGTTGTTGTTTTTTCTGGTAAATTGAATAAAATAAGAAGCAAAATCATTACACAAACTCTCCCATCCTCAAAGCGAAATTAAAACTAATCGTCATAAAAAATGTCAGTTTAGTAGACTTCAGACACCCATAATTGCGGTTAGAGATATCATAAAGACTTTTTCAAGAAATTTTTTTTTCCTTCTTTTTTTATCCCCTTCAAAATGATGTCACACGATGAGAGTTGATATTTGAAAAAAAAAAATCAACGTTCCCCCGCCCCTTTTAAAGGGGGGCAAAAATGTTTTACCACCTAAAACCTCACAAGACTTACCCTATGAAAATTACTTGTTCAGAAATTACTTTGGGTTTGCAAGACATTTTTCCACTCTATACATAAATATCATTAGGTAACATTAACAATTTAAAATTTGTTCTGCAAATGATAGTTATGGTGTTTTTAAACGAATTCCCGTCTACATCAGTTTATCATAATTTTGACCTGGTTTTTTCCTCTGTTGTTTAAAGATGGAATGGACAGCTGGATTTTCGTGAAGGACATGCCGAGAAGTCTCATCAGCCTGTATGTTGAATTAAATTAACAATTTTTTTTCCTTATTCTTTAAAGGGAAAAACCTTTTGTTCATCATCACCTTATAAAAAAAGAAGACTCTTAGCTTTCGAATACTCTACAGAATAGAACAAGAGTTGGTCAAGAGAGGTCACCAGATAGAAAAGCTGAAAGAAAATTATTTAACCCGAGACTACAGAATAGCTATGCCCGTACTCACTACAGCAAGCACCTGTGGGACTGGTATTGCATCTTCTACCAATTGTGGTAAAACGTCGACTTTTCAATAACAATTCCTCTTCTGTTTTTAATTTAAATTAAATTTCATGGTTGATTGTTTTGCATTTGAAACTGCTACATTGTATGGTAATTTGCTTCTTTTCTTCAAATATTCCTAATGCTAAACTATTAATGAATAAATTCAGCTTTCTCTCATATACATAGTATAGGAAAGTTTTATGATTAGGTAAAAAAAAAAAAAAAGAAAAAAAAGTTGAGTTTTAATGGACGTATTCATTGTGATGTCCATGAAATTATGTCCTGCTTGTTTGTGATCTGCACAGTACAAACATGTGGACCGGTTTTCAAGAAATTTGGTATGGAGCATATTTAGGTCACACGAAACCAAAACATAAAAGTTGGTTTTCTTAAAATCATCTCGAATAATTTGATACACTTTTAAGTGTAGTTCATAAAAAGTCAAACAAAACTATTGGTCATCCCCTCGTTGAAAATTGTGTATAAATCATAAAAAATTGAACATGAACGTTGATTAGCTTATCTAAAAATCAACTGAAAAAATTCCAAATATTGGTGAAACATTACAATTTATGTCCCCATCTGTGCCATGCTATACTCCAAGTAAAAGAAAACTACGGCTAGTTGGTATTCTAGAATGATGTAGTAGGTTAGGTTGGAAAAGATACAACACAATCAATTAAGGTCGAACCTGTATAACCTTTAATGGTTCACTAGTTCGAACAGTTGCAAAGCTCTACCAACTAAGCCACTCTTCTCCTCATATAAAAAAAAATAATAATTTTTGACAACTTTACATATTTTAAATAATTCTTCAAACAAAAACAGTTGCTTGACAAATTATATACTTCTGAAAAGAGCATAAATTAAAGGTGCAAAAATAATGTACAAACTTTCAAACGCATCCATTTATAATCAAAATACTAACGAAACAAAAGTGTCAGTCCATTTAATAATTATTGTCAGTGAAAAAAATAAAATAAAATTAACCAAGGACACAGTCTCTGAAACTATTTAAATAGGGGCTAAACTTTGCTTGTGCCATAAATTCCCCCTCTGTGAATCATATTTGATTAAAATCAAGCTTTCAAATCAAAGTTCAATTTTGTTTCTTGCCGATTATTCATGAAACTCAATTTCCTTTTAATTGCGATTATGTGCATGAGTCTGGGGTGATTATTTTACTAATAATTTTAACAAAATCATCAGTAGAACCGATTTTAAGAAACCTATTTTATAACAACTCCAATTTTTTTTGGTTTTTACCAGATAACTCACAAACTCACAGTTTTGGAAAGATAGCAAACAATATGTTTTATGTTTCCGTCCTTAGAGGTACACACGAGCAAATTTCATCAAAATCCTTATGATTCGATTTAGAGAAAATTGTAATTTTGTGTTTTCTTATGGCAAATACCCCTAAATTATAAGTTATAAACAAATTTATACAGCCAAAATAACCGCATTCCAAATTTGATTAAGTTGGGTCACACATCTGGGCTACAAACACTGCACATACATCTATTAAAATATCTTTTTCTACATTTGTTAAATACACAAAAGATACTGCAACAAAATTGTGTATTCATATTTTTAATTTTCCCCCACATACGCTTATTTTTTTTTCATTTTTGTTCTTGGTTTAATTTTTATCTACATCCTATCTTGAAAGGAAATAACATATAAGTTAGATTTATATTAGAGTAAACTTATTTTATAAAAATAAAAAATAAAATAAATAAATAAATAAAAAACCTTACAAGCTACCTTATAAAAAACCTTGGCAGTTAACAGATTTAACTTTAAAAACATAAACCTTAATAAAACACAATTAATACAAGTTTTTACAACAATCAAAACTTACATTCTAACCATTTTAAAATATTTATTCACTTTCTAAAACAGAAAAATATCTTTAGTCTACTGTTGCACAGTTTTCAATAAGACTACAAAAATAGTATTGAGCCTACAAGTTAAATCATGTCCTACTGCAATAATTGCTGTGCTCTTCAAATATACAGCTGAGTGCAATAAATCAGCTGTTGACGGGTTAGCCACCTGAGCAAACTAAAAATATTTATCTAAAACAATATTTGAAGTGTTGTGAGTAAACATTAAATTTTAACCTATAAATGAAACATATTTTTACGTGGATGTTAAACACTTTGTTGATATAGGGGTGAAGTTTTTAAGAGGATTCTAAGCTCATTTATAATTTACCCAACAGATACAGGGTGTTTCAAAAGTACAAAATAATTGCTTCATAAGATTTTCCCCTTGCTGTTTAAATACGGAAAAATCATTCATTTATAAAAAAAAAAGAAGATCAAGGGAAACCTGATAAGAAAAATGAAAGAAAGGGATCGTCAAGAAGTTATAAATCCAACTAGGATCCTTCTAAATTGCCACATCCCAAACTCATTATAGTTGTTTCAGTAAGATCAAAATAAGCAAAAAGTTTCAAAATATCTTAATTTGTCTTAAAAAATGAAACTTCATCAAGCTTCAGTTTTGGCAAATTACTTCATTTGTTTCATTATCAAGTGTCATTCTAATTTAATTTGTTTTAATTGACAAACATTTTATACAGTGCTGGATTTGAACTATACCGACAATGTTCCAAAAGTATGGGACTTGTCTCGTATTTTCAAATATGTTGAATTTATGGTAATAAAAAAAAATTGTCTGTATGATTTATTAGTAATTAGTAAATTTTATACGTACTGGAAAAATTTTACATATATTGCAAAGAGTAATAAAAACCAATATAATGAAAATAAAATTTAAAGCATTATTAATTAAATGATATAAGCCTAACCAACCGAATTTTCTTTCACTCATTTTTTACTGTATTTTCATTACTCCTATTTCGTATCAACCCTCATTAGACTTAAAATAAGTGTTTTACATAACACTCAAGTGGACCTCCATGCAAATTTATCATTGTTTAAAATTTATTTTTCTAATTGAGTTGCCACCTCAGACCCCCTCCCCCTTAGTGAGTTGGGATTGAAAATTTTTTAAAGTATTCCAAGAGTTTTTATTTATCCCAAGAGATTTCAAAAGTTACATGTTTTCCTATTTCAATCCATTCAAAAATTACAGAAAGGGTTCCATACTTTTCGAACACCCAGTATAATACAGTACAATATTATCTTTATTTTAAAATATTGCGATATATGTAATCTGTGTTATATTTTTATAAAATTGTTTGTAATTATTTTATTTTTAAAACTTTCTTTTCATAGTTTGGTCAAATTGACATTAATTCTTTGTCCAAAGTCTATAAACACAAATTTAAATGATGTATTAAAAGGGATAGATGTTCAGTTATTATAAATTGATGAGTGTTGATTGCACAGGAAGGGATTCACACGCAATATCTGGCATTTTTATCAGACTCGGCCACTGCTATATTTGACTTGGTAGCCACGAGCCTACCTGTTCTTGATATTTAAAATGAATACCATTTTGAAATGTCCTACGCGCTCAGTTTCATTCGGGCTTATATGACCACAACAAAATTTAAAGAACCATTCCAAGCGATGGAGCAGTCCCTATAATACATATTTAGCTTTTCTTCAATTTATTATAAATAGAAGTTGGTTTTACCCCCTAGACACTTCAGCCTATAAGACTTTTTTTGTACATCTTCAATTTCCTAAATGGGTTTTCAACGAAAAATATCAGCACACGAAATTCACTTTTTCTCATTACAGCAAAGAAACACATATTTATCCATTTTCAAACCTTTTCCACTTTAAACGTCTTTTTAAAACTTTATGAGTATACCTAAATATGATTGCAAATATCATAGATAAAAGAAAACTTGTGATTTGAGCACTATCTCTTATCAAAGTGACTGATTTATCAAACAGTTCTCGCATAATCTAAAAATTCAATCTAAATTTGAATGCACAAATCATAATTTTAGAGATTTCTTTCAAATCTAACAAGTAGGTTTAAAGTACGAAAAAGCACAATGTCCATTTTATTGGGCACTATATTTTACACCATTACAAATCTATGGATTGGAAAGTAAAAAATTAATTTATACTTACTTAGCTCCTTCAATAGAATCCTCTTTCCCTGATCCTGAAGATCGATGCGATCGCCGTTTTTTATTCTTCTTCTGTTTCTTTTGGGAACGTTTAACAGGTGACGCTAACATGGCTTCGTATGCAGCGTCATCGTCACATGCAGATAAATTAAGTGGATCACAGATATTCGGTGGTATAATCACTTCTATTTCACCTTTCCGATGACGTGGTGTTGGTAACGGTGAAGATTTCGGAGTAACTGCATTCATCGCTCTGCAAATATCAAAAGATGCAATAAGTTAAAACTGTAATGGAAATTTGCTAGAGATAGTTAAGAATGTTGAATCATATTTGGTTGTGAAAATTTCCAATGAACAATTCATCAAAATTCACACAAAAAGAACATGAAACTATTGTTTCAGCTTCTTTTCATGGACACAGAACTCCCTGCCATGTCTGCTGCATTGGTACACTGTACAACTATATCTAATATATGTGTTCTCAAATCCGAAATCCATCTTACAAACATTAACGCAATACAAGCTTAATGATTATTAATTTCGGACAGGAGAGATTCTGCAAATGCTTCAACAAACTTTAAAAAAAAAAATCCTTTCAGTGGATTTTCGGAAATGAAATGCTAGATAGACATGGTCCCGAATCTGACATGATTGGTCCCAGGTCTAAGAACTGAAGTCCCATAAATTTTTTATTTTATTAAAACTTTATTTTAAATCCTGATGTTTCCAAATGACTTACTTTACAGTGCTACAGTCCTCTGTAGAACCTTGGCCTTTCCCAAAATAACTGTCTATTCTCTTGAGTTCCAAATGAATTGATTATTTATAAAACATCCGTAGATCTGAGCAAAAAAGCTCGAATTAGACATTTTGTCACAGATTTTTTAAATTCCACCTGGTTCCAAGTGGGCAATGAAGAGGAGGGCTCTATTGAACACTCTCCTACAATATGTAAAAGTGATGATAATATGGAGGCAGGGTTGCTGCGGAGGAGAGAGGTCTAACCTAGAAGTTTTACTAATAACCTCAAACCTCAAGGCACAACTATGAGACATCGAGATATTGATACCACAGTTGGAGTCTCGAAACCAAGAAAATGAAAACAACATCAAAGAGATCTTTTTGTTGTGTTGCTTGTTCTGAAAATCAGAGTGTTCTCATTCAACCATCAATGATAATCTGCGTCATTGGGGACTATAGTATGTTCACTATTGAAATTCCCTAAATTAAGATGATCAAAATGGCGACCATAACAGTGTTTTGTTCATATCTCATGTGTGTTATTCAACTTATAACACACTAAATAACATAAAAATAAACAGATTTCAATTCTACATGAGTTGTAATGGTAACAACCCCACATCTCTAAGACTACAAATAGCAATTGTAAAAAATATAATTTCAAACCCTGACTTCTCAAGAAAATGTGATATTCGTATAATTATGAGATCCAGCAGGACAGAGTCACTGATTTAAGCAAAACGAGTGAAGACTTTTTACCCATCTGCGAGACCCATTGCATGCTAGCCAACATCAAGAAAATAATTATACGCAATTACAAGATTCAGAAAATGTGTGTAACTGTTGTAAATTCCTACTGAGTAAGACATCTTGATCTAACAATATAATTTCACGTTTCCCACAAGTCCCAAAAGACCAACTTTCGGACAGTATATTTAAAGGATCTGATTGTATAACATTGTATAATGGGGTAAGTAACATTAACTTCGTTTTTTGTTCACTTGTTTAATTTTAGAGGGGGTGATACTTTTGGGGACACCTCTGGTATGAAACTAATACTAAATAATTAAATTAGACAAATTCATTTATCTAACCTGTTAATTTCTTCATCTTGAAGGCTGTTGAGATTGAGAGGATCGTGAATATTTCCGCCCAAAAGAAATTTAGTCGGTGGAATAATCAGATCTTTTTTACGCATTTTATACGGTGGGAAGAATTTACCGCTCCCTGCGTTAAAACTTTGTGATCGCTTTCTCCCAAATCTGTGGAAACGTCCGTCCAAATCGTGTTTGTGTTTTTTATTAGGCATGTTTGTAATTTTTTTAGCCTGTATTTTATCAGCCACACTGATACGCCGACGTGTTTTATCCAAGTCAACTTTAGGCGGTGCTTGCACTTCTGCAGACATTTTGTAAATAATCTTCCTCTGAAAACAATCAAAGATAAAGCATTTGTTCGAGACATCGATTGAATTTTTATTAGTTTATTATGACAAATTACTCATTTGTACAAGACAAATCATCATATAAATACAAACAATAATTAAGTAATATATATATATAATGGGAATTGACCAAAACATAAAACAATACTCACAAACATAATGTAATGACAACACCAAACTTTAAAATAGAAAAAACATATAAATAATTTAAATACAGTGATAGATTTAAATTTAAAATTATGTTTTATATGCCCAAACACACAACATAAGTTAAATAAAAAATATACAATCAATAAAATATACAAATAAAATTACAAAATATAAATTAAATTGGGTGAAGTCGGTGATCACATCTGCCACGAATCAACAAGGTCATGGTATAGGAACTCGTCCACAGAGTAGAATGCTCAAGACAATAGTTTTCAACTGTTAATAATTTCAGGAAACTTATTCATCAATGTTGGCACAAGCTTCACTGGTGCTATAATTGTGTGCATCCATATTTTGGATATGATCACACTAAAAAGACACATACAGATCACATGTATATAAAAGGACTATTTTAGCGTATACTCAAAAATTTTAAAACGTTATCATCGTAGAACATAGCCTACTTTCATTTCTAAGACTGGCTACCAGAGCAAAACTGAGTTATATATATATATATATATATATATATATATATATATATATATATTTAAAGTTAAAGTAATGTAATATATGCAAATTTGTCTATAAATATCCAACTATCATTTGTAGAAAATACTAATTTACCTAATGATATTTATATATGAATGATACTTTAAAATAAAGTATTTGAAAACGGTCAATTGAAGTTTCTTCAAACTTTGTCGTAGCATACATGTGTCTAAGATTAACAGTAAGGTTGTCAGAAATAAAATCCTATGCGTTTGCAAATACTTTTTTTAAACACTGTTACACGGATCACTACATCTTTTGATTATTTAGAGGCAAAAAACCTCCCGGTCATCATCGCCTTATTAAAAGAAATGAACATAACCCTCAAATACCCTAATCAATAGCGTCAGGGTCAGAAAAGAACGAGAATTGGTAAAGAGACGCTTGTTAGGAAAGATGAGTGGTCTATCCCAAGACTACACTAAATAAGTTGTAGATCCAGCTAGGTTACCTCGGGATTGCCAAGCCCATACTCATTATAGTGAACCCCTGAGGGTAGAGACTAGATGAAGATAGGTGTAGATTCAGCTAATACCTCGGGATTGCCAAGCCCGTACTCACCATAAATGAGCTCCTGAGGGTTACCCTTGTTTTAGTGAGTGCACATCCTTAAAGGTAGAAATAATATAATTTAAATCAATTTCAATACATCAGATATCACAAATTTTAAACATCTTGGACATTCAAAAAAAAAAATTATCAGTAAATTTAAATAACACTATAGTTATTAAAGTTTAAGGTTTAAAGTCTAAACATCACTTTTCTAGCTTATATAACTTTACAGTATTCATTAGTCTAGCCCCATAAAGTACCCTACATCAGTCATTAGGGGTAGAAACTACCACAGAAGAAATTGTTTTAAAAACTTCAACAGTAAAAGTACTAATGTTGAGAAATCCTCTAATTTATTAAAAGAAATTGTTCTTACTTAAGGAATCAAATGAAGTTTAAAAAAATTATTATTGTTTATGTTCGCCATACCGACTATTGTTTATTAAGTAAACTTTTTTGAACTTACCGTCCATTGTGCAGGCGTGTATTCGTTAATATTTGTGAACTAGTGTGCATAAGTGTTTTTACGTGTAATATGTGCTTTTAATTTTATAATGACGAAGGACAATAGTCCTTAACTTGAAAATGGCTGAATAGCCGAAACGGCCGTCGTTGGAAGTTTTAAATAAGACTATTGGACGGTAAGTTCAAAAAAGTTTATTTAAAAAAATATTTAGTAATTGCAAACAAACTTTGAAAAGTAGCCGAAGTACATAAAATATCAGCACTTGCTTTAAATAGGCCTAAATTCAAGAATTCGTGTATTTAAATCAAAATTTTGTAATGAAATTTCTGACTGTTGTGCAATCATCTACAGATGCTATAAAATATGCAGCCGCCCATGAACAGCCCGCTAAGCTCATGATAAAAAAAAAAAAAAAAAAAAAAAAAAAAAAAAAAAAAAAAAAAAAATTGTGACTTACATTAAAGCTTCTTTTACATAATTATTGAATAACATTGATATATTGGATCTTTTTGTGTGTTTGTGTAAAATTTACAATTTTGAGTTTAATTAACATCAAAACTTTTATTAAAATATTTTGTATTAAATTTTTTTAAACAGTTTTTAGAAAATTGTAATTTTTTATAAAAATTTGCTAACTAATAATTATAAATATTAAGTAGCCTATAAAATGTAAAATATAGAAAGATAAGCTGGATTTCATACTTTTATATTTCTTATTTTCTACTAAACTTATGTAGGCTATTTTGTGACTTGAAAAGTGTTTACCGACAACAAATATAATCTGATTGTTTTAATTCGCGGTAAATAGTTAATGATTTATAATTTTTTATAACAAAATCAGATTACAATGTACCTCACATAAATTTCACCATAATAAAATGATAAACTTATAAAATGAAAAAAAAAACTTTTTTTCCCAAAACTAAAATTTAAAGTTAATCAAATTCGATTACTCAACAAAGAAACTAGAACTACTCGGAAGTTTATAATTTTTAAATAATTGTATTGCTTATAATTGCAAAAAAATAATCACATGACAATCATACAATTTGAAGGGGGGAAATATAAATAATAATAGCGAATTCTTAAAGTTCTCAAACCATCCTGGATTTCAATCCCTTTTATAATTTAAAAATTTTCAATTAAATTGAAAGAGTTGAAACATGTTTATCTTGTAGCAGAAGTTTTTTATTTTTAAATGTTCCTCTTGGGAGTCCCCCCTACCCATTAAATTTGTCCTTGGCTTTTTTTGTATGAAAAGTCATGTGATTCTTACATTCGATTATTTTTAATTGTTGTTTTTTACACTTGTGTATTTCAACAATTTTAGTTATTTCAAATCTATTTGAAAAGTAATTAGCACTGAATTAAAATATATTGTAGTTTAAACAAAATTATTTAAGATGTCCCTTAATTTTTATACAGTTTGAATAACTTTAAATTAATTGTCATATATTACATTTCATCATTTTTCAAAATTATACGAATTACGTTATTATCCTAAATCTATTTATTTACATTTAAATTTGAATACTTTAGTTAACTAAAACCCCAAAATATTTACTTACAACAATAGTCCAACTAAATCTACCGGTAAGTTACTGCTTGTTATAAACTCTGGAGTAATTACAAAACAATTAAACTTACAAGTTAATAGATCTATTCTATACATTTCAAATCGTATAACTTGTACCACATGTAATCATATTTTCTGGATCTGGAGAAATCTAACCATTGTGATAGTGCGCTAGGAACCTTAGCGCATGCGCAATGACCAATAACTCACCATCTTGTGTATTTCGTTATAAAGCCTAAGTAAATGAACATAATAAACATTCAACTAATAGTACTTAACATTAATGCCTACTGTTAAATTACTCACCTTCGTTTGTATTATATACAACGAAATCACATTCAATTATAAAAAATGGTCTTTATCCAACAATAAATCGCCAAATAACTTCAACTTTAGGAGCACTGAACAGCACACCTTCCACTGACAAACCCTACCATTTAATATGGCGACGTAAAATTTCAGACAACTGCTTGGAAGAGCTCGTTCGTGATTTTAAGCTCCGCCCACTTTGAATACGATGAGTTTCTACTAAAGTAAATTGTTTTCATCAGCTGTTTTAATGCTGTAAAATTATAATAATTCCATTATAAAGTTATATTTTTACACTTGGGTTAATTTAAGCAACAAATTATCATTTTCAATTAATTTAACCTAAATTTTAAGTAGTTGTGTTTCATGATAACACAGGCGCCAACTTTTGGCACAAAATTTAAACTTTTTAATAAACGGAGTTATTAAAAATATGACATTAAAAAAAATCATTGAACATGTGTGTTAATCAATTATTAATTAATATTTGCTAATCAATACAATAAGCCAATAAATAAATGGTTTTTTTAATTATTCATTACCTGATCTTATTGTTTCTTAAATTTATTGGAAGTGTGTTTCTATGCTTTTTCACCACGGAAGATTATTAGGCCTATTGTCATGATTACATATATATGTTATTTAGAGGTTAGGTAGAAAACTGTAGTTTAAATAAATTTATTGTTGATAATATTTAGGCAGAATAAATTATTTATGTCACACGTTATTTCAAAATAAAGATAAAAAATATATTATTGTTTTATTATTGAAATAAAACTCTACTAGAAAACAAGGAAAAAGTCAGTATTAGAGAAAATTGCATTTTTTATTTCCCACATATAGCCTAAAAACATTTTGGGGGAGAAAGCAACAAAAAATATTAGTTTTGGTTTAGTGAGTGGGATATTAAAAGATCTTGCAATGTTTTGGTTATTGTAGTCCACCACTTATTTTATATTAGAAATTCTATAAAACCAATTATATACCTAATCTAATAAAAATGTGTTTTGTACTTATACGATAGACCTCCATACTCACATACGTAGTAGGCCTACAAAGAAAGTTATGTGATTGGTCAAAAACCGATGTAGAGTTTTTTTACGGGTTCATTTTGAGGTCCCCAAAAAGTATTTAGACTTTACAGCATAAACGTGTAGACAGATATAATCCAATTTAATACATGGGCGTATTTTGAACTATGAAAGACGTAATTTCTCAAAATCTGCTCAACCAATTTATAATCAAACTTTACTGAAATGTGAAAATCGACCCAATTCGTGTGAAAAATCGCAATTACGGTACAGAAGTAATTGGCAAAAAAAAAAAATTAACCCTGACCGACGTCAATAAAAGCTTGATTTTAATCACAGCAAAAATGTTAGTTTGGTAGTTGTCAATCAAAAAGTGAAATTGGATCATAGACTCCGTGAAAAAATAAATAAGTGCCTAAACTCGCTTCGCTTGTGTTATAAACGCGTTTTTATCGTACTCGATTAAAATCGAGCTTTTAATGACGGCGGTCGAGGTCTTACTTAATTTCTTTCCTCAATTCTAATATTTATTTACTTGCATTCTGGGTCACTCATCTTCACATTTCACTAAAAATTTTAACGAAATCAGTGGAGACGATTTTGAGAAATTATACATATAATAACAGCCCTATGGAAGATGGAAAACAACTCAGACATCATATATAATAATATATCTGTAGGGAATCTATGTTTGTCCTCTCAGATCTTAAAAACTATTAAACCGATTTTAATGAGAATTGGTAACATTACAGTTTCCAATCAGAATAAGGTTTTAAAGTTGAGTTTTTTTTTCGATATCTCAATTACAAGTTGAGTTATGGGAATAATAAATGTTTTCCTAACTCTACTTTCCATAAGGAAATGTCAGCCGTAAGGGTCGATATTTCGCGGTAATCACAGCTTCTACTGGACCGATCTAAATGAAACTTTGCAAACTTATAGTACTATTTATTAAGAAGGTTGTAGTGATTGTTTCATTTTGATATCTTAAAAAGAAACTGAGTTATTGCAAAAATATAAATCTGTAGTAATAGTGAACGTTCGCGCATGCGCAGTAAATTTATCGCGAATCAGTTGTCTACTACCCAATGATTCTGTTCGAACAAACCTAATACTGTATGTGTCAAAGAAACATTTTGAGTATCACAAGTTCTTCTAATCGTCTTTACTATTTTAGACTGTGGTGAATATTAATTAATTCTGTACTAATACATCTGTAGGCATGTTTATTGTTGGTAATACTTATAACAGCTGATCAGGTTCAATACAAAGATAGGTTAGGCCTAGTCTAGACCAGTGTAAACATTTTACTTATAACAGCTGATTAGGTACATCAGCTTTATAGCTGATAATAACTATTTTTATTAATTTTAAAACACAAAGTTAGGTTAGGCTTACTCTAAACCATTGTGAAACATTTTAGAAACTTTATTTTATTTTTACATAGAAATGTAGTTACCATAGCAACCAATATAATAATACCCACTTTTAAAACAGCTGATTAGATCCAATAATAATAATTCAACACAAAGCTAGGTTAGGCCTAACCTAGACCAATGTGGACATTTTGAAAAATGTCAACTTGATTTTGACCAAAGTGTAATGATATAAATGTGTATAAAATTTGCATATATACAAAAAAAATATTCTCAAAAACTATAATTGCCTAGCGCTAGTTTCGATTCGCATTATAATATGTATTATGTAGCTAATTTAACAATCAATTTTGAATCGGACATATTCGCGTACCAAATCGCGAATAACAGCTAGTCTCATTATGAAAAAGAAGATAAAAAAAGACACCTATATCTAGGATAGTGTAATAGCGATAGTATCGGAAAAGAACAAGGATTGGTTAAGAAAAAGATGAGAGGTGTTTAACCCAAGACTACATGAATTACCCGAAAGAGACTTATTCACTGCCCAGGAAAAGTGCTCACGGTCCGCCTAGAGAAGTTTTCACAAAAAAGGTGTAGACACAGCTAGGTACCTCGGGATTAACACGTCCATACCTATAATAGTATTACTGTGAATGCGGCTGAACGAAGGGTCGCTTCACTCACACAAGCGCAGAGGATTAGGGTGTCCGGTGACCTACCCCCAAGCCACCCGTATGTGTCACCTACTGTGCTTCACTTTATAAAACTTTAATTTTATTTGATATTTGAAAATATAATCTATAATATATTTTTATTCTGCACATAATTACAAGAAAAATGAGATCAAACAACGTATAATTTACTTTAATAGATTCCAAAATCAACAACGTTTGCTAATAAATTTGAATTTTTAAAATTATTTGTTACATTTTCAATATTACTAGGGAATTTTGAGCTGTTTTCAACATTATTCTCTGTATTGCTGTGCTTAGATGAGGAAATTTTAAATTTACAAAAATAAATTGTGTAAATGTCAATATTAGTTTAAATGCATATTTATTCATACACAGCTTATCACAATGTAAAAATAAAGTACAAATTATGTTTTATACTATTATTATTATATTGTGCTCCTTTGTTTCATTAAAATCGATAACTGCAAATTTTTCGATAAAGATATACGATAGTGTTGTTTATTCACACTTATTAGTCATCAAACTGTCATTCATTTTGTGGTAAACATTGTTGATTTTGGACTCTATTAAAGTAAATTATACATTGTTTGGTCTCATTTTTCTTGTAATGAAGTGTAGAATAAAAATAAGTTACAGATTTTATATTAAAATATCAAATTAAAAAATGAAAGTTTGATCAAGTGAAGCACAGTAGGTAACTCTGCAGGTGGCCAACGACAAGTCCTAATACTCTGCGCGCCTGTGTGTAATGGCGCGTGCGTTAGAGTGAGGCGACCCTCCGTTCAGTCGCATTCCCCCGTTTGATAATAATATAGACATACACAGCTCGGTACCACAAACGCTTTCAGTTTGTATAAGGATAGTTTTTTTAATCTTGGTCATATCTTATACGATGTTTTATAAAATTTAATCCAGGAATTACAAAATGGCGGACAGGCGGAATACTAAACATTTTAGGACATATGTTTATATGAACTTTTTTAGTTATTTTGACACAAGGAACGTATTTTGAAAACACCCTGTATATAATAACCTAACCTCACCTGTTTTTTGATGATTCTTGCAACCATTAATTTTAATCTACATTTTAACCAAGAATTTCACTTCGGCTACTCTCTACCGGCTGGCACTCGATCCACAAATGGAGATTTGATGTAATTATAATGGCATTTTCTTTCGCTCTCCAAATGCAGATTTGACATGTTATTATAATGTCGCTGGCACTCCCTCCTCAAATTCAGATTTGGCACGGTATTATAACGACGCCGGCACTCGCTCCTCAAATGGAGATTTGACATGTTATTGTAATGGCGTTGACTCTCTCGATCTTCAAATGGTGATGTGGCATGTTATTAAAATGGCGCTGGCCCTCGCTCCCCAAATGGAGGTTTTACATTTTATTATAATGGCGCTGGCTCTTGCTCCTTTTCCCAAAATAAACATGCCTGACGACTGTGTACCATTTATTTGAACGTTCCTTTATTTTTATATACAAACTATATACAACCGATTGACACAGGTTATCAAGTGGTCGTAAATCTTTGCATTGAAAACAAAAGGTTTATATTTAATTTGAAAAGTGAGGCCACAGATTTTTTTAAAGAACATTTCAATTCTCTTATGGTTTTTGTTTTATTTTTACTCTAAAATAAATTTCTTCTATTCTCCATTTTGTCTCGGCTTTAAACAACGTGGGGACTTAAACCCCAGTAGGGCAACGTTCCGAAAGGCAATTCAGCCCCGCAAGGAATTTAAAATTTTGATTGCGTTTTTTAAATATAAACTAAAAATACCACCAAAGTCGAAGTTATTGATTTAATTTCTGTCGCTTAAACATTATAAAATTTAAACATTTAAAAGTTTAAAAAAATGGGAGCTGATTTAAAGAACTTAAATATTTAATTTTATTAATACAATATATTATTTAATATTTTATATTTAAAGTCATAAAATATTCCGGGAAGATGTGAAATCAACGTATAAAAGACTTGTAGATATACTTTTTTTTTTCGAAAAAAAAAAAAAAATTCGGAAACCCAACAATTTTAAGAGGGAAAATGAATATGACAATATTTTTTAAATCTGGAGGAATAATTTATGTGTTTTGATTAAAGCTAAATTAAATTAACTAACCCAAACAAAATGAATTAAGGTACAATACTAACACATGGCCATAGGGCTGTCATAAAAGACAGCTCTCTTTGTTCATTTTTTTTTGTGAAATGTGAATATTTAATGACTCAAACACAGTGTGGTCATAAATAAAAAATATTACAGTTTAGAAGCAACTGGCAAAAAACAAAAATGAACCTTAACCGCCGTCATTAAAGCTTAGGCCTTACAGTATTTTAACTTTATTTACAAACCCATTATGAATGGATAATTGAGAAAGTTTGTGCAATGTTTTTGCACCTTTAAGTACTCTGGAACTTATTATATTCATACAATTGGTTACGCACATAAATAGCCTACGACTGCGGTCTTTGTGCAATGTTTTTGCACTTTTAATTTAATTATTCTCGAACTGTTATTTCATACATCTAGTTACGCACATTAGTTAGTCATAATACTAATGTGGTCTCTGTCAAGGTCAACAAATACCTTGTACGAAACATACCACCCACAGCTGTGATGATTATTCTATAATGATAACCTTAAATGTGATTCTATCACAGTGACTGTAAAATTCGTTATTTATGATATTGGCGATTCTTTGTACTATGGTGATAAAAAGTGAATTCATCGCTACAATCAAGTTGAGATGTGATTCTTATTTTCGTTTGTTTCCGATACGATTGCTCAACAACTGTGATTGTGGTGATTTAGTCACTGTTTGTAGTTTGATAAAATGTTAACGTGAATTGAATTTTGTGATTCTTATACTAACTCTCGCAACATCTATGATAATGGTGATTTGGTCATTGTTTGTAATTTGGTAAAGTGATAGTGAATTGAATATTGTGGTTCTTATACTAACTCTAGCATCAACTGTGATTATCGTGATTTAATCACTATTTGTAGTTTGATAAAACGTTACCGTGAATTGAATAATGTGGTTCTTATACTAACTCTCGCATAAACTGTGATTATGGTGATTTAGTCACTATTTATAGTTTGATAAAATATTACTGTGAATTGAATATTGTGGTTCTTACACTAACTCTCGCATCAACTGTAATTATTGTGAATTAGTCACTTTTTGTAATTTGGTAAAATGATACCGTGAATTGAATATTGTGGTTCTTATACTAACTCTCGCATCAACTGTGATTTAGTCACTATTTGTAGTTTGATAAAATACTAGGTACTGTGAAATGAATATTGTGATTCTTAAACTAACTCTCGAATCAACTGTGATTATGGTGATTTAATCACTGATTTTAATTTGGTAAAATGATACCGTGAACTGAATATTGTGGTTCTTATACTAACTCTCGCATCAACTGTAATTATGATGATTTAGTCACTGTTTGTAATTTGGTAAAATGATACCGTTAATTGCATATTGTGATTCTACACTAACTCTCGCATCAACTGTAATTATGGTGAATTAATCATTGATTTTAATTTGGTAAAAATGATACCGTGAATTGTATATTGTGTGGTTCTTACACTAACTCTCGCATCATCTATGATTTAGTCACTGTTTGTAATTTGGTAAAATGATACCGTTAATTGAATATTGTGATACTATACCAACTCGCATTATTTTTACTTCTACAGTGTAAGTTTGGTAATCCTAAAAAATCGACTCCGATTTTCATTGATCTTCACGTTTCATGGAATCAGGAGACTGAAAATAGTTATTTGTGAATTGAAGATCAAAAGCATAACTTTCTCACCTAGAGAAAAATTTGACGACCGGGGTTTAATAAAATGAAAATAACTACAATATTGTTATAAAAAACTTATATTTATCAAGTACCTAACTTTTGAGTTAGGCCTATACAAAACTAATTTTTGGCATAATTATTTAGTGTCACCACATCAATTCTGAAGCTTACGTTTTAAGTATGTAAAGGAAGGTTACTACTTGTAGTCTGTTGCCATGACAACAACCCATCGTCATTTGATTTAACACAAACAGCTGATTTATCAGCTCTAAGGTTGAAAAGTAAAACCAATGCTTTTCTTATGGATACTTCTCAATCTAGAGCGGAAAAGTGACACATTAGATCTGTGAAGAAGGCGGGAAAGGCTAATTTTAGTGTTAACTGGAGTAAAGTGATTTTTTACATCCCATCGTCTGTATGTAACACTATATAAGATACAAACTAAACAAATGTAGGAACATGAACTTTGGTTTAGGGGATTATAATGTGCCAATATCAGTCTCTATTGAAACTCAGAATGTTATATTTGAAAAAATAAAAATGGCGGCCATTTTAAAAGCACTAAATTAGATGAAAATCTGAACATTTCAATTCTGGATGTAATGGTAACAACCTCACTTTTCTAGGATGATAAATATTGTCAAAAAACGTAATTTCGAGTCATGACCGAAAATTAGATATGGGTATAAAATTATATAGGTATTAATGCGAAGAGAGTGAAAACAGTTTAATATACACAGGGATTTCCCAATAGGCCCTGAAGGCCCGGGCCTATGGGCGCAAGCTCCCAGGGGGCGCACGGCCGAGAGAAAAAATATCTAAAAATAAAACTAAATCGCCATAACTTAACATATTTTTTGAATTGATTACAAAAAAAATCATGCTGATTTTGAAGTTCATTGGAACAAATAATTGTTGGTAAAGTTAAACTATTTTTCAACATTCAACTTCCTTACAACATAGGCTTGATATAATTTTTGGTACTTACGTATTAACGCCACCGCAGCAGAAGTTGCTAATGCGCATGCGCCAATATTTGCTTACTTTGCGATATAATTATATATCACGACAGGTTTGGCCAGGTAGCTATATATATATATATATATATATATATATATATATATATAAAAACACCTGGCCAAACCTTATATATATATAAAATGAAAGTATATGAATCTCAAATTTGAAAAAATGAATTCTGCTTCCCTTAAACCAGTTTGCTCTTTTTTTGGCGCATGCGCATTAGCGCAACTTCTGCTGCGGTGGCGTTAATACGTAAGTACCTAATTTTTTAATAAAGGTTTTTGGGGAAGTAACTTTAACCAGACTAGGAGGCGGAAAAATTATTGGGCCTAGGGGCGCCAAAATGCTAAATCCGGCCCTGAATATACACATCTACCAGGCCCCTTAGAGCTAAACCTGTGTAAATGTTGCAAATCTACCTACTGGATAAGATCACTACAAATTAACATTTTTACAAGGTCAAAAAACCAAATATGTGGATATTTATAACTAAAAAAAATCTACATTATTTTCAAAAAATTTTGAAGGCTGAATAAAAATCATAACCTTAAAAACAAACAGATAAGTAAGACCATAATCTAGGCCTAGATACTAAAAGGAGGGAAACCCAGTCTTCACATTGTGCAGTCATAACACCCAAAAGTAGGACATGTTAAATTGTATAAAGGGGTCTTATCTAGTAGGGCAAGTTTGTTTAAAACGGTTGTTACACAGGTCTGTGTTTTCTGAACCTCATAAAATAGTCTCCATTTGCTTCGCTTGTATCAGTGTATCAGGCTTGGTAGGCCCCAAAGCTATAAATATGTGAAGAATCCTATAAAACTGATTTTCGACATCTCATCCGCCTGTACGTAAACACAACAGCAGCTAAAAATATTATAAAAAGAACATTTGGTATAGGGGACTATAGTGTGCTCATATAGAACTCTATTACAATTCAGAAAAATCAAATTTAAAATGGCAGCTAATTTAAACAGTTTATGTTTGTATCTAATGTGTTATTCAACTTATGACACACTAAATTAAATAAACATTTTCAGGTTTCAATTTAGCTGTACTAACCTCATTGCTCTACGATGATATGAGGTTAGAGTTTTTGGTCAAACATATAATGTCGAACCCTGACCATGCCAGAAAATGTGATCCAGTAGTGCCAAGCCACCAATATTAGCACAGCGAATGGAGTCGTTTTAATATACAGGGGTGGTGAAATGTCCCGGAACGGGTTAATATTTTTTTTAACCGTTACAGATGGAACTATATAACTTGGTATACTGTTACTGGGCATTAAACACTATTTTACCACAATTTCAATGAGCCGCTACCGCTTCGGGGGGACGGCCCACAAGGAGTCAGAAGAAAATCTTAAATGAGAGCGTGGGTCGAGTTGTACATCAAATTAAAGGTCTAATTTAGTAGAATACAATGCCGCAAATCCGACTTCAAAAGGTTCACCCTAAACAAAATGGCGGCGTTTTAAAGTGTATGAAAGTTACTATGGCGTTGAGTGTTATAGATAGTATTTCAAATTCATGCCATCTTTGAATGGCTGCCATTTCCAGCTCGGTTGTCCGTTTGAAGTCGGATTTGTGGCATTGTACTGTGCTAATAAAGACCTTTAATTTGATGTACAACTCAACCTATGCTCTCGTTAAAGATTTTCTTCCGACTCCTTGTGGGCCGTCCCCCATTAGAGGTTAAGGGTCAAGTGGAACTCTAAAAAATAGCTTTATAGCTTCAACACTGATTTCTGGGCGTTTGTTTTGAAACCTGTACCGAGTAAACATGTTCCAGCTATCTTTAACACCCAACGCCATTGTAACTTTCATAAATTTTAAAACGCCGCCATTTTGTTTAGGGTGAACCTTTTGAAGTCGGATTTGCGGTATTGTATTCTACTAAATTAGACCTTTAATTTGATGTACAACTCGACCCACTCTCTCATTTAAGATTTTCTTCCGACTCCTTGTGGGCCGTCCCCCCGAACCGGTAGCGGCTAATTGAAATTGTGGTAAAATAGTGTTTAATGCCCAGTAACAGTGTACCAAGTTATATAGTTCCATCTGTAACGGTTAAAAAAATATTAACCCGTTCCGGGACTTTTCACCACCCCTGTATAAGAGGTTAGTTAGTGCTTATCCAATGTCAAAAAATAGTGATATACACAATTGCAAGATACAGTAACTGTTTTAAACAAACTTAACAAGGCACTTTAATTTACCAATACAATTTTATATTTCCTACAACGCTCGAGAAACCAACATTACATTTAGAGGATCTGTTTATATTACCTTGTAAGATGAGCTAAGTACTTGTTGTATCAACTTATTTTGTAAGGTAATGATGACAGAATGGTTTCTTTTCTTTTAAAAAAGGTAATAGCAAAATCTTGATACCATAATGAAGAAATATTTAAATGTCCTTTACAGACTATGCAGATCACAGCTTTGACAATGTCTGCTAAATTAACATAATTTAATATGAAGATATATTTAAAAAAACTAGCGACTAGGGACACCAACCAGGACAGAATGTCTCAAGATCTCTGAGAATTAACATCAACGCCTTTCTCAATTAATAATGAAGTAGTCTATGAACTCTCATACTTGGTTAGTATAATAACAGTAATTAGTACCATTGAATTAGATAAAACAAAAAAAAAAAAAAAAAAAAACTCGAAAACAAGATCTCACAAAAATTACGTTTATTTAATCAAACCCTTTTCAACGACAAAGTCGCCATTTTCAGTGGTACATGAGCTATAATAACAAAGCTATAACTATTGAATCAGATATTGCAAACAGATTAAGGCAATACAAGCTTTCGGCATGTAAAGGTCTGGAGGTTTTGTGACTATTTTAAATCCATAAAACTCATTATTTCTAACTCTAATGTTAAATCAAGTCTTGTATAGAGATGCGAAATCTGGAAAACAACATACGACTGACCCAGAAATACATGGTGAAGAACCAGCTAAGAAAAAAAAATATCCTTAGTTGGCAAAACTTGCTCAAAAGTCAACACATAGTGAAAAATAGTCAAATAGTGTACTCGCCTAGAGCTCCATATATATCAGAAAAACTTAATATCTTTGGTTCTAATTTAGTTTGAGATATGAAACAAAATGATTTTTATAAAAATCTACCATCTCTATCTACAGACTGAAACAAAAATTTCGGTACCATATACGGAGTGTCTCAAAAATTCATAAAATATGATTTTTTAGCCTTGTTTTATGGAACCACGCAAATACTAAAATCTAATTAACGAAACATTTAATGTAAACAAACTTACCGATGCTAAAACTAGTGAACGATGGTAAAACTTTGATAAAATACAATAAACAATATAACAGTATGAAACAGTTAATAATAATAAAATTCAACGGACAAAGAAACAGAATATTATAAGCCTGTAAAAGGGCCTGCAACAATCAATTCTAATTAATTAAAATTTTATCAAAAACATTTAAGTGACGCAAAAAGGACAATATCCAATTTAGGATGTCAACACTGTCCTCCAATATCACCTGAATCAAATTGGGCAGAACTAAAAATGTCCTATCCACACCTCTCAGTAGAACACAGTCTATAAGTATGTGCCTAACCGTTACATCTCGGCAGACTCCAGTGTTCCATTGGAAATCCATACATAATCATAGGGTGACAGATACGAAGGTAATCACCACTTCCTCTCGATAAATAATGGCACGAATTGATGAACTTCACGGATCTTTTAATTACCTAAGTTTATTGGGCACAGTATACTGAGTGATATTTTCAAATGTAATGTAAATAATATCACACACACACTGAGATTGAATTGACTTCAAATCTACCACAAGGAATGTTTGACAGGAAAGGATACAAAATAATATAATTTACAAACATATTATAGGCCATACTTTACAAAGGTCTTATTAAAATAATTTTGTACAAAAAATAATCAACCAAAGCTACAATACAAAATATTATATATTTATATAAATGATTAGCAATAACGAACTATAATGATAATTGTATAGTAATATTTAAGCAAGTCGATTTTTCCTAAATTTATTATAATTTAAAACAACATTTCATTAGATTTTACATTCTTACAAAACTTTTTTTGGACTGTTACCATTTTCAATATTTTTAAAAGGTGCACAATTTTTCTCACTCATAAATCCAAAAATGTGTTTGAAGTAGAGTATTCAAAAACATATCAGGGCGGGTTTTTATTTTTTAAATTACTTCAGCATTAAAATTTTCTTTTAATTGACTTTTACATAAAAGTTTGAGTTATTGACATTCAGTTTTATATTTCACAATAATTTCATCAAAATCGGTAGAGAAATTATTAAAATTAAAAAAAAATCAATGATATTTTTTATCTTTTAATGAACACAACAATTAAGATTTTGGGGTTATGGATCAATAAGTTTAGTTAAAGAGTACATTTAAGTAAAGCTTTATCAAAATCATTAGAACCAATTTCGACAACATTGAATTTTTGAGTTTGTTCGTAGAATCCTACAATCATTATAAAAAGGCTTTATTGAATTCTATTACAATATGAGGAATTATGAAATCTATTTTTAAAAAATATTAATCTATATCTTAAAAAACACCAGCTGTTTCCCTCCTCCAAATTCACCTGACTAATATTGATTTTATATTAAATAAAGTTAAAACTCATTACCTACGGAAGTGCTGTGACTCCAAAGAAATTTAATTTTAATGTTTCACAAAAACATCTCTAATGAGAGTTTATATACAAATTTAGTCTCCATAGTAACCAATATAATAATACAACACTAACTTGTTATAAATGTGTATTATTATTTTTTATTATTATACATTTTTCGGACATTTGTGTGTTAGAAATCAAAACACGACGTTTCGGGAATAAGAATCAATTCCCGTTATCAAGTGACTAAAAACTAAAGAAACTATAAACTAAGCCTATGTAAGAAGTAAAATTAAATAAGAATACCACCAACCTTAATATCTACATGGCTGCTCTAGTTTGGGAAGGGGCTAATGTCCCAAAAGGGACCACCGCCCTAGAAGGGGCTTATGTCTCAAAAGAGACCATTGCCCTGGAAGAGGCTTATGTCCTGAAAGGGACTATCACCCTGGAACTCCCTATGTTCCAAAAAGGACCATCGCCCTGGAAGGGGGTAATGTTCCGAAAGGGACCCCAGAAGTAAAACACCCTAAGAGGGAGTTGGTAATTTTTTTGCAATTTTGAACAATGGCTTGGGTTAGTAATCTCTTCACGTTTCACCAAAATTTGAATGAAATCAGTAAGCTGATTTTGAGAAATTTCATCTTTTATAACAGTTTTACGGGTGATTAAAATTATTTTTTCCCCAATAACTCAAGAACCGTCATTTTTAGAGGGATTATTTAGGAACTACATTTTAATAAAATTTTATCAATAAAATAGAAATGATTTGGAGAAATATGGAATTTTGTCTTATGCAGGGTACCTACGAACTTTGAGTTATAGAAAAAGAAGTCTCGAGATTCCAAAATTAGTTAAAATCTGTTGTCACATTTGTACTGTTGAGCAAGCACTAAACAGGAAAAGTTATACATCATTCTTAAAACCACCTTCGGACTCGGAGGACCTCAAAATGAATATTTCCGCACAAAAACAACTCACCAGATTTTTGACTCTACATAATTTTCTCTATCTGAGAAAGTCATAATAGAGCTCAATCGCTCTTCCTGCAATAATTACACCATATTTTCTTAATTCTATAAAAGTTCAGAAATTATATACATAATATTTTACACAGATGCTCTGTTGTTATATACAATATTACTGACCATAAAAAACATATTGGAAACGTTAACCAATAGTTTGAAGTAACCTTCGTTAAATGTACAGATCGTTGAATGCTTCGTCAATTAACCAACTGTTAATGTGAGTTAGTTGATTAAAATAATGTCTTACAATTCTTGTTTTTATCCAGCATGACACGTTTCGGAGAATTATTAAACATCATCAAACAATTGCACGAGTTGTTTACATATCTAACCGCAATAACGAACATAACTTTCAACAAATATTATTCCACTCATAAAAAAACTCTAAATCACATTGAACCTGTGTTGGTTTTATTAATGTTTAAATGGGAAAAAAACATCTCGGTCATCATCTCCTCATAAAAAAAAAAGACCAGTAATTTAATAGGGTCAGGATCTGAAGAGAAAAAAAGTTGAGCAAGAAAGACCTGATAGGAATGATGAAAGAAAGAGATCTAATCCAAAACTACACGAAGTGAGGTGCAGATCTAGAGGTAGGGTCCCTCGAGAATGCCTAGCCTATATACACTATAAGTGCACCTCTGATGGACCAGGGAGGTGTTAGGAATAAGTTAATATTAGGAAGAAATCATATTCACAAAGCTCAGAATGACCCAATTATTGTGAAACAATTAAAAAAATGTTGAAATGCTTGACTTGCAAACTCAACTAGGTTACCAAGACTCCTAAAGGTATATAAGTGGTCAGTGAAGAGGTCTCTTGTCTTTTGGAGCTTGGAAGATACACGGCTGTGTGGCTAGCCGTGGTGGAAGATGGCCCAGGAAATCTACGCAACAAACCGTAAGCAAGTATTTCTATACATAAAGTCACCAATAAAAACATTTATAATTTCTTTCATTTAAAATATAATAATAGTTGGAATACTTCTGGGCTTTGAATAAATAATATGGTTTTGTTTTATTGTTTAATTAAATTCCTGTTATTGTATTAAAGTTTTGTAGTTAAATTATTGTATTAAAGTTTTGTAGTTAAGTTATTGTATTAAAGTTTTGTATTTAAATTATTGTATTAAAGTTTTGTAGTTAAATTATTGTATTAAAGTTTTGTATTTAAATTATTGTATCAAAGTCTTGTAGTAAAGCGTTGTAATAGCGTTGTTTATTCCTAACAAAAGTATCAGGGAAATGGACATAAGTTTCATGTCAAAGATAAGAAGTAATAAAATACTGAACCACTGAGTTGATTTTAATTGAAACAAAGAACCCAGGCATATTTTTGAAGGGCCGTTCATAGCAGAGGATATATCTCAAATTTATAGAAACAATTTTGATCAGATATGAAGGTTAACTAAACACTTATTTAAATTATGGTTCACAAACAAATCTAAATGAATCTTGACAATGATCAGAGTTATTTTGGTTTTGGTCACACTACCCTTCATATTTTACTAAAATTGGATCAAAATTATTGGGCTCAATTGACACAGAATTTTTTATTTCTAGTCGGCTTCATACTCACCGGAACGATAACACCATATTTCAGATAGTAACTAATACATGAGTCCCTGATTGGTTTATTAGTTAGTGCTAGTATTTCGCAAGTGAAGGTTCTGGGACTAAAATAATTTTAGTGTTGACCTACCCATAGTGAAGAAATTGAGACACTACAATTGATACATAACTCTGGATAAGAATGCTATAACAGTGACGGGAATTCAAAACTTACGGAAATTCAAAACTTTTTGAACGTGTACCTGACATCAAGTAATATGAACCAAACAGTGTCTCTCTATGAACAGGTAGCCAGGCAACGTAAATTAGATAAAAGATTTTCTACTTAAATTTTTCAGAATTTTAAAACAATGTTATAAATGAATATAGTGAAAGTAAAAAATAAACACGAAACCATTTTTATTTAACTTAACCAAACACAGCACAACTGAACTCGATATAAGTGACATTACAAGTCATATTTAACCTGACGAAAGTGTTTGGTAGAGTAATATTCATCCGCCTTGACAACAAAACAAAATGCACTGCGTCGGTAGATAACAGCAACTACATAAAATAATTTATAGTTTCTAACAAATACATTCTACAAAATTGTTTAAAAAATAATAGAAATTGTAAATTGAAATATTAGGACCGTACCTAACCTAACTTGTCCCAGACGTCCAATATTCGTTGACTAGATTGCCACAATACTATAGAGTCAATTCCACACACATAATAGATATTTCTACTTCTTTCCAACTCAAAATCCCTGAATTTCTGTGTCCCCTGAATTGTAATGTGCTACTGCATTTGAATTTTGACACTGCATTTTACACTCCAATAGTTAGTCAACTGCTGTGCATCTTCTTTGTCCTAGACTGTAAAGAGGTTTATCTTTAGTAACGATATACATTAAGATTTGTTAAGTTATGCAAGATATCGACTGGTAAAACTTTCTACTCAGCAGATAAAAAAAAAGTACAAAATTTAATTGTAAAATATTACTGAAGGACCAATCTGCAGATTGAAGAGGTTTGATAATAGTATTGACAATTAATACCATTTGATTTGTTAACTACCACTCCTTGGCTTTTTATGGCTATTAGAAAGTTTAGGTTTTAGTGATTAATACTTATGATTATGGGTCAAAAACAAATTTTGTATTTTGATGCTATGGCATGTATTTAAAATTTACAAAATGGTAGATTTAGGCCAACCCAACCTAGTACTAATTATTTTTTAAAAATGAGTTTTAAATGATAAAGTTATAATTTTTTATAGAAAAACTGGATCATAAAGCAATATCGTCACACGAAGGAAATAATCACTGAAACACATCATTTGGATAGAAACAAGGATTGCATTATTTGGATTTCGCAAGTATATATTTTAAATAGTTAAATCATTAAACAATCAGTTTTAATCTATCTGAATGTTTTAACGTCATATTAACCAGTTACACAAATATACGACATTGAAAAGAAATCAACTAGACTTAAAAATAGAAAATTCTAATCTAAATAATCATCACAATGACTACAAAAATAATTGTAGGTACTGTGAATTATTATTTAAAAATAATATTCAAGTTTTTCAATATTAACGTTTAATTCAAAATATTTTGGTATGAAAATTAAAGCTACTTTTTGTACATTTAAAAAATGGTAGTTGTATAGAATTTAAACATGTATAATTTCTTTTAATATAATTAAACATCAGCTGATTCAGCTGACTCATAACAATATAGATTGAGGTCAGGTCGCTAAATATTAATCATTACTTGTTGGACCCGAGTAGAATACCAGGGTATTCGTTTTGAGCAATGGTTTAAACATAACCTCAAATTAATAAAAAATCTCATTTTCAAGAAGAAAAAAACTAGTTTCTAAATTATTGTACAATTGAAAGTTAGTTAAAGTTAAATAAGAGATGATTTTAGATTTAAATAGAAGTGGATTAAAAACAAATGAACAACGTTTCACAAATATTACAAAAAACTTATTTTAATCTAATGACATAAGTGATTCTTAGAAATACCTGGTTATCAGGAGGGCTACACCTGCTTTCTTGCTAATCAATTTATATAAATAGAAGTGGGTTTTACCCCCTAGACACTTCAGTCTATAAGACTTTTTGTGTACAAAATCTTGCTAATCTAAGTTGAAGGAATGTCATTTGAGAGTTTGATTGGCTTTGAAAAGGATATACAACATTCAAAAAGTAGATTGCGACGCCTTCTATGAGAAAGGTAGAGTATTATTGTATTTATAAACTCATATGGTGGTTTAGTTTAGAGTAGGTTAGTGTTAGTTATAAGACAAAACTTGAAAGTTTTCAAGTTGATTTTACATATAAAGTTGCATTTCATATTTTTTAAAGCAAATACAACCTATTAACGTTCATATAAAAAAAATGCTGGAAATCTAGAAATAGTTGCCTAAATTTTCTTAACATATGCAAGAATTCCTTCAATTTCATAGAACACGCCCACGCCCAACTGACTTGCCACATTATACAAATTAATTAAATTTATTATTTAATATGACTTTAATCAACCACTATCATGCACTATTAAAACAAATGACAGGTATATTATCACTGTAGATAAGCTATCGGTAATTATATAGCAGAGTAGCCTCACTTCAAAATCAATTTTTATGGGTTTTATTCATCAAATAAATGTTGGAAAAAATTTTATTATCGAAAAAAAGTGTCGGAAAGATGATTACATAATATAATTACACAAGTTGTTTTTTCGTGAAAAAATTAACTCTGTGTTATCTTTCATACTCATGACATTCACTTCAATAAACGTACAGAAGGTTTGGTCAGGTGGTTTTATATATATATATATATATATCAACCTGGCCAAACCTTTCGTGACATATAATAATACAGCCCTACATATTTACAGCAAAGAAAACATTATTTATTCTTATGAAGTAAGGTATGTAGTAGAGGATAAAAAAATAACACAAGGAAAATAAGGCACCACCTTAACCTCCTAAGACCCAGAGGTGAACTAGTTTATAGGCCTAATAGCCTGATGTACCTTTTCTGACACTTTTTTTCGATAATAAAATATTTTTCCAACATTTATTTGACGAATAAAACCCATAAAAATTGATTTTGAAGTGAGGCTACTCTGCTATATAATTACCAAGCTATCTAAAAATCAAGTACAAAGTTTTATGTATCTACAGTTGAATTTCATACATTTTTTAGTACATTTAAGAATATGTTTCGAGAGTATAAATCAATTCTCGTTAAAAAGTGTTAAACATAGAGTAGTGAAAAAAAATCTACACAGAGTAGTGCTATGTTGGAAACAAAAACTAAATCTATAGCCCCAAGCCTAAGACTAGGCTTGACATATTATTTTATAAAGTTAGGCTATGTTGGTATTTTTCATTTTTATGCTCTAGGTTAACAAGAGTTTTGATTTATACTCTCAAAAGTCGTGTATTAGTTTTTATAAACGTAAATGATGACAAATGTTTGATCAAACCAATTAATAATATATGAAGAGAAGGTTTATATCCTATGAATATTTGGCATGTAGGTTATGTTAGGTTGCAGAGCTTCCTACGTAATTATAACTCAACGCTGTGTCTGATGTGGTTTAGAGTTGTACATGGTTTAAAACAAACCTTTCTGTGGCAGACTTACAGGTCATATGAGAAAAATGGTCGAGGCCTAGACAGACAGACAGACAGACAGAGAGAGAGAGAGAGAGAGAGAGAGAGAGAGAGAGAGAGAGAGAGAGAGAGAGAGAGAGAGAGAGAGAGAGAGAGAGAGAGAGTGGTTACTCTATTGGGAAAAAATTACCAGGCTTGTGCAAGAAGTTTATTCAATTTTTCAACTCAAAAACAATAAAATATTTAGTATTAGATAGACATTATCTAAGACGGCCGATAGGTTTGTTAACTAGCCATTGTCCAATAATATATCACTTCAAATAAACAGGTTTTGTTTCAACAGGAAGGAGTCAGCACAACACCTTTGTGTGAGAGTGATGTATTTGCTCACAGAAATTCATTGAATTCGGCAGGATATCTGTGTGCCTTGAATATGCTGATCCCATGGTCCTCTTAGGCTTCAGATGAAGCCTGGGATATGAGATAATATATTGGGTCACCACCTTCACAATATATTTTAATATGGGTTTGCGCCTGTGTGGATGCTCCGACTCCCACTCTAAAAACAACCTCATAATGACAAGTTTTAAATAAGTATATATCCCCAAACACATGTACATACACACACAGTATGACTGTTTTGTAAATAAGGGACAAAGTTAATCACAGACTTAGGTTGTTTATCTTTGACGATAAACCTATTCACGTGTTTCAAAAATTCAAGATGGCGGTTTTTCAAGGATTCATGAGTATATTAAATGTTATGTAGTATGAATACAATATAAATACAAAACAAAAACGATAAAATTCTACAAGTCTATTGCCAACAGTTGTCATTTACTTCAGCTATGTAAATGCAAGATGGCAATCGGCAAACTATATTCTGTACTTTATTAATTTTTTTAAGATGATTAAAAATGTTTGGAAAAAAAGTGGAAAAATCATTATAGATTCTAAAATAAATACAAGATTATAGTAATTGTAAGCGGGCAGGTTACAATTGATATTACATTAAAAAAAAAAAGAAACTACAACATAATAAATATTACAAATGAAAAGAGAATCACGAAAATGAGCAAAGAACTCCAAAAGTAACTGCCAGAATATTTCTAAGTGATACATTCTTTTGGTAATTTTGTGAATCCCTTGATTTTTCAATATTTTTTTTTGAAATTGTAAAACAATGTTACTACATGAGAGAAGATAAAACAAAACCATAATATTTCGTAACATAATAAAACCTAACCTAACCCGATCTAAGTTTAGGCTCAAAACCAAGTGTGTCAACGGAATAAATATAATTGACAGAAATTCTATATAACGTAACTATTAGAGTATACTATATAAGAGAAATTATTCTTAATACCCATCATGTGGATTATTTCATGTAATTAAATTAAAAGTTATTATTTTTTGTGTTTTTAAATCATTCATTTTTGTTTCAACGTTGATTCTTAGTTGTTATTTCTGAATATTGTTACATTATTAATCTTGATAATTTTGACTCAGTTACAATATTTTAAAATAATATAGCAAAATACAATTACCCTTTCAGCCTCTTTTACGAACAATGCCATCATCACTAATTAAACTTTGTACTCTGCAGGCAAAATAGTTCCTAACAAAAATCTAGTTTAAAGAATAATTAAATTAATCGATTGTAAACATTTTTTGTTGTATAACATCATTGAAGATTCAATTCAACTTAAAAAAAAAAAAAAATTAAAGTGAAAGAACATGAATATTTCAGTAATACCACCTCTTTAAGTTTGAAAGCAATTTTTTTTTTCAAATTTTGAAGCCTAGCAGATAAATTTAGAGAGCTTCAATATCTAATTTACAGTCTCACATTCTCAAAAATAAGTCTCACTTTACGCGAAAAACACAAACTAAAATCACTTTACAATAAAGGCATCTAATACCTTAAATTTAACGCTACACAGCTGCCTTACATTTCATTGTCCAATGTAACTTTCATCATGGCAGTGTACTTAAAAAACAGTTATCACTTTTTAATAACCGGTCTTTTAGCTCACCTGTTATAATTAGTAATAACAATTTAACTGTAACCAATAACAGTGATTTTTAATCAGTTATTGTCTTACTAACCGCTCTTATTAACCCTAACAATGTTACACTAATATCAATTACAGTAACAATTAATTAACCAAGTAGTTCTTAACATTTTCAAATAATAGTAGTTATTTATACTACAACCTTTGTCATGAAAGTAAAACTTAACTGTTATTAATAAACAATAACTGCTAGTTAAACAGCTCTTTTACAAGCTTCGTCATGAAGTTTAAATCTACACTGATGTACGAACTAAACTTGATCCTCTCGTAGGTGCGTCCTTCGACTGCGAGTGCGCTACTACGACGGATAAACACTGAACCCATTCTTCAGCGTTTTTACCACCTTTTGGTTTTAAAATAAGCGAATGATCGCCTGTGAATATTTCGAAAGCTTTGGGTATATTTCTCGCACCGCGGCTTACTTTGACGCTGCGTATTTGATTTACATCTATCGGAGTTACTTCTTTGTCGTCTTTCTGAAATAAAATGTTGAAATTGTTTGGTTAATTTTCAAATTATAATTCAATAAAAGATCATTACAGTATTTCCTAAATCAAGGGGTTGTTACATTCAACATCTCAACATTTTCCATATCTCAGCTACCTCCAGAAGTTTGGATTATCAAAAAATGAAAAAGTCCCAAGATATGGGCAAAATATCTCCATACCAAAAATCACTTTATTAGATTCAAGTAAACCAATATATCTCGATAAAAAACTACATCGAGATGTTGACCAAAGTATTAACTTTCTTAATACTGTGTATACGTAGAAAATAAAAAATAAATTCCCTGAATAACTCTAAAATATAGGTTCTATAACATTTCACGATAGCGATAGCTCAAAAAGAAACGATTTTGTGGAAAATGATAGTCCAATGGGTTCCGAGTTCACTCCTTCATTCAGAGACCAGCAATTGACCTTCTCTGTGATGAGAAAAAAATTCATACATATGTAAGACAATTCCCTCCACTAGAGGTCATGCCCCATATTTTATTGTTTCAGCAGGAATAATTCGGTTCTACTTTTTTAAATGCTTAAACTATTGAAAAAGTTTATTCATCATTTTTAGATACCATTTATTATATATGAATGGTTATAAATATCTTGTTTGTCAAACAATCCTTATTTTTTGTGCGACATGATTCGCCGTTATCAAGCTACACTTTACAAACACAATATATGTTGTTAATATTTAGTGTCTTGTGTTTGTAAAGTGTAGCTTGATAATGCCATCTGTGTAACAGCAAAACATGTCGCACAAAAAATAAGGATTGTTTGACAAACAAGGTATTTATAACCATTCATATATAAATATAACAATCCATTAGGGTACAATGAATTCTACCATTTATTAATAAAACTTGGTATGCATCAAAATAAAACAAATTTAACAAAGCTTTACTCTTGAATTACTAAAAATGATTACTCACCGATCCTTTATACGACAAATGTGCGCCAGACAAAGTGAAATATCGAGTCCTCCATCGCCTAAATATCTTCCATCGTCCTTTCTTCTCTTTCAATTGCCCTTCTATCACGGGTTGACTGTCCTGTAAGAAGCCTACAGCTCGCTCTGGATGATTGCAAAGGAAACATCCCCATACATTGCTAGTTTTTCCATTCTCGGAGTTAGCTACATGGGAGAACACATCACAGAAGCCGGTGTGTCTTAGCTCATTGAGGACTGCTTCTTGATCCTGGAAGTATTAAGATTGTGAAACTCTTTATCAAAACACACTATAATTAAGGTGTGATATCACGATATATATTATTACTAACTATGATAATTTTACAATACAGTATGCGAGCTTGAAGTTTTAATCCAACTAAAATCATATTTGTTTTTCTAAACAGTTGCCATTCTCTACTGCGACACAAAATGGATAAGATAATATGATACTATAATAAGGTATTTACAAAAATTGAATATCAGTTTTTGTTTTAATAGCCTAGTTTTTTTTATATGTTTTATCTCTTCTATAATATGTAGAACTATGAATCAAAAATTTTTCCTTTTGGTCATAAAAAGCTGAACAAATTTTGAAAAGTTAAGGTGCGTTTATTAACAAATATTCTGATTCTTTAGATAAGAATACGTCAATAGACGTTTAGTTTGGGTTTCTATAATCAATAAATCAAAATTTTATACATGTGCTAAGTTTTTAAATATTCACATTCATTTCAGCTTAATTTTCTAATGTGCGAAATGTCTGGCGTATTCTCATCTGGAGAATCAGAATATTAATTAATAAACATATATATATATTTGGAGCACCCTGTATTTTACAAAACACCTTTTCACACCTTGTATCTAGATGGCTTAGGTAGAGATATATAAAATGATAAGATGAATTTTGATGTCTAATAGTAGCAGAGATATACAGTCATTCCAATACTTTTATGACAACATGTATCTAGGTTGTGTACATATTCACATTTAAAACCTATCAAAAGAAAGTAATTTTTAACCATGAAATTTCAACATAAAATTACAAGACCTTTTACTACCCTGTATGAATATAATTCACAAAAATGTGTTATGAAAGGAGAAATACCCATAAACATACAAGGAGAAAAACTTGATATGTTACATTTTTGTGGAGATTGTAAAGAACATTATTTTTCACGAGTATTTGATTTATTGCATCATTTATTAACACTATAAAATAATTACCTTTGCACAGGGAAAAGCAGACGTCACCAGAGTTAAAAAGGTTTTATTTTCACATTTTAAAATATCCCAACAGTTTTTGAGCGAGCTGACGGACGAGTCCCTTGAACTGAGAGCAGACTGCGACCTTGCTTGTAGTGCTAAGAACATAAGATGTATCCAGATGCGAGGGTTTCTTGTGCGCATTGTGAAGAATGTGCGACTGTACAAACAATGTTCTCCTCTACCTTGACAGGCAAAGTGTAGTTTGGCCAACTTCTTCGCTCTACGTTCTAAACAAAAATAAATATTGTAGAATGATATATATCATACATTGAGTTAGTTTAGGATGCTGATTATATCAGAGGCTGTGTAGAAGAGATTAATTTGACACAGGCTCATAAAGAGCAAAAAGGTCGGAAAATATACAGATGACTTTATTTTTCGATTACCATAGTTTAAGAGAATATAAGTAGGGCTGGAGGTCTAGTTATGTGAAATGACAGAGTGAGAAATTAAACTCTGTCTATAGCCACTGGTCTACTCAATATTTGATGTGAGAATGACACAGTTGGGGAGGAAAGATGGAAAGGTTTTAATAACTAGAAAGCAAAAAGAAAGAGGATTTTGGGACGATCCCTATCATGAATAGATTTTGGTGCAATGATGAAGAGGCGGATGCTGAGATTTCTGAGACGCTGATTTGAATCCCAGGGGGGGGGGAGCAAGGAAGGAGACGATTTTTTTTTTGTGTTCGAGTTTTGTTTTGAGAGTCAAGCAAAATCTAAAAGTCAAATTAAATTTTTAAATATTCTAAATTGCAGGAAACATAATAAATTCACTTGAAGATAAAATCGTAGTCAAATTTGGGTTTTTGTAAAAGTTTAAACTCACATGTGTCGGCAAACCTGTGTCATCTTGTTTCGGTAAACTACAAGTAGAGATAATTTTAATAATTATGCGTGGATAAATATTTAATTGTGTTCTAATTGTGTGGATTTGGTTTAGGCACAATTGAGTACTCAAAATTACAGCACCTCTTGCATTAGCGGACATTACCAAACGATTTATTAGAAACTTAAATCTTCAGCTAAAACTGATCATACCTTACCTTCGATTGTACATTTCGCCGGTGGAGGAATACGAACAGACACCTTCTCCATGTACACTTTGATCTTGTCCAAGTGTTTCTCACAGAAATGTTGAACAGTATCACGCATCGGGTAAGGCTCAAACACACTTATCCTCTGCAATATAAACAATTCACTTAAATCCACCATTATCTATACAATCAATTAATTTGATTTATTTTGTGGATATTAAAACAGTGTTTATTTCATTAAATTGGAACCAAATTTACACTAACTATAAAGATATGTTACACCAAAAGATATAACATACGAATCAACAAAAAATTTTTTTCGAAATAGAGTTTGGAAGGTTTATCTTTCTAAGATTTCAACTGAATTTTAAACTAAGTTTAACTCAATTCAGATAAAATTAAAACTTTTCTTCATATTTTCAATTTAAAAGAGAGATTAATTTAACAATTTTGGTTTAAATTAATTCTTGTAAAAACAGAAAATTTCAACACTACCTGTGTCGCTGCTACAATGGCTGCGTTATTATGGTTCTGATGATTTATGAGGGTTACACTCGTATTCGCTCGTCTTGGTGACACCACAACCTGGCTCATAACTGAAGCTGGTAAAGTTTGCGTCACCGATACGTTTCCTGTTGTCACTGGAATAGAAATAAAAGATGGAGAAATTTGTTCATAGCACAGATAACCTACATAAGATTATGAAAATATCAATACAAATTATTATTGTACAATGTCAAGGCTAGCTGATTTCACTTTTTGAAATCCAGAGATGAGATTGTTAAATGTACAATATTTACAACAGAACACCATTGTTCATTAGTGACATCATGTCTATTCTGGATCTTTGCAAGTGTTCACTATAATGATTGACTCCACTCCCCCACTGTTTCTCATTTGCACAGAGGCTTTGTAACTTCCATGTCAGTACGGTAACTGTTTATAGGTTACTGACCAATATCTCATACTACACAATTCCTAGAATAAATTATAATTCCATATCTTATAAAATGCTGATGTTTCCTTTTTGATTTAGAGGATATTAATATTTTTTTTTTTGATTATAAGGCATGTTTGTATATTGGTACCATTATAAAATTACCGTTGATATGCCAAAAGTAAAAATAATACAGTAGAGTCTCGCAAACTCGGCACTCGATAACCCGGCAGTCCGGATTACTCGGCGACCCTGACGGGAAAAAAAATATATTTCTAAAAACAGTGATGTTCGTAAAAGTTCGGCAGATCCCAAAGCGAGCATTAACTTCGATCGCTTGAATCGTTGATGGCACTTTTCCCACGTTAAACTCGTCACAAAGCTTTTTTACAGATTCCCCTCTGTCAAGTCTTTTTAACACATTTAACCGCGTCTCAAATGAAACCAACACACGCTTCCGTTTTCGGAACTCGCTCATTTTTATTTACTGTATATACTGTGCATACCTGTCAAAGAAAACTGAAAAGAAATGTTATATTTTCCATAATGTATACTAAATTGATTCGTGGAAAAAAAGCGGCCCATCAAACATTTTTGCAGGTGTATGTCTGCTATATCGACGGGTGCCAATGCCGCGGTGTTATGCCGTCGACAATGGGATACCGCTATTGACAAAGTCGTGTGATATCGCCGCCACTTTGGGCCGCGGTGTTTTTACACTGCCGACAATGGGATACCGCTATCGACAAAGTCGTTTGATATCGCCGCAGCTTTGGGTTTAAATTACACATTATTTTTTGCCCTTATTCCCGATAACCCGGCATTTCACAAACTCGGCACACTTCCGGTCCACATTACGCTGAGTTTGCGGGACTCTACTGTAATATAAATTTTTTTACATTTTTATTATTTCTTCAAAGATACATTTTTATATGTATATTTTGTCCTATTTAAATTTTTTGGTTAATGTCTAATTCATATCATATAACTTTCCTTTTTCGTAAAAAAATTTTTAAAAAAATTTTTCTTCTCATAATTATTGAAATTTAATTATTTATATTTATTGGATTTAAATAAAAGATTTTACAGAAAATAAAATATTTTTCTTTTGAAACTATAAATAAATGTAAGAAACTACCGCATGTAAAAAGAGCAAAAATATTTACTATATTTATTATAGCGCTCAAGTTATGTTTTTAACAAATTTAACCAAACACAAATGATACTTGTAATTAGTGGTTTACTTACCAGAGGTTGTGTGTGTTAGAGATAATGGTTGAGGACTGCTGGTGCTAACGGCGGCTTCTGAATTGTTCCCACTGCAACAAAACAACTCAACCAATTAGAATGAAACTAAATGTACTAATTTACTCATAAATATAATTTCCAAGGTTACAATAATTTAGCAACTTTGATGAAACCTGACATCGCTCTGTACAAATGGGCGTATTACAATTCAAGAATGTTTAATTTTTAGACTATTCTTGGGTGTTGTAGACCAAGATATAACACTTTAAGGTTTTTGTCAATAACTCGTTATCTTTTTAGCTACAGAAAAAAATAAAAGTCATTTTGTTTTTCGTTAAAAGAGGAAAACATTTGTATTTGATGTTAAACATTTTATACATCACCATATTCAAAATATAGAAAAAGTCTTGGTTTTCTGGTAAAAGGTTGCATAAATAATGTAAATACCAAATCTTTACTCAATATCTTATCTACTTCCAAAAATATAGTCTTAAAAAAAAACACACACACAAAATGGCCGACAGTCAGGAGCCGAACCATTTCCAGACTTAAGTTTATATGAATTTTTTATCTTACTTTTAGCTATAGAATCATTTCCTGAGAGATTGTTTTGCAGTTCCAAATCATCCTTTATACAATTATTTATCTTATTTAGATAAATATTTCCTATCTACAGGGTGAAATGAGTGATATGAAATTAGCATATTTTTTTTATGCAGATGTTTAATGTTAATACTATACAAGATTATAAAAATACAATTTTAGATGAATCTATGAATGGTTGAATGTTCAGATATTGTAATTTTGAATCATTAACACTTGAAATTCCGTATGTTACAATGATTGTTCCTTATTTAGAAAGTGACATTAGCTTACAGATTTATATATCTCAGGAGTAACGAGACAAATTAAAAACAAAATAATAAATATACAGAGTAATCGTACCTAGCTCCCTTCGTAGTAACTGTCACTCCACCACTAGATATCCTACTTGGCGCCAAAGTATAATGACGAGCTCCGTTGATTGTCGTCACTGTCGACTGTAACGTTGTCGCTTGATTCTGATTGATCTGCTGACTTGAACTAAGCCTGGTCATGCTCTTATGTAACCCTCCGACTGAGCCTAGACGACTGTTATTAACTGCAGATATAAGACAACATTTAGATTAGTTTAGACGAGGAATATAGTATATTCAATCTCGCTGATGCACAACTTCTTTTACAAATTTAGGGTTTAGAGGCACTCTTGCTGTACACAATTAAAAATATAGAATAAGGACTAAATTATAATTAAAATATAGCAGATGTTTAAGCTATAAAAATACCATTTCAAAGAAGATTCGAAATTTGTATTCGAACTAAGCTTATTTTAAACAAATGAATGCTCGTTTACTTTTCAACCCCAGGAACAATCCCTTAACGTTTCCGGCAAGAGTTTCGAAACAACGTGTTGAAAGTGCTTTGAGACTATCCATAAATAAATTTTGTACACAGTAAAATGGTTTCAGCTTGAAATTTTAAAAATAAATTAAAATACATAAATGATTGTTTTTAAACATAGTAATTGTAAATATTCAAATGTTTTTCACAAAAAAATGCAAAATTAATTGTTGTTTTACCGTTATAAGATAATTATTATAAGTTTTTATAATAAAACAAATAATAACTATAGAATGTTCAAACTGTATATTATTTGTTTTAAGGAATTGATCCATAATTCCACTTGAAACTTTCACTGCTGTGCCTCAGCAAAATTAACATAATATTGAGATATTTTATTTGGTTGCCACACTATTTAAAGATAAAGAAATGAAATTCGTATGGCGATTAGCCACAATCTTCTACAGATCACATAATGTATGTGTCTTCCACTAGGTTGGATCAGTTTACTGGTAAATAACTCAAAAATAAAACTTCTAACAATGGCAGTGTCGTACCAATTGCCCGACATGCCACTTTAACTATGCCCTTGTCGTAACGATCAGCAATCCATGCCATTAACATATTAATGAGATATTTATTTATATAAAAACTATTTGCTGACAAAAATGTTACTTTGATAGTTGTCAGTAAAAAAGTGAAAATCAACCACGGATCCAGAGTTATATTTATAGTTTATTTTAAACAATTTCTATATACAGTAAAGTCCCTGTAATTCGAGGTTCAGTTTAATTCGAACCAATGAATTCCAAAAAATAAAACATTAACGAGAGACAGAACTTTTACACATGGCTCATGGCATTAATTTTAACACGCACAGAGAATCTTAGTTCACAAGAAAATTTCGTAGTACTCGTAACTGTCTATTACTGTCACCAACCACCAGCAATCCTTTTAAAGTTGTCTTCAAATTAAATTCTTATCACACAACACGTGTTTCGGACATTAATCATCCATCGTCAGCGTCAGGTGATTAAAAACATTCAACATGAAAAAATAAACAATATAACAGTATTCATAAGCACCTGCACACAATTAATAATGTTCACTATTCTATACATGTCTCCATACCGGTGTTACATAGTGCACTACTATGTCAGGCTTTTAATCACCCGACGATGGACGAATAATGTCCAAAACATGTGTTGTGTAATAAGAATTTAATTTGAAGAAAACTTTAAAAGGATTGCTGGCGGTAAGTGACAGTACTAAACAGTTATTTAATAAGTATATGCAGTTTGCTCTCGTAGTCGAGCCACCATTTATTGCTAAACATACTAAATTAGTGTCAGGTTGACTGATGTAGCTGATACCAAAGATCCATCTGAAGAGGCAGTACCAGTCCAGACTCACATTAAAGGTTTAGCAGCACTAAACACAGTATTGGTTTATGTCAAGTAACAAACGGAAGATAAGGTCAAAATTTTAATTACCAAATTTGATTGAAATTGGTCCACTTGTTTGGGCTATACAGGACTACACAGAGGACATTAAAATTAATATTTTGGTGAAAACCATCAGATAACTTTCTCTACAATACATATATTGATGTGAGAAAGTAAAAATGATGATAAAAACTATTTTTTGATAACAACTCATGCTTTCGAGATATAAGCAACCAATATTAAAAAAAGACGGGAAAAATTTAAAAGGGTCTCCTTATGCATTGAAAGGTGGCGGTAAAACTCTTACCTATATTTAGTCTAGTCATACTTCTATGCGCTGTGGATGCATGCAAACGCCCAGTACTCCTACTGTCGCCACCACCCAGTCTAGGACGTGGTGTTATCACAATCCTATTTGCTTCTTGTCTATTTAAACCACTGCCTTCTAACCTACAAACATTGAAATACATATTAAATGCTCTCCATGCGGCAGTTACGAAACATTCATATATACAATCAACAACAGATGAGCTGATTTATTGTGGTATAATCAGAATAGGCTTAACCCTTTTAAATTTACATTGTGGTATGTATGTCCATCTCATCTGCAATCGATGGCATGATGCACCTTGTATACTTAAGCAGCCACTACTAGTAGTCAAACCCTTTTGAGGCTGTTTTCTACTTCACTTGAAGTTTCCTTCACGATAGTTTGGAATTTTTCTTCTCTCCCTAAAATGGGAATTTTGGGATACTCAAAATTTTCAAACGAGAACACACATCTTGTGACAAATCAAATTAAAGGTTATAAAAAGACAAAATTAATGGAACTCATAAAATATTTTTTGGATGACTCTAATCAAAATGGTAGTACAAAAAGTACTTGAGATTTTTTAATTTATAAAATCGCTAAAAGTGTGAAATCAGAACACTAAACAGTGCTTCTCTCGCCAGACTAATCTTAAAGAAGTAGTTGAATTGAAATTTTCCTGTCCCCACGCTTTTGGGCACATTAAAAAGAGTAAACAAAGTGACATTTATAGTAAAAATGTGAAATAGGTGTCATGTGACATGTCAAATCTAAGGGCTTTTAAGGCAAAACTAGTGGCACCAACAAATTTCACTTTTAACTTTAAAAAATACTTTTGATATTTTATACTAATAAAAAATCTCAAATACGTTTTGTGCTGCCTTTTTGGTTATATTAATATCTAAGAAATATTTTTTGAGTCCCATTAATTTTGTAGTTTAATGGCCAAGATGTGGGTTCCTATATGAAAATGTTGAGTACTCAAAATTTCCCAAATTATGGAGAGGGACAAAATTCCAAACTAAAAGAAACTTCAAGTGACCTAAAACAGTCCCAATAGGGTTTGGTTTTATTTAAGTTCATACAAAAGTTAAGGTAGGGGGAGGGAACTTTATTAAAAGTAACGTACTGGTTTGTAAGATACAATAGCCTGTTAAGATGATTTGGTATCAATAAAAATCGAAACCCGTATGGACTGTAATTCAATACAGAATTATAGATGGCCAGTAATTTTGTTTCCAGGTTTGATGAAGCTAAAGATGGAATGGGGATACACCTTTAAATACAATCTATCGCCTATTCCACCAGTCCTAATTTACCCGAAAAGAAAAATATTCCTCTAGGGCATATTTAAAAGCATTGTAATAGTTTGTTAATTGACCGGTAAGGGGTAGTCCGGTAGCATAACATAGAAATTATATATAGGTGGAGGACTGGGAATCATTGTGTGAATTTAGTCGTAGCTCAATTCGTCGAAATTATCTTTCTTTGGTAATCTGCAGACTACAATACTCCTCGCCAAACATTTTAAGTGGAATATTCCGCAAACACACTAGTTCTTAATGAGTAGCATGAGGGAGTTGATTTGCTGTAATTACTATCCAAAACTGAGATGAGTCAGATTAATCTAATAAATACCCCAATTTCATTTGTTAATGTTTTCATTTCATATTCATTTGTAATTATAACAATACATGTAGCATTAATATAGCCAAATAGAGTAGAACCCCTTTAATCCGCCCTCGGGTGGTCCGTTACTCCGGTTAATCCGACCGTACTCGAGCTCGCGATATTGTGCCGACTTGCCGATGACTCACGGCCCGTCTGGCGCCATTCTTTCCGGTTTGTTATCGCTTTCCTGCTTCAGTGCTGTGTCATCTCTAGTATTGTTTCTATTGATTTGCTGTAGTACAGTACTTGCAAAGTTTATATATATAGACTTTTAAAAGTTTATATATCACTTTAAAAAATCTCTATATAATATATGTAATAAATATTGACTTTTTTTCGGATAATCCGACCTTTTTTGCATTCCGACCATGCCACCAGTCCCGAAGGTGACGGATTAGAGGGGTTCTACTGTAATTGAACAATAAAGAACCTTAATAAATTAATATTTGTCCTTAAAATAGAGATTAAATGCTGCGAGCTAGTTAGCTGTAACAGCGGGAGCTCGCTAATGATTAATGTTTCTAGAAAGCTTCCCTTCCAAGCTGGGATTATTCTTACCCGAGTTTAAGACAATGTCAAGTCTGTTCTCCAGAGTGGAGTAAAATGTTGACAAATTTAAAACCAGAGTATGATAAACTTTTGTTGTCCAAGACCTTCTACTTTATTCGAAACTTGAGTCCATTCAAATAGCACAATCTTCAAGATCCTATCTCACTCAGTACAATCTATGTTGCTCATGTTTTAATATTAATTTAATACTAATGTTTAGTTGTTTTTTTCCCCTCATTATTTGTACATTTTTTATGAATATGACCATATAATTGTGTTGGACTAATTTCTGTTAAAGAATAAAGTAAAAGTACATTTTTATTTCCTTACCTAGAAATAGACATCTGTGTAGCAGAACTCAGTTTCCCTGTCGTTTGTACATTGTTGTTAGTGATGGTGTTATTATTAGATGAATTGAGACCCTGACCTCCAACTTTAACTATGGTCACACCAGTAGATGTTTGGTTCACCTGAGAGCTACAACAAACAGATGATAGAAACACCAAATGAAAAAAAATGTACACATTTCCTCAACAAACCTTTATTTGATAGAATAAAACTTGAACACAAATTGTACGTTTATTTATTCAAATATGTCTCAACAATAAAGACGCCATCTTCAATAATACACGAGCTACTCTAATTAACCCAGTACCGTGCCAAACCTTGTATTCATACAGAAACTAAAGAGGCATGGGCCTAAACCTATTTTACAAGTAAGGCGTTAACAAGTGATTTGCGTTATTCAAAATAGACTAGAGCTAACAGAACCTAAAATATGTTCCCTAAAGAATTACTCCACTTAACCTACAGAGATGGGGATGGCCTCATTGGAAAGCTTAGGGTCTGAGGATCAATAGTATATATAGATCATGACCGCGTGATCTAACCTACGGTCATTTTTGAGGTGTTTTTAAATGGTTTTTAGCCACAACCCTATTAGTGTTTATTTCTGGAGTTCTATTTTCTTGAGATTTGTTTTAAACGAAAGAAAATTTTGGCATAATTTGTAAAAATTATGAAATGTTAGTTTTACTTCATTTTTTAAAAACACATTCTGGCATCAGTCACTATTATTAGATAGTTTTAAGTATGTGTTTTTATATTTGTTGCTATGGTAACTTAATGGGTAATTATATAGCAGAGTAGCCTCACTTCAAAATCAATTTTTATGGGTTTTATTCGTCAAATAAATGTTGGAAAAATATTTTATTATCGAAAAAAAGTGTCGGAAAGATGATTACATAATATAATTACACAAAATTACACAAGAAAATCTTAATCAGAGTCAAATTCTGCTGAAAATTCAGTAGAAGAGGAATTTATTGAATTTAAATGTATTTCACTCGTAATTCACCATAAATGATGAAAACGAGTATTATACTCATTGTACTTTCTTTTTAACATAAATTCGGCTATATGGCCATGGAAATGTTGTTTTGAATTTCCATATCGCGGCACATTTCCTCGCACCTCCCTCCATTGACGTTCAATTGTCTGCGTATGTGCTTCAGTGTCAGGATCAACAATATTGTAGGAATGATTCACAGTCAATGCTGAAAGCCAGCAAATAATGTTTTCTTTGCTGTAAATATGTAGAGCTGTATTATTATATGTCACGAAAGGTTTGGCCAGGTTGCTATATATATATATATAAAACCACCTGGCCAAACCTTCCGTACGTTTATTGAAGTGAATGTCATGAGTATGAAAGATAACAGAGTTAATTTTTTCACGAAAAAACAACTTGTGTAATTATATTATGTAATCATCTTTCCGACACTTTTTTTCGATAATAAAATATTTTTCCAACATTTATTTGCCGAATTAAACCCATAAAAATTGATTTTGAAGTGAGGCTACTCTGCTATATAATTACCACTTAATGTGTATGTAAAACCACAAAATTAAGTTTAACCCTTATGATCTCAACATCCGTTTTTCCGGACATTGGCAGTATCTGCATAAAGCCCAAAGTCCGGTTTTTCGGATGTTTCAAAATTATGTTTTTTAATAAACAAATTATTCTCAAAGCTATTTGATATTTACATCAAATTATTCAGGAAGGCCTAATTTATCTGTTATACATTACTTTATTAAAAAAGATTCCCAAGTATTAAAGTTACAAAGTTTTTCAGCAACGCAGAGTTTTATACTTTAAAATCCTGTTTTTCATCTAAACAGTATTTGGCTATAGCTGATTTATCAAGGCCAAATATATTTAAAGTGGGCAAAGTGTTCTTTAACTCGTCTTAACAAACCATCATTTGAAGATGATATTTCAATGACTAATTATGATCTTCAGTCAAACACGTAAGATTGTGAATGTGTGATAACTGAACGATTCATTTGTAACGATAGAACATATGAGAATAAAGCTCTTTTCTCAATCGCATGACTTTGTTTTATGCTTCTTTAACACATTTCAGAACTTTCACTCCATCATCACATTTTTCTCTCTTTCGCGGTACATTAACATAAAAACGTAAACACAAGTTTTAAGATATGATGAGTAAGGACCAAGGACAATGCCGTCTAATGTTTATACAATCGTACAATGGCTTTCAATACACATTTTAACTAATTTTAATCACACCAAACAGGAAGAGTTTTTCATCACAGATTTAAAAAACATCTGTCGAAGAAGAATATCAAAAGAAATGTCAAATTCTGCACACCACTTAATTGATGAAAACCATAGTTATATAAATTTTAAAACCACTAAATGTATATAAAAAAGGAAGATATATGCATGATATCGATGAGTTTAAATATACAAAGCATTTCAAAACAATAAACATCCATTACTGAACGACCAAGTTAATTTTCCCTCAAACATACGTTATGATATTTGTACCATACGGTTAGAGTTCAATAGGAGATATAGCTTATTATGTTTAGATTTTGTATGGATTGGAGACATAGTCCTACCATGGAATATAGTCCTTTTACTGTACAATTGTGTTTACCTACATGTGTACTACTAGGTAATACCAAAGACCACTTTCCAAGGTAAGTCTGTGTCTCCTATTATATACAAGGAAATCCCTGATGAGCATTGTTATATGATTGTACAAACATTGTTGGGCTTCGAAAGTCATGTGATGTTCAGTTTACATGTTGTGTTTCTAATAATAAAAACCTCTCGGTCATCATCACCTTATATATATATATATATATATATATATATATATAAAAGGACTAAAAGAACATAAGTAAAGACACCTAGCCCTCTAATACTTTAATAGTGTCATGGTCGGAAAAGAACAAGAGTTTGTCAAGAGAGACCAGACAGGAAAGATGAAAGAAAGGGATCAAATCCAAGACTACATGAAGAAAAGTGTAGATCCAGCTAGGACCCAAAGGATTGCCAAGCCCGTACTCATTTGCTCCTGAGGTTTTTTTTTAAATATTAATGTACTGACAAACTCAGAAGAGAGAGAAATATGATGGAAAAGCTCTGAAACATATCAAAGAAACAATAAGCTAAGTCATTATAATGGAGAAAAACAAAGTAAATTTTATTGTTATTCCATCGAGTGATGTGGATACTAAAGAAAAAAATCTTAAAATATGTCATTTTGGATGCTCGGAAACAGGTTACAATGTACAGTAGAACCTCTCTAATCCGCCCTCGGGTGGTCCGTTACTCGGTTAATCCGACCGTGCTCGAACTCGCGATATTGTGCCGACTTGCCGATGACTCACGGCCTGTCTGGCGCCATTCTTTCCGGTTTGTTATCGCTTTCCCGCTTCAGTGCTGTGTCATCTCTCGCGTTGTTTCTATTGATTTGCTATAGTACTTGCAAAGTTTATATATAGACTTTATTATATAGACTTTTAAAAGTTTACATATCACTTATTTCACTTTCAAAAAATCTCTTTATATAATATGTAATAAATATTGACTTTTTTTACCTTCGCCCCCAGTCCCGAACGTAACTGGATTAGAGGGGTTCTACTGTATAGATAAATGAACTCATAAAACGAATAAAAGGTAAGTATAAAGGAGAAAAACAAGAATTAACCTTCCACCCCATAAATGAGGTCCCTTCATCATTCCACCAAATATTAACCCTTATATGTATGTCTAACTAAATTTTGAATTCCAGAAATTTTTCATATAATTTGACTTACTTAGCATTGTTTCTGTTCTTGTAAACTTCTGCCAACATTTTCTCCGTAAACAGTACAGGGTAACTAGAACATAATAACGTTGCTTCCTTCAGTAAAGTTCCTTGACTACCACGGTCAGCCTTGGAGAGATGTTCCAATACAAAGTTCAATGCATCCTCTGCACGTTCCTACAAAAAAACATACTCTATCGATAGTTTTTCTCTTTAACACTATAGAAGTGTTCATCAAAATCTCACCAGTATTGAAAGGTTTATTTTCAAGGGTTTTTTAAAATATATAAATAAACTAGATATCTCTAAATATAAGTAAAGGTTTTCAATACTTTATTTTTTAAGAAAATTGTATAGAATATGAAAATGGAATTTTATTCTTTTAGTTCACTTTCATGTGTGTAAACAAAACAATTTTTTATAAACTCATTTTAAGTAGACAAATGTATGCCACAAAGCCAACATATATATATATATATATATATATATATATATATATACACACACACACACCACTTGTTATGTGTTAAAAAATAATTATATGACATATATGACAACTAAAGCTTGTTAAAATTTCATTTCAGAGGTTAATTGCAAAAAATATAGGATATGAAAAAAACAAACACAATATTTAGTAAATTCTACAAGTTTATTAAGTCTTACCGACCATGGTTTCGCCAGCAACGGCATTTACAAGGCAGCTTAACAAAGACTCTGTTTACTTGTTTTTTCATTAAAATGGAGTTCTACCAAGTACCTTCGGTCAATAGTGCAAATCGTATCAATATAATATAGTTTACATTTAAAGGTTAATTTGATTTATTTACAGAACGGATCGTAGTGTGTACCTTCTGACAAAAAACAAAGGTTATTTATATCATCGCTGTTAGTCAGAAATGTTTTCCCCATCTGTCAACAATAAATGTACGATTCCCCTATTGTTGGATAAAGATCAAAATAAAAATCTGTCTCATCGTACTTTTAGAGTCCATAGGAGAAAGACCCAAGGGGAATTTTAGACAATTTTCATTGAATTGGTAGGGACTGTTTTTAATGCAAGCCTGCCTTTTATTGCTTTAGAAATATAAGAAAATTAGTTGTTAACAACAATAAGGATAAGAGAGATAGCTTAGAAAATAGTGGTGTATATAAGATTTCTTTTAGTGATTGTAATTATGAATACATAGGTCAATCTGGTAGATCAGTTATAAATATAATTAAAGAACATATACATAGTTGGAAGTATAGTAAATTTAAGTCAAAATTTTCAAATCATTTATTAGACACAGGACATAATTTTGACCCTAAGTCAAATGTTAAACTTCTCCACAAGAAGCAAAAAAGCATAAAACTCAATTACTTGGAATATTTGGAAATCAATAGATCTATTTAAAAAAAAAACCATACTTCCAACTTAAATGAACAAATATATCTTAACTCATCACCCCTATTGTGTAACCTTTGTTTCTAAAACACCTCCCCCCCTCAACCATACAGGTAAGATCATTGTCCTTTCTGTCAAAAATACTAGCCTTTACCATTTCTCAACTCTTCCTACTCTACCCTTTCCTTTCTCTTGCAATTTTGACTTGTTTTAATTTCAATTTTGTAGGTTGAATATGCCAAACGGCGAAACATATGTCGCTAAATAAGGCTCTTTTGTTGAATTAAATAATTGTTTCATTATTTCCATTAAAAAGCAAACTACTAAAACGTATTCTCAAATTATCAGAAATAGAAGAATCGAAGAAGAAATTACAATGAAAGATATATCAACAGCTATCATACAACCGGTTAGACAATCAAGATAAATCGAATAAAATATTAACTGAGATTATAAATATGCTTAAAATGAATGCTGGAAAAGCAACCTCTCTAAAGAAGAAATGAATTATCCTCTCCATAATGCTAATGGATTGCACAAGCATCTATCTGAATTGGAATTATTCTTGAATAGTCAAAACATAGACATCTGCCTTATTTCCGGACACCCATTTCACAAAACATTCATTTGTGAATATTCATGGTTTTGTGGGTTATCACAGTCCAGATCCAGCCAATAGAGCTAAAGGAGGATCAGCTATATTGGTAAAAGGAAATATACTGCACTGAGAGGGATCTGCGAATAAAGAAGAGATGATGTAAGTAACGAAAATCAGCTTACAATCTAAGAGTAATATTAAATTTACTGCCCGCCAAGACATCCGCCTTCAAAAGATGATTTTAAGGATCTTTTTTAAAGTATGTGGGCCTCAAACTCTAAGCAGAAGGTTAAGATGTGTTTCCGTCTTTTCCCACAAAGAACGAACCAAGAAAATATTAATTTTGTCGATAAAAATGGCAAAAATACATTCCATTCTAAGCCTAAAAGAGCTTAAAAATATGATTAGGTGCAACGTATATCAGTAAGAAAATCACCAGGGTATGATCTTATAACTAGTCCGATAATGAAAGAGCTCCCTGATATAGCCGTGATAGAACAGCAACATCTGATTAATGCCTGCTTTAGAATGAAATATGTGCCTCGTCACTGGAAAATTGTAGAGGTGATACTCATATTGAAACCAGGAAAGCCGTCTTCAACTGTAACATCTTACCGCCCAATATCATTATTACGTTGTTTTTTGAAAAAGTTCTTCTAAGAAGGCTTAAGCCGATCATTCAAGACAAACAACTGATTCCATCACATCAGTTTGGGTTTAGACGTAGCCATTTTACTATAGATCAGATTCATCGCATCCTTAGCATAATACTAAAAGCTCTTGAGGAGAAAAAATAGGCTCAGCTGTATTCCTTGAATTGCGGAGGCCTTTGACAAGGTTTGGCATGAGGCCCTTCCAAATAAAATACACAGAGACCTATCGACTCAGTATTTTGAGTTATTAAAATCATATAATATGGAAAGGTACTTCTTTTGAGTCAGTCATGGTGGTGAGTACTCAGAACTAAAGAGCAGGTCTACTAAAAGGTAGTGTCCTTGGACCTGTACACTCGAGATATTCCATAACTTGCTGACTCAATTATTACAACATTTGCTGATGACACTGCTATCGTTGGTTGTATTGAAACAACGACTAATAAATTACAAAGTGCAATGGATAGAATAAGTAACTGGACAAAGCGTTGGCGAATTAAACTAAATGAGGTAAAATCAATGCATATTAACTTTAGAAATAACAAGATTACCATTTATTCTTCGATTGTCAATCTTCAAGTTGTTCCATATTCTAATAATGCCAAATATTTGGGAATGACATTAGATACTCAAGTGGAAGGTTGAAGAGCGTAGAATAAAATACAGAATATTGTACTGGCTGTTCGGACGTAACTCTGAGCTTTCAGTACAGAATAAAATAATATATAAACAAATACTAAAACCAGTATGGACATTCAGCATACAATTATGGGGCTGTACAACAAAACAGTCTAATATTAAAAAAATTCAGCATTTCCAAAAGAAAGTCTTACCAGGAAAAGTCAATGCCCCATGCTATATACACAACAATGATCTACATCGTGACTTGAACATCAGAATGGTTACTGAAGAAATTAAAAAAATATGCAATTAGTCATAACTTACGTATTCTGCAGTCATATGTTATGGAACATACGATAACCCTGTAATGGAAACAATTCATGAAGTGGCCGGGAATGTTTAGCATCTCAAGAGGACTAAAGTGCTCCAGTAATGCTAAGGAAATTATTATTGTAACTATCCTACAAATGTGATTCTGTTATATATAAATCATTTTTAACATAACCCTAATGGTGGTGCTACGGAAATAAATTATGCAAAGATACAGCAACACAACAATTTTGATCAAAATCTACCTATAAATTACAAAGATGATATGTGGTTTAGGGGTAAAAAACACTCTTCGAGTGGAACATTTTCAAAACCCTTTCTTAGTACGCGTCTACAGACCTACCCCAAATCATGTTACAAAATTCATAGCTCTAGGCTTCTTGGATCCAGAGATATGCTTTAGGGGTAAAAAACACCCTTGGAGTGGAACATTTTCAAAACCCTTTCTTAGTACGTGTCTACAGACCTACCCCAAACCATGTTAAAAATTCATACTACTAGCCTTCTTGGATCCAGAGATTTCATGATCAGTCAATAGGTTTTGACTTATATATATATATACATACATATATATATATACATACATATATATATATATATATATATATATATATATATATATATATATAGATAAATCATTAGTCGATCTTGTAAGATTGGTCATGAATAAAATAAACTTTTTTTTTTTAATTGGTTTTGATGTAGGGAATAAGGTGCTAAAGTTTTGGAATTATTTTTACAAACACCCTGTATGACTAAAATTCTTCCCAGATCCTTTCTAGGTTCTACACAAAAGTCAGACTTTCCGATCCCACAAAAACTTTCCAAGTACGCTTAATCTTTACTGAGGAAACATCAAGACACTGACTCTAACTTACCTTACTAAGTTTCCCAACAGCTGCGATGACTTGAGCCGCTAAACACAAAGTATTTGGATGACAATCAGCTGCCTGTTTGATCTTAGGGACATAGTCAGCTAACAGTTGAGGACGTTTCTCTGCCAAGTGTAGTAATACAACCAGAGTAGCACTAGCTGTCACGGCAGTGCCTAGATATTCACAGAGTTGTGGTAGGCTTGGTTCTAGTAACTGTACAACATAATAATAATAATTACTAGACGTGTTAAATGAATTAAAGACAACTTAAGTTTATTAGAAATGCAAGAACTAATTTAGATTTCGCTAAAAACAAATATTCAAAAAATTCACTATTTTTATATCCTTCTAACTGTACCGAGATTCAAAATATTATTAACACTCTAAGTGCTCGCAAAGCTCCGGGGTATGACTCAGTAACGCCGGTTATAGTTAAAGGTATTGCAGAAAATATAATTGAACACCTCGTTTATCTCATTAATTTTAGCATGTCCTCAGGTGAATTCCCAAATGATTTAAAAAATGCTATTGTCGTACCTTTGTATAAAAAATCGGATAAACTATGCCCTAGTAATTATAGACCGATTGCTTTGCTTTCAATCTTTTCTAAGATATTTGAAAAAATATTAAAATCTCGATTGGTAAATTTTTTAGAGAAAGAAGGTTTCCTTAGTAAAAATCAATATGGATTCCAAAAAAAAAGAATACTGAAAATGCCCTTTTGGATTTCTTTGGGAAGGTTTATGAAGGAATGAACGACGGTGACTTTTGTGCTGGAATTTTCGTGGACGTGATGAAGGCTTTCGATACAGTAGATCACACTATTCTCCTAGATAAAATGTATAAAGCAGGAATCAGAGGAGTAGCATATGAATTGTTTTTATCTTATCTTTCTGGAAGAAAGCAGAGAGTGAAAGTCGGAGATAAGCTCAGTGAGGAAGTTGAAGTAATCTATGGAATTCCGCAAGGATCTGTGTTATCAGGGCCATTGTTCCTTATATATGTAAATAGTTTATGTGACGGTATCTTTAAAGGAATGTTAACAGCATTCGCGGATGATACTTCACTTTTTTACAGATCTAAAACTCTCCAAGATTTACAAAACAGTATGCAAAACGATATTAATTTGCTTAGACTTTGGTTTACTGATAATTGTTTAGCAATGAGCCCTAAAACCCAAGCGTTAATTTTTAACTTAAATGACAAAAAACGTGTAAACCTATTACTCAAATACCATGAAGTTGACTGTACATCACCAAACTGCAACTGTTTACCTATTACTCTTGTAGATGAAATTAAATACTTAGGATTATTTGTTGACAGCAGGCTTAGTTGGAAGATTCATATAAATTACATAAAAGATAAGGTTATTAAATATACAAGGATTTTCTATTTACTTAGACCCTTTTGTAGTCAGGACCTATTACGAACTTTGTACTTTGCCTTTGTTAATTCGAAGTTAGAGTATGCTTTGACATTATGGGGCGGCACTTATAATACTACAATGAAAACAATTGTTGTTCAACAAAACTCATTTATTCGTATTATAGATAATAAATCAAAATTAGAACACGCTTTACCTATTTATAGAAAACTTGAGATTCTACCTATAAAGAATTTGTATATTTATAAGGTATTAAAAGTTTATTATAATAAGAGTAACAAACAAAGAGAAGATATTCGAAATCCTACTGTAATCCTTAGAAATAGATTGAATGCGTATGTTCCAAGACCTAGACTTACTTTATATAAAAAGTTTTTCACCTATCTTGCTCCGAAATTTTATAATTACTTGCCCCGTCAAATTAAAATTGTTAAAAAGTTAAGTAAATTCTTAAGAGTGTTAAAAACATATCTTCTGTTTCATGATAATATTTCTATGTTTTATGACTGTTTAGAATAAGATATGACTTATATGGATTATTTTTTTGAGTTGTTTTATTGTTAGGTTTAAGAATAGCCTACTTAATTGTTTAGGGTAAGATTTTTTTTTTTTTTTTTTTTTTTTTTTTTTTTTTTTTTTTTTTTTTTTTTTGTGTTAACTAAGATATATATTTTCTATTTTGGTATAATTAATATTATTTATATATATATATATATATATATATATATAAAATTGTTTGTCCTGTATAAATAATAAGTAGCCTTGTCTTTTGTTGTTTCTTCCATGTTGAGAGATGAAATTTTTAACAAAGTTCGGTGAATCATCAAATGTAACCGATCAGCCGCCACCTTTATCTCTAGCTCTTGTCATACATTCTAAGTTTCATGTGTATCACCCCAAACAGGTTTTTTTTATAAACCTCGGGGTTAGACTTTATTAGTCTTAAGTTTGTAAAGTTTTGTAAACTGAACATGTATATGTATATAGTGACTAATAAAGATATTTCATTTCATTTCATATAAAATTAATTGGTAATTTGGATCCTATTAATCTAAACTTCACTAAATCCTTGTTTCATAATAAGTAACTGAAAGTATTAAGGGCTGAGAGCATAACAGATTTTGTAACAAAAATTGTAATAACAAATTAAATCATAGAGATTAATAATATAAGATTAATTACAGACTAATAAATGAAGACTCAACATCAAAACAAAACATGATATATCATTATTATTATTTTTTTAATATAGTATGAAATATTGAAAGACAATTTTATTTTTATTATTATACATTTTTCGGACATTTGCCATCATTTGTGTGTTAAAAATCAAAACACGACGTTCCGGGAATAACAATCAATTCCCGTTATCAAGTGACTAAAAACAAAGAAACTAAGTTTTTCCCACTTGATAACGGGAATTGATTCTTATTCCCGAAACGTCGTGTTTTGCTTTTTAACACACAAATGATGGCAAATGTCCGAAAAATGTATAATAATAAAATTGAACTTCCATTATTAACAAATGACTTCAAACAGAGAATAATTTTATTGTTTTTAACACAAAACATAATAATAATAATAATACTATTACTTGCAATTTTATACATGAATTTGGTTCATTAATCATCACACTTCGCTTAAATTTGAACAAAATCGGTAGAACCAATTTTGAAAAATTACATATTTTATATTAGCTGATTTTTCCGTTTTTTACCCATAAATCATAAATTGTCATTTTTGGAAAAACGGTAAAAAATACATTTTGCTGGCGCCTTAGAGTCCCAAAATTGTTTGAACTGATTTTGAGAAAAATGTAATAATTATGTATTTTTTCTTATGGTACCTACCACCAAATTTTGAGTTATTCTTGGGCTGCAGAACACTGTTGGCTACATACAACCGACCGACAGATATTACAGTTAAAAACTCATTGGTATTTCCTTTAGCTAGGCACAGTTGTGAACATTTCAGTATTGCCATGACATCTGCGTGCAATACAGTTGCATATTTTCCTAAAGCTATACTTATATTTTCCTTGGTTGTTTTCCCATATATTCTCGCACCTGCACCGAAGTTAGTGCGAGATTCGTCAGTGTAGTATTCTATACTATTCTGTATTGGAGACCACCCCCCCCCCCCAATGATGGAATTACAGTAACAAAAGTTCATTAATTTTTAAATTCATTATGTTTTGTTATTATACCATATTTTGAGGGTTAGGGAATCCAACATCCTTTTAACCTGTATATTCTTGTCGCATACTTTAAAATGACCTAATTTATTACTTACAGCAGGTTTATTATCAGCAATAAGGCCAAACAGCTGCAGTAATGCCAACTTCTCAGAATGATCACACAGAGGTAATAAAGACACTAGCGCCATCGCATGGTCATGTATAGGGTCTTTGGTGACTGCGTAGATCTGAGGCAATACTCTGCACAGTGGGTAGTTGCCTAGTAACAAATAAACAAAACTATTCACAATAAAATAGGCCAATTGATACCCACAATTTTAATTGATTGAAATTCTGATCTACCACAATACTTTCTCTATATTTAGGGAAAGTCCTCTTGATTCAATTTTTCTTCCTTTATTTTTTTTAAAGGTGAGAAACCTTTTGATCTTAAATGCCTTATAAAAAAGATAAAGAACATAAAATAAAAACCCTCAAATACTCTAATAGCATCAGTGTAGGAAGAAAACAAGAGTTGGTCAAGAGAGACCGGATAGGAAAGATGAAAGAGAGGGATCGAACAAAAAACTATGTGAAAAATATGAAGGACCAGATAGGTCCTTCGGGATTGCCATATTCGTACTCACTATTGATAAACTTCTGAGGAAACAACTTTTTGTATATTCAATAGTAAAATGCAACTTACTTAAATAGACTTGTATTTTAAAATTTATAAACATTTATAATTATTAAAAAAAAAAAAAAAAAAAAAATATATATATAAAAATATTGTGATTATGTCAAATCATTGCACAAAATTTCTCACTCTTTTTACCTCCAAAACCAATAAAAACCAAACCAAATCTAATCATTACCAAAGATATCTTTCGGTAGATGACAATCAAAAAGTAAAAATTATCTATAGATCATTTTAGTCTTTGCAAAAAATATTTAAATATTTTAATAACGTATGCTTGTCTTATCCTCAGCTTAAGTTGTATTTGATTAAAATCAAGCTTTTAATGACTGCGTTTAATTAATTTTTGTTTTTGCCGATTAATCCTGAACCATATATATTTTTTTTACTTCCAATTTTGCACTAGGGTAAGAGTCATCAATCTCAAATTTTCAATAAAATTGGTAAAACCGGTTTTGAGAAATAATTTCTTTTATACTTCGTCTGCCCCGAGGCAGATTTTTTGTTTTTTTACTGACAAACTAAAATTTCTGGAGATAAGCGATCAATTATCTGGATCTTTAGAAGGATAAACAATTCTGAGAAAATTGTAATTTAACATTTTTTTGACAGCTACCCCCAAATTTGTATTTATTAAAAAAATCACTCGAGATATGCACAAATACCATATTTAATTAAAATTGGTTTACATGCTTGGACAGTAAAGCACTGCACATGTTTTTGGACTCGAGGCACCTCAAAACTAGTATAACCTCAAAAAATATCTCGACACATGAGATTACTTGATCTCTACATCACAATACCTGAAATAATTGAGTCTATGATGAGCTGAATATGTGTAGAGAGAAGTTCTGCATTATCAATAGCAGCAAGTGATAGATAAGGAGCCATATTACGGGACAGTTCTCTGTTGCCTTTGTGTAGGAACTTTACAGCTACAGGAAGTGCTCGTTTCATTACGTCTTTCTTGCCATAGTTCTGTAATCAATAATAATAATCGTAAAAATACTTTCAGTTTCTTTAGAAAACAATCAATTGTGTTTTTTTATAACTGTTAATTAGATATGGATGACAAATACAAGAAATATATTGTCTGAAATGTGAAATTTTTGTTACATTCTTTAAATTAATGTTACGATTTTTATTTTTGTAATTCTAGAAAAACCCATTTAGATAATCTTTTAAATTAAATTGAATATTTTGTAGAAATAAAAACAATGGTACAAAATTATTTTTTTTTTAGTACTGAGTTTGTTTGTTTGTTCAGGGTGTTACGATAAGCCGATAGTTTGTTACCAATTCGAATTTTATTGGTATTTATATTGAGGTTCGTTCATATAATAAATAAGTCGATGATTCAATTCAATATCCTTTTAATACCACAATTCTATTACAATCTAATACGTTTTTAGAAACAACAGAGCTTCAATTACTTAAATACAATGGTTTACTATCTTTAACCCAGAAAGTAATGTTGCGACAAGAAACAAAATAAAATTAATCTCTCATTGTGTCAGTTGTCCGATGATGCCGCAAGGCAAAACAATTGTAGCTCATTTATATTATTAAAATAATTTTGAAACTTTAGCTTTATTGCTTTTTTAATCCTTTAACACTTTGAAGCCTAACCCTCTAACGCGATGCTTTCCTACTGTGCCTGGGGGTTTTGGACATGTTTTTAAAAAATTGTGGTATTTGTTATATTTATCATATATGACTTATTATATATCAATTTAAACCTAAAGAAATTACATTTTTAAATATATATACATGTAAATAGAAATTTTACTCACAGACAACACTCCTTAGTCTTGAAAAAGGGTAAAATACACACACAAACAAAAATAGCTACACAGCACTTCACTAAACATAATTGGCCTTTGTATGATACAATTTGAAACATTCAGGTACACAAAGGGGTATTGAACATTCTGGGCACCACCATAACTCAAAAAGTATTTAGTATTCAAGAAAAACAACAAACAAACATAACGAATCTTGATTACTCAGTCACTAACTTTGAACTAAACAAACGTCTGCTACGTTCCTCGTAGACGTGTTACGTTGCCTAGCATCAGCTTTATAATATTTATATTTAGTCCATATCAACAGCACAGACTATTCGAAATCAAAGACATGCAAAGATAAATAACCAATTAGCTAAGCAAAAGTGCCGAAACCTGATTAAAAGTGCCAAACATCGCGATCGTATAGAATTATTTAGCGCAGCCCGATGTATACTCGGGCTTCGGCGGCGAGCGCTAATTAATAGGGGGAAAATATTATTCGCAGAGATAATACAAGATTTAAAAAAAGAGGTTGTCAATATATATATTGGGTAAAGTTAAGTTTGAGCCTCGGAACCCTCCATAACTAACTTAAATAAGGTCAATTACTTAATAAGGTCACAACTAACTTAATAATATAAATTGAGGTCAATTTAGTATATTTCTATTTTATATAACACGTCTAATCATTTGTAAAGATGTTTAATACATAGAAGAGTTAGGTCAGTGTATTCTAGGATCACATTCATTTAAGTGTGAGCCATAGGGAGTTGTGACGCCTTCTGATGAATAGTCACTCGACCTCATTTTGTGTATGTGGTCCAGACTGCAATCTTAATTGTAATCGGGATCACCAGCCTCGTTATCTAAGAAGCATAAAAAACCTATAACGTAGGAGATAGGGTTTCAGAGTAGAGTGTGGTGTACTGAACAGCTCAACTGGACTCAACAGAGTCCTCTGAATTATTTTAGTTTATAAATGAAAGTATAATTATCCAAATTATTATGTCCGGCTAAGCTTCGGAAAAGACTGTGTCAGAATTTGCCGCAGAGAAAAATAATATGTGACATCGAAGTTGTTATATTTTTATATCGAGTGTAAGGGGAGTTAAGTTAATTTGTAATTTATCTATTCAATTCTTATTATAAAATATCAATTAATTTATTCAATTTGTGCTTTAAGAGCTTTTAGTTAAAAATCAAGTTACTTTAGTTTGTAAGTCTGCGTTCTTACAAAACTATTATTCAATCTACTATTTTATTTTACCTAAGGTAGGGTCACATTCTGGTTGTACTTAGCAGTTATTTCTATAAACGTGGCAATAGTCCATACAATAAGTTAGCCAGACATTTTGAGAAAAACAAAGAAATCTCCCTTTTATTGCAAAGAAAAATAAGAACATTATTAAATATATATTTAAGTAAACATTTAAATCTAAGATCTATCCTGTGATAGAGTACATCTGCTAAAAATCTGAATAAAAGTTTTATATGTCTTCTTCACTAAATTTTGTCTCCTAATGATTACTTATACTTTTCTATCCACTTTACTCATGAAATACCAGTCCATATTATGTTAGCTTCCTTCAACATCACAATTACTTAAAATCCTCCATCTTTATCGTTGAAACTGAGTCTGTCCAGCCGTCTTATAACGTGACTGTTTCACAAGGTGATTCTAACAAGACTACTTTACTCTGACTCCTGACAAAGACTGCTTAAGGCACGCTTCGAGAAGACGCTCCTTGCTGAGGCTTATGGGAAATATCTCCAGGGTTTAATTTCCTGCTAGCACGGACTTTTGCAACGTCTGTGTTATTTGAAGGTTACAAGTCTATCTCACCTCACGCGCACAATTTGAAATTACGCTTTCACTTGTTTAGTTTTAGATTGTTTATTAGTAATCATTAGGTTATTATTATTGTTCGTTTGATTATTTAAATACATTTTATAATTACTTATTATTATAAAATACTTATTATTTCTATCATCCTATTATTAGTTCATATTTATTATTAATATTAAATAATGTTTTATTAATTACTGGTTGGAGAGTGTCCCATGCTTACACGAGAGATGAGTCTTAATAGGTTGCCAGCCTTAGAATTTCCTTGGTTACTTTTGTGGTTGTGTGCAGTTATTTTTAATAATTAAATGTAAGTTCCTCCCTTTAATTTATTATAATTACCTCATTAAGAGCTGGTTATCTGGAGTGGTATTTGGTTTGGTGGGGAATAATTGAATTAAGATCTCTTTAGGGGATGGGCAAGCATGTTTTTGTACATAACGCCTATCATAAGTTAGTATAACCCTATCCCGGTATTTAATTAATTAATTACACCCACAATCAACCATAATGCGTTGCATGTCTTTCTTCAAGTCTTCCGGAGAAATCTTTCCAAACCTATTCACTCAACTTACAAGTAAATCCTACCAATTCCTTTTCTAAACAAAAAACACTACTGTTCTCTACAGACCTAGTAAAGTTATGCTTGTAACTGACGAAAATGTATACAGTCCACTTTTAACAGTTAATTACTACTTTACAATATAACATAGTTAAATAAACTCTGATGTAAGTCATCATTTTACTTACTAAAAAAATACATGATATAATATCAGAAGAGATCTTAGCGTGCGGTGGGTCTTCGTCTTTGGGCGAAGGTTTTAAGTTGTGATTGAGACAAGACTCAAGCAAAGCAACGAGAGCTTCTGCATGCTGTTCTATGGAGCCCGTCTCTCTGCAAACACATAAACAAAACATTAGTCTAGATCAGATAAACATACGTTGCTGTTAACACAATTAAGTAAATAGGTATTGAAAAATGGAAATGCAACACTAACAATCAAGTTATAACATGCACAATCTTTGAGAGTTCACAAGTACAAACTGCAGAAATATAAACAGCTCCCTATATACTTACAAAGTATATGAAGTATAGGGCAAGTTTGGTAATCTTAAATTTTCGACCTTCATTTTTTGAGTGAACTTCATATTTCATGGCCTCAAGAAATAGAAAAAGTGATTTTCAATGTTGTTATATGCACACACAGTAGTTGCTACAAAAACTAAGATAGAACATAAAACTTTGTATGTGAGACTTTAGTGAGATCATATAGAAATCTATTAAAGTTTAGAAAAATCAAATTTAAAATATCAAAATGTTAAATATTTTTTTGTTAATATCTCGTGTGTTACTCAAATTTTAAAACACTAAATTAGATACAAATTTGCAGATGTAAATTCTGCATTTAATTGTACCAAACCCTTCATTTTAGAAAAATAATTTTGAAACCTGACATCCCCATATTTGTATAGTTACCAGATGCGGCCGGACCGAATGACTGACATGAATGTAATAAGTGAAGGTTTCAAGGCCTTCTAGAGCCGAGATACTGACAACATGAGGAAACGGCTTAATATATACACTTCTACAACGCTCTTTAGAGCCTAGCCAAAGTCAAAAAAGTAGTGGAAATAAAATTACAAGGTTAAAAATCTGAGTATCAATTGTTTTAAACAAATTTACTTTACTGGATAAGACTGCTCATTTTATCTCCATTATAATTGGGTGTATAAATATATTCAAATCCTACATGTGTGGAAGCCCAATTTTTAAATGTTGCTCTCAATATTTAATTACAAAGAACGTTATTTAAGTAAGGTCCACTTTGAAAGAAAAAAAACTGGAAAATATAAAAAACTTTATTGCTAGGAATAAAAATTACATTTCTTTACCTATTTTCTACATAGTCGCCTCTGTCTTGAATACATTTTGCATAGCGTTTCACTAGCTTCTTTATTCCCTCTTCTAAAAATTTTGTCGCCAAAGCTTTAAACCTATCAGTTACACTATTTTTCAATTCGTCATTATCATCAAATCTCTACGATGCAAGCCACAGTTTAATGTGAAGAAAGAGAAAATAATAGCTAAGCAATACATCAGGGCATATGATAAAGATTTCCTAACAAAATTGTTTCAATACACTCACTGTGAAATTTGCTGTGTATGGTTGGGCATTGTCATGCAAAAATAAAATTCCGCAGGACAGCATGCCACATTGATGCTCTAATGTTTCGCAATACAAATCAACTGTTACAGTACTTCCATGATCATAAAATTTCACAAGCAAGACATTGTCTTGAAAAACAGTAACTGTGAGCTTCTTTACCGAATCTCCTTGTTTAAACTTCTTCAGTTTCAGGGATGGCAACCATTGCAATCGCCATTGCATCGACTGCTACTTTTTCTCGACATCCAAATATGAAATCTAGGATACATCTCCGATAACAATGTGATCAAACAAAATTCATCATCTTTATTTCGGCAATGGTGCAAAAATTCATGTGTTGCAGCACAAAATTTCTGCTTGTATGTGTCGATAAACATTTTCAGCATCCATCTTGCTAAAAACATTTTTTATAGACCAATTTTTCAGTCAAAATAAATCACAGATCGTGAAACATTAGGACATCAAAGACAATTAATTGTAACACGGTGAAGCGACAGTTTTCACATTGTTTTGTCAATTTCTTCAATAAAATAATCAATAATCAGTGATTGCCTTGCATTATGTTCTTTGTCATGAATGTCCATTCGTTCTTCTTGAAATAAACTGCCTTACTTTTCCGTCACAAATTTGCTGGTGAATTCCGGCTGCTGAAATGTTTTTACCATCAAAAATCGGATTACTCCTAGGTCTTCGCACTTGGCGGGATCAATAATTGTAGCACTTATAAACGGACAAAAATTAACAAACTATTGTTGTTAACAGCTGACTATGATTCACAAAAACATGCTACAGTAGCGCCACCTGTGTGTTTATAGGCGGCAACACACAGGTTGCGGGCTCATATTTCGTATTTCAACTTGTTAAAAAATCTAATCTAAAAGAAAACTATATATATGGAAAATAACAGAGAAAGGTGGAACATAGATGAGACCATATTCTAAAATAAAATACATAATTTAACTAGACTAGAAAATATGAAACCTAACCTTATTGCAGATGTTATTTTAGTGATACAGATTTCAACAACACTCTGATCGTTGTCATTGTTCACATAATCAGGCAGACTGGTGATCTCGGATATTGTGTTGATGACTTCGGTTAAATCATTCACAATCGCTTGATCAACCAATGAGAACAGATCTCCTGCCTAGAAATAAAACACTATCTTTTAAACCCTTGATAGATAAACATATGAGAGTTTTATTAGTGATCAAAAACAGTAAAAAAAGGTACACAACTCCACTATTTACCAATTTTTATATTTTGTAATCTAAAAAATCCAAACTGAAATCTGAATTCTTTAAAATTATTGAATAAATTGCATAAACTTCATGCTCATAAATACACATGTCGCATACTCCAATTTTAATCCAGTATAAAGTTAGGTCAATGATTAAGTTCATGTAGTATTTTACTTGTCTATAGAATATATGCATTGTTGATTTTTCTACTATTATAAATTTTCATTGTTAAAACTCGATTCTATGGAAATGCTGTTTTATTTTTTGAAATTTTATAATTATATAGCCTTTATCATAAACTTACTCAGTATAATCCTTAACAGGATACTTAAAGGAAATAAAGATTAGAAATCTATTTTTTATTTTGAAACTATAGTTTACTTATGTTAACTGCAGTTAACATAATATTTTCAATTCCATACTTACATTTTTTGTAAAATATTTTTTAACCCATAAGAACACGTGTGTGTAAAATCTAGACCATTGCACGTAGAAAGTTGAACTTTACTGGGACAAATCTATAAATTTAAAAAAATTACTTATGTAGCATTAAAAGTCGACAGGAAACGCATGTTTTAAAATAAAACAATACTCCATTGAATTTTGGTTTAAAAATGGTTTATTCACATAGAAATGAAGCTACATGTATGCCATTTTGAAATGGAAAGTACATCATACAAATGATGACCATTTTACGAACACATGTTTGAAGCATTTTTCATAAAATTGCCTCCACTCTTCCTAGTGTTTCTTTGTTGAATTGGCTTGTTATTGTGGTCTTCAGTTCTTCCAGTGTGCATTGTTTTCCTTCGTACACATGTGCTTTAACACGTTGTGCGGAGGCTGCGCACGGGTTTTCCCGCACTTTGTCACACACAAACATATTGCTTCAGTCTGCCCGTGAGATGGGAATATCGACTAAGGTGTAGCATTGTGTATCGAAGTGAGGTTAGTTTTTGTCCGGTGTTAGTTTCGACTTGGTGCCCTCCGTGTATGCGTGTGTGTAATGTTATATTTAGTGAATATTGAAGGTTTTAAATATTGAAATGATGACGGCTTCAACATCTAGACAAAATCCCTTTGACTTGAACTTCAGTGATAGTGAAACAGACGGTACTCCTAATGATGACGTGAGCGAGGAAGATGTTTATTCCGAGGAGGAGGAATCTGACTTTGGTGATGAAATTTATAACCCCACATGGTCAGAATTCTCTCAGGGGTTTCGCCGTTTTGAATTTACTGCCGAAAATCAATTGAAAGTACCTGTAGCCAGAAACAATAAACCAATAGATTGGTTTTTGTTGTTGCTGGATGATATTGTGCGGGAGACTAACCGATATGCTGTTGAAGTATTTTTTAAACCAAATTTGAACCCCAACTCTAGAATTAATAAATGGAAGGACCTTACAATGCCTGAGTTGAGAGTTTTCATAGGTTTAATCCTTCACATGGGTACGGTAAGGATAAACCGATATCAAAACTATTGGAAAACATCACGGCTGTTTGATTTTAAATGTTTTAGAGAACAAATGAGCCGGGATCGATTCCTCCTCATTCTCAGATGCATCCACTTCAACAAATACAATCCAGGACAGGGACAGCCTGTAGATAAGCTTGAAAAAGTGCGGCCGTTGATTGATTATTTTAATCAAAAGATGGATGACATCTACTACCCATGCAAAGAACTCTCCCTTGATGAAGGCATGGTCCTTTGGCGAGGACGCTTACAGTTTCGCCAATACATCAAGGGAAAGCGCCATAAAGTTCGGCATCAAGCTATATTCCCTCTGAGAACCTTTTGGTTTAGTGGTGAGGTTTGCAGTGTACTTAGGAAGTGATGGAGAGTTAGGGGGTAAATGACACGCCATGAAAGTTGTGATGCATCTGTTGAGAGGTAAACTGAACAAAGGCCACGCCCTTTACATGGATAACTATTACAATAGTTTTCCTCTTGTTTCAAGACTGCTGTCACATTTGACCTACTGTACAGGCACCCTAAGAATGGACCGAAAGTTCTTGCCAGAAGAAGTGAAATCAGCAAAATTGAAGAAAGGGGAGACGATTTCACGTTACTCCAAGGGTGTTATGGTGGCCAAGTGGAAAGATAAGAGGATCGTGTCTTATCTTTCAACAGAGCATAGCAACAACGTGGTTCTCTCATCAAATCAACACGACGTCTAACGAGAAAAACCTTTAGCCATTGTACAGTACAATGCAAATATGAAGGGGGTGGATCGTAGCGATCAGATGATGGCCTACTACCCTAGTGACCACAAATCTGTGAGGTGGTACAAGAAGATTTTCACTCACCTTCTTCAAATGATTATGGTGAATGCCCATAAACTCCACAACTTTGCAAATATGGACAACACGGTATCTCTCTACGACTTCCGCCTTGAAGTTATTGAATCACTGCTGCCACACAAGCAAGATCCACCACCAGTGCGGCCTCCACGTAACCCTCTACATGTCCTCTCAAAGACATTGAAACGTGACTCAAAGGGTCGTCTTTTGGGATAACGATGTAGACAGTGCCTCAAAGAAGGAAAGCGCAAAGAAACAGTTTATATATGTACCCAGTGTCAAGGTGAACCGCCGTCTTAGCTTGCTTGACAAGTACCATGGTCATCTCCATGAATAAGTGTTGAAAGGAACGTTGGTGGGTGGGGTTGTATATATGTAAATAGACTAAATATTTTGAATAACACTGTCCAAGTATAATCTTAGCTAATAATCTTGTTATTACATGAATATTTTTTTGTGCTCCAAACAAAATATTAAAATGGATTTTGTAAGACACTGAGTGCGGGAAATCCCACGCTACTTTGTGACGTCATAAACTAAGTAATCAACAACTTCAAAATACTGCAAATTACAGACTTCTGTGGCGTAAGGTATGTTTTTATACTTAATATATTTTGTTTTATTTTAAAAACCCTTGCAGCAGTGCTAAGCGCGGAAAATCCCACTCGTGATTGTTACGTCACAAAACAAAAATTTTAAAATCAAAATAGATTTAGGATACTATATTTTACATGTCTTAGTGTCAAAGTTTAACTTTATTCAAAAACGTAATTTCAGCTTCTGGAAAAATTCTGTTATTTTCCTTTAGCAGTCAACGTGTTAAAGATTGCCCCACAGATAAAATAGACAAATGGAAAGATCAGGTGAGCAGTGAGGTCAGGGTACATCACCAAAGAGAGAAGAGAAGTACATCACCCGATCAGGGGGTCACTTCTTTCTTTGGTGATGTACCCTGACCTCACTGCTCACCTGATCTTTCCATTTGTCTATTTTATCTGTGGGGCTATCTTTAAAGCACATATGTATGAAAGAAAACAATGCATACTGGAAGAACTGAAGACCACAATAACAAGCCAATTCAACAAAGAAACACTAGGAAGAGTGGAGGCAATTTTATGAAAATGGCTTCAAACATGTGTTCGTACAATGGTCATCATTTAAACAATGTACTTTCCCGCATATAGACATTTCAAAATGGCATACATGTAGCTTCATTTCTATGTGAATAAACAAATTTTCCCTGGAACAACGCCTCAAACTGCAGCCATTGAAGCTATGGCTGTATAAGCAATAACACCATCTTGTTGGAACCATATATTTTCACTGTTGATTCAAACAGTTTGTTGTTTTGTTGTCCTCAAAGTTCCGGTTCAAAAAATTCTTGACCATGCTTACATATCGCACGGAATTAACAATTAAAAAAGTTTCCATTTTACTGGAAGAAAATATGCTAAAAATCTCACACTTTCCTACGGCACACCAAACTGTACTTTTGGGCTGTGTAAATGGTCTCTGATATAACTCACGAGGATTTTATGAAGCTCAGTATCAAAAGTTCTGTTTGTTTATGACCCCATTTAAATGGAAAAGAGCATCATCACTCATAATTCTCAAATCTTTATCCTCTTCAAACATATTCAGCATTGTGCTAATGTGAGGCGTTGCTAATAATCACCAGTATTCAATTCCTCCACAATTTATTAATTATTTACATAATTGAAACTCTAAACCTTTGTGTGAGATGCGTTTTACAGTGATCTTACTCAATCTCAGTTCAGAAGCGTGCCACCTAGTAGAACGGCCTTGGACAGTGCAGCAACACCTCTCTCACTCTATCCACATTCTGTGATGTATGTGGCGTTGGAGAAGGACCGGGTGGTTTTGTTTACATTAATGATCTCTGAACATAAATGGATTTACCCATCTCCGTATGGTATTGCAACTAAGAATTTCACCATGGCGCTTAATATGAAAATGACGCCTGAAGCTTCGTTGAGTTTCAATTACAGACTCACCAGTTTTTACAAACGTATTGTAAGCGAACACATAATGCTCAACACTTCACAGCGGCAGGATTCAGACTGAATGGCATAGAGTGGGGATTCAAATACCTAAAGAAATAAACATAAACCCTAAAGGCTGAACAATCACCTTATAGTTTGTAATACTGTACTTGGTAATACCAAGGACCACTTTCCAAGATAAGCATGTGTTTCCTCTCCATACAAAATGTAAATAAACAATAAAAACACATAGACAATGCGGTTATTACATTATCACGAAGTAAACACCAGCTACAAAGGAATAAAAAATATGTCGGCTATGCCAGCGCCACTTGCCACATGAATTTCAGTTACTTCGATAAATTGTATGCTTGAAATGAAAAGTATCAATTTTTAACTTTACAATAAACCTAAAAGCATCAAGATTGGGCAATATTTAGTCATAGTAATATCATTGGTGGAACTGATGTTTTGAAGGTCACTTAGCAACGTTTCCCACTACAAAAAGAATTTTAGAACATTCCTTAGCAACGTTTGGCAGCTCTGTGTGTTAACAATGCTTTATAATTGTTATTATATTTATGAAAATTTCCATAGAAACAAAACATATCAGATTTAAAACCATACGCTTCCAGGGCAGGTCCAATATACCCAAGTAATTTTTTACTAAAGGTAAAAAATTTGAATAATATGACAAAAAAAATTATTGTAAAAAATATACATTCACCTTTTGAGTTAGCAATATGACAAATTAGATAGTTTGAAACTGGCATCACAGAATATCCAGTTATAGTTTGAATAAACTAATTCCTATAGGCCTAAATGAATTTGAGTTGTAATTGAATTGCATCAAATCACACTGTTTGAAAGAAAAACATTTGATATTTTGATTAATCAAAGATTCTACAGTAGAAGCTCTTTTATCCGGCACGGTCGGGACCAGGGCCATGCCGGATATCCGATTTTGCCGGAAAATCAAGCGTATCTAGTTTTTAACCCTCCAAGTGCTAAAATTCGCGATCGCGATCTATTTTGCCGTGGCCAAAGTCTTAAAGTCGCGATCTCAATCTAATTAAACAAGGTTTGCTAAAATCGATATACAAACTGGTAACTTTTATCCAAACTACATATATTTTATATAGTAACTCTGAGTAAAAGACGATCTATTAATTTTGCACAATTTTATCGATGGTTATAAGAAAAATCAATGTTAGTGAAAATCAATACCGGCAGTGAATTGTTGTATAATGTTTTAGTCTATATTATTTTGGTAAATACAATTTATTTTATGATTATTTAGTGTATCAGTAGTGTTTTTAGTGTAGTATTACACATATAATAATGAGTGATCTTGGCAATTCAAGTGATATTCATAACGGTTTGTGTGAAAGTGATACCGCTAGTGATGAAAGCGGTAACTCCGATGTAGGAATCAAAATGTTTGTTTCTTTTTTTTTTGTGTGTATATTACATATTTTATAATAACTAATTTTAGTAAATACATGATATTCAAAGGTTAAATGCCAATACTTTCTAAAGACACAGTAATAGAGCACACTAATTTGCAAAAGTTGGATGTAGTGTCACACAGTGCGCAAAATTACTGAATTTGAAGTTTGTGTATCTATAAATGTTTACAAAGATGTTGACATTATGAAGAAAATTAAGTGTTACTTATGAAGCAGACAAACACTGGATGACTAAGAAAACGGCGCACGTAGTCACTGCACTGGTGGGAAATGTCAGTCGAGGCCTGTCAGCCGCCCGAACATAACCGGAAAAAACCGACCGTGAGTGGCTTGGCTGATGCCGGTTAGTAGAAATTGCCGGTTGTTAGAATGCCGGTTAAAAGAGCTTCTACTGTATCAATTTTTGTTTTTACCTACCTCTATGTTGCTGTTAGAAATTTCTATTCTCTATGACCAGCTGATCAACTTCCTGACTGAATCATGTAGTGCTATTTCACGTAGTGTTTTAGATTATTATGATGGTGTGATTTTTTACTTTTATGATTGTGAATGTTTATTTGTACAGTTTGAAATGTTTGCAGGTATAATTGATCATGTATAAAAACTATATAGATTAGTGCATTTTATATTAGGCTGATGAATCCTATGTACGTCAGAATCCTATGAACTTGGCCTTGTGCATTTAACCTTGCAAGTGCTAAAGGTCGCGAAAGTGATCCAGTTATGTCCTTTCTCAGTGTTAAGCTGTACCAAACCCGATATAACATCACCAAATCTTAGTTATTTGGCTTGTATTTTATACTAGGAAAGTTCAATATATCGATAGGTCACAGTTTCGATTCGATATTCGACATTCGACAAAATCAATTTTTAGCAGCGTTATAAAGTCAGCTGTCAGTTTACTGCCCGAGTTTTTTTATTTGTTTGTTGTCAAACTTGCTCAGTTGTTTATGTCGGTAATTGTATGTTTCATATTGTATGGTGTTTGTAAGATTTTGCAGACATTACCAATTTTTTTTTTCAAATCATATTTTATTCACATTATTGTTGTTTCCAAGACATATATTTATAATTAGACTAATCAATATAGATAAACCCAACATGTGCAACTCTGGCCTAGTGTCCGGTACGGTACAGTTTTTGTGTTGTTGTATTTGCTTCTTATTTTGGATACTGTTATTTTGTTTTCAACAGCAATATACCATTGTGATATATTTTTGAATTCATCATAAGTTTGTGATTCTTTGTACATCTTAGAATGTAAATAGTATTATTTCTATGGTAACTATGGTACACGAAAATCAAACAATTAAAATTGTGAATCTCATTTTCTTCAATAAAGCATAAAAGTGATAATGCAAAATAAAGTATATTCTGAAAGTGATGATGAGTTAATTTATAATACACCATTATATTGTACACTTTTACCTGAAAACTTTGATATATTTATGTCCAACTTTACTCTTAATTAGTTCCTTTTATATTATTTAGAAAACATATATCCCCCAACACCTATTAAACGCTGAGACATAATATACTCAGCACTTGGTGGGTTAATTTACAAAAACCATAATACAAAATTCCACTTACGAAGAAAGTGGCAAAACTGAAGATTTTAAAAATCAGAATAGAATTTTAAATAATTTTTATAAACTGTTTTCGATAAGAGTCTATCTGTGTATGGGTCAAAGAATTTTTTTTTACGCATCTACCCTATTTCTTGAAATATAACATTTTTTCAGAAACCACAGAATTTTTTAAACACAATAATTATATCACTGGGTTCATTCCAAACAAAATATGGTGTATAATATATATGCCATTTTTTAGTACTAATATTTTAAGCCTAAGAAAATTAAAACATTAAAAAATATAATAAAATGTATAGTTGAGTTACCTTGGACAGATCCTTCTTGCTAAGCACTTGCGTGAATAGTTCATGCATTTTGTAAAATGTGATCGACTTTTAAAATGTTATACTGTGTTCACCATAGCTTGGACTTATCCTGAAAAGAAATCCGTGATTAGAAGGATTAATATAAGGTTATTAATTAAACTAGAGTAAAAACATGGGGATATAAAGGAAAGATCTATGTAAACAACTAACAGCGAGGCTGCACTTCTGACTTTGGTAAACCATAACTATACCTCAAAGATAGTGCGAGATTGTCATATTGCCCTCAAAACCTTGGTAAAAACCAACAATGTAAATCTGTTTTGAGTCCTGGAATGGCATTTGGGAATGAGGAGGTGGGACAGGTGTGCTAAATCAGGAGAACTTCATCAGTTCAGATCTAGTGTATGGAGTATCTATCAGTGAACATCAGACGGCTTGGGAGAGAACCGAGACAATATACAATTTAAGATGCTCAAGATACCTTCAAGACCCAATACAGAGGACGTCCTTAGACTGAACAAAACAGACATACGTAAAGTGGTTGGATTATTGACTGATCACACGATGTTTCGTAGTCGTGTGGGGTTTCATGTACCAGACCTTTCTGTACAGGAAATGTGGTGAAGTTGAGAAAAACCAGTTGGAATTCTTCATTCGCACGGCTGTTCCACACCTGGAATCTGAAACACACTGCGTGGAAAAAAATGCCAACAAGCTTAATTGTTTTGTTGCGCTTATCGATGATTCTGCACACTCATACCAAATATGAGGACTGAGGACTTATAATATCTCAATATAAAATGTATATTTTCTTAAATTGTAATTTATGTGTGTTTAAGAAAATAAATAAGTTAAGGTTAAGACACAAGTATTTAAAATTCATAATTAGTGATGTTTATCAGTTGTTTAGTAGTGATTCGGTAGCCTGATTCTCACTTGCAGAGAATTACAGAAATGTTTATTTACAACTACATTACATTGAGAATTATTATCAATTAATAGATTGGCACATCAATTTTTAACACTTCAAAATTAGTAAATATTATAAACTTTATTTATTTTGTCAAGTTGGGTAGGTCTGTTTTGGATTATATTTATTATTCCATTTTTTATAAAGAAAAGCACTAGTTACTTTTCCTCACACACGGTTTAATCTCAAGTTATTACATTAGTTACAAAATTATTTTTGATAGAATAAGTTGTTTATTTTTGTTTTGTTTGTTATAGATCATTAAAAAAAAAAAAAAATCATTATGCTTACCATTGCCTCATATTACAAAATAAACAACAATTAAATCAAAACAAAATAATGTTGATAAAATGGTAGTTATACTGAAACTATTGGCTTTACAACAGTAGTGTAGGGTTTATAAACTAATACACAATGAGCATTTGGTGTCCAGACATATTTGTTTAGGCTATCTAGGTTCTATTTACATATTAAAACTAATATTTACATTCTATTTTTAAAGTAGTTTGGTAATACTGGATGAGTCATATTATTATTGATAATTCGGAAACTTGTGTCACTCATTTAAGCATATATAAAAAAACTGTATTTACCCAGCCGTGGTAAATTCATAAATTGCCACTTTAAATCGAAACTTTCTGTTGCCAAGGCCAGTATATTCCCCCTCCCTCTTATTTTGCCGTAGAATTTTGTTATAAAGTATATATAGTAAATTTAATAATCGTAAAAAATTTCGACCTCCGTTTTTTAACTGATTGTAAAGTTTCATGATTCCAGAAAACTGAATAAGTTATTTTTTAAATAAAATCGTATGTAAGTACGATAGCGACCACAAAAATTAAGATAGAAATATGAAATTTGTGCTCATATGGAAATTCAGAAAAATCTAACTGAAAATGTCAAATGGTAACCATTTTAAACAGTTTTTTATTAACCGCTTAACGGTCGAGTTTTTTGTAAAAATATTCATTTACTGGTAATTTTTTTTTTTTTTATCGTTGAATTCTGTATTTTAGAACAAACATTAAGCAGTAGCTAATACAGTTAATTTTATATTTTTTTATTTTTAGTGCTGTTTTGGCCAAATAAAAATTGTGCCAACCCAAGTTATTTCGTTTTTTTTTTCATTACTGTTGAGACCGATGGTTCTTGGTGGAATTCCATGTTTAAAGATAATAAATAACAATTATTTATTTTGTAATATCCACTTTTAATTAGTCTAGCCGACCAATGGTTTCGCCTGCTAAGGCATACTAAACAATAATGCCTTAGCAGGCGAAACCATTGGTCGGCTAGACCAATTAAAAGTGGATATTACAAAATAAATAATTGTGTTTTATTATCTTCAAGTTATTTAGTTTAATTTTAATTTTCTGTAAATTTTAGTATTATTAATTAAATTAGTTATCTACACTTAAAAGGCAATTTTGATTATAATAATAATTAAAATTTTCAGGTAATGTTTAAGATTTTATATCGATAATATTTGTTTGGGTATTTAGGCCCTAGATTATCCTGAAATAACTAATGGAAATTGTATTGAGTTCAGTTGTAAATAATCATCATATAGCTACAAAAAATTATAATATTCAATTAAAATTCATTAATATTGATACTCAATTAAAATTATAACAAAACTGTAAAATAAATAACAAAACTATCTAGAACGCACAATGTAAGAATACACATGTATGGTGATGCAAACACTACAAGACTGACAGATAGTGATGCCAACGTTACGTAGGGAATAACTGTAGAAACTTATAAACATGTTTCCGATAAGTGTTGCAATCATAATGAGAAACGAGAGACTATGCTTGAACGTGGTATTTCGGTCCAATCCAAATGAGACAACTATTTCAATATTGCCCGTAATAACTCAGGTTAGTTCATTTTTGGACAAATGCTGTCAACGAAATTTGTCGGCTGTTTTTTAACTTATAATCTAATAATTTGAATTCTGTGTAATGGTACCAGTCACATTTCTCTATGATGACAAATACCAAAGTTATTGTCAAAAATGTAATTTTAAGCCCTGACCATCTAAGAAAATGTGATATTTCTATAGTTACAAGGGCTGAGTCACAAACACAAGGAAATCAAATGAAAACGTTTTAATATATACACATCTACGAAGCCTGTTAGGACCTAGCCGATGCCAAGAAAGTAGTTTTATACATAATTAACATGTAGAACAACTGTTATCAAACTTGCCCTACTGGATATGTCTCTTTGATCAACCAATACAATTTAAAACTTCCTACAAGAATTTAGTAGTGGATTAGGTAATTCTGAGCAATTACTTGGTCAACCCCAAACTTTTTCATATTTTACTACGGTCATAAGGATGTTCTCAGAAAGCAAGAAACATATAATTCAAGGCCCGCAAGGCCATCGTACAGGTTGCCGAGCTATAAGAAGGTTCAAAGTCATTTCAATAAACTTACGGAAGGTTTGGCCAGGTGGTTTTATATATATATATATATATATATAACAACCTGGCCAAACCTTTCGTGACATATAATAATACAGCCCTACATATTTACAGCAAAGAAAACATTATTTATTCTTATGAAACAAAACACCATTTTATTGGCCACCTTGCTGAGTTCATGTTCAAACGGAAACATAAGGATTACAAACAAAGACTACACCATTTGTTTCGGGCTATCGGTGAAGTTTACAACAGGGAACCATCGCAACAGAACACTGATCCAGTTGCTGCTGATTCGGATGAGGACGTTGAACCCAGCGATTACTGAGGTAATTTCTATTTGTATATAGCATATATTAACTTTCCGGGGCCTAAATTATGTTTTTTTAGTTTCACATACATCTCTACATTATCGTAGTAAAATATGAAAAAGTTTAGGGTTGACCAAGTAATTGCTCAGAATTACCGTGGATTATATACCTCACATATATGAAGAACGCAACACAAATACACAGATTACTGTAACACAGTATTTTTATTCGACATTAGAGTAATCTAAACTTTATGATACCGATTATAACACTAAACGAAATTTCTGTTTCATTCTAGTAGTGGATAACTTAAAGTTTGCATTGATAAGTGCTGGTGTAATGGTTCATGCAGTTATGGCCTGTAATAATTTTGTATGAAAGATAACCAGTGTTTTATTACATTATAGTCTATTAAATGTTATTAAACACATTCCACCGTTTCTTTTCACAATTAGACCTATTAATTTCTGACGTCTTGATCAGAAGGTGCACGATAAAAGCATGATCTAATATTTCGCTAAGGTAAGATAGGTATAGAGAATGGAGAGCTGTGGTGATGAGTAAGGAATCCATGCTGTTTAGACCACAGAGAAAAGATGAAACGCTCGTTAACCCTCAGACAATCAATTTAATGAACAGACGATATGACCAGAAAACAGCAACAAAAACAAAAATAGAGGATGTGTCTAAAAGTGGAAGGTAGGCAGTGTAGATTGGCTGAACTGCCGTGGTGGGCCCATTCTGCTCTTCCACCTGTATACCCCCTACCAGTCAATATCATGTATACTTGCACTCTTCACCACTTGACCGAATGTCAAGACTAGACTACAAAATATAATTATAGTAAAAGGTTAACTAAAGTGTATTTCCGTCTCTGTGACTTAATTATGGTGTAGTAATTCTACTTACATTTTTGACACATTTCGGAAATATTTTCCACCCTCAGAATATTTCACTCATTGGAGGTCGTCACAATAAATATGATTTCAATATACAACAACACAAAAACACTAACACATATTAAAATACATACGTAACACACGCTGACGTTTGCACACACGGACGTATATCAGTCAACTCAGTAAGTAGAATTACTACACCATAATTAAGTCACAGAGACGGAAATATACTTTAGTTATTTTAATCGTGACTTGGACACATTTGCAATGAATATAAAAGTAAAAGGTTATTCACAAAGAAAATTAAATTGTATCACCTATACCAATAGGTAGTATATCACTAGGGGAGGTATATTTTACAGATCTAAATGTAATTCCCAAAAGTTGATCTCTTGGGTCTTGTAGGATATATTAAATTATATTGGTAGATCAAGGTGTCTATCAATACAGTAGAATAAGTTTGTTTAAAACAGTTGTTCTATAGGTTTTCCGAACATTGTAATTGAGTATATCACTAGTTTCTTGACATTGGCGAGATCCCTAACAAGCCTCACAGATTTGTAATATATTAAAAGATCTCCATTCGCTTTGTGTCAGGCCAGATCTCATAACTTTATAAATATACTACATTTATGTGGGAGGTCAGGGTTAGGTTAGGTTAGGTAATTTTTTACGATAATTTTGCTATTTGTTAATTGTCATCGGAGAGGTGGGTTGGAACATGCAGAATTGAAATCTGTAAATTTTTATCCAATTTAGTGTGTTATAAGTTTAATAACACAAAACTATATAAGATATAACAAAAAACTGTTCAAATTAGTTTTTTTTCTGAATTTCAATAGTGTTATATATATAAGCACACTATTATAGTCCCCTATACCAAATTTCACATTCCTATCTTAATTTTGGTGGCCGTTATCGTGCTTACGTACGGACAACAACAACAGATCAACAGAATGTCGAAAATCAATTGGAGATGAGAATCTTCGATGGAACGAAAGATTATTATTTTGTCAATATCATTCCTAAGATTAAAAATACAACACAAAATTTATTAAGTGAAATTTTTACCAATAATGGTAGGGCCTAGTTCCGTTATATTGAAAAATAAAAAACTATAGGCCTACTAACCAATTATCGTTACTCTGAGGGTGTTAGTTTTCAAGTTAGTGTATGATACGTTTCTATATTTTTAACATCTACAATGAATATAGATCACTCCGACTTAAAACAAGTTGATGGGTGCCATTATAATAGCCTACTTACTAAGCCCAATTATACAATTTAATACGATCAGATCTTCTAAATGTAATGTTCAAAAATTGGTTTCCTGGACTTTGTAGGAAATATTTAAAAATTGCAAGATCAAGGGGTTTTAAGTTTACATAATACAAAATTAACTTAATAATTATTAACAAAATATTCTTTAAAATGACGACCATTTTCATTAGGCTAATAGCTATCCCAATAATTTAATAAATAGCCAAATAATAACTGGAGTTAATAACCTACATAGAAAATACCTGTCATCTAGAATAGGACAGGTTAGGTTAGTTTTATTTCATGCAAAACTACTAGGCCTAATAAAATAGGGACAATCGTACATTGTTTCTTTACAAACAAAGTTAGTAAAACCAACTTTATAAACCGAATTAATTCCTACTACTTAATTTTTTGTTTATCTCTAGCCTAATTGTTGATTTTAAGCCTGACAGGAAAAAAAACAATTAGTAACAGAGTAACAACGTATAACACAGCTGTCACGTATGGGACATGTAAAGTCAACCAATACTTTTAAGGAAGTTGGTAGGCTACTATGTGTTTATTCAGCTCAGCTGTTTTCAGGAGTATGCTGTATTATTTTTTTAAATTTAATCTTACTACTAAAGGTATATTTTACATGGTTTGTAAAGTTGTTAACCTGTCCCAATAGCCTGGTAATTTTGTTTTGTAACTGTCATGTATGGGACATTTATGATTTTGAGACAAAACACTAAATTGGTTAAAAATTATAAAACTTCAAGATGGAATAAGGAACACAAGACCAACAACCAAATCCCTATGCTATAAAAATTAACATGAAATGGTCGTCAAGGAAAACTAGATGATCCTAATTGGACGTACGTTGTATAAAACAGTAGGTGTAATATTTTAATATAAACTATTAAAGGTAAATATCTATTGTAGGGTACATTATCATTGTTTTTTATTATTAAAAATTATGAAATCGTTAACTATTTATCTTGTATTTAAATAATAAGTTAATAATATTTGTTGGACGAAACATTTAAAGTCACAAAATTCATTTTTTCATAGTCAAATAACACATTAAAAACAAGGTATTCTTGCTGTTGTTAGGTTATTATGTGTTAACTAATTTATTTATTTCAAAACAATGACATCAGTGTCGGAAGACACTTTCAAGTCACAAAATACTTTAATTTAGTAGAAATTAAGAAATATAAAAGTAGGAACGAAATCCAACTTAGATTACTCGATAACTACATTTGTCAAGTCAGTCAATGTGTGATTGCTTGTTGAATCTTACATCGCTCTTTGAGACCTATTAAAGGAACTACAGGTCTGGCAAGTTCACTATATCCCTATATAGGCTATATGGTTACCTAACTAGACCTAGTAAAGGAACTACAAGTCTGGGAAGGCCATTATATATATAAAATTTATTATGGACTATGGACTCATAGCTTAGTGATATTTAACCTGACAAGACATGTAATGTGCATGCGACCCACGACACGCTAATTCGAGAACCTCACGGTCTGAATTTTGCCATGACAAATAATATTAAATAGGCTATTATTATTAATAGTAATAATAATAAACATCAAGTGATGGCACTTGACGAACGTAGCCATAAATATTATCGTAAGATGTTGTTATCAGAGCTGTATTTAACCTAATAACAGCTAGATTCCCTTGTTTTCAATGTGTTATTTGACAGTGAAGAAATGCATTTTGGGACTTTAAACGTTTCGTCCGACAAATATTATGAACTGAATATTTAAATACAAGGTAAATAGTTAACGATTTCATAATTTTTAATAATAAAAAACAATGATAATGTACAATATATATTTACCCTAATAAACTAATTTTGTACTCTGTTGATATTAGTTTGGGTCCAACTATAGTGGCAGGCATATAATATATCTCTTTTTAAAGGTCTGTACTGTACACATTGACATCTGTTCCAATATCTTTAAGCTACCATAAAGTAAATAACATAAAAACAGTGGTATTATTAGGCCTATATTAAAATTTTGAAAACCACACATGCAAAGATTTGATTACGACTACCATTTATTTTCTTGTGTATATATGTTTTTATGATACCACATAAAAATTAGCCTTTTGGTTGCCTAGACCTAGCCTACATAAAACCAACATAAAAGTTTTCAAGTTTAATAATACTGATATTAAAACTTAAAATCAACAATTAAATCAATATAGATAATTTATAAATGTTTAATAATACATGTTACTTCATAACTGTTTACATTAAAATCAAATATCAACACATTTTGACATTTGTTTTGGTGTCAACTACGATATCTCGGCCTGATCAAAGGTAACCTAGAGAAACTAGGTGTGAGAGCCTATTTACTTACCAAAAATATGGCAATATAAACCATCACAATTACATATTATCACTTTCAAAATTTAATTCACAAATACCACACAATTGATACTTTTGTCAAATCAAGTGTTGTCAGTGGTATCACAGTTAAAATAAAATATAAAAACACTGTTATCTTTAAAAAAAAAAAAATGCCACATAAAACACCTTCTTTTCGTAAATCAAAACTGTAAACTTTCACCTTGCAAAGAGGTATAAAATTAGTGATGCAGGTAACTTTAGATTGGGGAACAAATTAAAAGCAAAATACTACATCCATCAAACATAAACAGATAAGTTTATATTGTGGAATAAATTAAAAGCAAATACTATATCCATCAAACAAAATTATGTAATAATTAATGTATATCGGCAAAATACTATACAAATGAGAAACTGTGTTGCTCAAGAGAGAGGGGGGGCGGGGAAAAGGCGTCTATATTATAGATCTATCTACAAAACAGGACCGCGGAATTTAAAATAGAATGATTAGTTCCATTATATAAACAAATTTATACATTATATAAAAAGGGTTTATTCAATACTTATTACCAAAAGTTTCTTAAATAGTGACATATAAAACTATCATACTTTGAAATATAGTGTCAATTATGAACGTTTAGTAAAAAGTTGTATTACTTCCCTTTTTTGTTTTTTATGAGGCAAAAAACCTTTCTGTCATCATTGCCTTATAAAAAAGGAAAGAAAGAGTATCAAATAAGACTCCTTAGCCCTCGGGGTTACTCTATTGGCATAGGAGTCGAAAAAGACAAGATTTGGTTGAATGACCTAGTAAAAAAGATGAAAGCTATCTTAACTCAGATAACTTTAAAAAAGTTGTAGATTCAGTTAGGAGCTAGGTTTCCTCAGAATTGCCAAGTAATGTATTATTACTTTGAGGTTTCGATAAAAAAAAAAGAAAGGTTTTTAGATGTTATCTGTCTGTTGTATGTGCAGTGCTTTACAACTCGAACGTGTGGACTAATTTTAATCAAATTTGGGATGTGGGGATATCTTAGAACTTTTTTGATAATTCAGAATTTGATGGTTGCTGCTTTAAGAAGAAAAAAAAACACAAAATTATGAATGTCTCAAAATTGGTTATAACAATTTTGATTAAATTTTGCCCAAAAGTAGCAGCTTCGAACCCAAACATAATGGAATTGTCACTATCTCTCCAAAAGTATAGGTTCGTGAGTTGTCTAAAACAAAAAAAATACAGACTTCAACTTATAAAAACATATGGTTGTTATCTGGGATAGGAATGTTGTCCATTTGATTGATTCCTACCTCATGGCATTAGAAATACAGATGTGTACATTAACAAAACTCAGGCGGACAATCTAAACTTCTGTCATGTTTCAACAAGTATTTCCTATCAGTTGGTTCACTTTAGTGAGTATAAGAGTAGCAATCATGAGGAATTGGAATACGTAATCTACACCTTTCATCTCATCTAGGGTTAGATCCCCCCCACTTTTATCTTTCCTATCAGGTCTCTCTGTACCAACCCTGATAACACTATTAGAGTAATCAAGGACTAGAAGTTTTTATTTCATGATCTTTTTTCCTTTTTTTTTAGAACAGCTAAATTGTTTGCCTTTAAACAACATATGTAGAAAACTATTTTCTAACATACAGGGTGATTGACAGGTGTGACCCTTGTTTTATTCAATATGTACAATAGTTATAAAAAACTTTTAAAGGTAACACCAGGATTTGGACCAATATGGTGGTCAGTTCTAAATTTTCATTTGGGAACTCCAGGTTTTTATGGCGATTATGAGTAAAACCCATTTATTGTAAGACTTTTTTATTCTTGTGTATAGTTTGAAATCACTAACGGTTTAGGAGTTACAGGCATTTAAAAGTTTAAAAAACTCACAAATTTAAGCTATTTCCAGGAAGATTACTCTTATTTTTTTGAATAAAGAGTATTAATTAACTACCTAATATTTATAAAGTATATTGCCAACATTATTTTTATCTAGAAAAATAATTATAAATTTCTCGAAAATATTGCCATTTTTTAGTCCTGCCACTTGAATAAAAAAACAAAAATGCTTTTCAAAATTTTAATATTTTTTTTATACATTACATTCTAACCATCTTTCAATTTAGTTCGACTATTTTAGGTATGAAAAAATTTACCTCTGAAAACAGCTTACCCCTTGTATTATCAAAACTTTGAGCGCTTATAGTTCTTAGACAGTTAATGATATCAAAAAATACCCAAGATTACAAATTTTTTAAAATAACGTTTTACTCCAAAATTGCAATAAAAAGTAAGGGTTGTCATAAAAAAATTTAGAGAATATTAAAAAAAAATGGCAGGTGATATGAAAAATTTGGTAATACCTCTAGCTTTAACTCAAAAAATCCTGGAGTTAAAATTTTTTTTGAAACTTTTGTACTTATAAACAAAGGTCACACCTGTTTCAATCGCCCTGATGAGGACCGTGAACACATTCAGCACTGTTAGTATATTGTATATTATGACCTAGTATTTCCTTATTTAACTTATGGAATTGCCATGAGAGGAAATTCAAGTAATAATGTTAATCGAAGATTAACGCTTCAAAAAAAAGTGCTGTGAGATTTGTTATTAGGCCAAATGGAATCTTGTAAACAGGCATTTAAGGAGCTGTCAATATTGACCTTTCCATGTATGTTTATATATGAAATTGTTGTGTACTACAAATTTAAATATATTCCTACTGTCAAGTGGATAGATATAACACCAGGAAAGTGAATGACCTTCAACTTGGCGGCACTTACTTGAAAGGTACCTACTAAAAACTGTCGAGTGGAGCTGGTGTTATCCTTATGAATAAGCTCCCTAACAAGTTAATACTAACTGAAGAGAAGGTCCTTTCAATAGTCTGAGAAAATTATTACTTTTTGAGACTTTTTATTAGAGGGAGGGGTATCTCAGTTACTGGGTAAATAGTCATTATTAATACCAGGAATTGTATTGTTGTAACTATTGTTAAAGTTTTATCGATAGGATAACAATTTATGTTGTTTATTCGTTTATGCTGTATTTATTAAAAACTGAATATGTCGATATTTAGGCTTCTTGTTTCACATTCACTTAGTGGAGTGTATTATATATATATATATATATATATATATATATGAATTGTTCTGTCATGATTAAAATTTTTTTTTTCAGAATTGGCAAAGGTCCAGTAATTACTTACATTTCATCAATCATAATTTTCATTATTGCATTGTTAGTTAATTCTATGTCTTGTTTTACATCTGTTGACTGATTATTGCACACTTTATTATTGCATTGTTAGTTAATTCCATTGGATTGTTTTACATCGGTTGACTGATCATTGCATACTTTATTATTATTGCATTGTTAGTTAATTCTGTCTTGTTTTACATCTGTTGACTGATTATTGCACACTTTATTATTGCTTGGTTAGTTAATTCCATTGGATTGTTTTACATCGGTTGACTGATCATTGCACACTTTTAGTTAATTCTATTTTATTACTTTACATCTGTTGACTGATCATTGCACACTTTATTATTCTTGCATTGTTAGTTGTTTCTATTGCATTGTTTTACATCTGTTGACTGATCATTGCACACTTTATTATTCTTGCATTGTTAGTTGTTTCTATTGCATTGTTTTACATCTGTTGACTGATAATTGCACACTTTATTATTCTTGCATTGTTAGTTGTTTCTATTGCATTGTTTTACATCGGTTGACTGATCATTGCACACTTTATTATTCTTGCATTGTTAGTTGTTTCTATTGCATTGTTAGTTGTTTCTATTGCATTGTTTTACATCTGTTGACTGATCATTGCACACTTCATTATTCTTGCGTTGTTAGTTGTTTCTATTGCATTGTTTTACATCTGTTGACTGATCATTGCACACTTTATTATTCTTGCATTGTTAGTTGTTTCTATTGCATTGTTTTACATCTGTTGACTGATCATTGCACACTTTATTATTATTGCATTGTTTTACATCGGTTGACTGATCATTGCACACTTTATTATTCTTGCATTGTTAGTTGTTTCTATTGCATTGTTTTACATCTGTTGACTGATCATCGTACACTTTATTATTCTTGCATTGTTAGTTGTTTCTATTGCATTGTTTTACATCGGTTGACTGATCATTGCACACTTTATTATTCTTGCATTGTTAGTTGTTTCTATTGCATTGTTTTACATCTGTTGACTGATCATTGTACACTTTATTATTATTGCATTGTTAGTTGTTTCTATTGCATTGTTTTACATCTGTTGACTGATCATTGCACACTTCATTATTCTTGCGTTGTTAGTTGTTTCTATTGCATTGTTTTACATCAGTTGACTGATCATTGCACACTTTATTATTATTGCATTGTTTTACATCTGTTGACTGATCATTGTACACTTTATTATTCTTGCATTGTTAGTGATTCTATTGCATTGTTTTACATCTGTTGACTGATCATTGTACACTTTATTATTCTTGCATTGTTAGTTGTTTCTATTGCATTGTTTTACATTTGTTGACTGATCATTGCACACTTTATTATTATTGCATTGTTTTACATCTGTTGACTGATCATTGTACACTTTATTATTCTTGCATTGTTAGTTGTTTCTATTGCATTGTTTTACATCTGTTGACTGATCATTGCACACTTTATTATTATTGCATTGTTAGTTGTTTCTATTGCATTGTTTTACATCTGTTGACTTATCATTGTACACTTTATTATTCTTGCATTGTTAGTTGTTTCTATTGCATTGTTTTACATTGGTTGACTGATCATTGCACACTTTATTATTCTTGCATTGTTAGTTGTTTCTATTGCATTGTTTTACATCTGTTGACTGATCATTGCACACTTTATTATTCTTGCATTGTTAGTTGTTTCTATTGCATTGTTTTACATCTGTTGACTGATCATTGCACACTTTATTATTATTGCATTGTTTTACATCTGTTGACTGATCATTGTACACTTTATTATTTTTGCATTGTTAGTTGTTTCTATTGCATTGTTTTACATCTGTTGACTGATCATTGCACACTTTATTATTATTGCATTGTTTTATATCTGTTGACTGATCATTGTACACTTTATTATTCTTGCATTGTTAGTTGTTTCTATTGCATTGTTTTACATCTGTTGACTGATCATTGCACACTTTATTATTATTGCATTGTTTTACATCTGTTGACTGATCATTGTACACTTTATTATTCTTGCATTGTTAGTTGTTTCTATTGCATTGTTTTACATCTGTTGATTGATCATTGTACACTTTATTATTATTGCTAGTTATAATATACACTTTATTGTTAGTTATAATATAAATAAGACTAATCATACTAATTCAATTTGTATGAAAGTAAATTTGTGAAAGAAAATGCAAGGATAATAAAAACACAAATCCAATGAAAAACGATATATTAGCTATGTACATATATTGCATAACAGTACGTAAGCAGGGCAAAATAATTTTTTTTAACAGCAAATCAAAAAATTTAACAAATTTCACAACACATTCCTTTGAAACGTTCTCTATCTTACAGCAAAAAAATTGTAAAACACCAACAAAAAAGCTACAAAGACAAGTTTCCTTTACAAATATACACTATATTATTTAATTGTACATTTTCATTTGTCTAGAAGAACAATAAAAGCATAATCGTAAAATACATTATGTAAATTAGGTTAGAATCACCCACCTTCACAAACAGTTTTATTTGTTTATTGTATATGATAAACATGGATACAGTGCATGTAAAAGAGAAAAAAGCTCGGAAAGGGAAAACGAAGTATCAAGGGGATATCCTCTCTTTAAATTTTAACACTCGTACCAACATTTTGTTTAAATGATTTGAAAAACTACCACGTTCTCAACGTATATCATATTTTATTAAATTCGAGCTTTTAATGACCATTTTTGTTTTGCCAATTATTTCTAGAGCATATTATTTTTATAAGTTAGTGATATTGCATATAGGTTTGAGTCAGTATGTTAAATATTTTAAAACAACAATTTTTTTTTCTTTCACCAACAACTGATAAATACACATTTTTGGAGAGATGCCAACCAATACTTTTGTTTGGGTTCTTAAAGACTACACTTGAGCAAAATTTAATTCAAATCATTAGAGCCAAAATCATTAATATGTTCCATAATATATCCATTTGGTGTTGTAATGAATACAAGGTAAATTGTGTCCTCTCCAGCCCCCTTTACTCCGTAAAAAATGCTTTGTGAGATATTTTCTTTATCTTATAAATATTATGGTTTTGTTCGTTGTTCAACATTTCCTAAACCCATTTCCAACGAAACATACAATCTAACTGTAAGCCTAGCAATTAAATTCTGTTTTGAGTTTTATGACAAATTGACAATCACATTATAAAGACTATTATAGCTTTTATTACGATAAACATTGTTTTATTTCAATGTATAATACTTCTATTTTTACCTCCTTAACTGTGGTCATAAAGATGTTATTGATTTATATTAATATTTAAATTGCACAATCTAGAAACATTCCAGATATAACTTGAATGATGCAATATACCCATTAAAAAGGAATAACTTTCTATGACCTTAAATGAAACCTCGATAAATCTTAATTGAAATGATCATACTATGGATTGAAGGAATCCTATCTGGCAATATGGACTGAGGTACCCTAGCTGGATCTACACCTCTTTTCATGTAGTCTTGAGCTAGATCCCTCTCTTTCATTTCTCCTATCAGGACCAACTTTTGTTCTCTTTCGATGACTAGAGCTAAGAGTGTTCATTTTGTTTTGTTTATAAGGCGATGATGATCAAGAGGTTTCCCCCTTTAAATAACAACAACAAAAACAGATTGAAGGAAATTCACAAAGATCTTCAGGTCTATCAATTTAAAACAGAGTGGGTCATAGGAACTTTTAAATTATTTAACACAAAATAGGTTGGCAGCACTCATTTCTAGGAGGTAATCAGAATGACTGACATTGCATAATTGAAGCCATTTCATTATTGATGGAGGAGTGGACTGCTGTAGGGTTCATAGTGGAATTTATTTTTTAAAAAAATCATGATTCTGTTCAGATTACACAGCGATTATTCAGTCAACATTTTAAATATTTCATGTCTCCCTAGTTGTAATACAATAAAATTGTGGATAAAACAATTTCCAATCTCTACTGATCCTGCAATCAAAAACAAGTTGATAGGCACCATTATGTTACTAACCCAGCCTCATCATATGACGTAATACAAGCAGATCCTCTAAATGTAATGCCCAAAAGTTAGTTTCTTGGGCTTTGTAGGATATGTTAAATTGTATCGGTAGATCAGGGGTTGAATTGCTCGTTTCAGTGTCTTGGCATTTGCAGGGCTCGAAGCTGTACATATGTTAAGAAGCCTACATTTCCTAGGTTTGTGTCAGTAACACAGCCCTGGATTTTGGAAGGTCAGACTTTGAAATTACTTTTTTTTTTATAATAACTTTGATATTTTTGTCATCGTAGAGATGTAGGGTTGGTAATCTGCAATCCCGGTCAAGGCTCGCGGGCTTGCTATCGCCGACACTGTGTAAGTTTGTTTAAATAGCTGTTACAAGATTTCCTGAACTTCTTAATTATATATATCACTACTTGACGTTGGGTAGGCCCTAATGGGCCTCGTAGATGTATATATTAAAAAGTCTCCACTTGCTTCAGCGTCTAAGCACTAGCAAGCCTCGAAGCTGTACAGATATGAAGAAGCTTCCATATGCTACACTCGTATTGGTAACGTAACCCAGCTCTACTAAATCTCATAAAGTATATGAATATCATATTATCTTGGAAGGTTAAAATTCAAAATTACACTTGAACAATAATTTTACTATTTGTCATCGCGGATAGGTGGGGATGTGATACCATTACATGGAGAATCAAAATTTGCAAATTTGTGTCTAATTTAGTGTGTTATAAGTTGAATAACACACAATATATGAACAAAAAACTGTTTAAAATGACCACCATTAATTTGATTTTTTTGAATTTCATAGGGTTCTATATGTATGTTGCATAGTCTCCTATTCCAAATTTCATGGTCCTATCTTAATTTTTCTGGCTGCTCTCGCACCACGACAGATGGATGGGATGTCGAAAATCACTTTTTTGGTTTCCTGAGGCAATGAAAGATGAAGATCAATAAAAAAACAAATGTCAAAATTTTTGGCGATTTCCAAACTCCTATACTTCGGATACTGGGGTAGTAAAAATGGTCATTCAATGTCTATAGATGTACTCTTAGCACTACAATAAATTTCTTAATGGTGGAGATATTTTAACAGTCTGCGCATATGTTAGTTAATCACAGATCAAACTAAATACATGCACTGAACAATATTTTTTTTAGTAGATGTTTAAAATTATGCTGTTTTATAATTTTATCATTGATTATTGAAAATTGAGGTTTGTGAAATAGGTGGTAGTTTGGTAGAATAACTAATTTAACATTTTATACTTTATACAAAGTGTAAAAGGGCATTTTATATTCAGTTTGGGAATTGGAAGTCAAAAGAAATTACAATCTTAAGCTGTATCGTGAGCTCTTTTGCCATTCCGAAGCCTATGATTCAGAAATTTAGGACTATATAATTCATCCTTAAAAGTTTTCAGAAAATTATACAGTCTAGCTTTGTAGAGTAACATAATTTATTCCTTGGTCATATCTTTTTATGTTTGTCATATACAGAGTAATCATGTGATATCAAAATGTAAACGATGTGAATAAATCAACCAATCTTATTTATTTCAATAACAGATTGTTTATAAATATTGTGAGTCAAGTTATTCATCATTCTGATGACTTAACCTGTTGACGAATATGGACGTCATATGACATCCTCCATTGTAGTGCCTATATGAGTAAGGCTCTAGCCATAAAACACACCCAGGGAAGTAAAAAAAACTACACAAAACTAAAATCATTAAAATTTTTTATTATGTCATAAAATAATATTTCAAAGTAAATTAAATGAATACAAGAGGTTTTACTAACAAAATTTAGAATTTTTTTAAAGTATGGTAATTTTTTAAACAAGGGTAAAACGCATAACACAGTTCAAAAAAAAAAATATAGGTAAAGCAAAAACAATAAAATTTATTTATAAAATAACAGTCAATGTAGTAACAGAAAACTTTAAATAATTGCACAACAAACAAAAGAAACTAGGTTAGGAGTACGCAACTGTATTCTACGGAGAGAGAAATAGAATTAAAATGAGGTGGAATGACAAAAAAGGCACTAAATAGACGGTTATTTGCAGTACGCATTATTGCCACTAGGTGTTCATTCTGACTTGTAAACAAGCAGAAAACATGTAGTTTAGATTATGACTGTAAGATATCAGACTTTGTTTACATTAATATCAAAAGATGTCACATGATGACTGTACTCATTTGGGAACAGACGTCCGTACTACTTTGGGACTTGTGCTTAGCAATGGCGTACTATTCAACAGGTTAAATGTGGCTATCATTTGTAACAAATTGTCTGGCAGTAGTCACTTTAGTAATGACAACTTTTCAACAGGAAGCTCAACATGTTTTATGGTTTGCAATGTAATTTTAAGCCTACTTACGGATAAAATCCATCAACAGAGATAACATATTTGGAATAATTAGTTTAAGTCAAGTAGTGTTTTTCTACTGTTCGCAACATTAAATTTTCTATACTTGGTTATGAAAGATTGAAAGATTATCTTTACAATGGTATATAATACATTTTGATAATATAATATCTACTAGGATAAAAGTTGAATTGCAAAAAATGTAATTTTTAGCGTGTAAAATAGCGTTAAAATTCTTGATTTTGTTTAATTTTTATATAATAAAAACTATATTACGTGGAAACATTTGAAAAGCACAGATTGGAAGAGAAAGACGCGATCTATCGAGCAGTGTTATGTTAAATCTGTTTGACAGAAATTTCGAATTGGGAATATTAGACAAAAATTTCTAATTGGGAATATTAGACAAACATGACGTTAGTTTTGTTTATAATTTGTCAACGCAAATCTGTGACGTAACGTATAAAAAATTCGCGAACTTCAGCAATTTTTGGAATATTAATTATAACGTTTTGTGGTATTTTTTTTTGCATGATTATGCATCTACGGAACATTAGCTTTCCAACGGTATTTTATTTATTGCGATAGGACGATTCTAAGTGGGCGTAATGTTGAATTGCAAAATACGTGTTTTAGAGTTGGTGAACTAAGCCATGAGTGATGTCGCAACCTCAAAAAGGGTCGCCTGCCGGTTGAAGGGTTAAAGAAATTGGAAATGTTCATCTCGAAAGGCTGATAATGTGGAAGGTCTGAGACAGTTGTTTGCGTATTCCTTAAAAAGTCAATCACTAAATAAAGTTTGGAATTGTTCAAAATGTGCTTCATAAAATTGTGTACAGCTTTGACACAAAATTAAGCAACCAGATCACCCAAATCATTGAGTTGAATTCCTTGTGACAATAGTTGATGAAGTTACCTTAACTGAATTAGTTTCAGTGATAAAGCAACTTTCCACAAATGATTGTATTAACCATCACAACTGTAGAATTTAAGTGGCTCAGTAACCAAATTAAAGTCAATATGTTCTTGATTTTCCTATGATAATATGCATTGTGGAATAATGCGTAATCAAGTCTGGACCCATTGATGTCTGATGAGAAAACGATTACAAGTGTCACTTATTTGGATATACTCGAACTTCTCGTTTTGGTACTTGTGTAATAAACGGATTCCCCCTTTTGTAAGTTCAAAACTTTAGGTTCTGTTACCTATCTACTGCCACAACAAACAAAAATAACATAACCGCAACTTTCATTCATTACACTGCAATCCTTTCAATTTTGCCCATTCATCCGATATAGAGTCAGTGCTACTGCAACACTCTTACAAGAATCATTCTTTGTATTTAATAGCAGTTAGTGCTGTTATTTTACTGATTTATTAACTTATGTTGGTTTTAAATTGAATAATTTCATAAGGGTATATTTGAATATATAACATAACCTGGTCTAACTTATTCCAGTTTTTGGTAAACAAAAATGTAGAGCAAATTTGAGGTAGCAAAAATCATCACAAATAGGTTAAGTTAGGTTATACTTACAGTATACAAAAAAGCACTACAGTAGAACTTCTGTTAACCAGCCTCGGATTAACCGGTTCTCGGATTAACCAGCCTATATCGTAGTGTACTGGTTGGATGAGAGTTTCCGAAAATAAATTGTAATTGAAACACCAAAGCGGCGGCGATATCAAAAGACTTTGTTGATAGTGGTATCCCATTGTCGGCGACGTAAAAACACCGCGGCACCAAAGCGGCGGCGATATCAAACGACTTTGTCGATAGCGGTATCCCATTGTCGGCGCCGTAAAAACACCGCGGCATTGGCACCCGTCGGTATAGCAGACATACACCCACAAAAACGTTTGATGGGCCGCTTTTTTTCCACGAATCATTTTAGTATACATTATGAAAGATATAACATTTCTTTTCAGTTTTCTTATTGTCTTTGAAGGGTATATTACAGTAAATAAAAATGAGTGAGTTACGAAAACAACGGAAGCGTGTGTTGGTTTCGTTTGAGACGCGGTTAAATGTGTCAAAAGACTTGACAGAGGGGAATCTGTAAACGAGCTTTGTAGTGTTTAATTTTTCATGTTTGATGTATAATATAAATAACATAATATATAAGATACATTTATGTACAATAAAATGAGTTGCAATAACATCTTAATTGCATAATTCTTAGCGCTACCTGATTAAATAAGCTTTCTTTCAATGAAAACCGATTTTTCAGGGGAACCTCTGATTAACCGGCCAAACGGGCAACCGGCCCGGGTGTCAGTCCCGACTAGACCGGTTAAGAGGGGTTCTACTGTACCTATTAAGTGACTATTATTTTAATTAGTCACTGTTTAATGTAAAAAAGGGATGTTTATATAATACCCAAGTACCTACGTTTTTTTCTATAAATTTTTGATAGAAAAAGAAAAGTAAATAATGTAATTTTTCAGCAAGATGGAGCACCACCCCATTATAGTAGGCCTATCAATGTACGAGAAGCTCTTAATAGCAAATTTCTTGGAGGTTGAATTCGAAGGAATGGTTTATGGCCACTAAGTAGCCTATTTGACTTCCGTGTGTACTTTTCTTCTGGAGTTGTGTTAAGAACATTATCTAAACCGAAAAAATTTGAGATCTATGCCATTTAAGAGAGAGAATCATTCAATTCAATTCAATTCAATTTTATTAATCTCGTTTGACAATATAAATATTGTATGAAATATGTCATGTGACTTATACATTAATTCTAACATGAAAACAATAACAATACAAAATTATCTTTATAAATAGGCGTATTATAAATTATCAATTAATGTAAAATAACAATCAATAACAAACAAACAAAATGTCAAGACACTTAAACCGTACACTCGAATATACAAAACACACAATGTAATTTATTTATTTATTTTATTATCAGCTAGGAGATTTTATTAGACTGGTAGTGAATTTTTACATTTAAAACATTTAATACATTTTTCACTTCTAAAAAAATTACTTTCCTAATACAATACATATCCGACGTATAAAAAGAAAAACACCTTCATCAGACGACAATCCTATGAATTCTTCTATTGAATAAAAAATACATTCCTTCAAGTAGCTTCACATTTTATTTTTAAATGTCTTTTACTCTGTCATTGCTTTAAGTTTACATCAATCAATCAATCAAACATTTTATTTGTTGTAGACAATTACAATTGTACAACAAACGTCAAAACAAAACATTATATAGTACTTTACAATAACACAACCAAATTCAGTGCCTCACAAACTCCTCCACAGAATAACAGGATCCAGACAACAGCAGTCGTCTCAGTCTGCCTTTAAAACATGAATAATCATTTATCGCTAGCAAGTCTGGAGGAAGGTTATTCATAAATAGTGCCCCAGCCTGCGAAGGTAACTTACTAAATAAATTTAGCCTGTGCTTTTTACCCCGATATTTGCAAGCCATTCTAGTATGGTAATCATGCAAATCCCTATTTTGGATGTGCTTACACTTAAATTTAAAATAAAGAATTGTTTCAAATATATAAATGGAAGGTAGGGTGAAGATCTTAAACAATTTAAATGTTTCTTTGCATGATTGAAATTTAGAAAGTCCTCCAATTATCCTAATGGCTTTTTTTTGGAGTACAAATACTCTAGTTACATTCTGGAGTGAGGAATCTCCCCACAAAACGATTCCATATTTTAGAAAAGGATATATCAACCCGTAGTACGCTGTTATAAGAACCTGAGCATTACAATATTGTTTCAGACTTCTCAGCGCAAAGAGACCACTACTAATTTTAGCACATATATAGTCTATATGATTTCTCCATGACAGTATATTATCAATGAAGAGACCCAGGAATTTTGTTGAAGATACTCCATTTAGTTCATTATCATCCAACCTAATATTAAGTTTTGGATTAAAAGATTCTTTTAGATTGAAATGTATATAATTAGTCTTACTAGGGTTTATAGATAAGCCATTGCGACTTAGATACTGTCTAATAGCATTAACTTGTGAGGAAGCCCTCTGCTCCAAGTCATATAAAGATTCTGCTTGAACATTTAATGTTGTGTCGTCAGCAAACTGAATTAGTTTATCCACATGTACTGATGAAATACCATTTACATAAATCAAAAACAACATTGGGCCAAGCACTGAACCCTGAGGGACACCACTTGACAACTCTACTTTATCAGATAATTTACCCGCAACAGTAACCTGTTGAGTTCTATTATTTAAATATGATTTTAACCATGACAATGGTTGTCCTCGAACACCTATTTTATCACATTTATCAAGCAATGATACAAAGTCCACACAATCATTGCCGCCATAGTGACTGTTACTTCTGTTATGATTGAGCATATCCCAGTGGAGATGGACTGTCATCTATATGTTTGCTGAGCAACCAGAGTGTGCTCATATTGAAACTAACCAAGTAATGTAAAAAAAAAAAAAAAAAACTTGATTATTTTCTGTATCTTTTTTATTATGAAAGATAGTTATTTTATTAACAAAACTTAGTTATTTTATTTTGAATTTAATGATATATTTTAGGTTTTATTCAGTTATAGATTTGATACTTTTGACTGTTTACATTTAGTTTTTTTTCCCCCCTTCTTTTCCCCTTTTCTGTCAGTGTAATATTTTAAAATAGTAAATCAATAATTTGCTTCCTATTAAGAACAATGATCACACTGACTTAAGTTCGTATTTCATTACTTTCATTACGTTCTACATTAATAATCTATATATTACGATTGTAGTATTTCATGATGGATGTGATCTCTTTTTCTTTTGTAATATGTTTTATCCTAACTGTACTATAAGTTATTTATGGTGTAATGTGTCAATTATTGTATATTTTTCTCTATTTTTTTAAGCTGCTTGCTGTTTAATTGTATGTTGTGGTTTTTTATGTATATTGTCTCAATGTGTTGTAATGTGTATATTTTATATGACCTGTTTTATACAAATATTATTTGTCAAAAAAACTAATATCGAATAAAATAAAAAATAAATAAATAAACAAATTTTTTTTTATTAATAGAATTTCGTTTCATTTAGTATTTTATTAATATTACTCATCATATACATTTTTTAAAGAAATATGTTTTAAATGGCTGCCATTTTGAAACTGTTCTCTTGTGGGATTCCCTTTATATCCATCGATGTAAGCATGGGACATCTCCAACCAAATTAAAAAATAAATTAATCATAATTTAAGATTTTGGAAATTAGATAAATAATAGTAATAATTAGGAATCTCACATAAAAATCAAAACAATTAATAATAAACATAAAAAACATTATAATCAAAAAAACTTTTAAAACAAATTATTAAAATCAATAAATTGAATGAAGCGCTATATATCAATACAATGTAACACCCTCTAGGGTAAAATTGACATACCAACGGGTTGCTTCACAACTCAAACGAATGGTGCAATTTCAAACGGAAAACGAATGAATTCTAGGAAATTGTCCAATGCTCACCATGCTAAACAGTGGGCGTTCCGTTCGGAACACAACCGAACGAAGCTTTTCTTCCAGCTTGGCTTTCTTCGAGAGTAGACGTGCCTTCTGAACGCTCTGCGTTCCTTAGAGATGGAGCGATTCAAGGCATAAGTTGTTAATAACTTAATACACTAAATGTTGTTTTTCTAAAAAGGGTTGTTACTATTGAACAGTTTTTTGGACACGATGAGTGAGTAAAATCTAACCTTATTATGTGAATTTTAAGATATCAGGTGTTAAAAATATGAACAGAGATCCAGACTTTACAAATGTAAGTTTTACATGTGTTTTTGAAGAGATATATTTTTTTGTTATTATGATGTTTGTATGTCTAGTATAATATGTTAATTAACAAATGTTTATTTCAATTTGTAAACCAAAAGGTTCTGAATATAAAAGAAGTTTTCTATAATTGAATATGAGTGAGTAAAAAACTATTGAGTATATCCTGGCATCCACGTGTCACGGAAACTAGCCTGGTAAGTACAGATTGGAGCCTGAACTCTGAATCCTTTTATTTAAAATTTGTAATTGATGCAATAATTAATAAATTCATAAAATAAATAATTAACGTTTAATAATTTTAAAGAAATCAACAAATAAACTCTTACAAAGATGACGCCCGAACAAAGGGTTAGCTCTTAAAGCTTAGACTAAATTAAATTAAATTCTTAAATAACATAAACTCTTACATCGATTGATGGAATTGAATTAACAAGAAGAAATTATTAAAAAAATTCTTGAAACCCAATTTTAGACTAGTTTTTATTAATATAGTTTAATGAGAAATATGCCAACATTTGTGTATAGAAACTTAATACACGTTTCGATAGTACAAATCAACTCTCATTATCAATTTTGAAACTGGAACATAAAAGAGAAATCTAAAAATAAATCTATAATCTAAGAAAAACACTCAAGTCTAAAGAGCAATCAAAGCTATTGAGGAAAAACAAGATTTTCTGAAACACAAAACCAACCATGTTTTAGTTACCAACATGACCTTAGTCTATGTTGGTGTTTTTTCTGTTTATATTCTAGTTTCACGCTTGATAACGAGAATTGATTTATACTCTTGAAACATCATGTATTAATTTTCTATACACAAATGATGGCAAATCTCCGATTAAACCGTATTAACCCTTTGCGATCGGAAGGCCAGTAGGAGTGGCCACAACGCAGTCAGCAGCCACTCGGAATTCTTTCCGCATAAATTGGTTTCGGCGGTCGGATGGCCAGCTGTACTGGCCACGCTCCACTCTGCGTCAACTCGGCATTCATAATGTCGGCTTTCTCCCGGCAGCTCGGAATTGTTTTTACTGAAAACCTGCAATGTTAGCATAGGGGATTTAAATTGTAATAAATCAATGATTGTAATTTTATACTGCTGTTTTATTTAATCTCGAAAAGAAATAAGATATTGAATTATGACATACATTTGTTTGAAAATTGAAAGTAATATTAATTACTTATTTACTAAACGTGTAAAACGTAGGCTACATCTATTTGTCACTCATACAAACGATAAGTAATTAATGTGTTTTAATCTTCTTTTATTTTTTTCACTGAGTGGTATTTTTCAAAACATTCACCCATAAGAAGTCCAGGATTGTTTGAACTAGTTTTACAAACACCCTTTCTTCTTTTTCTTGTCTCCTATCGCTACACACTGCACAGTAGCCTACTTTGCTTTACCTTAGTTTACCACATTTTTTACGATATAATGTTGCAAACCTGCTGGTCATTTAGTTCAATAATTCCTCACAAGTTTGCAGCACTCTACAGACATCATACCATAGTTTGAATATTACAAACGATAACATACATTGTTGGCCAGTCCTGCTGGACGCCCGAGCATTCGTTGGATTTCATGTTGGCCAGCACCGCTGGCCGTCCGATTGCAAAGGACAACTGCTGTGGAAAAAATTCGACTTGGCATGCGAATGACGGTGGCCAGTAGAGCTGGCCGCGCGATCGCTGAGGAATAGCGTCAAATATCCATTCCGATCGCAAAGGGTTAATAATATGAACAATCTATTATTATTAAATATATTACAAAGCAGAATATATATATATATATTTTTTTTGTCATTGTATGATTTTGCTGTAGATTGGAAGGTCATAATTACTATGAATGATAATTTAAGTATTCCAGTTTTCGTATTATTTCTAAATCAAATTAATGCTTATTTTTCTATTAAAATACCGAGAAAACCGTTTCTTCAGACAATAAGTTATTGAGCAAGAGGAACACTCAAAGTAGAACTTTGACAATGCCTATTGCATTATTTAATGTTTAATGGCTGTATGTAAAAATAAAAATAAAAAAAATATACTTTTACTTTTGGTCAGTAAACAACCTTTGTGCAAAACAATGTTCAGGAAATGGATATTACTGATGTTTTCAGGAGGGTGTTTAGAAATATTATTTCAGGAGGGTGAAATATTTTTAAATTATGAATCTTCTAAATTGTGGTAAGAAATACTCCCCACATCAACCCAGATGTATTAGCATAGACTATGGGCTGTATTTATGAATTTTCATCAGGATTTCAGGTCTTTTTACACTCCTTTCTTAGGCTTTCTTTAACATTTTACACACTTACTATTTCCTTTATTAAGGAAGAGAAACTGCTAAAGAGTTATTTAGAGATTCAAGCTATTATCCTCTCTTAACATTAAGGCTGTAAAATGTTATAGTCACGATACTATTCTGTTATGGTCTATTTCTGTTAATTATGATAAAATATGAAGATTGTTAGTTTCATTACATAACAATGGCAAAAACAAAAATATTGTTTACAATATTAAAAAATAATACTACACAGAAAATATTAATTACTCAAATTAGAACATTCTACTTGTGTGATACACAAATGCTTAATTGGTATTCGATCATGGGTCATTTTCCCTTCAACATATTGCACTGTTTTTGTCTTTATTCTAATCCACGTTTTGCATTTTTGAACCATATATTTAATAAATTTTAGATTAGAAAATAATACTTTTCTTTTTGAAGTAAACACTGACTTAGTACACTTCTACTGTTTAGTGTGTTTGTGAAATCTGTATCAAAGGTTCAAATGATGGAATAGAAACAAATCAGTCTGGAAGTTTCACAGGACACGTGGAATTCCGAAAACAGTGACCCAATATTTCTCCTTGCGATTGTAAATCCATCATCCAACGAATAGAAATAAATCATAATGTATTAATTAAGGTCAGATGACAGTTGTTTAGAGATTTACAAACAATCAGATGAAGTGATTACTGAATTCTAATTGATGATGTAGTTGATATTTATTAGTTTTTTCCCCAAAGGATGATTTAATAAAGGAACAGAAAATGTTTAGGAGTGTTCATAAATGTGATCTCGATTAAGGGATGTCTTGTGTGTAAAGGAACAGTTAAGCGTTCTTAAGGAAGTCCTAAGGAACATTCATAAATACAGCTCTATTTAGTTTTTATATACAATCAAGTATTCTTACCTTTAACCATTACAACTTCAGATAAGCATGTTTACAAATATCACTAACAAGTTTGTAATATATTAAACAAACTTTACTGCCTAACATAAGCAAAAATAAACTGGCATGTAAAGAATGCACAACTTTTTCATTTGTTCAATTATCCTCAATAAACCAAAATAATAATTAATTGGTACAGAACTACCGTAAGACCTGACTTGTTTCAATTGTGTCAGCAACTTAGCTTTAAGTAAATTTAAATTTTGTAGTTTTTGGCAAAACAAGATGGAGTATAGAACCTCTGTTAGCTTTACACGTATCGTTTATATGCCCTAATTGTTAGTTTAAAAAAATAAAATCACTATTTTTTTTTGCGCATGTCAGAAACACAACCTTTGAGATGATAAAAATTAAGTTTTTATGACATCAATCAACGCTGAGTTTTTCTTTTATTTACTCCAAACTGTAATTTTCATTAGCGGGAAATATGGCTCTATTTTTTGTTTAAATTACAGGGGTCAAAGGGGTTCCTCTTCACCACACTCTTACGAATTTACGGTGAAAAATATGTCGCTCAATAAATCTCTTTTATGGAATTAAATAATTTTGAACGATAGACTTCCACGGTCACAAACATCATTATGATCTTGTTCTTCGGGGTTCGACCGCGTCAATATTGTCTGCACATTGAGTACAGCCGACGTTTCGGGCACTTTACAGATGTCCATTCTCAAGGCTTAACAAATGTCAAGTACTTTTGTTAAGCCTTGAGAATGGACATCTGTAATGCCTGAAACTTCGGCTGTACTCAACGTGCACACAATATTGACGCGGTCGAACCCCGAAGAACAAGATCATAATTAAATAATTGTTTCATTATTTCCATCTTAAAGGTGACCTGACTAATATCCCTCTCATATTTTCAAGGTTTCGTAGAAACTCTTGAGGACGTGGATCATCTCTAAAATCTTCAGGGCACACAGAACCTTTGGTAGGAAATCAATGAATCTCTGGTAAAGAACCACTTGAAAATTGTAGAAAATATATTCAACTGATTCTTTCCTATTGAAGCAAAACTGACAGGTATCCTGTTCTACCAATCCTATTGTTTTGAGGTGACAATTCACTAGGCAGTGACCAATCTTCTATCTTAAGTACTTACTACGAAGTGATAATTATTTTATTGCTTATGACTTGGAAAATCAGTTAGACCGCTTTGCCTTTTAGTTCAGAAATTTCCCAAAGGAAGTATCAGTATCTCTCTGTCCACGCTTCAACCAAATTTCTTAGATGGCCTTTGGGACCTTCCACAGAATTTGACTTTGTGTTATTAATATTTACACTTTATGTAAATATACTTATTGTATTTATTTTAGGTGATGATTTTATGTGTCGGCCTAAAATAGCGCAGTGTCATTACTACTACACGAAAATGGGAATAGAAAAAAAAAATTCTGATTATCAAGTTTATGCATATATTATTAGTAAGTAAAATGCATAATATAAATAAAATTAATATTTTTTAACAATAACTGTCTTAATTCGTATAGTACAAAAAATATTGGTATTAATGGATATAGAGTTTTAAGGAAGCTTTTGTGAGACATTGCAAGACAAAAATTGCTATGTTAAAATTTGCCACCCCAGTTCCTAAATAAAAAAACTTGTATTTAGCCATCATAACAAATGGATGGTGTGCCATCATAGTACTTATTCAGCTCTATAATACAAGAAGATCCTCTAAATATAATGTTCAAAAGGTGGTTTCTTGGGCCTTGTAGGAAATATTGAATTGAATCGGCAGATCAAGGTATCTTATCCAGTAGGGTGAGTTTGTTTACAACAGTTGTTACACCGGTTTTCTGAACCTTATAATTACTTTATTGACAATGGTCTCATAGATGTACAGTATATATAATATATTAAAGTCTTGATTCGGTTCTACCATGGTGGGCCTCAAAGTTATGAACACGTGAAAAAGCCTGCACTCGCTCCATTCGTATTAGTGACTCAGGCCTGCCAGATCTAGTTTCTTAAGTCAGAGTTTAAATTTAAAAAAAAATAATAACTTCGCTATGAGAGACGGGGTTGTCACTATTACAGTAGAACCCCTCTTAACCTGCCTAGTCGGGACTGACACCAGGGCCGGTTGCCCGTTTGGCCGGTTAATCCGAGGTTGCCGTTAAACTCGTCACAAAGCTTTTTTACAGATTCCCCTCTGTCAAGTCTTTTTAACACATTTAACCGCGTCTCAAACGAAATCAACACACGCTTCTGTTTTCCCAATTTCGTAACTCGCTCATTTTTATTTACTGTATATTCTGTACGTAGATCATAACCAGTCAAAGACAAGAAGAAAACAGAAAAGAAATGATAAATTTTCCATAATGTATACTAAATTGATTCGTGGGAAAAAAGCGGCCCATCAAATGTTTTTGCCGGTGAATGTCTGCTATACCGACAGGTGCCAATGCCGCAGTGTTTTTACGCCGCCGACAATGGGATACCACTATCGACAAAGTCGTTTGACTCGCCGCTGCTTTGGTGTTTCAATTACAATTTATTTTAGGAAACTCTCATCGAATCAGTACACTACGAAGTAGGCCGGGTTGATCCGAGGCCGGTTAACAGAGGTTCTACTGTATATGCAGAATTGAAATCTGCAAATTTTTAATTTAGGGTGTTATAAGTTGAACAACAGACGAAATATGAACGAAAAACTATTTTAAATGGCCACTATTTTGATAGTTTTAAATTTTATTGAGTTTCATAAGATCTTTTTAAACCATACTATAGTCCCTTATAGAAAATTTCATGTTCCTATCTTTATTTTCGTGGCTGCTATACATATGGACGACAACAGACGGACGGCAAGTTGAAAATTATTATTTCGGTTTCCTGAAACTATGACACGAGAAGATCAGTCAAAAAACAGAGGTTGACCATTACAAAATTTAACCTATATAATTGGTAGATGAAGAGGTACAAATTTGAAAGTGTTTAGAATACAGACAGCAACATAGATCAATTTTGTTCTAGTATTGCACACTCTGTAGTAGCTTTGAGCAAACTCTAGTTCAGTTGAACACACCAAAAATCAAAATAAAACAAACAAACATATTCAATAATGACCTAAATGTGTCCCTACAAAAAAAAAGAAGTTTATACTGTTATAATTTCCATACTTAATTAGACAATAACATCTGCTAGTTTTAACTCAATGTTATAATCAATAATCCCATTATAATACTGATCAGGCATTGTTTTCGTTTTAATCAAAAATACTTTTTTAAACGTATAATAAATTACATGAAAATTATTTAAGCTTTACTTTTAAAACTTAAATATATAAAATTGAACTATTGAAGAAATTAAATAGGTTTGTTCACAAAGTATCCAAACTGAATTTTTCTGACGGAAAAAATGAAGCACAGAATGACCTCCAATAAGGGTCAGTATTTTAAAATGTGATTTTTTTCTCGCTCGCAGAGAGTGTTAATCGTTGGCACTCAGTCTGTGGGTAAGCATGTGTCACAATGTCAATCAGATTTTAATTTAGTAAAAAATGACAGAATGATTTGGTATTGCACCACGCTTCGTGATACCTATTATTATAATACAGTAGAACCCCTCTAATCCGTCACCTTCGGGAGTGGGGGCATGGTCGGAACACAAAAAAGGTCGGATTATCCGAAAAGTCAATATTTATTACATATTATATAAAGAGATATTTTTTAAGTGAAATAAGTGATATATAATAAAGTCTATATATAAACACTGCAAGTACTATAGCAAATCAATAGAAACAACACGAGAGATGACACAGCACTGAAGCGGGAAAGCGATAACAAACTGGATGAATGGCGCCAGACGGGCCGTGAGCCATCAACAAGTCGGCACATTATCGCGAGCTCAAGCACGGTCGGATTAACCGGAGTAACGGACCACCCGAGGGTGGATTAGAGGGGTTCTACTGTAAATAGAAGTGGGTTTTACCCCCTACCCTCTAGACAGTTCAGCCTATGAGACTTTTGTATACTTCTTTAATTCCTAACTAGCTTATTTCTATTCCCTTGATGTGGATCACGATTTTCCTAGCAAGGTTACTGGTTGCTTCAAAGGTCGCATCTGGGCTGAAGATCAGTGGTCTTTTACGTCCTAATGCTTCACATTTTAAAGTATATGTTCTGCAGTTTCTAGTGGTGATTACATAGTCTGCATTTCAAGTTTCCTTAATACATAGTGCGTATTAAGATGCTTCATGAAAGCGCCATGGCCTGACATGAAGCTTTAGATTTTCCTCTGATTTAGTTTACTTTGTGAAGTGACAAATTTAGAGGGTTTCAGATTTGGTTAGTAATCCGTATAGTTTACCCATGGTGTATTTTGTTCGACATTCTTCAATTTCTAAGTTTGGCCATTGTTTTAGACTATCATTTGCTAAGGCTTTAGTTATTCTGCATATGGTGATATCTAAGTAAAAACCTTTAACCCTCCAAGTGCTAAAAGTCGTGATCGCAATCTATTTCGCTGCAGCCACAGTGCTAAAGTCGCGATCTCGATCTAATTAAACAAGGTTTGCTAAAATCGATATACAAACGGTAACTTTTATCCAAACTACATGAATTTTATATAGTAACTCTGAGTAAAAGATGCTCTATTCATTTTGCACAATTTTATCGATGGTTATAAGAAAAATCAATGTTAGCAAGCCTGTAAAAGACAATTTGATGTTTACTGTTGATGTTTACTGCTGCGTCCCGGCAGTGAATTGTTGTTTAGTGTTTTTGTCTATATTATTTTGGTAAATACAATTTATTTTATGATTATTTAGTGTATCAATAGTGTTTTTAGTGTAGTATTACACATATAATAATGAGTGAACTTGGCAATTCAAGTGATATTCATAAATGTTTGTGTGAAAGTGATACTGCTAGTGATGAAAGCGGTAACTCCGATGTAGGAATCAAAATGTTTGTGTCTAGTGTTAGTATGTATTTTTAAAGGTTTTGCTATTTTGAATTAAAATGTTATGCGAGAGTATAATAAATAAAAGAGTCTGGATTTGTAAAGTTTGAGAAACCAAGTTCCAATCGTCACAGTGGAGACACAAAAAAAGAACTTTTTGATAGTCCGAACACTACGAGCAAACAAATATTCGGATTAACGAGTTTTGCCTGTACTACTTAAAGATCCTTCGTTACCTTTGTGATAGTATATTGTGCATTGGTATTTCATTCCTTACATCTCATTCTAAAAACGGACTTGATTTTATGGAAAATTAACCCTTAGAATGCTGCTTGCACTTAAAAACTTTGCATGACACAATGTTCGAGTATGGTTTGCGCCTATAAATTCAAAAATACATAAACACAAAAATTCACGAAACTTACAATAAAGTGCAGAGTGATTCTTCTTGTGGATGTTTAGACAAAACAAAGTCAGTAATGTTCTATAGGTCCATGCCAAAGCAACCGAAACTTGTTTTTGTGAGTCACTCAGCGTAAAATACGTCTATTTCAATCAGCTGTTTCTAATTTGTTTTGACTGTCCGCTGTCACTCGCTAAAGAAATTGGAGTTTACATTTCGTTTTATTTTATGAAATAGTGCATTCTTTGTTAGTTTGTACATAATGATAATGATAACTCCAATTTTGTTATTTTTGTTCATGGAACATTGAATACTTACTTTGTTTTTAACTGCGATTGATTTAGATAACCTAGAAGAAGAGAGAGAAAATATTAGTGATGGTCAGTGGGGAGTTTGTCCAATGCCCAAGACCACAGCTCTACCCACAACTACAACGACTAGGCCTAGAGATGCTACTTTCGAGTTTTTGATTGATTTTTGTAATAAAACTTATTCTGTACGTAAACACAGCATTTTAAGTCTATTATACATTTTTCTCTTTTTTTTACATATAAGTTTGTATTTCATGACACAAATTAGTTTTTTTTTCTCTCCAAATAGACACATAGGAGTAGTAAATTGTAAATTCTACAAAGAGTACTTTGATTTTTTAATAATTATTAAAAATATATATAAAATTTTAAAATCTCTTGTATATATATTTGTTTTTTTACTACTTTACTCTTAAAAATGCAAAATAAAAAAGTACAATGGAAATACATATTTTTTAAAATATAAATAAGTAGCTTGTATTTGAGCTTAGCACTTTAAGTACTAAAATAAAGCAGAATCTGAGCAGACTTCTTTACTCACTAATTGCCAGCGACTAATGCTAACGATAAAATATTCATAAACACATGCTAGTATCTCTCTACTTTCTGTGCTTCATTTGTATCCGTAGGTAAAATTCAGGTACAATACTTTTTTTAACACGCCTCGTATCAAACTTAAAATAAATAAACTGTATAAAAGCTTAAAAAAAATTTATTTTTTACATTCATAATATATTATAATAAATATTTTTGTTTTAAATATTCTAAACATTCGAATCAACCTGTTTGTTCTAAGTGTCATGTGCACCGCCCTATCACAAATACCAACCTAACAAAAATCACAAAAAACATCGCAACAATGTGTAATCCATGATTACATAACAAAATATGATAGTTAACATGTTAGTTCATTTTGAGGTTAGGATTCTCCCACCGAATTATACGTTATTCAAAAAAATTGATTATTGTTAAAAATATTCCTAATAAAAAAAAAAAAAAGGTTTAATAAGTTTTTTCTCAAAAAGGATCAACTAAACTTGCACTTTAAAAGTTCGTAGTGATTCACTTAAAGAAAAACATTCATGTTGATGATTCGCTCGTGTTTCGTCGTTTTATATCGTCGGACGATGCAGATGTTTCGTTACTCGGATCACTCACCTGGACAGAAATATTGAATTATTAATTTTGAGCCAAGTTACGGCGGTAAACAATAGGAATGGATTTTAGAGGACCAGAAATGAGTAGACCAAGTATAAAACAGAAACAAGGTCAAATTTGGTTAGGTTAGGTACGAATGGATGAATGAAATTAGGTTATGTAATCACGAATATACAGTTAGATTAGATAAAGTTAGGATTGAAGAAATGAAATTAGATTAGATATGGACTCATGAGTGAGGTAACATAATCAAATAAAAGGTTAGGTTTTATCGCAAACAAAACATTTTTTTGTGTTAAATATAGACTAATGAAATGATGTCTAATAAAGGTTAGGTAACAAACAAAAAGGTTGGTTAAGTTAGTTAACAAAGAAAAATGGATGCAAATTATTATGAAACAGAAAACTTAAAATAAAATAATACAAATGTGAAAGATATCTTTCAAACAGGCGAAAACAAAACATAGTTTTATTTATTTAAAAGTTGTTATTACTCTATGATTTATGGTAATACAATCTACTTTTTTATTTAAACCAAATGAAATAATAAATTTAATTCATGGTCTAAAAGAAAACGTTAACTATCGTCGGAAATTAACATTCATTTAAACTGAATTTTAACTGATAACATTCATAAACATTCTCGCAATCTATAACTAATTAGAAAAATTTAACTATTTTCCAGTTCCTATTTTTCAAGTAGGTAATTTGGCTTAAAGACAAAAACAAACAATAAAATGAGTCTGTGATTTGTCTAGAGATTTTTGTGCAAGAAGTTCCCTGTGTAGGATTAAAAAAGTTACAGTGTTGACCCAATATTGCGAAGTGGTGTAAAACTAGAACAAGCTAGAATTATGCAGATAAGAAAAGTTGTTTAAACCATTGCTGTTTAAGTTTTTAAAAAAAATTTCAACACACCATATACTGGGTTTTACGGCTACTCGACACAGCTTAATAGGTAATATGCGTTAAACGAATATAAAAAAAAATAACACAAGTATAACTTAAGTCTGCCACGAAATGACATTAAACTCACATCAATAAAGATTTTTTTTAAGGAGTGTAAATTTTTGTTATAGGCTACTAAAAACATTAGTATATTTTTCTAAGCTTTCAGGTTCAATAAATGATCATAAAGGCAAGAACTGAGAATTCATTTGGAATCGGTCATGTGACATTGTCTAAACAAAAAGAGTGTGATAAAGCATTTTTCTCACCGATTCATATAATTTAGATTAGATTTTAAATTTTGTGCCATAATAACGCCAAATCAAAATATGCCTTTAGTTCATTCATTAATGGTCAATTAACAATTGACCATTTACATTAGGTCTAGGGATATATAATGTTTCATTATATATCTAATCTCAAAAAGAACTAATCAAAAACTGGTCTACACACCAGAGTTTGTTGTTTCACCTGATTTAGACCATGTTTCCTAGTCAAACAAGTATACGGACTCTCCGCCTTTTTTAACATCGAACAGGAACTAATTAAAATAATGCATTTTCTTAAGATTTATTAGAACCAATATTTATTAACTTACATTTTAAAATTCATGCTTGTTTTAAACCGAATAATATCATGATTATATTTGAATATATGATATCCTAAGCTATTCACAGAATTTTTTTGTAAACTAAAATGTAGATTAGATTAGTGGTAACAAGAATCAGCATATATAAGTTATATTCCTCATATAATAATAATAAAATGCACAAATAAAATTGGAAAATATAATTAAAGTTCTCAATGTACAAAAAAGAACTGTCTGTATAACATACAGTATGTATCACCGGGTTAACAACAAAACTCTATTCCCAAGTTTCTTCTTGTTTACGCCGGATTCCTTCACTACCTGGGTCATAAAATTCATTTCCCCCTTTTTCTTTGTCATTTGAAATTTTATCACTAGCGTTACTTCCACTTTCTTATAAAATATTTTTTTTTACAAATTGAATAAATACAACACTATCAACAAACAACTTTTCACGGCAACCTATTATAACTGAGCAACTTTGGAAGACGTTATAAACCAGCTGAAAGCTGCACACGAAAACATGGAGTAAGAAAACAATCTGTGCGACAATAAATGTTGAGCTTAGATAGAATAAGTTATAGTGTAGCTCATGTATCACTAAGGATGGCTACTTTGTCGTTGAAAGCGTTTAAGTAAACACATTTTTGTAAGAACTTGTGTTCGAGTTTTATTCTATCTAATCTGTGTGACATTGTAGGATTGATATTTCCCATTTGTAATTGCCAAAAACCTATATGCAACTTGAGGAATTAATGTCTTCAGGCATTACTCATCTCTCAGCCAATGAGGAGTGCTACCCATCTTTAGACTGCAATGGGTTAAAATCCCTAGGCCTACCAAAGCATTCTCTATAAAAGGTTTATCATTTTCATGTTTTGTAAATAATCTGTCATTCTATTATGAACGGTAAATAAAAAACTCAATACTAACCCAGTGGTGAGTGTTGTACTGTCGTTACAAATCCTTCAGTAAAGCAGATTTCGCATTCTTTAGTTTGTCTAATCGTCGCTGTAGATGTGAATGTGCCGTTTCCAACTCTTCGACTCTTGCTTGCGCTTCTCTTAACTGAAATATCAACATTCAAAGCATTAGTTAAAAATATTTCTACATTTTTAGGTTATCACATACCAGAATCTATTTTATGTAAACTTCGATTTATTTTATTTGGAGAAAATTATAAATGGTGAAAAAAGAGGATATCTAGTTTTGAAAAATGAGAAAAAATGGCAGATATAGCTTACGATTGCAACAATTGTATAAAATTTTGATTTTGGGACTAATTAAAAGCCGGACTCTTATGTAGTCGATGACTATCATCACTCATTTTAACTCTTTGAAGACCAGATGAAAAATTATATGTTGATTTACAAAAGGCCAAGAAAAATATGTGTGAAAGGCCAAGTCAAAAATGAAATTTTGATATGTCCTTCACACAGTGTTTTTAATTTTTCTCATGCTTTCATAGTATTATTTTGGAAAGGATAAAGGTGAATAGTTGCAATTAAATTATGTGTAAAGATGGTTTTGTCATTTTATTGGTATGTTTAGTTTTTGAAAGATAAGCGAGTGTGTTTATCAGATAATATTCTAATAAGTTAGTTCTGTGATAACTTTTGTTTATAATTCTCTTAAAGTTTTTAGTAAATTCAAAGTCTTTTTAGTGGTAGAGTCGTATAATGACTCGTGTTACAAGCGTTTACTAAAACACCTCCAAAAAATACTGCAGCAAGCAATATTATTCATTACAGCAAAATTCTCACGTTAAAGGGGTAAATAAACATATTTCACAATTTTTATGGTTGTCATTGTACGCTTCATAGTAATTTGTATTATTACTAACAATTTTAAGAAGATATGATTATAAATAAGATTACTGGAACACATGTAAGTCACGCAAGTAGTCTAACATAACAAAGTAATTATAATAAACATTTTCACATTTAGTTATAATATACAAATATTAAAATTAAAAAACATAGCAGTACATTTACCGAATGTTTACCAACAATGTATCTTCAATGATTTACATCGTAATTTGTTACTCATGCTGAAATTATGTATCTAAATAAATAAAAATGAATGGCTCAATGTGTTGCTAAGCGCAAAACTCGAGAACGGCTGGACCGATTGCTTTGAAATTTTGTATAGTAATTCAAGTTAACCCCAAGAAGGTTTTAAACCATTAATTGAAGTCATAGGATGTTAGGGCTTCGCCACACTGGCCTTCAAAGTTACCATGTTATTGTTATGGAAGAAAGATTTGTTTTGATTTTATCAGAAGACTAATTTAAAATATTGTAAACAGCTGTTTATTTATTTATGTAAGGATTTGCAAATCAAAATCTTTAAAGATATTGTTAGTATAAGTGTCACAACAAATTTTACATAGATGTTATCTTGATACTCAGTAGTGCGTGTAATTCCTCGATTTTATGAAGTTCGTCGATTTATGTTTTAAATTAATGATTTGATAATTTTTACCCATCTTAATTACATAGATGTTATAACTGATTTGTATTAATATTAATAATTAAACAAAATAGTTGATGTGTCTATAGTTATATAATTGTTAATTATCTTTACAATTACACCACCAGACAGAGCCAAAGCAATACATGGCCGGGTATAGCTAGTTACAAATAAACATAAAACGTAATATAATAATCTCAAAAAAATCTTTCAGTAATGTAAATAACAGATCAGGTAACAACTATCAGCTTGCAGCTTACTTGATTTTATCAATGACAATCGTCTGTTGAACTCTACATAATATATTTTTTAATATAAACTGCAACTAATTGAATGAAAAGTACAGCTGAAATATCAGCCTGCGGAAACTCTGCCATCAAATATAAGTCCGTGGCTGCATAAGCTGTTATTTTAATGAACCGATACCAATATAATAATTGTAGTGTACAGAAATTAATTATTACATCTAATTAAAGAGTAAGTCGTAGATTTAATTTTTAAACCTAAATAATACAATTACTTATTTTGATTGTGCTTCACTGTAGAATAATTACGAATAGATAACATCAATACATGAAAATCTATGTTCTGTACTTTTTCAATACAAACTTTGATTTACGAACTTATTAATGTTGTTAAGGACTTATTATTTAAAGTGCTAAGTTTGAATATAACATCATGTTTTACATAAAATAACTGGAAAAGTCTTGTACTCTCCAAAGCAGTTATTTTCCTTGCTAAGTCATTTACTTTTGGCACGGACTCAAAATATGTGACGCGACAGTAAACTGTTATAAAAATAGACAAAACAATTTTCTACTTACCTCTCTTTGAAGCTTTCTTTTTTCTAATTTTAATTCGTCTTCTACTTTCTCGGCTGTTTCTGCGGCAGATTTATATCGTACCACTTGACTTTCTAACCTAGCAACCTGAACACATAATCATTTTATAATTACAACAATTATTTAATCTTAATTGTATTAAATAAATTGACTACTTGGAATGATTTAAAATTGCAAGACAATATTTTAAGAACTGATTCTAAGGGTAAAAATAAGGAAGGACCTTCATATATACATATATCTGAAAATGATCATTTTCGAATTACGAAAAAATTAGTTTCAAAAATTATATATGTAAATAAGGTCCTAAACTTGCTTCGCTTGTGCTATAAACATCTCCTCAGTGTAAATTGTATTTGATTAAAATCTAACTTTTAATGATGGAAGGTCTAATTTTATTTTTTGTAACTTATTTATGAATCATACTATTTTTTTTATTTTTATTATTTTTTTTATTACTATTTTTTTAAAAATATTTATTTATTTTTTTTACTAGCGATTTAGCACACAGGTTTGGGTCATTAATATTCAGATTTCAACAAAATTGGTAGAGCCGATTTTGAGAAATATCTATTATAAGAACTCAATGGCCAATTCTTTTACCAATAACTCACGAATCGGCATCTTTAGAGACAACAGATATTTGTTGGCAGAAGTAAAATCTACTTACATTGGCCTGCAAAGTTGAGACGTCTTGTTCCGCTTTCTGCAGTTTAAATTTATAATCCCCTAATAATTTGTTTGCTTCTCCTGAAATCAAAATGGAATTAATAGGTTTTTGTATAGTGAATAATTCTAATGCTAGAAGTATGAACTATTCGTTAACACGTTAGCTGCCAAGGCCTAATACGATACTCTTGCCGTGAGTGCCACGATTACCAAATTATTTTTCCATTATTATTTTTGCATCTACCTATGTTAAATAATATAAGCCAATAGTATTTACTAATTTTATTTACATTTATGCATATATAGTTCCGAGACCGATCGGACCGAAATGCAATTTTTCGGCTTTAATTTTAATCGTAGTATAACGTTTAGGTCCGATCGGACCGAGGTAATTTTCGTGTTAAAAAAAAAAAAAAATCTAAACAGGCTATTTCATTTCTTTATGTTGGCAAGCTCACTATTTTATTTGTCTAATATTTATTTTATAAATACATATATTCATTTTACAACTGTATTCTTTGTGAATTATTCATTACTAAACCAAAATGTTTGTGTAAAATTTTTAATCGGTCCGATCGTACCGACAAAAAAGTGAAAATATCCACTGATTTTAATATTATATTGAGTAACCATGGTAACGGTTATTAAAGCATACAATATACTATGTCTAACACACGTCTTTACCCAATCCAGAGAATACCAAAATATGCCGATAGGTTGCTGCACTATCGAATTGTGAGCCACAAAACAAAACGTCAGTGACTTTATCGGTCCGATCGTGGCGTAACGCTGCAGATACAGTCACCTTAGTTTCGGTCCGATCGGACCGATATGGCAGCTAACGTGTTAACTATAAAAAACTCTATGAGTTATTGTGGGATGCGAAGCACAGAGTTAGTTTAAACAAATTGATTACTTATAACAACATAGTCAATCACGTGGTAGGAATGCTATACATGCATGGTGGTTCACACAAAGGTCATAGATCTTTATGCCAAATCTGTGAAATCACAACTCTTAACCCCTAGCCAGCTTTAGACAAATAATGAAAATAAAGGAAAACTATTACAGGTTTACTTTAAGGTTAAACAAAACAAAAAATTACCAAACCTTACATAGCTAGGAACTCATAATCATGCTTATTTTACGTAAATGCCCCGAGGTTATTTGACCCGTCTTCAAGTAAAGTTATATATTGTAAAAAAAGAAAGAAAGAGCAATACATATACAATAGAAGGACATCATTCCAAAAAAAACATTTTTTTGGACTCCCAGGACCTTAAAACGGTCACGCAATGTTTACATAAAAATCTCACCTTGGGCTAGATGACTGACATCCATCATCATCTGATGATGATGATAGACGAGACCATCACAACACCTCTAGTTTAAATAAATTGGAAATTTGTGTATTAGGGATATATACTTAAATTTGATTAAATCTACATGACAAAGAGTGTTTAGAATGTTAAAGTGGCTAAGATTTTGTCAAATGATATGATTCTTAATTTTTGGAATCCCTATGGATCTGTTGTTGGTCCTATATTATTTTTAGTATGCAGAGTGATTCAAAATTGCACGGCAATATTTTTTGGAGCTGATTTTAGACTAAAAAAAAGAAAAGAAAAGAAAAAGGTTTATATAAACATAGATCCAGAAGAGTTTCCGTTTTCCATCTGTCAACCATTTCGTGTTAAAAAAAAACTTTGGAATTAGATAAAATATTGAATAAATATTTGATAAACAGATTATTTATGAAACCTTTTACCAATACATCAGAAAACCAAGACTTTATTTTGTATAGATTCAAAATGGCGGACGTATAAAATGTTTAATATGACATATCTCAAAAACCATTAACATTACAAAATATTTACAAGAAACAAAAGATTTTCCTCTTAACGAAAAACCAAATGCTTTTTTAATTTTTTCTATAGGTCAGAGGGTAACCAAGTTTTTAACAACAACAAAAATAAATAAATAAACATAATTTCTTGGTAATTGTCTACAACACCCTAGATAGCCTAAACTAAAATAGTTATAGAATTATTATAAATCTTGATGATATTATAATCCATTGTCCTGAAATTAAAACAAAAAAGTTTCCCTTTACAATTTTAAAATGGCGACTGGTATTTTAATATTTTATTGCTTTCTTCTTGCTAAAATAAAGCTTTCTGATTTTTATTAAAAGAGAAAAATCTATAATTGTAAATATTCTGTAATGTTAATAATTTTCGAGATGTTTTACATTTAAAATGTTTAACGTTCGCCATTTTGAAAATATATAAAATGAAATATTGATTTTCTGGAATATTGGTAAGAGGTTTAAATAATACCTATACCAAATCTAAACTCAATATCTTATCTGCTTCAAAAGATACGATGTTTTTTTTTTCTTTCATAAAAATAAAAATGGCTGACAAAGGGAAAACAAAGAGTTTATGCTTATTTACACTTTATTTATCTCTAAAATCAGCTCCTCAAATATTGCACTATAATTTTGAATCACCCTGTACATAAATGACTTCATTTTCTGTAAATATGAATGGTGTTATTCAGTTTGCAGATCACGCAAACCTTACTTTTTGAGGCAGAAAAGTTTTGTACAGATTATTACAACAAGTTAATATTCTGGTTTTGAAGTTATTTAATAACGATGTATTGTTCACATTATTATTATGGTTTAATCAGACATTTAACATCATTTGTGTATATTACAAAAAACACAAACTAATAAATGACGTTTTGAGAGTATTAATCAACATTGGTTCGAAAGGTTTAAAATGGAAGTAATTGATAAATCAACGCTCGTTATCAAGTATAAGACTTAGAGTATGAAAAACATTAGGACTGTTGAAAACTAAAAGTAAATCTATAACCTAAGAAAAGAACTCAAACCTAAACTAAGCCTGAGCAGTTAAAGGTAAGAATAAATACCACACAGAGAGAGCTACACTACACAAAGAATGGCAAGTAACTGATTGTTAAAGGCGTGGAAGTCAAAAGAAAGTTGTCCTGACTGTTTATCGAGGGTAAACAACTTTTCAGGAGTTTACACCTCAATCCCATCATGAGGGTTTCTGGATGAAATCTTTCTCAAAGAGGTTAAGTCAGCAAGTTTTGTGGGTCTATTTATAGATAGTAAACTGCCTTGGACAGATCATATAATCTGCATTATAAAATTACTTCAAGTTTTACTCATTTGCCAAATACTGCAACAACTGTGTGTTAAAAATTGACATATAATTATGTAATAAATCCCCATTTAAATTAACATTAAGAACATTTTAAATAGTTATTTGTGCAACTAGTGAGCAAAGTGGCACTTTTTTAAACGAGAAAAAAAATGTTGACGCATGAGGCTTGCCGAGTGCGTCAATTTTATCGAGTTTAAAAAAGACACTTTGCTCACGAATTTGCACATTATACTTTGTCTACAGTTGTTATTTTGGCAATAAAAACAGTTCATACTGGCGGTCGTACTTTTTCCTTGATTTGACAGGAAGGAGATTTAGTACAACGTTGTTAGCTTTTTCCGCTAATTTAGGTGGGGTATTTGACAGGTTTTCATTCTCTGAACTGTCCATATTTTAAAACTAACTACACACAATATAGCAGTAGTGCTAAACAACACATCAACACTGAGTAGAAGTTCTCACGTCAAAACTGAGGTTATTTATAAATATTACAAATAACTTAGGTGTATTGTTGAGGAAACGGGATTGCCAACTTCAAAACTCGGCAAACGAAAAATACTCTCCGTGTACATACACTGTCAATCATCTTCATGAATAATTACTTCCTTTTTCAACTTTAAAACGTTGTTTTGTTGTTTATTTATGTTATTTTACATGTAAGAATTAATCTAACATACATACGGGACATTTCCTGTATATTATAAATCAATTCAAATAAATTTAACCTAAATTTCGTTTTGTTCGGTTGCCATTCGGAGTGAGCAAAGTAGTGTGCAAAGTAGTGGGCAAAGTGAAACTGTTGAGAAATCAGCTGTTTTGCAAACTAATTTAAATGAACAAAATGCCACTTTGTCAACAACTGTAGACAAAGGTTATTTACCTTACCAAAAAGGTAACACGAATAATTTCAAAATTAAGCATAGAGTCATGAAGGGGTGTTTTTAAGAATTTGAAAATCCTAACACTGCTTAACAGTATGACTAAGTTTTGTAAAAGTAGTTTAGGAGCAGGTATGTAAGGCGATCAAGAGCGCTGGTAGAGGAGGAAATTCACTGTGTGAAGGAAAAGTGAAGTTTTGCAAACTATCGATTCTGTCTTTCAAGTATTTCTACCTGTAGATTTGTTAAATAATCTACAAACTACAGTAATATAATATATAGACTATAACTGGATTACACAAACATTATATTTATTTAGTTTGAAGCCACTAAAATGTTCCTAATATCTTCAGTTTTTATCTACTTGAATCCCATGGTCCTTAAAATTTTGCGTAATATTTCGTGGTTAAAATTGAACTTTAATTCCGGGTGTCCTGCCGCAAAACTTTATAAATTATTTTTCTTAATGCACATTTAAAAAAAAAATCATCAATGCTTACATTTTCATTTATTCGTGGATGAATTTTGTTTGACACTACTAAAAGTTTCATTTTCTCCCATATTAAAAATTTCCTTAATGTGAGAACAAATATTCCACAAGTATTAACAATGCGATCTTGAAATTCCGGAACTTTCATTGGAGATATTTCAACATACATTTATAATAATGTATTTAGTTTCACTTCTTAACACTATTCCTTTGCCTAATAGGCCTACTGATTTCAGTTGAAGCATAATTGTTGAATTAGTATTAAGAAATAATTTAGATTTTGTATGGATAGGAGACACAGGCTTACCTTGGAAAGTATAACCATCCTAGATCTTTGTTTTACATTCTCTACTGATTGAAAAAGTAAACAGTGTTTACATTTTCCTATTTGTGTCCTAGGTAATACCAAGGACCACTTTCCAAGGTAAGCCTGTGTCTTATATCCATACTAAATCTACACTAGTAGGCTTGTAGCCTAATCAATTTTAATCTATATTAAAAAATAATGATTGTTTTAAGTCCAAAACTTTAAAATGAAAGCACTCTCACATGAGTCAATTGAAGTGTCACCGTCAAAAGTTGTAGAGAGACTGACGAGCATGAGTGGAAGGGGCTTGATTACTTTCTCCACTGCACACATACACTCTTACTTGGCAGAAAAATGATTTTCTACGCAACTATTATGGACTATGCTAACTTGGACAAACTATATATTCTAGAAGTAATATTATGTTATCTATTTAAAAGCAATACCGCTTATAACAATGACACAATATCCGCATTTATATGACACAATAAAAAAGGGGATTTTAGAAGTGACTGACGAGATTGAACATTTAGAAATGACTCTTTGCCCAAACCGGAATTATTCTATTTAATAAACTTTCAGAGACTTTAAACTTTTTTTTTGTCGAGGAGTGTGCATTTAATGGTGAGTTTTCTTCATAGTCGCTATGGATTAGGCTTTTCTCTCCTCACTTTATCCAACTTAGGCATATGATAATTTGTTGTGTATATTTAATTGTAAAATGTGTGTATGATTTCTTACAAAAATAAAATTTGATAATATTGTTATTGACTCATTATATATTTATGTGACGCTGATATCAAATTTTTTATTTTATGAAACAAAACTATTTCTTACTTTGTATATCTTCAACATCGTCGGAGTGTGGGCCATTAACACTGTTCACTCGGTTGCCTCGTGATCTTGATCTTTCTTCTTCCAACTCCAATTTGACGTGTCTCAACTCATCCATCAGCTCATTTCTCTCTTCCAAGAATTTTTTCAACCGTACATCTGCAACAAAACATAATAATTAACAGACTTTTCAAACTAATAACTTGACGTAGTGTTAAAACTGTTCAAACAGCATCCTTTAATGCTGACAAAAAACCCCAAAACTAAGAAAGGGTTGTTTGTCAGATAACAAAAGGATGAGTTTTCATCTTTTTGTACTCTCTACCAATTGAGAAAGTAAACTGTGTTTACAAAATATTTCAGAACTTTAACGTTTCATTGTGTGTTTTTCTATTTGTGTACCAAGGACCACTTTCCAAGGTAAGGCTGTGTCTCCTACCCATACAAAATCTAAACTAATAGGCTATGTGCCCTATTAAACTCTAGTCTAACCTAATTATATTTACTAACAATGCCTAATACTTAACATGTTTAATAGCTGTATACAGTACAACCTGTCATATCCAGACCTATGATATTCAGACCCTCACATATCCGGATGTTATTTGTTAGCAAAACAGTGTGCGGAAGAGACGGACAAGTGAAAGTTAAAGCTGGAATGTTGTTTGCACGCCTAGTCTTTGTCGGCTGCGTCTGCCTGTCACTTGCTTCCCGCAATCTGTATATGCATTTTAAAGTGACAGTGAGTTTCTAAACTGTATGCCAGAAGTGTTTGCCGTTGATATCGTTATTATTAACCGTTGTTACTGTATTTCATCTTTTAACCGTGTACTGTAAATACAACTTTTTAACAAATTTTACTTTTTGTATTTTAATTTTATCTTTTAAAAAATGTGTACACTCTAATGTAGAATAATAAAGTTTGGCTTAAATTATGTTGTAAAATGTTATATTTTTTATTTTAAATACTGTACCTATACCTACAGTAGTGTACTGCACATTTAGTTTTTTGTACAAATAGAAATGGTAAACCAATAGAAACGTCTAAAAAAAACTTCAACATTAACACATTGATTATTTCTGGCCGAATAGCTATTTAGACATGACCTTCTGATATCTGGATTTTTTCCATTTCCGGATCGGCCAGTCGCCATATTACTCTGGATATGACAGGTTGTACTGTGTATAAATAAATTATGATTCAGTAATAATTTGCAATGACTCTTGAAAGCTAATACTTAAGATAATATAATATGATATGATTTATGCCGAGGATATGTTCAAATTTAAATTCTATTTATATATATATATATATATATATATATATATATATATATATCCATGGTTTATTTTTACTTTTTGACTGACAACTACCAAACTAATATTTTTGTTAACAGATAGTTTAGTTGCTTTTTAATTTATTTTGGGAGATGGGTGAGGATGTACACCATTTATTGTCTGGATATTAATAATCCTTTTTCATCAATTTGCTGACTAATCTTGATGTACATATGTGGAGAAGGGGAAGGGGGCTTTACACCATCACATATACTTTATGTTATATGAAGGGGCTTTAAGATGCGTGTACACATATTATTTTGATTTATTACACAACTATCTCGAAGCACTGCAAAGATCAGTACTACAACCTGCTATATGTAGATAAAGTCCAACTATATTTTTGATGTTGTTGGCGGAAAAACTCTCGATATCATCCCTTATAAAATAACAATACCTAACTCTTGAATACTCTAATACCATCAAGGTCAGAAGAGAACAAGAGTTGGTAAAGAGAGACCTGATAGGAAAGATGAAGAGAGAGAGAGAGAGAGAGAGAGAGAGAGAGAGAGAGAGAGAGAGAGAGAGAGAGAGAGAGAGAGAGAGAGAGAGAGAGAGAGAGAGAAGCCTCGAGTGTACGAGTCTAACTACTAGAGACAACTTACCTAAAGAACCTTCGCCACTCTCCAAGACCCCAGCGACCTGCGCTGAGACTAACGCTCTCTTAGGCAACTTCTTCACCTTCTCCTTGGTACCACTTTCACTACTGTCCTCTTCTGATGAGGAACAGTCTCCGCTGACAATGACTAAACCTTGTTCCTAGACAAATCATGAACGTTAAGCCGTGGAATAATTTAAACAATCATTGAATATACAAAAAAAAAAAAAAAACTGCACTCTAAGAACATAAATTTAGGAATAGACAAAAAAGGACCTAATTAGAAGTGTCAAATTTCAGTTTTAAATGTTAAGTAAACAAATAAATATTATTATTTAAAGTGGTCATTTCCAGTTAAGAACTTTAACAGTTTTGAACAACTACATTTGTGCGGTTATTTCATCAAAGCCATGTCAATATATAGATTCATTAGAAAGATAGATTCTACACATAATTTAAAAAAGCTGTCATAAATTCCCAAACAAAACAACAAAATAAAAGATATTTGAGAATTTACAAAAATAGGTAATACCAAGGACCACTTTCCAAGTATCTCCTATCCATCAAAATCTAAATGAAATGTATATTTAATATCATGTTTGTATTACTATAAACAAAACAAAACAAAACATTTTTTAAAGTTTATTTTATTTGTAGGTCTTCTAAAATAAACAAATTGGTGAAGTAAAATTCATAATACACAAAAATTACATAATTATTATTGACAATAAAATAAGACATAGTAATGCATATTTTATGGAGGTAAAAAATAAAATTTGGCAAATAATATAACCTAACGCAAAAACTAAATATTTACAAAGCTGTTACACTTTCTAAGAACCACTGGATATTCAAAAAGTGTAGTTTTCCTTTTCACATTGGTATAAAAAATATCTCAATTTGACACAAAAATAAACCAGTTATAAATAACAATATAAATGTATCACAATAAGATGTTAGCCAATACAAAAACGACTAAAATAAAACTGCTACTAAATTACATTTCTAGTATTCTATCAATATATATTTCACTTGTTTCTAAAAGTTTAGAACGTTGTACGCATGGGACATCTTCCAACCAATCAATAATACATAAATAACAATTTAGTTCAAATGTAATAATAATAAAAAAAAATTATATGTACATAAAAATGTATTATAATTAAGGAATAAATAAATAAAAAATTAACTTTTATAAACAATTTAGTGCATCAGTATATTAAAAAACATTCTCGAACCAAGGAGGGGAGGTGTGTTCATAACTTATGTCCGGGATGTTAATTACAAAATAGCGACCTCTTGGTTGGAAATCCAGTATACACACAAATAATGGAAAATGAAATCAATAATAGTAATTTGATTTAAAAAACATCAAAATGTGATGGAGTTGAAGCAATTTAGTTATAGAGTATTAGGTTATCTAATTACAAAACTATGTAAATAACAATATGATACTAGTCAGCTGATACGGTGACATGATGAGATAAGAAATTCATTAATGTTTTGTGTATCCACTAATTGTTATTAAATCTAAGCATATCAGCTAGCTTCAAAAAACGACAAATTTAAGGATTTAGATAAGAAAGGACAATAACAAAAATTGTTTCAAAAGAAAACCATTTAAAAATATTTACAAAGAGTTAAAAACCTAATTTATATGTTATGTAATGTAACGGGCAATTATGGGTTAATTGGGTAGGCCATGCCATTAACCTATCAGACACACCATTTTCAGTATGGAAGCGCTGATCATGACACTGTATAATTAATAAATCACCCCTAAAACAATGTCAAACCAACCTACCAGCTTTGATATTTTAAATTAACAATAAATACTGGAAACAACTAGATATTGTCATAGGTGGAGAACATCCAGATCATTGTGTAGTGATTGCCCACTACAATTAGGCCTGTGATTATATATTCATATTCAGTGTTATGAGAGTCGCATTATTGATATTTGATACCGTAGAATATTATCTTGGACATTCCCCCACTCTAGGAGCTGACAAACCGAGTCGTGCAGCTATTATGAGCGACAGTAGTGCATCATCCGCCTAACCAGTTGGAGCTGTGGAATGAAATTCAGTTTTTTGGAACCTGTACTTTGGAACTTCAGCTTTAGTATTTACCTAGTCGTTAAACCCCTTCCCTCCCCAAAAATAACAGCACATTAGTCAATATTGGGTCGGGTCGGTTGACCCCGGGTTAAATGATGCTCAGCAATTAAGTGAGTTAAGGTGAATGGTGGAATGTCGGCCATTTTAGGCTAGTGTTTACATTTGAAGCATTAGAGTCAATCCATGTTATTTCGAGATAAGTATATAAATTAGTTATATAATGTAGTCATTAACCAACAATTAGAATAATTAGTTGTCCCTCATTGGTGCTGGCTGAATGAGTTTAGTTGTACGTCAATTGTTTAAGAGCCTGGGCTATGATCGTTGTACCAACCAAGTTTTTAAAGATCCAGTACTCACCTTATAATATAATATTAATGACAATTTACACCCCATCCCCCCTCCCAAAAAGAGGGATTTCCCACAATTGTCACGGCACAACCAAAATTCAAGGATATAAAACAATCCAACTGAGAAGAGAGATTGGAGGAAGATCCAGAGCAATAGCAAATAAAAACTTAACAATAACCAGGGAATTTGTAATATTAATTATACATTATTAATAGACACATTTGAAACCCTAGGCAAATGGTATAAGGCTCATCATTACGGACGGCTCCAATATACCAGTTGCCACACTCACTACACTTAAATGGTTATAATAAATTCAGCCAACACAATTCACAGCCGATTTCAGTAGTAGCCATGACGTTCATAGTCTAAAGGAGAATGTCCAGAACCAATGTTGAAAGATTACTCACTTAATATGCGTGTGGTATCCACGGGCCACAGATTGGCAACTGTTAGAGTCACAGACTAACCAATTCAACTGGAATCCCGACTATCATTGTGAGTCCGTCACAACTAAATGAGACTAAAAGTCGACAAAAATTCAAGCTGTCGTTTGCTTAATTTTCAGGATTTGCTGTTATCAATGTTATATTTTCTAATGAAAACAAACTTGTACATAATTAGATGCAAATTTCAAAGTTGAATAAAATGAGATATTGCAAGACGGTTTTATATACTCGTATATATTTGAAAATCTGATACTAAGTTGAAATTTTCAAATCAATTTTTCTCATAGCAAACTTGTTGAACAATTAGTAAAATAAAAACTACTTACAAAATTTGACTTGGATTAAAATTTCAATCTTTAGACATTTGCAACATTTATTTACTAGTCTTGTAAGTATGAAATATATTGCAAAAAATAAAATCTGTTGAAATATGTCAAGTTGTTATCAAACACCAACATTTCTATGATTTTACTACAAAAGGTTACTAACGAGCAATGAACTGTACAAATAGTTTAGGTATATCTTGATGAGAAAATCAAGTTCATAATAAGTACAATCAGTTCTGTTTGCATTAAAGAAATGTTGAGTAATTTTATTTGTCCTATTCAACCAAAGATTACACTGTTTTTCAACTGAGACAAATGAGAGCCTAACTTGGAAAGATAACGCATATGTAAACATACTTAATATCAATATAGACGGAATGAAAGGGCAAGGTTTTATCAAAAAAAATCCTTCAGAAAAAAATATATCATGAATCTAATGGAACTATTAGGTGCCTTGGCACTAGCGAGTTTCGAAGTTGTAAATATATGAAGAAGCGTTCAATCACTACACTCATGTCAGTGTACTGCCAGATTTTTTCGGAAGGCCAGGGTTCAAAATTACATTTTCAACAACAACTTTATTGTTTGTCATTGTATAGATGTGGGATTGCTACCATTAAGCAAAATTGAAATCTGCAAACTTTTATCTAATCAAACGTGTTATAAGTTGAATAATACACAAGATATGAACAAAAAAACTGTTTAAAATAACTACTTATTTATTACATTTTTCTGAATTTAATATGGAACTAGCCTATATGAGCGTACTATAGTCTCCTATACCAAATTTCATGTACCTATAATTTTTGTTGTCTCTATCGTGCGAACATATAGACGATGAGACATAATGAATTATTAATTCTATTGTGGTAGCCCTTGGATTAGTGAAATTTAATTTCAGTATATTATTATACGTTTACAGTAATGATACTGATAACATATAAGAAGGACAGAACTGAACTCAGTGTCGACTCACTGTTTGGGCGAGCACGTTCTCGGTATAATGGTTCTTTCACATGATTTAAATCTTTAAACGACTCCGCATGGAGTGAAATGTGTTTTGTATGTGTATGTAATTGTGTTTTTTAATTTTCCTGATGATGGAGTAATAACCTGAAACTCCAGTAGAGATAAGGTAAGTATAAACCTCAAATAAAGATTAGTAGACGTATAATAATATACTGAAACATAAGACATGTCGAAAATAACTTTTTTCGTTTCCTGCGACCATGCAAAGTAAAGATTGGTAAACAAACGGAGAGTTACACCAATAAACAAAATCGTTAAAAATTTAACCTAGAACTGGAGACAAAAAAGTCAGCTGTAATATCTCCACTAGCTGAAATTTTAATAAAATTTAGAGTAGACTAGATTTTACAATTTGTTGAATATAATTTTGAAAACATCGTTGAACATTTTTGAAATAAGTCTTACACGAGCCTATGATAGCTATTTTTCTAACTTGATAACATGCTTAAGGGTATTAAAACTAAGTTTCAAGTCTGCAAATTAGCGGATTTACAAAAAAACATTAAAAGAATATGAAAATTTCCCACGCTACTCATCAACTCATCAGGTACAGTTGTGGCATCCTGGGGTAACCTAGCTGGATCTACACCTTTTTTTCCGTTTAGATTTGGGTTAGACCCTTCTTTTACATCTTTCTAACTCTTGTTGCCTTCTGACCCTGACTCTATTAATAGTATTCAAAGGGTTTTATTCTTTTGCTCTTTTCTTCTTCTCATTTTATTAAGGCAATGATTACCAAAAGCTTTTTCTACTTTTAAACAAGAAAAAAAAGAAGAAAAAAACTCTCAGGGTCAAAATTCCTACGATGTGGTTTTCGTAATGTGTTAAAATGGATTGTGACATTTTCAAGGGCTTTAAGACAGAAAAACTTGCTTGGTGGAACACTTGATGGCAAACAACTTGTTAAGCCTTATCGCTAAAATGACACTCACTTGTATAAGCCTATCTCGCTCCTCTAGTTGTGCGACGCAACAAGTCAAGTCTTCCTGAAGTTTGGCAGTAACTCGTTTCAACTGTTCAAACTGACGACACTTTTCTTTGTGCTCTCTCTACAGACAAATAAGTACATTTATTAATACAAATTTCACAATTTTATTTATAATAGCAATTTTGGTTCAAATTGGTTAGGCTACTAAACATCAAAATAATTACACATCTTCAAAATCGTCTCAGATCAATTACCATCAAAATTATTACCAAATTTGTTTCCATTTTAAATTAACTATGTAAATACTAAACAGTAATTATTGAATATATACTAAGTTATATAAAAATCTGTTGAATTGTTATTCAGGTAAGTTTGCGACCAGGATTCAGGAAGTAGATTGACACTGACACTGCCCAGAGAAGAGTTGTAGATGAGACTACCACTGGACTGATCATGGCACCAGTTTCTTCCCAACCCTGATTATTGGAAATTAGCTAGCTGTGTGTACAAGAGGTGTTGTGCTGTTGGTATTACTTGATGGCAAATGTATTCACAAAGAAGTAAGCAACACATAATGATTATCGTCAGTAGATACAAAAAACATTTTGCACATTTAATGGTTTGTTTACAGGACACTGAATCGTTTCTTTGTCGAATTTTGTCTCTACTTTTACTCACCCATTATATAAAGTATAGGATAAATTTGGTGATCGTCAAAAATTTCAACCTCTATTTTTTTATTGATCTTTATGTTTCATGACCTCTAGAAACTGAAAAAAATTATTTTCGACATAACGTCTGTACCCTACGTAAATACGACAGTAGTCATAAAAATTAAGATAGCAAAATGACATTTGGTGTAGGGGGACTATAGTGTGCTCATATATAACCATATTGAAATTCAGAAAAAATCAAATAGAAAATGTAAAATAGTAGCCATTTTTAAAACAGATTTTGTTGATATCTCATGTGTTATTCAACTCACAACAAATTATATTAGATACAAATTTGCAGATTTCAATCAATGTTACCAATCCCCACCTCTCTATGATGACAAATAGCTAAGTTATTGCCAAAAATGAATTTTCAAACTCTGACCTCCCACAAAAATGTGATATTCGCAGTTACAAGATCCAGCAGGATCGAGACACTCACACAAATTGAGACTTTTTAATACATATACTGCCCATAAGGATCTGGCCAAACCCAAGAAAATAGTGATATATACAATTACAAAGTTCAGAAAATCAGTGTAACAACTGTGGCAAACAAATTTACAATACTGGATAAGACTCTGCCAATATAATTAAATGTTTTCTACAAGGCGCAAAAAAAGCCAACTATCAGGAATTTCATTTAGAGGGGCTGGGTAAGTACTATGATGGCACACATCAACTTGTTTTTCTGGAGCTCACAAAATACCGCCATTGACCTTATATGGTGAAATCACGGATTTGTTAATCTTGAACATTTGAACATGTGTTAACAAAAACAGTACACGGTGAATCGATAAACAAAATCGGTCACCAGTGGTGTATAAAATGACAATAGGTACAATGAGACAAATAGTTTTTTTTATAGAGTTGATCTTGTGTAGTTGGTGTTATACTTCATGTATTGCTTTCGAGAATGGACAGGAGAAGATAAATACATGACGTTTGATCAAATTAATAAATATGTTTTTATACAAATAAAACCAGCCCACATTAAAAACTATCTGTAACAGTCCAATTGCAACCTATTTATTTATTGATCCGTCACTACTTCACTTACTTGTTTTATAAAAAAAACTTGTGTGTTGAACTATTCTATATAACTACCAACATATTATAAAAGTATATAAATAGGATGCCTTGGACTATAAATTGATGAACAATTTATTTAATTTTGATTTTTAAAAAACCGTTGAACGACACAATAATTAAAAAAAAATTATTTTGTAATTTAAATCATTCATTCCATCAGTTTAAATAGCTGATTACTTGTATAAAAATAATTTTGAATATTTAATTTAAAAAGTCCAAATTTCAAAGCAGGGTGTTGTCTACCATTTTATATCAAAATCTGCAGAGTGTTGTCAATTTTATTCATTTGCTCTGTCAGGAAATACAAAAAAAAAAACTTCCAATTTTTAGAATAATAATTTTTTGTGAACCAATTGGTAAATCATGCTTTATACTGTAATCTAATTCAAATAAATAATGCTTTGCATAGTTTGTATGTTCACTCCAAATAACAAAATGAGTCAGTGATTCAAGGTTAGGCCTACACCCACTAACCAAACTGTTATCACCTTCGTCCTACATCACTAATCATTACTCGTCCTTGAACTCTCATTTTCACTTACATTATTATTTAAAGCCAATATCAATTAAAGATAAATAATTGTCACTTGTACTTCCTATATTATAAACTGACACAAAGTTATACCGAAAATAAACTATTTCTACAATAAAAAGACACGATAAAACAAGAGTAGAAACAAACATTTTTGTAATAATACTAAAAATTATCACTACGTTGAAGCACCTACCGAAGAATCTAGAGGTATGTTTTAGTATTTTACGGATTAGGGCGTTTTACTGTCCTAACTTAACTATGTCGAGGATGGAGTTTCCTTACCACAAAAGCCGAGCTTGATTTGATGGCATGTATAGGCCATGAGGCGAGTGATGAAACTCTCGATGTGCGTAGAAGGGGAATTGGGAGGTTGGGAGAAAGACAAACACCACGCACAGAGACATAAATCAACTGAGGGGGTTGTTGCCACGCATGCGTAAACCTTCTCTTTGCCACTGCGCATCAGAGACAGTTTTATCACTCGCCTCACGAATTATAATACCATGATGGGGGTAGAGAAGCCATTGAGAATTTGCTATCGGGTTCTGAGCACAGTGGATCTGTGTTTCAATTAACCACAAGTTAACGTTTGTTAAACTTCATTTGTTGTATAAAATGGGGTCATAGGTTTTTCATGACTTGTGTGTAAAATTTATATTTAGCGTTCAACCTGGAATAAATTTAAAAAAATAAATAAATAAATTGTAAAAACTATAAATTAGTAACCACACCACACAAATTAATAATACAATATCTATGTAGCATACATTTCATACTAATAGTAATTTAAATTTAGTAAAGATCAAAATCATATATAATCATGTAGGAGTGGAAGTGAAATCAGTTTAAAAAAAGAAGAACTACTGCTATTGTTGGGAATAAAAATCAATCCATTCTAATTCACAACCTCAAGCCATCTACCTTGTTTTTCAAAGGATCGAAGAAAGGGAACAATAAAGAACAGGTACAAGCAAGATAATAAGGAAATATAGATCATTTGCATGATTAATTTTATCTGAGAAACAGCAAGTACCATAACCAATTTTAACTCGTAACCATAAATAGTTAAATTCCTAAATATCCCTTTCATTTCAGAGCAGTGGAAATTGATTTTGTTACATAAATTTATCTTAAACAATTTCATTTTGGTGTCATTACAAAATAACTTGGCAAAAACTATAAGTAGAGATTTAAAAAAATATCAAGACTTTCGTATCGAATAGATATAACTAATTGTCAATACTCTTTCATTCAATCCTGAGGACTGTAACCAAATTCTTTAGATTTAAGATAGTTCCTAAATTGTAATTCATGTTGGTTTTAAGACCAATTCTTAAAATAAATTTGTTAGTTTAATATTAGATCAATTAATTCATAATAATCTTAGTTATTTTTTATTTCAGGCATTGAATCTTAAATACAGATTTATTTATTACAAATCAAATGTTCAAAACTAACGAATTCATACTGGGCGGATTAAATTAGTCCTAAAACAAACACAAACTCTGTTATGTAAGATGGTTGACAAAGTAAGAGCTAAATTCTGTTTTGTCCTTTCTCTTGCGCATATCCATTAACCTGCTGAATCATCCCGATAAAATAATTCAGACGAAGAAACAACCATTAGTAAGTTGGAGCTTCCTGGATCATCAACAACAACTTCCCAGAAAGTTTAGGAAGTCGTCGCATTGAGATATGAAATAAAACATCATATTTGAATAAAGATAAAAATTTTAGAAAAATCAGCACGGAGATATATCCAATTTATTTATTGATTATATTTTATTGGTTTTTTCTATGACGATACCAGTACATTATGAAATGTACTGGGGAGTTATGGTTTTCTTTGATGCTAAGACTATTTGGACAATGGGATGGCACTTTGGAAACTATAGTTTATAAAAGACTCTAGAAACCAGCTTGTATAATTTAATCAAGATGATTCATAATTAAGTAACTTACAATTACCAAATAACACTGGACATAACCCTAGTTGATGGAAATCTCTCACTACTGTGTTGTATAACTAAAAAACATGGATTCTAAGACATACCGGCTGGTCGAATAATGTTACACTTCTCACTGCATTTAGTTGATTATTTAAAATTTGGAACACTATTAAAACTGACCGGAGTGAAAACACCCATTTTGTTGGGCCAGCTTGACTAGAATAAGTATCAAGAATCAATATTCTTACAATGTCCAGGAACAATTCTTATTTCATGGTACCTTGTATCCATCATTGTAAACCAGGTAGGTTAACAGTAGTTACTTGCTCATGGTTCCTCCAGAATCCCACACTCATAAAAAAGCATACAGTGTGAATACTGGAGTCAGTTGATTACCAATTAGGTCTAAACTAAGCATAAGTGTTGCATATGTTAACCGACCATTGAAACTGCAGTCGAGTTACAATTTGACTCTAAAGTATTGCACAAGATATAGTTTATTCTATGATTATACAATTTAAATTCTCACCTGCAGCTGAAGATGCTGCTCTTCCAGTTCCTCATATCTGTCTTTGTGCAATTCTACCTGGTAAGCTACGGCAGCCTTCTCATTGTCTAGCTGTGCATTCGCTATCATAGCTTTACGAAACTTTTCTTCCAACTCCTTCAACTCGTGCTGTCAACAAATATAGGCCTAATTAAAATCACAAACTAACTCATACTTCCATACAAAATTTAACAGAACAAAAGGCATTTGTCACCATTTCACCAAATAAGGAAATACGCAAGTTGTCCATCAAATGACAAATGAATTAACACTAAACCTATTTTTAGATAAAATATCTGTAAATCATCCAAAACGGTTTATAGCATATTTTTGATTACATGTGAAGATATGCAACTCAAACCAATATGCTAAAAGGCAAATAACAAAGGCAATTAAGTTTAACAAATAATTTGAAAATACTAAATTAAAGTGGGGTCCATTTCCCAATTTACTCATGAACAGTAATTTATTTAACGTAAGATTCTGGACATTAGTTTGGGTAGTCAACCATCACCATCCTACTGAATTTAGTCGAAACCGTTTGGGTTAATTTTGAGATATTCGACAAAAGGTTGTTCTCTCACTCCTATACACAATTAGGTAACCATGGTGTTGGCATACAACTCTTGTTTATTTAGTGAACATTATAGGGTTCTCAGGTCAACATGATGTTTCATATTCTTTAATTTTTGTTGTATAGTACCGTGATTATGTGTTGTGTAATATCTTGACTGTGTTGTGTAATCCTGTAACTTATGTTTGCAGTATTGTATGTAACTTGTGTTCGTAATAACGTGACTTGTGTTGTGTAATACTGCGACTTGTGATTGCAGTACTGTATGTAACCTGTGTTTGTAATAATGTGACTTGTGTTGTGTAATACCGTAATTTATGTTTGTAAAGCATCATGACTTGTGTTTTGTAATACTGCTACTTGTGTTGTGTAATACTGTAACTTGTGTTTACAATATTGTATGTAACCTGTGTTCGTAATAACGTGACTTATGTTGTGTAATACTGTAACTTGTGTTTGTAAAGCACCACGACTTGTGTTTTGTAATACTGCGACTTGTGTTTGCAGTACTGTATGTAACCTGTGTTCGTAATAACATGACTTGTGTTGTGTAATACCGTAACTTGTGTTTGTAAAGCACCACAACTTGTGTTTTGTAATACTGCGACTTGTGTTGTGTAATACTGTAACTTGTGTTTACAATATTGTATGTAACCTGTGTTCGTAATAACATGACTTGTGTTGTGTAATACCGTAACTTGTGTTTGTAAAGCACCACAACTTGTGTTTTGTAATACTGCGACTTGTGTTTGCAGTACTGTATGTAACCTGTGTTCGTAATAACATGACTTGTGTTGTGTAATACCGTAACTTGTGTTTGTAAAGCACCACAACTTGTGTTTTGTAATACTGTAACTTGTGTTTACAGTACTGTATGTAACCTGTGTTCGTAATAACATGACTTATGTTGTGTAATACTGTAACTTGTGTTTGTAAAGCACCACGACTTGTGTTTTGTAATACTGTAACTTGTGTTTACAGTACTGTATGTAACCTGTGTTCGTAATAACATGACTTATGTTGTGTAATACTGTAACTTGTGTTTGTAAAGCACCACGACTTGTGTTTTGTAATACTGTAACTTGTGTTTACAGTACTGTATGTAACCTGTGTTCGTAATAACATGACTTATGTTGTGTAATACTGTAACTTGTGTTTGTAAAGCACCACGACTTGTGTTTTGTAATACTGTAACTTGTGTTTACAGTACTGTATGTAACCTGTGTTCGTAATAACATGACTTATGTTGTGTAATACCGTAACTTGTGTTTGTAAAGCACCACAACTTGTGTTTTGTAATACTGCGACTTGTGTTGTGTAATACTGTAACTTGTGTTTACAGTACTGTATGTACCTGTGTTCGTAATAACATGACTTGTGTTGTGTAATACCGTAACTTGTATTTGTAATAACATGACTTGTGTTGTGTAGTACTGGACTTGTGTATATAGTATTGTGATTTGTATTTGTTATACCGCGACTTATGTTTATAGTACCATGACTTGTGTTTGCAGTACTGTATGTAACCTGTGTTCGTAATAACATGACTTATGTTGTGTAATACCGTAACTTGTGTTTGTAAAGCACCACAACTTGTGTTTTGTAATACTGTAACTTGTGTTTACAGTACTGTATGTAACCTGTGTTCGTAATAACATGACTTATGTTGTGTAATACTGTAACTTGTGTTTGTAAAGCACCACGACTTGTGTTTTGTAATACTGTAACTTGTGTTTACAGTACTGTATGTAACCTGTGTTCGTAATAACATGACTTATGTTGTGTAATACTGTAACTTGTGTTTGTAAAGCACCACGACTTGTGTTGTGTAATACTGTAACTTGTGTTTACAGTACTGTATGTAACCTGTGTTCGTAATAACATGACTTATGTTGTGTAATACCGTAACTTGTGTTTGTAAAGCACCACAACTTGTGTTTTGTAATACTGTAACTTGTGTTTACAGTATTGTATGTAACCTGTGTTCGTAATAACGTGACTTATGTTGTGTAATACTGTAACTTGTGTTTGTAAAGCACCACGACTTGTGTTGTGTAATACTGTAACTTGTGTTTACAGTACTGTATGTAACCTGTGTTCGTAATAACATGACTTATGTTGTGTAATACCGTAACTTGTGTTTGTAAAGCACCACAACTTGTGTTTTGTAATACTGCGACTTGTGTTGTGTAATACTGTAACTTGTGTTTACAGTACTGTATGTACCTGTGTTCGTAATAACATGACTTGTGTTGTGTAATACCGTAACTTGTATTTGTAATAACATGACTTGTGTTGTGTAGTACTGGACTTGTGTATATAGTATTGTGATTTGTATTTGTTATACCGCGACTTATGTTTATAGTACCATGACTTGTGTTTGCAGTACTGTGATTTATATTTCTAATACGTGACTTGTATTCGTAATACTGTGATTTGTGATTTCTAGTTTATACTAATAGTCTCACTTTTCTCTTGACCTAGGTTTATCACTTGATAAAGGGAGTTAATTCATGATCTTGAAATACTATGTATTAGTTTTTATATACACAAATAATGGAAAAATTCTTTCTTTTTACATTTGACCACGAATTCCTGAACTAACATTTTTGAAGCGATGAAGATTAATAGATTTTTTTTTGGTGCTTTAGCAAAATTTCATAAAAATTATAAAATAGTTAATTTTTATAAATTTTTTAATTTTATTAGTACAGCATCTACTATCTCCAATGCTATGTTTTATACTATAATGAATATTACACAAACTCCTATCTTCTCACCGACCTGATTTCATTACATGAATAAAAGTTATAGTAAGCCGACACTTACTCTCATGTCTCGTAAACCAGTGCCTTCTTCCAACGAGTCCTCTGAACTTCGTCTAGAAGAATGGTAGCTGTTGTTAGAGAGTAGAGAAGATGAACGAGGGCTTGCTACAGACACTGCTCGCACAGTTCTATTCACGGCGTCTGAAAGTAAAGTAACAAAACATTAGTAGGTAACATCTAAGCATCATTTCAATTCAATATCATATTAAGTTAAAATCACATATGGTGGTTTATGTCAAGTTGACTGTCAATGCAAAAAATGTTCAATACTGTTCATAAGAAGGTGTAAAAGTCGAGGCGGCCGTCGCCATCTGTTGGACTCAACACTGCTACATTACAAACCTTGTTATAGTTAAATGTATTATTTGAAGTAATTATTAAGCTACATGTTTCGCTGCCACCGGCAGCATCATCAGGCTAGCTAAAACACACAAGGTTTGTAATAAATTTAAGTAGTTCAAAGGTTAAAAACAATGATTACTGCTAAATTGTCGCCCTGACATGGCCTTCAAACGCTACATTTTCCAGTGAGATATTCTTCAACTTCACAAGGATTTCTGAAACACCTTTTAATGAATTACTTAATTCAATTGGAGGTCACTTAGTTAAAAAAAAAAAGAAAAGTTGATGAGAGATATTACTGGGCCTACATGATATAACTGAAATAATAAACCTAAATAATAAAATTTCAAAATAAAAAATTCAGTGTTATGCTTATATAACACTGAAACGAAATAATATAATTACAATAAATAAATTATGTTTATTTAGTTACGTAATATTTGTTTTTTAATTTGTTTTTTTCCCAAATGGTACAGATCGTTTGTTGGGTTAAGTTAACACGTCTAAATGCAACAAATAGAAAGTATGGATTAATAAGTCACATTCGAAAGCAATGCACTTCAAATGTCGTGATAAAACGACATGCCGAATCAACTGCGGCACGGGCACCGCATGAGTCTTGTTTTTTTAGATATTGTTTAACATGAATGGTTGAATTGACACAAACCACTGTGTTTTTAAGCCTTAATCTGCTTAATTGAAATTTCTTAGACTACAAAATATTTTTAGTATGGTGTCTAGTAGATTTCAATGAAAATAGTTACAGATTATTTAACCTTTAAAGTGCGAGACATTTCACCAAATATACTACCGTAGTGAAAACATTTGAGTGACAGTTTTAAAATTTTAATAAATAAATGAAAAACAGTTATGATAAATCTGAAAAACGACTAATCCGTTGAAAATCCAACTTACAAATTTTATAAATATTTGGTTATTGGTAGATAAATAAAATCAGCTGTTGTGCTGATTGATGTATTGTGACGTGGAAAAGAAAATCTTACATTTTTCTACTTTTTCAAATATTTAATTAATTTGGTATTTATAGATAATATTTTATATGTACTGCATACATAAACTAATAAAATAGGAATTGTTAACAAATTGTAACAATTATTGTGTTTAGATAAACATTGAAACCATGGTAACAGTGTAACAAATTTTGATTTTCAAGAGACTTGGAAAATATGTGCCGAATATTTTCAACAATTATGCATAAATTTATTATATTTTGCTTCTTTATACGGATTCTTTTTGAGTATTTTATAACATAAAAAATAGTTTTTATTGTCTATATTACATTTTTTAATTTAACAAAATTTTCTGCTTTCTACATTCGTTCATTTCCTAACTTAACAGTTAAAATTTATTTTTAATAATAAAACACCTTTTAACCCTAGAACACTACTCATTCGTAAAAATTTGCCCTTTGTAAAATTCTGAGAACTCGTAGACAAAAGATGCACACGCTCTGTCTTTTTGTTTACCTTTCCGCAATTGTGAATAGAGGCCAGTGTCACTTCGGTTAAGCTCAAGCTTGAACCGTTATTATCGTACTCAAGCTAGCGTCGTATATTTTACGAAAGAATAGTGTTTGTGAAAGTTTTAACTATTAAGTGTTTGAATATTTATTTTGTAAATTATTGTTTTTATATTGTTAGTTTTTTAGTGTTGTAAATAGTTTATTGTGTAAATAGTGATTTTAGAGTTCAAAGTGTTTGATTTAGCTACTAAGTGTATATTAATCACTGCAAGGAATGTGATTCTAAGTGAAGACAGGACCTCTAATTTTGGTACTTTTGGCATTCTACCTAATGAACTTATTGTAAATCATTTCTCTCTTTTTATATAAAGTAAACACTTAAAAATGATGTATTTTATGAATATCCAATTAATTTTTCCAATAAAATAATATTTATATTTTTTTCGATTTTTTTTCCAGATTAACTTTTTTTTTTAAACGTACTTGTAGTGGTGGTAAAAAAATTGTTTTACAGTTAAAATATGTAGGAATTCATTGTTAAATATTTTTATAAACACTTAAAAATAATAAAGGATTTAATATAAAAAATAGTCAACACTAAAGTAATGTTTAAAAAATAATAATAAAAATAAAAACAGAATGTAGTAAAATTTACGAATGAAAAGTGATCACGTCACAATGAACTAAGAAAAGTAATCTAGGGTTAAACAAAAAGTCATACTGAAACGTTGCACCACAACAACACCCGATGAACTATATATGTCTGTAATTAAGGTCTAAAAACTTTTATATATTCTGATATTGTTTCATTCAATCAGTGCAAATTTTCACTTTTTAACCAAACCATAATAAAAAAATAAATTGATAGCTGCCGTTATGGCACATACCCAGCCCCATCATACAATGTAATACAAGGAGATCTTCTAAATGTAATTGCCCTAAAGTTGGGGTCATGGGCCTTGTAGGAAATGTTAATCTGTATTGATAGATCAAACAGTTGTTACACATATTATCTGAATCTTGTTACTGTTGTATATAATGATTTTATCGAACACTTGTTTGATTGCGGATTTATTACGGCTCCATAGTCTACTCATCAGCAAGACCAGAGGCTATTACTTGAATAGAAAAGAGATAGACAATAGAAAAACGTAGTTTTTAAAATTACTTTTTTGAATTCAGGAGACTTCAAAGTAGACATATCCATAAAACATTTGACATCAATTTTTTGACCCATCACATAACTTAAGAAAGAACAAATGAAAAGTGTTATTTTACAAGTTGTATGTACGAACCTGGTGTCGAATACATGTCGTACACTTTATCAGAGTTTTCTTCAGCTTCTCTTTGCTGCTTCTCCAACTCTCGCATCCTGATCTCCCGAGCCTCAGCTCTCGCCTGCCTCTTGGCTGCCAAGCGAGCCTCGGCCTATAAAAGAACAATTAACATTAACATCGATACACAAGAACATCAATTACATAAATAGTTAAAGAAATAGCTAAAAAAGTATTAAATATCAGACACTGGTGAGACAGTTGAACCACAATTCCATTCTGTATTGGGGCGGGCTATTCTATACCATCCCTGTAGTTTTAGACCTGAGCTCGTAAAGATTGCCACACTATATCTATTGAAAATATAACTAAACAAATGTACATTATAAAACATTAAAAAACTAATATATATATATATATATATATATATATATATATATATATATATATATATATATATATATATATATATATCATTAGATTAGGCCATTTACAGAAAAAAGCCTTTTGGTGATAAAATTAATAAAGAATAAATAAAGCAAAAGAGCTTAAAGTTTCAAAATATCATAATAAAATAAATTAGCTACAATTGTTTCGCCTTGCGGAATCACCGGGCAACATTATCACTTACCCTTTCTAAACCAACGCACAAAATAGATAAGAACACCGATAAAAGAACAAAGCATGAATGAAAAGAAAACATGTTTATCATTTCTAACAGTTAATAAAATGATCGCACTTTTCTTTCTGTGCAAGGTGGAAAATTTTCATAGATATTTGGAAACCTTGTCAATGATGCTATATTTATAGCTGTATATTCCCAGAGTATTGTCCTACTACAGAGCGTTCAAAGTAAAACTATTATGATTTTGAAACCTCTGAACCAAGTGTAATAATTCCTCTAATTTTAAATAATTTTAGAACCAACTTTAATCAAACTTATACTAAAACCTGAAACTATATCTACATGAATGACAATGCCACGATAATCGAATAAGTAGTTCTAGTATTGTATAGTGTGTGTAAAAAATGCGGAAATGGTTTAATATTTCAAGAACTACTCTAGATAGAAGAATGTAGAATGTTCGACCTCTCATTATAAAGCTCTTATCTTAAGCTATCTACAAGGTGGTATAAAAGATATTTTCCTCAACTTTTTTAAATATAACACTATTATTATTTTTATATATGCAAATAGGTCAAATTTAACATCATTATCTTATTCTATTAAACGAGCAAGGAATTGTATGTATGTATGTACCTATTTTCAGTCATTTTATCTTAAAAACGACTATTGATTTTCTCCATATTTTGAATATAAAGGGTTTTCAACATCAGGAATCCAATGGACTTGGTCAAAAATTCGAGAAAAATCATTTTCTATGAGTTGTAACGATTCGAAAAATACACAGTAAAAATATATAGGAGAAATATTAGCTACACCTACTTCTATTAAACGAGCAAGGAATTGTATGTATGTATGCATGTATCTATTTCCAGTCATTTTATTTCAAAAACGGCTCTAACGAATTCTCCATATTTTGTATCTAAAGGGTTTTCAACATCAGCAATCCAATGGATTTGGTCAAAATTTCGAAAATTAATAGAAGCAAGTCTGCTAAACAAATTAGGTGAAAGTTAATGCATGTAACAACAATTTTAGTGCTTAAGCCTAATTTAAGAAAACCCAAATTGATATGTCTACAAACACAAAAATAATAGTAACCAACCTTTCATAATGGGAGATAATTATTGTACTTATAACAAAACAAAATAATTAATAACATCCCCAAATTTTTATAGATGAGACAATCATCCACCGATCGGCTTTCCTGGTACTAATTATAAATAGAAGTGGATTTTACCCCCCCCCCCCAGACAGTTCAGCCTATGTGACTTTTTTCTTTAATTTCTAATTAGTTTATTTCTATTCCTTTGGTTAGGGTCAGTATTTTCCTAGCTAGGTAACTTCAAACGTCGCATCTGGTCCGAGGATCAGTTGTCTTCTACATCCTAATGCTTCACACTTTAGACTTCTAAATATTCACCCGTTTGAAAAGGTTTTGAAGTAACATCTTTGAAGTTTTCAAAGCAGTCAGTCAGTCTCCAGAAAATTGTGTTTTGCGACAGTGTCGTTCTAATTTAGTAGGGATTATTTGTATTACTTGATACAAACAAAGTTATCAACGATGCCTCTAGATGTTTAAAGGGAGAGAACTATATTGCTTATAATGCGGAGATATGGTGACCGAATCCACTCATATCAACAAGTAGCTGATTTGTGTAACGAAACATTCACAAACAGACATCCGATAAATTAGAATAAAACTCGAATACAAGATCTCACAAAAATTACGTCTACTTAATCAAATGTGTTTCAACGACAAAGTCGCTATCCTTATTGATACTTGAGTTATAGTTTAGTTATTGTAGCTCATGTATCACTGAGGATGGTGACTTTGTCCGTTGAAAAGCCTTTGATTAAGTAAACATATATTTTGTGAGATCTTGTGTTCGAGTTTTATTCTATCTAATATTATCGCACAAGTCAAGCGACATCATGATTTAATTTATAGAATTGATTCTTATTCCCGAAACGTCGTGTTTTGATTTTTAACACACAAATGATGGCAAATGTCCGAAGAATGTATAATAATAAAATATAGACATCAATCGAACATACAAGGGTTTGAGGAAAATGGCAATGCACAAGATAACGAGTGATGCGGAAGACTAAAGTATGCTACAAATAATGAAATCTTGTTGGATGTCCTTTAAAGAATTGTTGAAAACCCATAGACATTGTATGAAAAACTGCACAACACGGTTTAAGCTTTAAGCCGGTTCACAAAATTCTCGAAAAACATAGCTCTAATAAATTTCATCTAGTTCATGAACTATCCGAGGATGATTTATCACAGTAGAGTTCAGTTTTGTGATTTAATAAAGGAAAAATGTGATAACCGTAATTTTGTTAATTCTACCATCTTTTCGGATGAAGCTAATTTCACGCTGAATTGACATGTAAGTAGGTATAAATTGAAGGTATTGGAGTGATCAAAATCCACATTGGATGAGTGATAGCCACACCCAACAACCTCAGAAAGTTAAAGTTTGGGCTGGGAAAATTGGCAATTATACGCTCCAGTCATAATAGATGGATATTTAATAAGTTTCCTATCGTACGTACTATTTCGCCATAAATTCACAAACTGTAATGATCCCGTTTTGAAAGTATGTGCTTTCAGCAAGATGAAGGACCTCCCCATTATCACCTTCAAGTTCGACAGCTGCTGTATGAAATGTTCCTTCATCTTTGGATCGATCAGAGGGGTGAAACATAAACAAGATACACTAATTACTACTGGACACTGGCTGCTTTGGAAATTCCAAAAGATAAAATAGGACAAGATAAAAACTGTTCAAATAGGTGAATTTTCAAAACCCTTTTATTACAGCATAAATCAATCTAAATAGCAAAATTATTGAACTTTGAGCCGCTGTAACTTAGTTAGTTTTAAAAATAAGATAAAAACTAAACATTCAGAAGAAGCAGGTTGATAAAACCTACCAGTTCTAATACAGTTCTGTTTTAAAATTGCAAGTTTATTTCATAATAATCAATATTTTGATGTAGGTGATCTTTCTGATAAATGTAGATATTGCAGTGTTTTGATGTTTCATTGGTGTGATTGGAAGACTGTCACTGTGTTATCACACAGGCAGTGTAAGAATAGGTATTCCCCAGGCTGAATATTTTAATAAATGTTTTCTAGATTAGAAACTGTAAACATCCTATTCATGTTCTGATCTTGTGATTGTAAACAAATAAAAACATATCAAAAACTATTATCACACATCACACCTTTGATTAACTGTAGATGATAGCTAATCAGTGATTAAATAAACAATCAGCTGTGCTGATTACTGAACTCTCATTGATTTTTATTCATGATGTAGTTGATATTTATGACTTATTTTTTTTTAATAAAGGAAAATTTAGAAAAGGAAAGAAAATATTAAGGACTGTTAAAAAATGTGATAGATTAAGGGATAATAGGAGCTGCAAAAACGCACTTCGCTTCATTTCCGGTGTGGCTCCTTACCGTTTTAGAATAGTAACATCATATTGGTTTAATTACGTTGTTTCTCACTTACCTAAATAATGTCAGTTTTAATCCAAACAAGATGCTTATTATTTAATTTGTTGTAATTAATATAACATTAACGAATTACGAATATTTGATGAAATAACCACACAAATATAGTTATACAAAACTGTTAAAATGTTTAACTTGAAATTACTAGATATTATTACGGTTATATCTTAAATAGAATACAATAATCCTATCAGTAGGTAAACGTGTTTAACAGTTAACTCATTTATCGAAAGTCATAAACCAAAAATCACGAAAAGGTTATTAATATTTTCTTCTCTACAACCCATTATTTTCTTAATTACACTATGTGATGTTCATATCGTCCGACATTGCACACTGTATATATTTATAAATAACTTTATTTTTCAAATATTTTAATTAAAAACACTGGGAAACAAATGAAATAACACAAGTTTAACACTGCAGCAACTCAAATACAAAGCAATAACTCAACTAAAGACTGGAATGTTTTGTTAGATAACAAGAGATTTGTGTCAAAAATGTTGACATTAATTTTAACCTTTTAAACAAGTTCAGCATTCAATAGATACGCTGATAGGACTGTATAGTGTTTCGAATAGTAGGTTACCCATACTTACCCAGTCCCTGTCATGTAATACCACAAAAGTTTGTCTCTTGTGTCTTGTAGGTAGATCAAAGAGTCATACCCAGTAGTTTGTTTAAAACACTTGTTACACACAGGTCTTTGTAATACTATCCATCTAGGCTCTAATGGACCTCATAGATGTGTATTATACCATCTCTACTCACTTCGGTGTGTCAGTGTTTCGACCTTAACAGGCTCTACTACAATCATCTCAGGAACTTGGCCCTAACTATACGAATCACACATTTTCTTCGGAGGTCAGAGTTTGAAATTTAATTGTTTACGATAACTGTCTTGTAGAGAGGCAGGATAGGTACCATTACGTGGAGAATAGAAATCTGCAAATTTTTATCCAACTAGGTACGGCCATATGTTGAATAACAAAAAATATGTACAAAACACTATTTACAATAGACCCCATTATTCTAACATTTTAGATTCATTTTTTTTTTAAATTAACCTCTTTAGGGGCAGTGGCCCCTCCCAGGATGTTAGCCCCCTTTTTAACCAAGATGCTAGAGCTCCCTCCTGGGATGGAAGCCCCTTCCGATTAGATTTTGTGTAATTTCATGAGCTGCATATTTCTGACTAACATATGTCTTCTAACAACTAACAATATAAGTCAAAACCCACAGACTGATCACGAAATCTCTGGATCCAAGAAAAGCCTAGAGCTATGAATTTTTTAACATGGTTTAGGGTAAATGTGTACTAAGGGAGTTTGAAAATTTTCCACTCCAATGGTGTTTTTACCCCTAAGCCGAGTATCATATTTTTATTATTTATGGGTCGATTTTGACCAAATTGGCGTGTTGCTGTATTTGGGCATAATTTATTTCCATAACACCACCATTAAGGTTGTGCTAAAAAATTTTTTTCTTTATAAAACTATCTGAACTATCCCCCCAGGTGAAACTGGTGCCATCCAGCTAGTTTGTTGTATTAGATCACACTTAGTGTGAACAGTGTTGTCAGAAAAATTAAAAAAAAAAAACTGACTTCTTAAACCTGTATAGTACAATGGTCTATGATGTAACAGCCGAGGTAAAAGATTTGTTATATGCTGACTCACACAAGCGGCAGAGTTGAATACTAAATTATTCTTTCTTGACTTCTGTGTAAACAGAGACATGATGTCATAGTCCCACATGTGGCAAAGGTAGGCCTAACCTATTGATGAAACTAAACGGTGATTTTACAATAAATTATTGCTAATGATTAATAATACTTATAAACATGATAAATATTGTTAACAATTTGAACATAAAAACATTGTCGTCTAAAAAAACCCAAATTATAATATTTGTCAACAAAAAACATCTTTATACTACCAACAGATTTTTGATTTTAATCAGATTCAGTATGTGATCATAATTTAGACCATATCTTGGGACATTTTTTCAACAACTTAAAATTTGGGGTACTTACGTATTAACGCCACCGCAGCAGAAGTTGCGCATATATATATAAGGTTTGGTGTCTATATATAAATATATAGCTACCTGGCCAAACCTGTCATGATATATAATTATATCGCAAAGTAAGCAAATATTGGTGCATATATATATATATATATATGCGCAACTTCTGCTGCGGTGGCGTTAATACGTAAGTACCAAATTTGGTTTTATTAACCTGATATAAAAACACAAAATTACGATTTTCTCAAAATCGGCTCCGACGATTTTGATTAAATTTTACTCCTTTAAAAACTCCAACAAAGTACCGGTATTGGTCACCGTTTCTCAAAAAATGCTAGTTTAAGAGTTATAGGTAAAAAAATAAAATTAAAAAATCGGGCATGAGGTTGTTACAAAATATTTTATTTCTCAATTTCGTACAAATTTTAGTCAAATGTGAAGATTAAAGACCCAAGTGCAAATTCACAAGTTTAAAAAAAAAAAACACCGTACTACTAAAAAGTTTTAAAAAACATACTTTTTTTTTGAAATTTGACGCCATTTTGAAGTTTATATGATGATGTTTTTGATTAACAAATTTATATAATTTTGTAAATCTGAGTCTAAATAAAAAAATTTAATTATATAACGATTTTTCTGGTTAGCAAGTTTGTTCAATTGTTTGTGAAACTAAGACGATATGACGAGACGGGCAACATGTCACACGTTGACACCGGAATGGAGCAGAGTCAATGTCTTTATCAGCAGTAGTAGTTATGACATCACATCCTCCCTCCCTCCTACAACTTCCCCTAACGCGCGTTACAAAAGTGTACACACCTTACAGACTGTAGTGGATAGGTTAAGTTAGACCAGGTTATGTTATACAGAGTGTGTAGAAAATATAGAAACACTTTGATATTTCAAGAACTGCGGTAGATGCTAAGATGACCGACCTCTCATTTTAAACCTCTTAACCGAAGCTATCTACAGGGTAGTACAAAAGTTTAGTAGGATATACAGGGTGTTCCAAAATTATTAACAAAACGTGTTTTTATCAACATTTAAAAATGTAACGACGCTATTGTTATTTTTACATATTTTATAATAGCTCAATTTAAAATATTTAAAAAAGGAATTTTTAATTTATCTTTAATAATAACCAAATTATGGTATTTTAAAATTCGCTCTGTATATAATAGTAAAGTTTTGTACCAGCCCTGTATATAGTTCATATTAAGAGGTTTAAAATGAGAGGTCTCACTATCTACAGCAGTTATTGAAATATCAAAGGGTTTCAATATTTTCAACACACGCTGTATATAACCTCATACATACGCTGTAAAGTCATCGCGGCTCGTACAGTTTGTAAGATGTAGCCTTGACTATCGTAACGCGCGTTAGGGTGGGAGGGGGGAGAAATGATGTCATAACTACTATACTACAGCTGATAAAGATATTGACTCAGCTCCGTTCCGGTGTCAACGTGTGTCATGTTGCCCATCTCGTCTTTTACTCCTCTTTGTTGTGTTTACAAACAGTTGGACAAACTTTCTATCAAGAAAAATCGTTATATAAATTTCAAAATTGCTGTCCATTTTCAAAAAAAATGAAGTTTTTTTTTTTCAATTTTGTTTAAATTTAGTATTTAGGCTGAGATTTACATTTAGACAAACTTGCTATACAGAAAAAAACATTATATAAATTTCAAAATGACTCCAAATCTCCCAAAAAAAGATGTTTTTAAAATGTTTTAGTAGTAGGTTCGATTTTGATTAAATTTTGGTATTTAAAGCTCATATTCGTTAAATTAACAGCTTTAATATGATTTCACGAGATTAACTGTGGAGGACTTTACTCCCACCAACTTCCCTCCTGACGTTTTCACCTTCCATCACAACACACAACACAACCAATATTTCCGAGATAACAACGAAACGCGCAGTACAAAACTCACTGCAAGACTGAGCTGAGTGTTTCCCCCTACTACACCAACCGGCGCAGAGACGACTGCGCATCACAATTACAAAGGTCAGGCTACATCTTACGAACTGTAATTTCCGCAAATCAACCAGACCAGATTTCAGGACAATTTCATGAGTCTATTTGAATCATCGCCTAACCCAACTTATTCACAGAGTTTTTACTAAACAAAAACGTTTGATTAACGGTATATTTTAACCACATGTTTCCCTCAACATGATATATACAGAATAGAAATCATTGATTTTAAAGAGTAATAATTAACGAGGCAAATGTTGGTAACACTGTTTCTTAACAATTGTAATGAAGTATGATTTAGACTGACAACGTGTTTATGAGACTGACAACGTGTTTATGGCACAAGGGAAACACGTTTCGGCCGTTATTTAAAATATAAACAGACGTTTGATGTAGAGCACTGGACAAACGGCAGAGAGACAATAATTACTTTACACAGTGGACAAGTTGAACTTGTCTGGGTGACAGGGCATGAGGGAATAGCAGGCAACGAGGAAGCAGATCAGCAAGCTAAACTTGGTGCATCTAAAAACCCTTTACAGGGCCATCTCCTATGTACGTATTTGGCCCTAGGTATTACCAGGAGGTTATTACCAACTGGGCCAACAAAGTAATCAACAGAACCTGGAATGCGTTGTCTTATACATTCCAAGAAGTTCCTTAACCCTAATAAAAAGAGAGGGGAAGGTAGTGCTAAACCTAAGCAGAAGAGAGCTAAAACTCCTCTGTGGTATACTAACAGGACATATCCATTGCAGGTATCACTTAAGTAAGATGGGCCTGGTGGACGATGACACTTGCAGGTACTGTGGTGAAGAGGTGGAACGCATGGAACACATCATCATGGAGTGCCCGGCCTTATGCCTAAAAAGACATAAATTTCTAGAATCGATCTTCATTTCGGAAGAAGAATTACTAAACCTCCCGACCAGGGATTTGATCAATTTTGTCAAAGACATAGATCTCTCCTGAGTCCAAAAAGAGGGGGGCACAAAAGATCTAATTAGGTCGCAGTGCAGGAGGCGTTCTAAAACACTCTCCCCAGTCTTAATAATAATAATTACACAGTGGACGTCAAAACGGATATGAATTTCTTGATCCATCACAACATGTATTGGAGATATTAAAAACGGCTGCTAATTTTATAACCTCAATATCTAATTGGAATTAAAGCTTTAGACATTTAAAAGGATTGTATTTATGAACGTTCCTTAAAATTTCCTTAGTTTAAGATCTCCTTAAGGTGCTACTTTAAACCATATTGTTCAAGGTGAGCGGTAGGCCCCAGTTTGTTATTATTGTTAACATGTTGAAAGATCGAGACGACATTCTAGAATTATGTAAATGAGGTGTCACCACTATACTATTACTATTAAACGGGGAATGCGGCTGAACGAAGGGTCGCCTCGATCTAACGCACGCGCCATCACACACAGGGGCGCAAAGTATTAGACTGTCCGGTACCTGCCGTGGGCCACCCGCAGAGTTACCTACTGTGCTTTATCGGTGTCGTAACATATCGTCCCGATTCCACGAGCGTGGGGTTGGGGATGAACTCTCTACTTGCCCACTAGTAACATCTCGTCCTGGCACATACGCTAGGTTAGGTTAGGTTATAATATAAAAAATAATTGTTTTTACAAATTTTAAAAATATTTTAATAGTAATAACACTTCTCGTATGAAAATGTTTTTATCGAATTTGGTAAAACTAGATAAAATACTTTTAAATTTATTCAGTTTATTAAATTTTGTCTCCCCAACGGGAAAAAAAGAAATATATTACCTTAAGTACTAACAAGTAAAATATACAAAATTTTCGAGCGGGACGAAATTGGCAGCGGGACGAAATGTTACTGAACCGCTTTATGAAACTTTCATTTTTTAATTTGATATTGTTAAATAAAATCTGTAATTTATTTTTATTTTACACTTCATTACAAAAAAAAGAGACCAAACAACGTATAATTTACTTTAATAGAGTCCAAAATCAACAATGTTTGCCACAAATGAATGACAGTTTGATGACTAATAAGTGTGAATAAACAACACTATCGTATATCTTTATCGAAAAATATCTATTTTACGATTTTAATGAAACAAAGGAGGACAATATAATAATAATAGTATAAAACATAATTTGTACTTTATTATTTACATTGTATATGAATAAAAATATGTAGCTATTAAAACGGTAATTTTGGCATTTACACAATTTATTTTTTGTAAATTCAACATTTCCTCATCTAAGCAACAGTAATACAGAGAATAATGTTGAAAACAGCAAAACAATTCCCTACTAATATTTAAAATGTAACAAATATTTTTTAAATTCTAATTTTGTAGCAAACATTGTCGATTTTGGAATCTATTAAAGTAAATTATACGTTGTTTGGTCTCTTTTTTCCTGCAATTATGTGTAGAATAAAAATATAATATAGATTTTATTTTCAAATATCAAATAAATTAAATTTTTATAAAGTGAAGCTCAGTAGGTGGCTCATACTGGTGGCTTGGGGGGGGGGGGTAGGTCACAGGACACCCTAATCCTCTGCGCTTATGCGAGTGAAGCGACATTCCCAGTTTGATAATAATACATACAGTAAGGAGAAGATACTTAAGGTATGACGAAAAGACATTAGATTTTTCTGTTATTGAATACTCCCGTTAATTTCTACTAAATGTCGGAATATTATAGACACGAAAAAAATGAAGTTATTCTTATTGTATGGTATACAATTACAGGAAAATTGCGCAATTGGTATTCGACTTTACACGTCATTTTTCCTCTTTCCATTCTTTTCCGAACTTTCTCCTTCTGATTGTGAATTCATCGTCAAACACATACAAATCAAAACCAAACAAACAGCTGTAGTGGTTACTGAGCTCTCATTGGTCCTTATTGATGATGTGATTTCTTTTCGTTGCTTCCTAAAGGATAACTTTGTAAAGGAATAGAAATGTAAAGGTTAGGTTAGGTGAAGTCAGTTAAGGGATGCCTTAGCGTAAAGGAACAGTTAAGTGTTTCCTTAGGAAAAAATGTTGTTTTAAATATAGGAGGGTCGAATGCACTCCCTTCAACATGTTTTAAGAGTCAAGACAAACATTTCTCACCTCCCCCCCCCATCTACCAATACACTATTCCTATGATCTTCGTTTATTTCCAATAATACGTAATATAATCAAGTGATGTGTCCAAAATCTATTTGGTCCTTTTGCGTATTTTTGAGAAAAAAACAAAAAAAAAACAACAGATTGAAATCAATTGATGTGAGCACATTTCGGATTTTTTTTTTCTCGATAACTTAAAGTTGAGTTGTTCGGAAGGAAAAAAACCACAAAATTACGATTTTCTCAAAATCGGTTGGAACGATTTTAATCAAATTTTGTTCAAATGTAACGTAACCCTCAATTATCCAAACGAAGCGTTTTTTTTTTTTTTTTTTTTTTTTTTTTTTTTTTTTTTTTTTTTTTTTAAAGCGCGATTTTTCAAAATATTCCCCACCGATTTCGTTCAAATTCTAACGAAATGTGAAGCTTATTGACACAAAACAAATATTGCGGTTCAGAAATAAATGTGAAAACAATAAAATTATCCCCGACAGTCGACATTAACCTACAGACGGTTTTAACGACACAATAAAAACAAATTTACACCCTATTCTAATATTTTTCCAAATAATCTGATACTATTTAGGCTGTGAACTACAGTTTTGTTTGATTATTTGACGCGCAGGCGCGTGTAAACGTTTAAAAATAGATTTGATCTACCGCACAGCTAATATTTAATACAATCTTCACATTTTGATTGAGTCTAGAATAGACGTTGTGTGGGCGGACATAAGATAGACATCCCTGGAAATAGACGTGCCTTCTAAAAGGTGATTTCATCTTTCAACACTCCATTATCGATTATATCGGTTACAAAATTTATTTGGACGGAGAAAGAAATTAAAGCGCAAGCTAATAATTTGTCTAAACGAATTGGATTTCTATAAAAATGTTAAATAGGAAGTTTGCCAGAGGCTTCTCAATGTATTTAAAAGAGGAATTTCCATGGAAGATACTAGTGTACTTAGTGGAAATTGCAACTAAAGTTTCCTTAGACTCCGGACTTTTGTTTTACTTTCCAATTACTCCTAAACGGTAGTAATTTTGACTTGCGATTTTTCACACTGGTTTAGAAGGGACCAACGACCCAAAAAGGGGACTATCACCCCGAAAGGGACCACCCCTCGGAAGGGGCCAACGCCCCGAAAGGAACAATCGCCGTGGAAAAATCCAAAGTCCCGAAAGGGACAATCGCCGTGGAAAAGGCCAAAGTTCCGAAAGGGTCAATCGCCTCGGAAGAGGCCAAAGTCTCGAAAGGGACAATCGCCTCGGAAGAGGCCAAAGTCCCGAAAGGGACAATCGCCTCGGAAGAGGCCAAAGTCCCGAAAGGAACAATCGCCGTGGAAAAATCCAAAGTCCCGAAAGGGACAATCGCCGTGGAAAAGGCCAAAGTTCCGAAAGGGACAATCGCCTCGGAAGAGGCCAAAGTCTCGAAAGGGACAATCGCCTCGGAAGAGGCCAAAGTCCCGAAAGGGACAACGCCTCGGAAGAGGCCAAAGTCCCGAAAGGAACAATCGCCGTGGAAAAATCCAAAGTCCCGAAAGGGACAATCGCCTCGGAAGAGGCCAAAGTCCCGAAAGGGACAATCGCCTCGGAAGAGGCCAAAGTCTCGAAAGGGACAATCGCCGCGGAAGAGGTCAAAGTCCCGAAAGGGACAATCGCCGCGGAAGAGGCCAAAGTCCCAAAATGACAATCGCCTCGGAAGGGTCCAAAGTCTCGAAACGGACAATCCCCCCCGGAAGGAGTTAACGTTCCGAAAGGGACCATCGCCTCGGAAGGGGCTAACGTCCCAGAGGGACCATCTCAAAACCAAAAACGAGGACCTTGCGGGGCGATAGTCCCTTTCGGAACGTTGGTCACTTCCGGGACTTTGACCCCTTCGGGGCGATGCTTTTTTCGGTACAATGGCCTCTTCAGGGACTTTGACCCCTTCGGAGCGATGGTCTCTTTCGGTACAATGGCTCCTTCAGGGACTTTGACCCCCTTCGGAGCGATGGTCTCTTTCGGTACAATGGCCCCTTCAGGGACTTTGACCCGTTCGGAGCGATGGTCTCTTTCGGTACAATGGCCCCTTCCGGGGCGTGAATTGGTCATGACACGTGAAAATCAGTCAAAAAATCTGAGTTAGAAATGTTCAAACTTAGCCTATACTTAGTTAATACAAATGATTGTATAAATATGCCTTCCAATGACCCCCAACCCTAAACTAAACTCTAGCTACTCACATGATCGTTGCTCTTATCCAGAAAATCGACAATACAATCATCGTCCATTTCTTCCTGTATCCAATAATCACTGCTCCCACTTCTGGACCTCTTCAATTTCTCCCGTATCACTTCCTCGACATCCACTTCGTCCCCCTTCACTGTCCCCACACTCTCGGTCTCCCCTATCATCACACTACACTTCATCATCTCCCCCTCGTAAGTGTTATCGTTCCCAGAGTCGGCACTGCCCTCCAAATCCAAACCTTCCGATACACTGCCGTACTCGGACGACGGATTCACGTCCACTATAGAGACATAGCGATAGTCCGGCTCCTCTTCGTCCCCTGCAACTGTCTTTACGCTTTTGTTTCCCATGTTGTTGTTGTCTGTACCATTGTCCAACTCGGTATGATTCACAATTGGCTCTTCCATTGCTTTATCAGTCGGTGACGTCACTTAAGCTTATCTCCTAATTCATTATAAACAGAAACATCTGTGTCAATTGTACACATACGGCAACTGTAGTTTTGTATTGGCAATTTTTTGTTTTACTACAACTACTTTGCTTGCAACACACAACAAAACTAAATACTAATTAACCAAATTGTTAATAAATGAACCATGAAAAGTGTCTTTAAACACCTTACGTATAGAAACAAAGCGTTTCCGATTTTTCTATGTTTATATAAACTTCATAGCAATACACCTATGAATGTCGGGTTACTTCTACGGCACTCTCTCTCTCTCTCTCTCTCTCTCTCTCTCTCTCTCTCTCTCTCTCTCTCTCTCTCTCTCTCTCTCTCTCTCTCTCTCTCTCTCTCTCTCTCTCTCTCTCTCTCTCTCTCTCTCTCTCTCTCTCTCTCTCTCTCTCTCTCTCTCTCTCTCTCTCTCTCTCTCTCTCTCTCTCTCTCTCTCTCTCTCTCTCTCTCTCTCTCTCTAAGTCAAAACTCACTGACTGATCACGAAATCTCTGGATCCAAGAAGCCTAGAGCTATGAATTTTTTAACATGCTTTGGAGTAGGTCTGTAGACGAGTACTAAGAAAGGGTTTTGAAATTGTTCCACTCCAAGGGTATTTTTTACCACTAAAGCACATCTCTCTGGATCCAAGAAGCCTAGAGCTATGACTTTAAAAAAAAAATGGATTGTGGTAGGTCTGTTGACGCGTACTAAGAAAGAGTTTTGAAAATTATCCACTCCAAGAGTGTTTTTTTACCCCTAAAGCATATCTCTGGATCCAAAAAAACCTATAACTATGAATTATATAACATGGTTTGGGATAGGTCTATAGACGTGTACTAAGAAAGGGTTTTGAAAATGTTCCACTCCAAGGGTGTTTTTTACCCATAAAACGAGTATCATATATTTGTAATTTAAGGGTCGATTTTGATCAAAATTGGTGTGTTGTTGTATCTTTGCATAATTTATTTCCATAGTACCACCATTAGGGTGCTAAAAAATATAATTATTTATAAAACTGTCTCAACTATCCCCAGGTGAAACTGGGGCTATCAGCTAGTATATATATATATATATATATATATATATATATATATATATATATATATATATATAAAGACCTGAATTTGTTTAGCTTTAATCAAACTGTCAAGCAGCAATATGGTGATATTCACAATATGGAAACCAAAGATTCCCCAAAACATTTAGAAAAAATAACAACCTTAATTACATGGCTCTAAAATGGTTGGAAACCCCTAAAAATGCAAAAAAAACCCTTTTAAGAGGTGTTTCGCGATAATTTGAATTTGAGTAATAATCTTATAGAATGTCCTAATTTTAAGTAAGGAATGACCCGGGGAGGGGGGGGGTAATAAAACCACCCGTAAACTGCGTAAAATAAAAAAGTACAGTAATGAAAAAAAAACCTTTTTTCACGCTTTGCTCTAAATTCAGATGAAATAGGCGTTTTTGCTCTTTTTTTAGGGGTGTTTCAACCATTTTAGAACCGCAGGGACCCTGATTTTCGCGATCCAAAAAACTTATAATAGAAGTCGTTTCAATATGTGGCGTACTCCGACCCGCGTTTTGACTGGACTTTGTACCATTGACAAACGTAATAAATCTTTAAGTAGAGTAGTGCAGGATAAGCTCTAGATCTTGTCAAACCCTTCTGATCCTTGTCAACTCGAGATATGGTGCTCAGGCCACTGGCCGCGCGGCGAACACAACACGACAGTGTGACGTATATTCCTCGGCTAACAGACTACTAGCCGTTCCAAAAACGTTGAGCCGCTCCGAACCTTGTATTTAAGCACTTATTTCCCAGGTTTATGATCAAATTAAAAAAAAAAAAAAATTGTTGTATAAGACAGATATAAATAAATGAATTTCTTATTACTGCCAACTGAATTAATTCAAAAAAAAAAAAAATATGCAACTCAAAAAATAAAAACACTATGGAACAATCTTTAAAAACATGTTTCTTCTCATTTACTTAAGGGATCTAGACAATGTTTTTTTTCCTTCTGATTTTTCCAAACTATAAGGGGTGAAGTAAGGTTTCCTGTGGCGCTATGTTGAAAACTTAGAAAAAACATAAACGGGGGGGGGAACTCCCTTTTAATTTTTATACAGCGCATGCATTACTTAATCACAAAAATGTTTTGAGCCGCTAATTTTCCAAAAATGATTTAGTAATGGTCGCTGTATTTTTCTAGTTTTGGACACGGCCTATAAAACAACTTTGACAAATTTCATCAAAATCGGATTTATAGTTTTGGAATTAAAGATGGGTTGTCGACAGACAAGCGAAATAGATTTACCTACGGACCAAGGAGACCACTGAGAAAGTAAACAGTTTTAAAATTATCCTACTCAAGCGGGGGGAAACACGTTGTCGATCACATCTCACAATCGGGAAGACTTATGACAAATTCATTGTTAGTGAGAGGGTCTAGCATTGACAAACCAATTTGCCACACACACCTGGTGTTCACTCAATACGGACGTGCAATGTTACGGACTTGACAGATAACAAAAGCGTTCATGGAGAATTATTCATGTGGTAATATTTACCAGTAGAATATTATGTAACAAGTTGAAAGCCGCCATCATGGTACTTACACAGCCCCCCCACCATACAATGTAAGCAGATCAAAAGTTGGTTTCCTGGGTCTTGTAGGAAATGTTATATTGTATTGGTAGATGAGGGATCTCACCCAGTTTGTTTAAAACAGAGTTGTTACACAGGTTTTCTGAACCCACGTCATTGTTTACATTACACAACTTTCTTGACATCGACTAGGCCTAACAGGTCAAAATATTCTCCACTAGTGTTATTGTCTCGCCCTTAAGGGTCTCGGAACTGTACATATTTTTGCCTTGTTAATCATAAATTTAAATATTTTTAATTATTTCAGGTTGAGGAAACACAAATTGTATTTGTCATGAAAAAATGTGCAACTCGGTAGTCCCTTCCGGGAAGTTGGCCCCATAAGGGGCTATAGTCCCTTTCGGGATGTTGGCCCCATCCGGGGCGACAGTCCCTATCGGGACGTTGGCCCCTTCCGGGGCGATAGTCCCTATCGGGACGTTGGCCCCTTCCGGGGCGATAGTCCCTATCGGGACGTTGGCCCCTTCCGGGGCAATAGTCCCTTTCGGGACGTTGGCCCCTTCCGGGGTGATAGTCGCTTTCGGGACGTTGGCCCCTTCCGGGGCGGTAGTCCCTTTCGGGACGTTGGCCCCTTCCGGGGCGGTAGTCCCTTTCGGGACGTTGGCCCCTTCCGGGGCGATAGTCCCTTTCGGGACGTTGGCCCCATTCCGGGCGATAGTCCCTTTCGGGACGTTGGCCCCATCCGGGGCGTTAGCCCCTTTCGGGACGTTGCCCCCTTGCATCCTTTTTGAAACGTTTGCGCCGTAGTCCCTTTCGGAACGTTGGCCCATTAAAGAATGTTTTATAATGTTAGTTTCTAATATAGCACAAAATATTACAGAATTTCCACTTAACCGTTTCAAAATGGCGTTCGTACAAGATACCCAAACCCAACCTAAACTAAGCCAACTGTAAAAAATTTTAAAGTTTTTATTCAAAAACAGTTTTTAGAAGGAAAAAAAATGACGGTGTTAAACCAAATGTCACATGACCGCCTTCTCATTTCAACTCTCGTCGACTCCTAAATCTTAAACCTATTGACATCTCGAAAAGTGTAAAACCTCTTTCAGTTTAGATCCGACTACATTTTTTAAGAAAAGATATATAGCATAACAACCTTCGCATTAAGATGTTTGTAGTTGAGTCCTACATCTTGGACCTAACGTCATCACTTAAAAATCTAAAACATGTTTAAAAGGAAGGGTTGGAAGTGAATTTTAAAACCACACTATATTATTACTACATGTTAAATATATAACGTAAACAAATAATCCCAAGTACCTAATTTAGTAAAACACAAGAGCTTTTCTTGAAAGTCAACTTTGGGGAAGACCAAGAAAATCTATTGTAGTAAATTACCGAGATTATATTTTTTCCGTTTTTTAAAAACAAAAATAAAGATATAATTTAGTTCAATATTAAAAAAAGTTAAATATTTTTTTACCTTGTTTACATTTTTAAATCCTAGAAAACCAAGAACAGCCTCGTACATTTTCTAATAAATTACCAAGAGTTATTAAAAAAAAAAAAAAAAGAGTTCAGTTAGTTTTTGAAGGAGGGGGGGGATAACAAAGAATAAAGCATTTATGAAAATATGTTTAAAGGATCTTTCAATTTAAATTTAACTTTCACTGTACACCTTGTAAAGATGCCAATTTTGAGCAAAAACCTCCGACTTAAGATCCAGTACGATGCATCGGTTGAGTCACTGAATATATAAGGACAATTCTCACGCTATTATTGACGCTCTTATAGCCTATGTTGACATTGCGCTTCAGGTTTGGAAAAAACAGGTTCGTAAAATGATCTCATATATTGTGCAACAGTCGAACTAGACACACCTTGATCAAAATATGATACTGATGTTGCTTGTTAAATGCACAGACTGTCTCACTTCGTAAATAACCAATTATTACTTTATCATATAAGGTGTGATCTAAAATTCCAGCTCCTACCTCCCTAGTATACGGAGTTTAGGCAATAGCAAAAATATGTCGATCTGTTTTTTGAAATTTCATGGGCTCAGAAAATCGAAAAGCGATTTTCGCATCTGTAGGTCGTTTGGTAAGTAAGGCGGCAATTTTAAACAATTTTTGTTAATCATAAATTTAAACATTTTTAGTGATTTCTGGTCGAAGAAATATAAATTGTATTCGTCATGAAAAATATGAAACAAAAGGAACTGTTGTAGTTTTGCGTATAGTCAGGGGGGTTAGTTTCTTCTAGACAATCAGCTTAACACGTTGGCCCCTTACGGGGCGGTAGTCCCTTTCGGGACATTGGCCCCTTACGGGGTGGTAATCCCTTTCGGGACATTGGCCCCTTACGGGGCGGTAGTCCCTTTCGGGACATTGGCCCCTTACGGAGCGGTAGTCCCTTTCGGAGCGTTGGCCCCTTACGGGGCGATAGCCCTTTCGGAGCGTTGGCCCCCTTCCGGGGCGTTAGTCCCTTTCGGGACATTGGCCCCTTACGGGTCGGTAGTCCCTTTCGGGACATTGGCCCCTTACGGGAAGGTAGTCCCTTTCGGGACATTGGCCCCTTACGGGGCGATAGTCCCTTTCGGGTCATTGGCCCCTTACGGGGCGATAGTCCCTTTCGGGACATTGGCCCCTTACGGCGCGGTAGTCCCTTTCGGGACATTAGCCCCTTACGGGGCGGTAGTCCCTTTCGGAGCGTTGGCCCCTTGCGAGGCGGTAGTCCCTACTGGATAAGAATATCTACCAACTTTCAGGCGTTACATTTAGAGGATCTGCTTGTATGAACGGGTTGAGTAAGTAGTAGGATGGCATCCATCAAATTGCTTCATAATTGTGTTCCCAGATAAGGAGTGGAAAATTTCTTGCAATAAAAGTTAATTTTAAAAATTACACAATACTTACTCCACGCGCAAGTATAAAATCTTGAGGAAATAAAAAAGTGTAATAAAAGTGTTACGAGTTATAGAAAATTAATGATGAATTGTTATTATGACCAATTTTATGAGGTTTTCACTTACGACTTTTCATAAAATGTGTTTAGTAGATTTACAATTTTTTATATTTTTTTCCCCTCAAGACAAAAGAATTTCTCAAAATCAGTTCTACAGATATGATTGAAATTTTGGTGAAGTGCACATAATTATGAGCATGCAAAATCGCAAGTAAAAAGAAAAAAAATTTTTTAAGGAAAATAATATGAAAAAGATATGCGCATCTGTACCATTATTTTGACACCAAATTCACTAATATTAAGTACAATCTAGGTACATTGACTCTAGAAAACAGATGTTTCATTATTTAAAACATATGTAGCCAAAGCAACCACTACTGTACTCTGTAGGAGGTTACTGGCAACTCTGGCGATGACGTCATATGTATAAGAAGTTGCTTATCCAATATTCAGAAGGTAGCCGAGTTATTCTCCATTTTAAAATGTTCAATACACGTGTTACACCACCATGTTTGGCTCATTGTACAGTCAACTAAACAATCTCGACTGCAACTTCAAGAGCAATATATTGAGATTAAAACTAATCCAATTCAATGACGCCTAGAAATCAACTGTCACCCCGGAAAGGTCAAACGTCACGAAAGATAACTAGAAGTTATATCATCCTGTAACAGCTCTTTTTGTGAAACTGATGACCTGTCTCAGAAGAGGCTAGTCTCCCGGGAGGGTGTAACGTCTCGAAAGAGGTCTAGAAGCTAAAGTACCTATATGAGCCAATTTCAGCTCTTTTTGTGTTGAATTGGTGACCTGCTCCACAAGAGGCTAGTGCCCGGAAGAGATCTATAAGACCAATATGCATCAGTAACAGTTCTTTTTGTGAAACTGGTGACCTACTGGCGACTCGCTTCGGAAGGGGCTAACGTCCCGAAATAGATCTAGAAGTTATAAGACCTATATGAACCATTAACAGTTCTTTTTGTGAAACTGGTGACCTGCTCCACAAGAGGCTAATGCCTGGAAGAGATCTATAAGACCGGGCTCATGTAAGTAAAAGCTCTTCTTGTAAAACTCCGAGCCCGGAGGGGCTAACGTCCCGAAAGAGATCTAGACGTTATAAGACCTATCTTAGCCATTAACAGTTCTTTTGTGAAACTAGTGACCTACTCCACAAGAGGCTAGTGCCCCGGAAGGGGCTAATGTCCCGAAAGAGATATAGAAGTTATAAGACCTATATGAGCTAATAACAGAGCAGTTCTTTTGTGAAACTGGTGACCTACTCCACAAGAGGCTAGTGCCCCGGAAGGGGCTAACGTCCCGAAAGAGATATAGAAGTTATAAGACCTATATGAGCTAGTAACAGAGCAGTTCTTTTGTGAAACTGGTGACCTACTCCACAAGAGGCTAGTGGCCCGGAAGGGGCTAACGTCCCGAAAGAGATATAGAAGTTATAAGACCTATATGAGCCAGTAACAGAGCAGTTCTTTTGTGAAACTGGTGACCTACTCCACAAGAGGCTAGTGCCCCGGAAGGGGCTAACGTCCCGAAAGAGATATAGAAGTTATAAGACCTATATGAGCCAGTAACAGAGCAGTTCTTTTGTGAAACTGGTGACCTGCTCCACAAGAGGCTAGTGGCCCGGAAGGGGCTAACGCCCCGAAAGAGATATAGAAGTTATAAGACCTATATGAGTAAGTAAAAGCTCTTTTTGTAAAACTGGTAACCGAACCCGGAAGGGGCTAACGTCCTGAAAGAAATCTAGGAGTTATAAGATCTATTTGAGCCATTAACAGTTCTTTTTGTGAAACTGGTAACCTGCTCCACAAGAGGCTAGTGCCCCGGAAGGGGCTAACGTCCCGAAAGAGATATAGAAGTTATAAGACCTATATGAGCCAGTAACAGAGCAGTTCTTTTGTGAAACTGGTGACCTACTCCACAAGAGGCTAGTGCCCCGGAAGGGGCTAACGTCCCGAATGAGATACAGATGTTATAAGACCTATATGAGCCAGTAACAGAGCAGTTCTTTTGTGAAACTGGTGACCTACTCCACAAGAGGCTAGTGCCCCGGAAGGGGCTAATGTCCCGAAAGAGATATAGAAGTTATAAGACCTTTACGAGCCAGTAACAGCTCTTTTAGCTAAACTGATGACCTACTCCAAAAAAGGCTAGTGACCCGGAAATGAGGGACACATACCGAGAGAAATTATCGTCGGAAAAAGAGCTCTAGGATTTTGGGGCAGTTCGAGGTAGTTTTGGGGGTAGGCACTCACGGTACATTCGAGCCTACCGAGATAATGGTTCTTTCACGACGTTACCCCCTATCGGGGCAATGGTCCCTTTCGGAGCGTAAGACCCTTCAGAGCAGTGGTCCCTCACGAGACGAAAAGTAGTTCCGGGGCAGTTGTCCCTCATGGGACGTTGGCCCCTTCTCATGACTCGTTTATATTCTATCGGTCCGCTTGTCGTTTTTTCAAAAACAAACGAATTATCGTACCAAAATGTGTAGAAACTTTTATACTATTCGTTTAAAATTGCATCAAAAAGTCTGATAATTTTCTCATTTAATTACAACCAAAACTTCATATCTTAATGCCGAGGTCACCAAATGACGTGCTGCATACGAACTGCACCTTAACGAGCAATATATTTTCAGGTATTAGATTAGAACACACCCATTACAATGACAGGCCATTAAGATAATGTTATCAAAAACATAAAATGTTATGAAAGATCCCCCCCTCCCCTCCGACTTAAAATTACAGATAAAAACCACTTCTAGATAGCGGTGGATTGAAACCTATTATTATTTTTATTTACGCAATTCTTCCTACAATTAAAAATTGTTTCAGATAGGCCTACATTTCTCACTTCACAAGCCGGACATGTAATGCAATTATATATTTAGTGTTAATTGTAAAGGTACACCACACTGTGACGTGGACGTCAATTTGTAATTCCTGGTAATACTACGAAATGTGTTTCCGAGATGGAGAAATGCTCAGGTCACTAGGGACGCGGATTTGTGGGCGCGTTCGCCCAAGGTGAAGAAAAGTAGGCGTGCTATAGTCATGACGTCATGCGTAATAGTGACTTCCAACAACAGGTCAGCCTTGTTGCACATGTGCATGTAATTATATAGGTGCTACTATGTGAGAAACTGATGCTAAGAACGTTGAACTCAAAACTTTAGTTTTTATATATATCGAATAACTAAGAATTTGATAGTGGCTTCAAAACATTCCTATTTTATAAAACTCTGTTCAACAGATTATTATCAAATTTGACTAAAATTTTGTAGAAACTTAAAAAAATAATAAAAATTTTAACTTCTCAAAATCGGTTCAACGATTTCGTTAAAACTGTATCTTACATGGAAAACCAAAATCTTTAGTTTTTCAGATTGGGTAAATCGCACTACATCTACTGTTAATTTCCGCATAGGAAGTTTTGGGGGGAAAAAAAGTCGCTTATCGGTATTAGTCAAATTATTTCAATATAGTAGGAGCCGATTTTCACAAAATGATCATTTTATTTTCTGTACGGGTGTATGGAAATGTTTCTGCATTGTCTGAACCGAAACAACTAGTGGATAAAAAAAGGAGCTGGACGATTTCGTCCTGAAAGAGTACATCGCCCCGGAAGAGGCTACCGTCTCGAAGACTATAGCCCTGGAAGAGCTCAACGTCCCCGAAAAGGACTACCGCCCCGGAAGGGGCCAACGTGTCGAAACGGACTACCGCCCCGGAAGAGGCCAACACCGCAAAAGGGATTACCACTACGAAAGGGGACAAAGTCCCGAAAGGGACTACCGCCCCGGAAGGGGCCGACGTCCCGAAAGGGACTACCGCCCCGGAAGAGGCCGACGTCCCGAAAGGGACTATCGCCCCGGAAGGGGCCAACGTCCGGAAAGGGACTATTGTCCCGGAAGTTACTACCGTCCCGGAAAGAGCCAACGTCCCGGAAGGGACGAACGTCCCGAAAGAAACTACTTCCGGAAGGACACTACTAATGTTCTGTATACCGGAACAATTAATCATTCTTACGACATTTTCTCGCTACAGCAACGTTGAAGTTGATTCCACCTGTCTGATATGTAGAGCATTAAATTAATTAGCGTCGTCATGGTCTAAGAATACTAGGTCATTTATACAGCTTCATCAGAAGATTTGAAACGAATGCAAGTTTTCAATTTTTAAGATTGACGACATCGGTTGAGCGTTCTTTAAGATAATTCACGAACCGGGATTTTCAGAAAGATGACGAAAACGTATTCTTTGGGTCGTTGGATGATACAGTTGAGCGAAATATGTTCAATGAACGTTTTAATTTTGTTTCTCTTAAAAAAAAAAAAATGAAGGAAAAACCAAAATTTGATGAACTCGTGAGTTGTAGAGAATTGCACGTTAAACAAAGAGGTACCATTTCAAAAATCACTATTTCTTCTTCTTTTTTTTTTTAACGAGAGGATTACAAAATTCGAGGGTAACTTCAATAAGAAAAATTAAAAACACGAAAATACCGTTTTCTCAAAATCAGCTCCAATGATTTTGATTAAATATGGTTCAAATGTAGCCTCTAAGGATCCCCAACCAAAAACGTAATGAACGCCATCCAACCGGCTTTATGATATCAGTAAAAAGCATAAATAGGCCAGAGAGCTGTCAGTCTTCGTGTCTCAAAATGGGCTATACAGAATTCGTTCAAATTGCAGTGAATTGTGAGGATTTATGATCCCGACATGTGGACAAAATAACAAGTAAAATCAATACAACGTTTCAGGAATAATTGGCAAAAAAACTAAATTAACCGCCGTTATTTTAATCAAATACTGAGTTACGCCGAGGACGTGTTCATGGCACAAGCGGAGCAAAGTTTAGGCGCTAATTAATTATTTGTTTTCCAAAAAGCCCTTATTGTTCAATTTTACTTTTTGATTACGATTAATTTTATTTTGGTTTTTAGGGATGTAAGAATGGGAAAGTTTTCGCACAATTTATTTCGTAACTTTGTGGATTTTAAATTGTGTCACGTGTTTCCTGTATTCAAACTGAAATATCCAATCTTAAGTGACGGGAGGAGGACAGTCACTGTCTACGACCTAATTATTTAACAAGGCGTGGGGTCTCATACCACGTGGTCAGGAAATTGGATCTACTTGTTGCAAATTATTATTTTTCGATTGTTTAAAGCTCAAAAAACTCTCGGTCGACATCACCTTACAACAAAAGAGCAGAAAATAAAGACCCCCCCCCCCACCAGCTCTCGAAAATTCAATTCAGTAGGAAAAGTACAGAGAGTTAGTAGAGAGAGACTCTTCGACTCGTTTCACGAAACCTTTCCATTAAATCAATACTAACAATCTTTCCTGGTGCAGCGTTTTATAAAACTTCGTGGAGAAGTAGGTTTCCAACACAACAACCCTTTACTCTTGAGTGAGAATCATCTGGTGAAGGGCTTTCGTTCCCCCTTCCGCTACTTTTCCGTGCTGTTAACCGTGCCGCATGTGCGATTAACCGAATATGAAAGTTCAACTTGAAAGGGAATATCGCCTCGGAAGCGCCCAGTCACCCGAAAGAAAATATCGCTCCGGGAGGGGGTAATACCCTCAAAGGGATTATCGCCCCGGAAGAGGGTAATATCCTCAAAAGGAATATCGCCCCGGAAGGGGGTAATACCCTCAAAGGGAATATCGCCACAGAAAGGGGTTATATCCTCAAATGGAATATCGCCTCGGAAGGGAGCATTACCCTGGAAGGGAATATCGCCTCGGAAGGGAGTAATACCCTCTAAGGAAATATCGCCCCGGAAGGGGGTAATATCCTCAAAGGGAATATCGCCCCGAAAGGGGGTAATATCATCAAAGGGATTATCGCCCCGGAAGGGGGTAATATCATCAAAGGGAATATCGCCCCGGAAGGGAGTATTACCCTGGAAGGGAATATCGCCTCGGAAGGAAGTAATACCCTCTAAGGAGCTCTAAGGAAATATCGCCTCGGAAGGGAGTAATGCCCTCTAAGGGAATATCACCCCGGAAGGGAGGTATACCCGCTAAGGGATATCGCCCCGGAAGGGAGTATTACCCTCAAAGGCAATATCGACCCAGGAGGGAGTAATAACCCTATAAGGGAATATCGTACCGGAAGGGAGTAATACCCTCTAGGGGATATCAACCCGGAAGGGAGTATTACCCTCAAAGGCAATATCGACCCAGGAGGGAGTAATAACCCTATAAGGGAATATCGTACCGGAAGGGAGAAATACCCTGGAAGGGAATACCGCCCAGGAAGGGAGTAATACCCTGAAAGGTAATATCGCCCCGGAAGGGAGTAATACCCTCTAAAGGAATATCGTCCCGGAAGGGGGTAATACCCTGGAAGGAAATATCGCCCCGGAAGGGAGTAATACCCTGGAAGGGAATATCGCACCGGAAGTGAGTAATGCCCTCTAAGGGAATATCGCCCCGGAAGGGAGTAATACCCTCTAGGGGATATCGCCCCGGAAGGGAGTATTACCCTCAAAGGCAATATCGACCCGGGAGGGAGTAATAACCCTATAAGGGAATATCGTACCGGAAGTGAGTAATGCCCTCTAAGGGAATATCGCCCCGGAAGGGAGTAATACCCTCTAGGGGATATCGCCCCGGAAGGGAGTATTACCCTCAAAGGCAATATCGACCCGGGAGGGAGTAATAACCCTATAAGGGAATATCGTACCGGAAGGGAGAAATACCCTCTAGGGGATATCGCCCCGGAAGGGAGTATTACCCTCAAAGGCAATATCGACCCGGGAGGGAGTAATAACCCTATAAGGGAATATCGTACCGGAAGGGAGTAATACCCTCTAGGGGATATCGCCCCGGAAGGGAGTATTACCCTCAAAGGCAATATCGACCCGGGAGGGAGTAATAACCCTATAAGGGAATATCGTACCGGAAGGGAGTAATACCCTCTAGGGGATATCGCTCCGGAAGGGAGTATTACCCTCAAAGGCAATATCGACCCGGGAGGGAGTAATAACCCTATAAGGGAATATCGTACCGGAAGGGAGTAATACCCTCTAGGGGATATCGCCCCGGAAGGGAGTATTACCCTCAAAGGCAATATCGACCCGGGAGGGAGTAATAACCCTATAAGGGAATATCGTACCGGAAGGGAGTAATACCCTCTAGGGGATATCGCTCCGGAAGGGAGTATTACCCTCAAAGGCAATATCGACCCGGGAGGGAGTAATAACCCTATAAGGGAATATCGTACCGGAAGGGAGTAATACCCTCTAGGGGATATCGCCCCGGAAGGGAGTATTACCCTCAAAGGCAATATCGACCCGGGAGGGAGTAATAACCCTATAAGGGAATATCGTACCGGAAGGGAGTAATACCCTCTAGGGGATATCGCCCCGGAAGGGAGTATTACCCTCAAAGGCAATATCGACCCGGGAGGGAGTAATAACCCTATAAGGGAATATCGTACCGGAAGGGAGTAATACCCTCTAGGGGATATCGCCCCGGAAGGGAGTATTACCCTCAAAGGCAATATCGACCCGGGAGGGAGTAATAACCCTATAAGGGAATATCGTACCGGAAGGGAGTAATACCCTCTAGGGGATATCGCCCCGGAAGGGAGTATTACCCTCAAAGGCAATATCGACCCGGGAGGGAGTAATAACCCTATAAGGGAATATCGTACCGGAAGGGAGTAATACCCTCTAGGGGATATCGCCCCGGAAGGGAGTATTACCCTCAAAGGCAATATCGACCCGGGAGGGAGTAATAACCCTATAAGGGAATATCGTACCGGAAGGGAGTAATACCCTCTAGGGGATATCGCTCCGGAAGGGAGTATTACCCTCAAAGGCAATATCGACCCGGGAGGGAGTAATAACCCTATAAGGGAATATCGTACCGGAAGGGAGTAATACCCTCTAGGGGATATCGCCCCGGAAGGGAGTATTACCCTCAAAGGCAATATCGACCCGGGAGGGAGTAATAACCCTATAAGGGAATATCGTACCGGAAGGGAGTAATACCCTCTAGGGGATATCGCTCCGGAAGGGAGTATTACCCTCAAAGGCAATATCGACCCGGGAGGGAGTAATAACCCTATAAGGGAATATCGTACCGGAAGGGAGTAATACCCTCTAGGGGATATCGCTCCGGAAGGGAGTATTACCCTCAAAGGCAATATCGACCCGGGAGGGAGTAATAACCCTATAAGGGAATATCGTACCGGAAGGGAGTAATACCCTCTAGGGGATATCGCCCCGGAAGGGAGTATTACCCTCAAAGGCAATATCGACCCGGGAGGGAGTAATAACCCTATAAGGGAATATCGTACCGGAAGGGAGTAATACCCTCTAGGGGATATCGCCCCGGAAGGGAGTATTACCCTCAAAGGCAATATCGACCCGGGAGGGAGTAATAACCCTATAAGGGAATATCGTACCGGAAGGGAGTAATACCCTCTAGGGGATATCGCTCCGGAAGGGAGTATTACCCTCAAAGGCAATATCGACCCGGGAGGGAGTAATAACCCTATAAGGGAATATCGTACCGGAAGGGAGTAATACCCTCTAGGGGATATCGCTCCGGAAGGGAGTATTACCCTCAAAGGCAATATCGACCCGGGAGGGAGTAATAACCCTATAAGGGAATATCGTACCGGAAGGGAGTAATACCCTCTAGGGGATATCGCCCCGGAAGGGAGTATTACCCTCAAAGGCAATATCGACCCGGGAGGGAGTAATAACCCTATAAGGGAATATCGTACCGGAAGGGAGTAATACCCTCTAGGGGATATCGCCCCGGAAGGGAGTATTACCCTCAAAGGCAATATCGACCCGGGAGGGAGTAATAACCCTATAAGGGAATATCGTACCGGAAGGGAGTAATACCCTCTAGGGGATATCGCCCCGGAAGGGAGTATTACCCTCAAAGGCAATATCGACCCGGGAGGGAGTAATAACCCTATAAGGGAATATCGTACCGGAAGGGAGTAATACCCTCTAAGGGATATCGCCCCGGAAGGGAGTATTACCCTCAAAGGCAATATCGACCCGGGAGGGAGTAATAACCCTATAAGGGAATATCGTACCGGAAGGGAGTAATACCCTCTAGGGGATATCGCCCCGGAAGGGAGTATTACCCTCAAAGGCAATATCGACCCGGGAGGGAGTAATAACCCTATAAGGGAATATCGTACCGGAAGGGAGTAATACCCTCTAGGGGATATCGCCCCGGAAGGGAGTATTACCCTCAAAGGCAATATCGACCCGGGAGGGAGTAATAACCCTATAAGGGAATATCGTACCGGAAGGGAGTAATACCCTCTAGGGGATATCGCTCCGGAAGGGAGTATTACCCTCAAAGGCAATATCGACCCGGGAGGGAGTAATAACCCTATAAGGGAATATCGTACCGGAAGGGAGTAATACCCTCTAGGGGATATCGCCCCGGAAGGGAGTATTACCCTCAAAGGCAATATCGACCCGGGAGGGAGTAATAACCCTATAAGGGAATATCGTACCGGAAGGGAGTAATACCCTGGAAGGGAATATCGCCCCAGAAGAGGTAATATTCCGAAAGAGACCATCACCCCGCCAGGGACCAATTTTCCGAAAGACTATCCCGTCGGAAGGGACAAAAGAACTGAGAAGAAGCACAGGAGTACAACGGGCTCTAGCTCCGAATTGTTACATTCTTACGAGACGTAAATACGTCATTCATAGGGGGAGAATTTTAAGTTTTTGTCCCATAAAATTTAGGTTATTACAAAAATGAGCAAATTATACCCGAATTTGGTCAAAATCAATCAACTCGTTTGTGCTGTAGGTCAAATATATTTTAGCTTTTGAATGGAAAACTAAAATTTCACTTTTAATTTAAAATGTTATTTCAAAAAGTCGATGACGGTTATTTTCTATGCTTATGTTATTAATCATTATGATTTTGTACTTTTAAAAATACTTTAGATATTCAACAATAAAAATTTTGTGCCGCCATTTTGATTGGGTCGCAAAAAGCATAATTTTAGTTGAAGTATATGTTATTCCCAACCTAAATTTTTCTTCGTTCGTTTTTTTTTGTAGTTAAATTAAAAAGCATAAAACAAAACATTAATGCCTCTCACGAAATATTTTTCGGATGATGTTGCATACAGCAATTACGTCTACGAATACAATATTGTACAAATCTAGCACTAACTTTCTCTCATTCACATAAACACACCAAGAGTAAAAAACAGTACCGCCCAAAGAGACTACTGCCCCGAAAGGGTTCATAACCTCGAAAAGGAACGAACGATTCGAAAGACACAATCAGAAGGTTCCAATCATTGCTTCACACACAAAGGCAATTACTTTGACTAAATTAAAAGACCAGAGATAAGCATTGACACTTTTGTTTGTGATACAATTCAGCCTTTTGATAACAATAATTACATATTTTAAAAGTTAAATACACCTAAGGCTTATTTAAAGTTATCGGCAAGCTGCTAATAAGCTGTTCAGCGAATTTAATGTGAAACGATTTCTGCACTTGTTCGTTTTCAGACAATTACCAAGTAATATACACAGGGTGTTTCGAAAATGTTTATCAACTTCGGGAAATGATTAATGACACCCAAAACATACGATTCGTCAGAAAAATCGAATTCAACAAAATGGCGGCCATTTTTTGGTTCATATCTAGTTTGTTACCAAACCTCACCTCTCTACGATGACAAGTAGCGAAGTAATTGTCAAAAATATAATTTCGAAATCTTACCTCCCAACAAAATTTTATAATTAGCCTATGAAACTTTCCATTATCGTGTGAGAGTTAAAATTTATTTTTAAAACAAAATATCCTTTCACATGACAATAATTCCTTGTCTATAACTGTAGTTATAAATACAACTCATTAAGTTAATGCTCCAGCATTTAACCGAAGTTTAAATACACTTGTCTGGCGAGACTGGAGTGGGGGGGGGGGGAGTGACATTTTAAAATAAACCTGTCTGACGAATGAATTAAACACATTTCCTGGAAGTTGCAAAGAAAATATTTGTTTTTAACATCTGTATGTTTTCTTGTACTGTCAAGGAATACTGTCAAAGCTCAAAAATAGTCCCCCAGTGTTATTTAACTTCCTCATATTCATGAAGCCACATTTTTTTTCTCATGTAATCTTAGGTTAGACCCCCCCCCTCTTTCATTTTTCCTATCAGCTCACCCTTGACCAATTCTTGTACTCGTTCGATTTTAGTGCTATTGAAATGTTCGAGGGCTTGGGGGTCTCTAATTTATATGGTTTCCTCCTTTTTTTAAGGCGCTTTTCAATAGATATATGTCTATTGTGTCTTAGAAAAGACTAACATTCCGAGGGAAACCACCATCCAAAAGGAGCTAACATTTCGAAAAGACCCACAAAAAGGAACCATCGCTCTGCATGGAATACCATCCCGAAAGGAACCATTGGTTCGGATAGATACACCATCCTAAAGGTCCTTAATTTAACACTAATTTCCTCAAAGCTTATTCTCGACAAAATACTTCTGTGATCCCACGTGTTCGACTCACCGGCTGACAGTTGGTTATCAGCCAAGAACGTCAGAATCGAGTAACTGCGCTTATTTGTAAAAGACATGGTTATTTCAGAAACCACTTATTTAAATTGGAGTATAATTGAGGAATACGCTCTGTACAGTCTAAGCAAATAATCTAATCTTTCGGGCCGTTAACCTTCCGGGGCAGTAGTCCCTTACGGGACATTAGCCCCTTCCGGGGCAGTAGTCCCTTACGGGACATTAGCCCCTTCCGGGGCAGTAGTCCCTTTCGGGATATTGGCCCCTCCCGGGGCGGTCGCCCTTTCGGGATATTGGCCCCTCCAGGACCTGTCGCCCTTTCGGGATAATGACCCCTCCCGGGGCGGTAGTCCCTTACGGAACATTGGGCTCTTCTAAGTCAATAGTCATTGCGGGACTTGGCCTCTACCGGGGCTGTAGTCCCTTTCAGCACATTGGCCCCTCCTGAGGCGGTAGTCTCTTTCGCGACATTGGCTCCTCCCGTGGATTTTAGGACAATGAGTGACATCCTGGAAGGGGCTATCGCCCGAAAGGGGCCAATGTCCCGCAAGAGACTATAACCCCGAAAGGGACCAATGACCCCGCAAGGGACTATCGCCCCGAAAGGGACCAATGTCACCGCAAGGAACTATAGCCCCGAAAGGAGCCAATGGCTCCGCAAGGGACTATAGCCCCGAAAGGGACCAATGTCCCCGCAAGGGGCTATAGCCCCGAAAGGGACCAATGTCCCGCAAGGGACTATAGCCCCGAAAGGGACCAATGTCCCCGCAAGTTACTATCGCCCCGAAAGGGACCAATGTCCCCGCAAGGGACTATAGCCCCGAAAGGGACCAATGTCCCCGCAAGGGACTATAGCCCCGAAAGGAGCTAATGTTCCGCATGGGATGAAATCCCTTGAAAGAGGGTACAGCTCTAGAAGTGACTAACGCTTTTTAGGACGTTAGCCATAAATAAATTCGCATACTATCATGTTACTGTATGAAGAACATGTTGATTACATTGAATAACCTTATTAAATTAATGGTACAATGTTATATTTTCAAACCTAATCGATCTTACATACGCTGTTATTGTTATGATAACATTAAGTTTATCACTCGGAAGGCCAGAAGTGAAAGTATGACAGCTTATCTATTCTTTGAATTTATATAAAGGATATTGCGAAACCCGTTGCAACACTGTGTATATATGAGAAGATGTCATGTCGGTATTTGAAATCATACAGATATTATTGGCTTTTCACGGTACTTTTTACTCTACAAATTAATTTACTACGGTACTTTTTACGCTGAAAAATTAATCTTTTTTTTGCGAATTTTTCCCCAAAAGTGATTTTTGTGCATTGAGATCGTTAATGGAATAAAATCTGAACTGAATTTTCGGTACGTGAACCTCTGATGGTTAAAATTGCAATAAATTACGTTAGTAGGGATTGATTTGGTCGCCACGTAAACTACACCCTTAAAGGGATACGAGTTGGTATACTAGTATAGAAGAAAATCGTCAATCTGACGACAGTTGTTCAAATTTTTTGTTACTAACAAAATTGAAAGAAACGTTCAAAATCAGTCAACCTGTTTGGGCTGTTAATTCTATTTATTGTCTTTTTTTACGTGTAGTCTTGTGTTAGATCCTTTGTACCAGGTCTCTCTTGACCAACTCTTATTCACTTCCGACCCTGAATTAGACTATTCGAGGGCTAGGGGTCTCCTTTTTTGTATAAGACGACGATGACTGAGAGGTTTGTCAAACTTAACCGATTAAAAAACATTCAATTTTCCATTTATTCCCTCATTAGATACAAGTAGAAAGTAAAATTGGAAGTGTCTATATTTATGGGTTTTATATGCAAACGGCAGACGTCTGTGTCTGCAAACCGCTACGGTTATTTACGTCTAAGTCAATATACAACGCAATTTATGTATTTATTATTAAACAAAAATAGTTCAGCTTATTTAGGGAGACGTGACATTTGCGTTTGTTTTGTGAGACAGTTTATTTAATATTTAGGCCTAAACATCAGGTTAGATTAGGTGTCAAAATGTTCCGAAAGTAACTATCGCCCAGGAAGGGGCCAGTGTTAAGAAAGCGACTATTATCCCGGTAGGAGCCAATCTCCCGAAAGGGACCATCGCCCTGGAAGAAATCTATGTCCTGAAAGGGAACTATAACCCCTTGCAAGACGCTTGATCTGTGCGATAGTCCCTTTCGAGACATTAGCCCCTTCCGGGGCGACGGTCTCTTTAGGGGCATTAACCCCTCCGGGGCGATGTCACCTTTCAGGATATTAGCCCCTTCCGGGGCGATGGTCCCTTGCGGGATATTAGCACCTTCCTAGGCGATATTCTCTTTGGGGGCATCAGTCCCTTCCGGGGCGGTGGCCCCTTTCAGGACATTAGCCACTTCCGAGACTACGGCCTCTATCGGGACTTTAATCCCCTCCGGGGCGAAGACACCTCCCAGGACAGTAGCCCCCTCCGAGTCGATGGTCCCTTGCGGGACATAAGCACTTTCTTAGACGATATTTTCTTTGGGGGCATCAGTCCCTTCCGGGGCGATGGCCCCTTTCAGGACATTAGCCCCTTCCGGGACATTATTCCCTTACAGAGCAATGGCCCCTTTAGAGGCATTGACTTCTTCAGGGGCGATTATCTCTTTCCGGACATCAGCCTCATCCTTTACATTGGCCTGACCCCCTTCAAGCTTCTTTCGGAATGTTACTGTGTTTGAAACAGTCAATTTTGTACTACGACTGATTATTTCCAAACTACTTCAGCTTAAAATAGTTTATGCTACACACCAGACAGTGGTCTGTTTAAACATTCATACATAACGTATGTTGTGAGAAACAACAACGTGCAACTAAATATAGCAAACTGCCAATCATATCCTACAACAATAAACATTGTTTAGAGTCTAATTCAAAGGTTACAATTACAAATATTACTGGCACCAACAAGTTGAAGTAACGTTATGTATCATTAGGTAATACAATTTAAACTATAAAGGATAGTTTATATGTTTATTAAGGAATCCCGGAAATAGTCTAACGTCAAAAAAAGGGGCTCGCATCACGAAAAAAGCTGACGTCTCTATAGGGGGCACTGCCCTACTAACCTAACGTCCAAAATGGGATCTACTCCTTTTTCCATATAGTCTTGGGTTAGATCCCACTCTTTTATCTTTTCAACAGGTCTCTCTTGACTAACTCTTCTTCTTTTTCGACCTTGATGCTATTAAAATGTTCGAGAACTAAGGGTTTTTTTTTGATAACCGAAACTTATTTCGTTTTTAAACAACTAAACATTTCTTAAAATCTGCTCAACCGATCATGTTCTAATAAAGGTTAATATGCAAATTTTAATGTCAACAGACAAAAATATAACAAACAGATAAAAGAAAATAACGATTAGTCAATTGAAAAATGACCAAAATGAACGCAAAGTGTCGTCGAGTTTTTCTAAATTATGTATTCTGCTCGCTATTTTTTCACTCCACGTAAAATGAACAATACAATTAAAACCTAACCTAACCTAACCTCCACAACCTCGCTACACCGTTAACCGTCCATTAAATCAGGACAACTAGCCATTAACCTTCCAACTTTATGTTGAAACAGTTACATCTACGTTTCCCAAAGTAGACAATGCCCTCTAGTGAATTTAGGTCACAAAGCAACGATGCTAAGAATGTGAGAATTTGTTCATAAACATCCAAACTATCATTAGTAGAAACCGCAAAAATTATTTATTCTGAGTTTTTGCCAACTTAACTAGTGGTTTGAACAATCTTTAATTGTTCCATGAATATGTCTTTGGAAGAAGTCAAAACGTACAAAAAACGACAACGATCAATGTTCAAACATTGTGTTCGAGACATTGTGACGAATTGAGTTTGTTTATTTTTCCGTGTTCTGAGACAGTTTATCCAATATTTAAACATTAGGTTAGGTGTCGAAAGAAGAAGCCAATACTACGAAAGTGACCCTCCCCCCCCCCCGGAAGGGCCAATGTACCGAAAGGGAATATTTCCCCGAAAGAGTAAATGTCGTAAGAGCACCATCAGTCACTTCTAGAACTGTGGCCCCTTTCAAGAGAGCTGACCTTTCCAGGAATTTGGACCCTTTTGGAAAGTTGGCCTCCTTCTGGGGGGATGGTTACTTTCGGGACGTAAGCCTCTTCTGGGGCGATAGTTCTTTTTGGGTCATAGACCCCTTCCGGGTTGATAGTTCCTTACGGGAATATAGCCCCTTCCGGGTTGATAGTTCCTTGAAGGACGTAAGCCCCTTTTGGGACAATAATTCCTTTCAGGACAGTAGTTCCATCTAGTGTCGAAAGAAGGGGCCAATGGTCAGAAAGAGACACCCCTGTAATGGCAAATGAATGGGTCCACCGCCCCGAGAGGAGCTAATGTCCCGAAAAAGACTATCACTGTGGTAGAGGCTACTTTCCCGAAAGTGACTACCGCTCCGGAAGGGGCCTACGTCCCGCAAGGGACTATTGTCCCGGAAGGGGTTTACGCTCCGAAAGGGTCTGGAAAGGGACCTTTGTCCCGAAAGGTACCATCGCCCTGGAAGGGGAAATTTTTTCGAAAAAGATCACTGCAAAAGGAGCAATTGCTTGAAACTGATTTTGAGTGATTGATCAAAATCTCCCCCTGATATAACCAAAATATAATCACATAGTAAATTTGGTAAAAAAAAACGTTACATAAATCCCGCCCTAAAAAACACTCATTATGTACTCAGCAAAACTCGTAGGGTATTTCCATGAAAACCTCATGTCAGACTGTTTAATCTAGAAACTTTACACTACGTGTAGCGACATCATAACACCAACCCAGCCCTATCCACGTCGTTGGGCCTTGGAGGATATGTGGTCTTATCAAGTAAGGGTTTGTTTCACAGGTTGTCTGAACCTCGTAATTGTTGTGTATATCACTACATTACTGGTGGGCATCTACGCTGTCCATATCAAAGAGTTTTCAAATCACTACGCTCGTGTCGGCGACTCGGCTTTACCGGATCAATCATGTTTTCTGGGGGGAGTTCGAAATTATATTTTTAACGATAACATGACTATTTGTCATCGTAGAGAGTTAAGATTGCATGCAAAATTGAAACAGCGTGTGTTATATGTTAAATAGCACACAAGATATGAGCAAAAACTTTTTCACCATTTTCGACTTTTTTTTAAATATTACAATAGGGTTCAATATTAGCAAACTATACAAAATTTATTGAATATAGACCCGTGTATCAAATGTAACGAAGATTAATCGAAAACAAGACTATAAAACGATTATCAACAAACTCCACCCTCCACTGTAAACTTCAAATTGTTACAAAAACTTCAAAATATCTACAACGTATGCCTATCTTTAAAACTACTACTCAAAAATACGCCTAAATTTACCACAATGTTCTTTCAAATTACTTAATTTAATAAAAATAACCTACATGAAACAATGTAACATAAATTTTTCTAGGTTAGCTAAGTCTTAATATCCCAAAAAAAATATGCGCAGTCCTAAATTTTCTTAGTGGTAAAATGGTGTTCTTTAGTGTTAACACCCAATCTATAAATATTTTTATAGGCACACGAAACAATAACACAAATTTATCCATGCCTACAGCTAATGTTTTACACAAAACATGTATAGGGCCTATATTATAGTGTGAAAGAGCATTTATTCAAATTACCAAACTTAATAAAAACACACTTAGACAAATTTGTAGGCCCAGTAGGCAAATATATCTAAATACAAACCTAGGCCAACAACTAAAAAACACAAAATTGCCAATACAAAAGTCTTGAAAACTTAACGAAAATCCCGCACCCAACATGTAACACTACAATAATACTTACATCGCTATCAAAACACAATAAATAGATAAAAGACAACTCCATTCAGATAATAATTAAAAAAAACCTTATCTAAAGAACAAACAAAACACTTGAATTTTCACTAGCCAACTCACATAACCTCACTTTCACGTATTAACACAACCAAACACGAATTCAAAGATTGATCACGTCGCCTCTGAGATGCTTAAAACCGTTACGGCACTTCAATAGGATCCATAACATCTGCCCACTAGATTGCATATGCCGGTAAAAGCCTACAACACGGAGAAACAGCTGACTTTTTCCCCTCCAGCGCCATTCTCCAATCGCATAGCGGACTTTGGTTGAAACCTGTTTCAAGGTTGGATTCTTTTGTGAATGTTTAGTTCTTTTGAAAATTAATGTTCGTGACATATTTTTATAGCCTATTACTCCATATATGTAATTTATTTGCTAACAATTAAAATGTTATAGATTCTTAGAATAGTAATTTTAATTTAAGTAGTTTTTGTTATACTGTATGCAGATTATTTTTATTTTATTTAAAGGTGAAGCGTTTTGGAGAACTTCGTCATCATCATAAGACATTTTTTGTTTTACATTAATTATTTTCGAGGTAGTTTTTATTAATATTTTCTTTAACTTCACTTTAAATAAATAATAAAAATAAAAATAAACTAAGGTAAATTAGTCGAAAAACCTAGTTATAAGTACACTGAGTAAAAAAAAAGCATTTGAGCTACAGGACAAATGATTGGACGGATTTTTGACTAAATTTGAAATGTGAACGTATTTTGGCTGTATCTCCGGGAACTTTTTTCATTCTTTTCAAATCAAAAATAAAAGATATGACGATGCATTAATTTCTTAACATAAAAAGATATGTTCTTATGTATTTCATACTGATGAAACAGGTTATACTCTGTTCATTTAACGAAGGCGGTTGGAGAAAGGCACTTACCTGCCCCGCACCCTCACGGGCAAGATACAGTGATATCCCCTGGTCACACCCAAGATCATAATCCCCTGCACTTGTGTGTAAGTGGGGGAGGGGGCTGTCCCAAGTCCCGACCGCCTTCGTCAAATGAACAAACTTTAGTTAAAACTTCTGCTGTGGAAGGGACCAACGTCCCGAAAGGTACCATCGGGACAGGAGGGGATAACACCGAAAGTGACCATAGACCAGTGAAGGGGTCAATTAATGAAAGGGACAGAAAGGGCTGTACCATCAGCCCATAAAGGGCTATAGTCCCGAATGGGACCACAGCCCCGGAAAGGACCCCGTCCCGAAAGGGACGAAAGACCCCAGAAAGAAAGAAAAAGTTTATTCTCATCCTATAGCAACACATGAATTAATTGATTTAATAAGGTTAATTGAACAGGTTTTCTGTTGATACCTCACCAATTTTTCAGAAGCGCTTATGACTCTCTTTTGTTTCGTTGCCATCAGTGCTATTAATGGACATTCAATTCGAATAAAGCTCAAATTTGGATAATTCGTAATTTATTACTGTTATTTTTCTTTATTAAAGTGTTTACACATTTGCATGTTATCTGCAAATCAACAATTTGCAACGGTTGATAAAATCATTTTGGTGAACAGGTACTTTATTTTGTTATTCCGTCATTTTGTTTAAAAACGAAACTCGCAGGTGCTTTTTTTTTTTTTACATATCTAAGTAACATAACTGTAAGAGTCAAGTTTGTAGAGCGTTCCATATGTCCGGCATATTAATTCAAAAATAGCGACCTTTTCGTGGGACACCCTGTATATATTTCCCATATATATTGGATAAAGCAACGATCGCATGTACCCATTAACGCACTCAAGTGACGAACCCGCATTTGTAATAACATTTCTGTAAAATAGTAAAAACAATTTAAAATGACGGATTTTTCCAGTATTGATGAGATCCAATTAGCATAGCCTAGCAATTAATGATAAAACAAAATTAGCTGTGGAAAATTCCTTAGCTAACAAAAACCAAACGAATAATATTAGAAAACACAATAATATTCCATTCATTCACAGAAAATGTGCTGATTTCTTATTTTTACGAAATAGTAAAGGAAAACCCATCTTCCCTGCGGTCTTTTCATTTGATGCTAAAATCCGCACTTAAAACTGATACTTCAAATTAATATTTCTAGTTATTGTAAACTGTTCTCCCTTTTAAAACGACAATCTGAAGGATACACAGGGAAAATCTCTCGACTGTTCCGTCACACGCTGTCATCACAATAATCCGAACGCATCACGCTCGATTGTCCCGTCACGCTCCCACTATATACACGTATGTTTGTAGGCCTATGTGTATATGCATGTAAATACTTTCTCACACTCACAAAAATATTGTCACTAACTTCCTCCCACCCATTTTCATTTCCGAAATACAAGAATACATAATGTATTATTTTAAATAGTACTGTAAAAAAAAAAAATTATTAAAACGTAAATATTATTTTTTTTAATTATTTATATATTATAAATTAGCTCTTGTTTTTAACTCATAAAATCCTGTGGTTTAACCTTTTTAAAGTTTTTTTTGTAACTTTTGTACTTTATCAAAATAAACAACGAAATAATTTCCAACTTTTGGAACACCCTGTATATTTGCAAAGTGGCGGATATTGTATTCAGGCTTTACACCTTACAGGCCTACAATAACGCTTCGCTCTTCTAGAGCGACATTGTCTCCCAACACGTGATTAATTTGTCCTGATCGATAATCGTTTTGTGTCCTGAGGACGAGACGTGGAATGGGGGGGGGGGGGACCTGCAACTCGCCAATTAAAATTCCTCCTAAAGGTTGCCGGAGGAATGCGATGCGTGGCGAAGCCTACTGGTGTGCACCGTAAATAGACTGCAATCTCCTTCTTATGACATACCTTTGACCTGCAACCAAAATTTGTTCGGCTTACACTGCTGTACTGATGATGAAAATGGTGATTTAAGCGAGACTGTGATTTAAGCAAAACTGTGATTTAAACAGTGATTTCGTTATTTTTGTCCACAAAAAAACATCATCAACCAAAGCGACAATTAACAAGCCAACAATTAACAGCCAAAAAATTAAAACAAACCACAGGGGTTTCCTAGCGAGTAATCCCGAGATATCCCACCTAGATCTACACATATTTCTTCATTTGGTCTTTGGTTAAATCGCTTCCTTTCACTATTCTTTTTTCACGATTTTCTTGACCAACTCTTGTTCTTTTCCGACTCTGACGCTATTGAAGTATTCCACGGCTACGGTCCTTTTTATTTTTTGTTCTTTCGTTCCTTTATAGGGTAACTTTGGTAACCGTACAAAATTTCAACCTCCGATTTTCCTGACCTTTTCAGGGTTTTGTCCTTTTTGTGACATTGGCCCCTCCAGGGGCGATAGTCCCTTTCAGGATATTGGCCCCTCCCGATGCAATAGTCCCTTTCGGGACATTGACCCTTACCGGTACGACTGTCCCTTTCGGGATATTTGGTCCCTTACCGGCGCAACAGTCCCTCTCGGGACATTGGCCCCTCCAGGGGCGATAGTCCCTTTCAGTCATTGACCCTTACCGGTACGACAGTCCCTCTTGGGACATTGGACCCTCCAGGGGCGATAGTCCCTTTCGGTCATTGACCCTTACCGGTACGACTGTCCCTTTCGAGAAATTTGACCTTTACCGGCGCAACAGTCCCTCTCGGGACATTGGCCCCTCCAGGGGGTGATAGTCCCTTTCGGTCATTGACCCTTACCGGTACGACTGTCCCTTTCGGGACATTTGACCCTTACCGGCGCAACAGTCCCTCTCGTTTTTTTAAGGCGATAGTCCCCTTCGGTCATTGACCCTTACCGGTACGACTGTCCCTTTCGGGACATTTGACCCTTACCGGCGCAACAGTCCCTCTCGGGACATTGGCCCCTCCAGGGGCGATAGTCCCTTTCGAGCATTGACCCTTACCGGTACGACTGTCCCTTTCGAGATATTAACCCTTATCGGCGTGACAATCCCTTTCTTCAGGATATTAAACCCTTTCTTTTCTGTAACGCTATTAGAGGGCTAAGTGTCTATTAGATTTTTTCTTCCTTTTTCATGCCCTTGGAAACAGGAAAAATGATTTTCGACAAGCCATCGTCTGTGTACGTAAGCACGATAGCGTCCAATGAAATTTTATGCAGAGGAGTATAATGTCCTTGTATAGTGAAAACTCTAGTGAAATTGTGAAAAATCTAATTGAAAATGTCAAAATGAGGCCATTTTAAATAAATAGTTCATTATCTCGCATGTTATTAAACTTAAAAACATCAAATTAGGTAAAAAAAAGTGCAGATTTTAATTCTGCAGATAATGGTACCCAATCCAACCTCTATACGAAGAGAAATACCAAACGTATCGTCAAAAAATGTAATTTCGAACACTGAACTCCCCAAGAAACTGAGAGATTCCTACAAGTATAGTTAGGCACGATAAGGCCTAGTCACGTCAAGAAAATAGTAATATTAACAATTACCCTACTGGATAAGTCGCGTAGATCTACTAAATCAGTTTAACGTTTACTACAAGCTCCAACAAACCAATTTTGAGCATTATATTTAGAGAAACTGCCATGGGCGTACACAGCGAGGGGCAGCTGCCCCCCCCCCCTGGAAGCAAAAAAAAAATTAATCTTTATTATACATTTTGTTGCTGGAATTTAATACAATTCTTGAAATAACTATTTTAATAATCAAAAAAATACTTACACATTTAAATTATGAAATTAGGATAATTTATCGTTATTTTATTGTCGATCGAAATTATCGTATTTTATAGGGCTTGCCCCCCCCCCCTAGTTTTGATCCTGGGTACGCCCTTGGAAACTGCTTGTATTGCATTGTATAATCGGGCTGGGTTAGTAACACGATTGCGCCTATTAAACTGTTTTACACTGATTGGTAAATCATGTAGTAGCTAAACGCCATGTGTAATGCGTAATTATTATGTCAATAGCATTGGCAACTTAGTCTAACCTTGGGGTACACCCACTATTAAAAACCTATTGAAAACCATTCTTTTATGTACGTTTCGTCTATTGGTTCCTTTTAACATACCTTCTACATTGTATGACGGGACTGGGTATGTATCATAATGGCGGATATCAACTTGTTTCTAGTCATGTATTCTTAGAGTGGTTCCCCCCCACCCCACATTTTTTGATGAAAGCAAATAACCTCTCGGGTAATAATCAACAACATTAAACAAAGACCTCTTGGTTGTCGAATAATCTAATTGCGTCCGGGGGGTCGGAATAGATCAAGAGTTGGTTGAGAGAGAGAGAGAGAGAGAGAGAGAGAGAGAGAGAGAGAGAGAGAGAGAGAGAGAGAGGGAGAGAGAGAGAGAGAGAGAGAGAGAGAGAGAGAGAGAGAGAGAGAGAGAGAGAGAGAGAGAGAGAGAGAGAGAGAGAGAGAGAGAGAGAGAGAGAGAGAGAGAGAGAGAGAGAGAGAGAGAGAGAGAGAGAGAGAGAGAGAGAGAGAGAGAGAGAGAGAGAGAGAGAGAGAGAGAGAGAGAGAGAGAGAGAGATCTAACCCGAGACTACATGTAAAATAGTGTAGACCTTGCTAGGTTCTTTTGGGATCGTCAAGCTCGTAGTCACTAGTAAGCCCTTTTTTAAAAGTATATTTTTAAAGCGCTAAAAATCAAAGAAATCTATGAAAGGCTGAGACGCTGTCACGAGCGATGCGAATGGAGACTTAGCCGAGATCGATAACGTAATGATAGAGACAGAAAACCTGTGTAATAACTGTTACCCCCTACTGGGTTAAAATGTCTTGATTTCGCAATATAATTTAACTTTTCCTAAAACCTAACCTAACCTAACTTAACCTAACCTAACCTAACCTATGTAACAACTGTTACCCCTACCAATGACTACATAAATACTATAAGACACGACATGGCCATGTTAAATATTCTACGCTTATTCTTGAGTTGACCAATACCCGCTAGGTGGCGTTGATGTGATCAATCTGAAGTTGATGTGACTGGCGCTAGGTGGCTCTACGGTCAAACAATGTTTCAGGCGGGTAAGAGAAAACGCACTGATGCCACATATGGGACCAGAGATGCGAGGGAAGGTCGAGAATCGCTTATCTCAGCGCACGAACTGACAACACTGACTATGCTGACGGAAGTAAGTGAGAAGGTTTGTGAGAGAGAGGTCAACAGTTGTACAGTCTCAACCAAGTGGGATGCGCACAGTCAAGCACCTGCTGCTAGCGCTTTCTGATAGCTGTGTGTCAAACTTGTGACGAACAGCACCCGTAAAGCGTAGACTATTTCCCTATCCTATGTCGTGTCTTATAGTATTTATGTAGTCATTGCCCCTACTGGGTTAAAACGTCTTGATGTCGCAATACAATTTAACTTTTCCTAAAACCTAACCTAACCCAACCCAACCTAACCTAACCTAACTTAACCTAACCTATGTAACAACTGTTCCATGATGTAAACAAACAAAAAACGCACGTGTGGTTAAAAAATAGACCTCAACACACCAGAAATAAACACGAGGTTTTTCTTAATTACAACATTTCCCGTCCCTATTTCATCAATCTTCCTTGCCTTGTACTAACCGGAAGTTGTCAAATCCCGAGTTTCACTTCCAAGACAGACAGCTGACTACTGGAAACGGAACCCTATTATTGCTTCTCCAGTGCTGACAACTCTTAAATATTTACAGTAACCAACTTCTCACATTTCACACTAAATAAATATGCAAAGTCTAGATTTTTTTAGTATTAAATTTAACACCGTTTCCAAAGTTGAATAAACACTGCAGTAACTTTCTAAACTCGGCAATCCCCAAAACCAAATAGAAACAAGTCAAATCGTCACCATAAACTATTCATTCACCATAGACGCCGACTTTATAAATAAATATAAATAAGGGCCTAAACTAGCTTCGATTGTTCTCACCATAAGAAGTATTATTCCTAAACTTTAACAAATTTTTTTTTTACTTGCGATTTTTCAAACGGATTCAGATTATTAATCTTCACATTTCACTAAAATTTGAATGAAATCGGTATAGTAGATTTTAAGAAAAACACCAACACGTTTTTTTTTTAAATCGATATTTCGCAAAACGATTTTTTTTTATACATAACGATTTACTTAGAGGCTATACGTTGGAGCCGATTTTGAGCAAATTGTCATTTTGTGGTTTTTTCGTTTCCTACCTATCAGGTCTCTTTTGACTTGACCAACTCTTGTTTTTTCCGACCCTGACGCTATGAAAGTATTTCAGGGCCACGGGTCTTTTCTTAATTTTAGTTACTCAGTAAACGAAGTGGATATCTTTGGTAGCCGTACAAAATTTCGACCTCCGCTTGTTAACCTTTCCAGGGTTTTGATCCCTTTCGGAATTTTGGCCCGTTTCGGGACATTAGTCCCTTCCAAGGCGATAGTCCTCTTCGGGACATTAGTCCCTTCCAAGGCGATAGTCCTCTTCGGGACATTAGCCTCCTCCAAGGCGATAGTCCTCTTCGGGACATTAGCCCGTTCCGGTGCGATAGTTCCTTTCGGGAGATTAGGTCCTTACGGGGCGATAGTCTATTACGGGACATTATCCCCTTCTGGGACAGTGGTCCCTTTATGGACATTGGCCCCCTCCAATTAGAATATTCGAGGGCTAGGAAGTGTTTATTTTATAAGGCAATGACGAGAGGTTTTTGCGTTTCAACAACAAGGGATAAGTTGTCAGTCTAAAGCACGAGTGCACAATTTATATTTTGAATTGAAGGATGGTTATTTCTAGCATGGGCGTCATCACCAGTTCATTATTGGGGGGGGGGGACATATGCCGGGGGTCTGGGGGTATGGAAATTTTTTAAAGTTAAACTTCTCAAAACATCGTTTTTATGCATTTATTTATGCGTTTGTAACAGAAATGTAATGTTAAAAACCCTAGTAAAGACAAAGCCCGATCTTTACATTTTAAGGTTTTAAGTAAATCATTAGTTTTTAGCAAAAATATTTTTACATCTCAAATATTGGGGGGGGGGGGACGCGTCTCCCCCGTCGATGACGCCTTCTAGTACACTACAATAAACATCCCAAACTCAAAGTTCACAAACTGCAATCTACCAAATGGTAAAATCACAATACCAATGCAAAACTCCCGTTACAGTTTTGGCTTGCCGCCATTTCACACTTCCAATGACCTTGAGTCGATCTTCAATCAATGCTCGGTCTTCATTTTACAGTGTTAGAAAGCAGCAGCAGCTTCGGCGCAAATTATAAGTCAAAAAAAGATGTCTGTGTCGTACTGTGCTCTACAGTACGTGGCTAGATTTTAACCAAATTTGCTATTTTGGTCATATCTCGGGAGGGTGTTTTTCGTTTTTACGATAAATCAAAATTTGAGAGCTAAAAATAAAAATACGTTTTTCTCAAAATCGGATCCAACGATTTTGATTAAGTGAAGCTTCTAAGGGCCCAAACAAAACGTATCGGTATATCTAAAAAAATATCGTTTCATGGCTTACAGGTAATAACCGGCAAAATCGGCCGTGGGTTGCAAAAAAATTTGCAGTTTCTCAAAATCGTCTCTCTGATTATCGATTTCGTTCAAATAATAGTGAACATTAATGATCCGTCTGAAAAATTAGAGTAAAATTATAATTTTAAAAAAATAAACCTTGACCACCGTCGCAAATTGATGGGAACGCTTTTCTGGCACGAGTGAAACAAGTATAGGCTTTTATTTATTTAATTTCTCAAAGACCATGGTTCAATTTCACTCTTACTGACAATTACGGAACTGACATTAAATTTTTTTTTTTTTGTTTCATTAGTAATCCTATTGTGACCGGGTGTGTGAGAAAGTTTGTGCAATGTTTTTGCAACACTTTGCTTTAAATGAGACGAAGAAATTAAACGAGACAAAAATGATTACCAAATTATGAATTCAAAGCTAAATAACAGCTGTTTCTTGAACAGCGTTTCCACAACAAATCGATGGTACGTTAAAAACTAGCCAAATTAAATTTGCACCGATAACTGCGCCGAGTATTATTATGTGTATTTCAAAGGAGAGAAACAGACTCACTATAGTGAGTAATGGCGTGGCAATCCCCAAGAC